>OZ020560.1:19103034-20303034 GCA_963971465.1 Lepidochitona cinerea | reverse complement strand
AAAACTACTTTAATTGGCTTTTTCCTGTCTTTACGTTTGCCACTGCAAAAGGGTAAGAGGTCATTTATTGGTTTAGCTATGCGTGAAAAGTTTTCAATGAATTTTCTGTAATATTCTACAAATCCCCCCAAAAAATGACGAACCTCATCTGGACTAGAGGGTGTTGGCCATGGCCCTACCTTACTAATCTTTCTGGATCAGTCTCAATACCATCCTTTGACACTACATGCCCAACGTACCTGACACGCTCCTTGAAGAATGTACTCTTTTTAGGCGATAGTTTAAGGTTGTTTTCACGTAAACGCTCAAACACCATCTTAATGCGTTCCAAATGCTCGAAGGTTTTGGAAAAGGCGAGTAAATCATCAATATATACAACACAGGTTTTTAAATTTAACCCATCCGAAACAGTTTCCATTAATCGCAGGTAGGTTGCAGGGGCATTTGCTAACCCAAAGGGCATTCGATGGTACTCCCAAAGCCCCAATGGACCCATACTAAACGCTGTTCGTTGTTTGTGATCTTCCTATGGCTCCACCTGATGATATCCGCTTTTTAAGTCCAGAACGGTAAAATACATACTCCCAACAACGCAATCCAAATACTCCTCAATACGAAGACCTGCGTACGAGTCCTTGGTAGTACAGTTATCTATAGTTGTCTATAGCCAATACAAACCCGTACGCTTCCATCCTTTTACGTACCAAGACAACGTTGGATGCCCATAGAGACCTAAATTCTCGAATAACACCGCTTGCTAACAGTTGAGGTAAGTGGTCCCTTACCTCATCGTATATCCCCGGAGAGGTTAATTCGATTATGTGTTTTACAATACCTGTATTACCAAGATCCAAATCATTGAGAGAAAAGACTTCTCGATTTTCACTAATGAACCCTTTCCCACGCTCAAGCTTATCAGGAATAAGATCTTGCTCACTGATTTCAACGTCGGGTATTCCCAGATCGCACATTTACCTTCCTCTTGATGTTGGTACAAGACTGCCTCAAGCCCCTGCAGACTGGCGTCTGTATGCAGTTTAAATGGTTTTCCGTAATCAGCATACCCAAGAATCGGTGGATTTATAAGCTTTTGTTTTAATTCATTAAAAGCATCTTCCTCTAACTGGCCCCAAACCCATGAAACCACAGGTGCTTTTTTTGGATTTTTCCTGCCTTTACGTTTGCCACTACAAAAGGGTAAGAGGTCATTCATTAGTTTAGCTATGCGTGAAAAGTTTTCAATACATTTTCTGTAATATTCTACAAATCCCCCCAAAAATGACGAACCTCATCTGGACTAGAGGGTGTTGGCCATGGCCCTACCTTACTAATCTTTTCTGGATCAGTCTCAATACCATCCGTTGACACTACATGTCCAACGTACCTGACACGCTCCTAGCAGAATGTACTCTTCTTAGGCGATAGTTTAAGGTTGTTTTCACGTAAACGCTCAAACACCATCTTAAGGCGTTCCAAATGCTCGAAGCTTCTGGAAAAGACGAGTAAATCATCAACATATACAACACAGGTTTTTAAATTTAACCCATCCGAAACAGTTTCCATTAATCGCAGGTAGGTTGCAGGGGCATTTGCTAACCCAAAGGGCATTCGATGGTACTCCCAAAGCCCCAATGGACTCATACTAAACGCTGTTCGTTGTTTGTGATCTTCCTATGGCTCCACCTGATGATATCCGTTTTTTAAGTCCAGAACGGTAAAATACATATTCCCAACAACGCAATTCAACAACGCCTCAATACGAAGAAATGCGTACGAGTCCTTGGTACTACGGTTATCTATAGTTGTCTAAAGCCAATACAAACCCGTACGCTTCCATCCTTTTACGTACCAAGACAACGTTGGATGCCCATAGAGACCTACATTCTCGAATAACACCGCTTGCTAACAGTTGAGGTAAGTGGTCCCTTGCCTCATCGTATATTCCCGGAGGGGTTAATTCGATTTTATGTTTTACAATACATGTATTACCAAGATCCAAATCATTGAGAGAAAAGACTTCTCGATTTCCACTAATGAACCCTTTCCCACGCTCAAGCCTATCAGGAATAAGATCTTGCTCACTGATTTCAACGTCTGGTATTCACAGATCGCAGATTTACCCTCCTCTTGATGTTGGTACAAGACTGCCTCAAGCCCTTGCAGACTGGCGTCTGTATGCAGTTCATATGGTTTACCGTAATCAGCATACCCAAGAATCGGTGGATTTATAAGCTTTTGTTTTAATTCATTAAAAGCATCTTCCTCTAACTGGCCCCAAACCCACGAAACCACAGGTACTTTATTTGGCCTTTTCCTGTCTTTACGTTTGCCACTGCAAAAGGGTAAGAGGTCATTTATTGGTTTAGCTATGCGTGAAAAGTTTTCAATGAATTTTCTGTAATATTCTACAAATCCCCCCAAAAAATGACGAACCTCATCTGGACTAGAGGGTGTTGGCCACGGCCCTACCTTACTAATCTTTTCTGGATCAGTCTCAATACCATCCTTTGACACTACATGCCCAACGTACCTGACACGCTCCGTGAAGAATGTACTCTTTTTAGGCGATAGTTTAAGGTTGTTTTCACGTAAACGCTCAAACACCATCTTAATGCGTTCCAAATGCTCGAAGGTTTTGGAAAAGGCGAGTAAATCATCAATATATACAACACAGGTTTTTAAATTTAACCCATCCGAAACAGTTTCCATTAATCGCAGGTAGGTTGCAGGGGCATTTGCTAACCCAAAGGGCATTCGATGGTACTCCCAAAGCCCCAATGGACCCATACTAAACGCTGTTCGTTGTTTGTGATCTTCCTATGGCTCCACCTGATGATATCCGCTTTTTAAGTCCAGAACGGTAAAATACATACTCCCAACAACGCAATCCAAATACTCCTCAATACGAAGACCTGCGTACGAGTCCTTGGTAGTACAGTTATCTATAGTTGTCTATAGCCAATACAAACCCGTACGCTTCCATCCTTTTACGTACCAAGACAACGTTGGATGCCCATAGAGACCTAAATTCTCGAATAACACCGCTTGCTAACAGTTGAGGTAAGTGGTCCCTTACCTCATCGTACATCCCCGGAGAGGTTAATTCGATTATGTGTTTTACAATACCTGTATTACCAAGATCCAAATCATTGAGAGAAAAGACTTCTCGATTTTCACTAATGAACCCTTTCCCACGCTCAAGCTTATCAGGAATAAGATCTTGCTCATTGATTTCAACGTCGGTATTCCCAGATCGCACATTTACCTTCCTCTTGATGTTGGTACAAGACTGCCTCAAGCCCCTGCAGACTGGCGTCTGTATGCAGTTTAAATGGTTTTCCGTAATCAGCATACCCAAGAATCAGTGGATTTATAAGCTTTTGTTTTAATTCATTAAAAGCATCTTCCTCTAACTTTTTCCTGCCTTTACGTTTGCCACTGCAAAAGGGTAAGAGGTCATTTATTGGTTTAGCTATGCATGAAAAGTTTTGAATGAATTTTCTGTAATATCCTACATATCCCTCCCCCCTCAAAAAAAAATGACGAACCTCATCACTAGAGGGCGTTGGCAATGGCCCTACCTTACTAATCTTTTCTTGATCAGTCTCAATACCATCCTTTGACACTACATGCCCAACGTACCTGACACGCTCCTTGAAGAATGTACTCTTCTTAGGCGATAGTTTAAGGTTGTTTTCACGTAAACGCTCAAACACCATATTAATGCGTTCCAAATGCTCAAAGGTTTTGGAAAAGACGAGTCAATCATCAATATATACAACACAGGTTTTTAAATTTAACCCATCCGAAACAGTTTCCATTAATCACAGGTATGTTGCAGGGGCATTTGCTAACCCAAAGGGCATTCGCTGGTACTCCCAAAACTCCAATGGACCCATACTAAACGCTGTTCGTTGTTTGTGATTTTCCTATGGCTCCATCTGATGATATCCGTTTTTTAAGTCCAGAACGGCAAAGTACAAGTCCAGAACGGTAAAATATATACTCCCAACAACTCAATTCAACAACGCCTCAATACGAAGAAATGCGTACGAGTCCTTGGTACTACGGTTATCTATAGTTGTCTAAAGCCAATACAAACCCGTACGCTCCCATCCTTTTACGTACCAAGACAACGTTGGATGCCCATAGAGACCTAAATTCTCGAATAACACCGCTTGCTAACAGTTGAGGTAAGTGGTCCCTTGCCTCATCGTATATTCCCGGAGGGGTTAATTCGATTTTATGTTTTACAATACATGTATTACCAAGATCCAAATCATTGAGAGAAAAGACTTCTCGATTTTCACTAATGAACCCTTTCCCACGCTCAAGCCTATCAGGAATAAGATCTTGCTCACTGATTTCAACGTCTGGTATTCACAGATCGCAGATTTACCTTCCTCTTGATGTTGGTACAAGACTGCCTCAAGCCCTTGCAGACTGGCGTCTGTATGCAGTTCAAATGGTTTACCGTAATCAGCATACCCAAGAATCGGTGGATTTATAAGCTTTTGTTTTAATTCATTAAAAGCATCTTCCTCTAACTGGCCCCAAACCCACGAAACCAAAACTACTTTATTTGGCTTTTTCCTGTCTTTACGTTTGCCACTGCAAAAGGGTAAGAGGTCATTTATTGGTTTAGCTATGCGTGAAAAGTTTTCAATGAATTTTCTGTAATATTCTACAAATCCCCCCAAAAAATGACGAACCTCATCTGGACTAGAGGGTGTTGGCCATGGCCCTACCTTACTAATCTTTTCTGGATCAGTCTCAATACCATCCTTTGACACTACATGCCCAACGTACCTGACACGCTCCGTGAAGAATGTACTCTTTTTAGGCGATAGTTTAAGGTTGTTTTCACGTAAACGCTCAAACACCATCTTAATGCGTTCCAAATGCTCGAAGGTTTTGGAAAAGGCGAGTAAATCATCAATATATACAACACAGGTTTTTAAATTTAACCCATCCGAAACAGTTTCCATTAATCGCAGGTAGGTTGCGGGGGCATTTGCTAACCCAAAGGGCATTCGATGGTACTCCCAAAGCCCCAATGGACCCATACTAAACGCTGTTCGTTGTTTGTGATCTTCCTATCGCTCCACCTGATGATATCCGCTTTTTAAGTCCAGAACGGTAAAATACATACTCCCAACAACGCAATCCAAATACTCCTCAATACGAAGACCTGCGTACGAGTCCTTGGTAGTACAGTTATCTATAGTTGTCTATAGCCAATACAAACCCGTACGCTTCCATCCTTTTACGTACCAAGACAACGTTGGATGCCCATAGAGACCTAAATTCTCGAATAACACCGCTTGCTAACAGTTGAGGTAAGTGGTCCCTTACCTCATCGTACATCCCCGGAGAGGTTAATTCGATTATGTGTTTTACAATACCTGTATTACCAAGATCCAACTCATTGAGAGAAAAGACTTCTCGATTTTCACTAATGAACCCTTTCCCACGCTCAAGCTTTTCAGGAATAAGATCTTGCTCACTGATTTCAACGTCGGGTATTCCCAGATCGCAGATTTACCTTCCTCTTGATGTTGGTACAAGACTGCCTCAAGCCCTTGCAGACTGGCGTCTGTATGCAGTTCAAATGGTTTACCGTAATCAGCATACCCAAGAATCGGTGGATTTATAAGCTTTTGTTTTAATTCATTAAAAGCATCTTCCTCTAACTGGCCCCAAACCCACGAAACCACAGGTACTTTATTTGGCTTTTTCCTGTCTTTACGTTTGCCACTGCAAAAGGGTAAGAGGTCATTTATTGGTTTAGCTATGCGTGAAAAGTTTTCAATGAATTTTCTGTAATATTCTACAAATCCCCCCCCAAAAATGACGAACCTCATCTGGACTAGAGGGTGTTGGCCATGGCCCTACCTTACTAATCTTTTCTGGATCAGTCTCAATACCATCCTTTGACACTACATGCCCAACGTACTTGAAGAATGTACTCTTTTTAGGCGATAGTTTAAGGTTGTTTTCACGTAAACGCTCAAACACCATCTTAATGCGTTCCAAATGCTCGAAGGTTTTGGAAAAGGCGAGTAAATCATCAATATATACAACACAGGTTTTTAAATTTAACCCATCCGAAACAGTTTCCATTAATCGCAGGTAGGTTGCAGGGGCATTTGCTAACCCAAAGGGCATTCGATGGTACTCCCAAAGCCCCAATGGACCCATACTAAACGCTGTTCGTTGTTTGTGATCTTCCTATGGCTCCACCTGATGATATCCGCTTTTTAAGTCCAGAACGGTAAAATACATACTCCCAACAACGCAATCCAAATACTCCTCAATACGAAGACCTGCGTACGAGTCCTTGGTAGTACAGTTATCTATAGTTGTCTATAGCCAATACAAACCCGTACGCTTCCATCCTTTTACGTACCAAGACAACGTTGGATGCCCATAGAGACCTAAATTCTCGAATAACACCGCTTGCTAACAGTTGAGGTAAGTGGTCCCTTACCTCATCGTACATCCCCGGAGAGGTTAATTCGATTATGTGTTTTACAATACCTGTATTACCAAGATCCAAATCATTGAGAGAAAAGACTTCTCGATTTTCACTAATGAACCCTTTCCCACGCTCAAGCTTATCAGGAATAAGATCTTGCTCATTGATTTCAACGTCGGTATTCCCAGATCGCACATTTACCTTCCTCTTGATGTTGGTACAAGACTGCCTCAAGCCCCTGCAGACTGGCGTCTGTATGCAGTTTAAATGGTTTTCCGTAATCAGCATACCCAAGAATCAGTGGATTTATAAGCTTTTGTTTTAATTCATTAAAAGCATCTTCCTCTAACTTTTTCCTGCCTTTACGTTTGCCACTGCAAAAGGGTAAGAGGTCATTTATTGGTTTAGCTATGCATGAAAAGTTTTGAATGAATTTTCTGTAATATCCTACAAATCCCTCCCCCCTCAAAAAAAAATGACGAACCTCATCACTAGAGGGCGTTGGCAATGGCCCTACCTTACTAATCTTTTCTTGATCAGTCTCAATACCATCCTTTGACACTACATGCCCAACGTACCTGACACGCTCCTTGAAGAATGTACTCTTCTTAGGCGATAGTTTAAGGTTGTTTTCACGTAAACGCTCAAACACCATCTTAATGCGTTCCAAATGCTCAAAGGTTTTGGAAAAGACGAGTCAATCATCAATATATACAACACAGGTTTTTAAATTTAACCCATCCGAAACAGTTTCCATTAATCACAGGTATGTTGCAGGGGCATTTGCTAACCCAAAGGGCATTCGCTGGTACTCCCAAAACCCCAATGGACCCATACTAAACGCTGTTCGTTGTTTGTGATTTTCCTATGGCTCCATCTGATGATATCCGTTTTTTAAGTCCAGAACGGCAAAATACAAGTCCAGAACGGTAAAATATATACTCCCAACAACTCAATTCAACAACGCCTCAATACGAAGAAATGCGTACGAGTCCTTGGTACTACGGTTATCTATAGTTGTCTAAAGCCAATACAAACCCGTACGCTCCCATCCTTTTACGTACCAAGACAACGTTGGATGCCCATAGAGACCTAAATTCTCGAATAACACCGCTTGCTAACAGTTGAGGTAAGTGGTCCCTTGCCTCATCGTATATTCCCGGAGGGGTTAATTCGATTTTATGTTTTACAATACATGTATTACCAAGATCCAAATCATTGAGAGAAAAGACTTCTCGATTTTCACTAATGAACCCTTTCCCACGCTCAAGCCTATCAGGAATAAGATCTTGCTCACTGATTTCAACGTCTGGTATTCACAGATCGCAGATTTACCCTCCTCTTGATGTTGGTACAAGACTGCCTCAAGCCCTTGCAGACTGGCGTCTGTATGCAGTTCAAATGGTTTACCGTAATCAGCATACCCAAGAATCGGTGGATTTATAAGCTTTTGTTTTAATTCATTAAAAGCATCTTCCTCTAACTGGCCCCAAACCCACGAAACCAAAACTACTTTAATTGGCTTTTTCCTGTCTTTACGTTTGCCACTGCAAAAGGGTAAGAGGTCATTTATTGGTTTAGCTATGCGTGAAAAGTTTTCAATGAATTTTCTGTAATATTCTACAAATCCCCCCAAAAAATGACGAACCTCATCTGGACTAGAGGGTGTTGGCCATGGCCCTACCTTACTAATCTTTTCTGGATCAGTCTCAATACCATCCTTTGACACTACATGCCCAACGTACCTGACACGCTCCGTGAAGAATGTACTCTTTTTAGGCGATAGTTTAAGGTTGTTTTCACGTAAACGCTCAAACACCATCTTAATGCGTTCCAAATGCTCGAAGGTTTTGGAAAAGGCGAGTAAATCATCAATATATACAACACAGGTTTTTAAATTTAACCCATCCGAAACAGTTTCCATTAATCGCAGGTAGGTTGCGGGGGCATTTGCTAACCCAAAGGGCATTCGATGGTACTCCCAAAGCCCCAATGGACCCATACTAAACGCTGTTCGTTGTTTGTGATCTTCCTATGGCTCCACCTGATGATATCCGCTTTTTAAGTCCAGAACGGTAAAATACATACTCCCAACAACGCAATCCAAATACTCCTCAATACGAAGACCTGCGTACGAGTCCTTGGTAGTACAGTTATCTATAGTTGTCTATAGCCAATACAAACCCGTACGCTTCCATCCTTTTACGTACCAAGACAACGTTGGATGCCCATAGAGACCTAAATTCTCGAATAACACCGCTTGCTAACAGTTGAGGTAAGTGGTCCCTTACCTCATCGTACATCCCCGGAGAGGTTAATTCGATTATGTGTTTTACAATACCTGTATTACCAAGATCCAACTCATTGAGAGAAAAGACTTCTCGATTTTCACTAATGAACCCTTTCCCACGCTCAAGCTTTTCAGGAATAAGATCTTGCTCACTGATTTCAACGTCGGGTATTCCCAGATCGCAGATTTACCTTCCTCTTGATGTTGGTACAAGACTGCCTCAAGCCCTTGCAGACTGGCGTCTGTATGCAGTTCAAATGGTTTACCGTAATCAGCATACCCAAGAATCGGTGGATTTATAAGCTTTTGTTTTAATTCATTAAAAGCATCTTCCTCTAACTGGCCCCAAACCCACGAAACCACAGGTACTTTATTTGGCTTTTTCCTGTCTTTACGTTTGCCACTGCAAAAGGGTAAGAGGTCATTTATTGGTTTAGCTATGCGTGAAAAGTTTTCAATGAATTTTCTGTAATATTCTACAAATCCCCCCCCAAAAATGACGAACCTCATCTGGACTAGAGGGTGTTGGCCATGGCCCTACCTTACTAATCTTTTCTGGATCAGTCTCAATACCATCCTTTGACACTACATGCCCAACGTACTTGAAGAATGTACTCTTTTTAGGCGATAGTTTAAGGTTGTTTTCACGTAAACGCTCAAACACCATCTTAATGCGTTCCAAATGCTCGAAGGTTTTGGAAAAGGCGAGTAAATCATCAATATATACAACACAGGTTTTTAAATTTAACCCATCCGAAACAGTTTCCATTAATCGCAGGTAGGTTGCAGGGGCATTTGCTAACCCAAAGGGCATTCGATGGTACTCCCAAAGCCCCAATGGACCCATACTAAACGCTGTTCGTTGTGTGTGATCTTCCTATAGCTCCACCTGATGATATCCGCTTTTAAGTCCAGAACGGTAAAATACATACTCCCAACAACGCAATCCAAATACTCCTCAATACGAAGACCTGCGTACGAGTCCTTGGTAGTACAGTTATCTATAGTTGTCTATAGCCAATACAAACCCGTACGCTTCCATCCTTTTACGTACCAAGACAACGTTGGATGCCCATAGAGACCTAAATTCTCGAATAACACCGCTTGCTAACAGTTGAGGTAAGTGGTCCCTTACCTCATCGTACATCCCCGGAGAGGTTAATTCGATTATGTGTTTTACAATACCTGTATTACCAAGATCCAAATCATTGAGAGAAAAGACTTCTCGATTTTCACTAATGAACCCTTTCCCACGCTCAAGCTTATCAGGAATAAGATCTTGCTCACTGATTTCAACGTCGGGTATTCCCAGATCGCACATTTACCTTCCTCTTGATGTTGGTACAAGACTGCCTCAAGCCCCAGCAGACTGGCGTCTGTATGCAGTTCAAATGGTTTTCGGTAATCAGCATACCCAAGAATCGGTGGATTTATAAGCTTTTGTTTTAATTCATTAAAAGCATCTTCCTCTAACTGGCCCCAAACCCATGAAACCACAGGTGCTTTATTTGGCTTTTTCCTGCCTCTACGTTTGCCACTACAAAAGGGTAAGAGGTCATTTATTAGTTTAGCTATGCGTGAAAAGTTTTCAATAAATTTTCTGTAATATTCTACAAATCCCCCAAAAAATGACGAACCTCATCTGGACTAGAGGGTGTTGACCATGGCCCTACCTTACTAATCTTTTCTGGATCAGTCTCGATACCATCCTTTGACACTACATGCCCAACGTACCTGACACGCTCCTTGAAGAATGTACTCTTCTTAGGCGATAGTTTAAGGTTGTTTTCACGTAAACGCTCAAACACCATCTTAAAGCGTTCCCAATGCTCGAAGCTTCTGGAAAAGACGAGTAAATCAACAATATATACAACACAGAATTTTAATTTTAACCCATCCGAAACAGTTTCCATTAATCACTAGTAGGTTGCAGGGGCATTTGCTAACCCAAAGGGCATTCAATGGTACTCCCAAAACCCCAATGGACCCATACTAAACGCTGTTCGTTGTTTGTGATCTTCCTATAGCTCCACCTGATGATATCCGCTTTTTAAGTCCAGAACTGTAAATACATACTCCCAACAACGCAATCCAACAACTCCTCAATACGAAGACCTGCGTACGAGTCCTTGGTAGTACAGTTATCTATAGTTGTCTATAGCCAATACAAACCCGTAGGCTTCCACCCTTTTACGTACCAAGACAACGTTGGATGCCCATAGAGACCTAAATTCTCGAATAACACCGCTTGCTAACAGCGGAGGTAAGTGGTCCCTTGCCTCATCGTATATTCCCGGTTTTATGTTTTACAATACCTGTATTACCAAGATCCAAATCATTGAGAGAAAAGACCTCTCGATTTTCACCAATGAACCCTTTCCCACGCTCAAGCCTATCAGGAATAAGATCTTGCTCACTGATTTCAACGTCTGGTATTCACAGATCGCAGATTTACCTTCCTCTTGATGTTGGTACAAGACTGCCTCAAGCCCTTGCAGACTGGCGTCTGTATGCAGTTCAAATGGTTTACCGTAATCAGCATACCCAAGAATCGGTGGATTTATAAGCTTTTGTTTTAATTCATTAAAAGCATCTTCCTCTAACTGGCCCCAAACCCACGAAACCACAGGTGCTTTATTTGGCTTTTTCCTGTCTTTACGTTTGCCACTGCAAAAGGGTAAGAGGTCATTTATTGGTTTAGCTATGCGTGAAAAGTTTTCAATGAATTTTCTGTAATATTCTACAAATCCCCCCAAAAAATGACGAACCTCATCTGGACTAGAGGGTGTTGGCCATGGCCCTACCTTACTAATCTTTCTGGATCAGTCTCAATACCATCCTTTGACACTACATGCCCAACGTACCTGACACGCTCCTTGAAGAATGTACTCTTTTTAGGCGATAGTTTAAGGTTGTTTTCACGTAAACGCTCAAACACCATCTTAATGCGTTCCAAATGCTCGAAGGTTTTGGAAAAGGCGAGTAAATCATCAATATATACAACACAGGTTTTTAAATTTAACCCATCCGAAACAGTTTCCATTAATCGCAGGTAGGTTGCAGGGGCATTTGCTAACCCAAAGGGCATTCGATGGTACTCCCAAAGCCCCAATGGACCCATACTAAACGCTGTTCGTTATTTGTGATCTTCCTATGGCTCCACCTGATGATATCCGCTTTTTAAGTCCAGAACGGTAAAATACATACTCCCAACAACGCAATCCAAATACTCCTCAATACGAAGACCTGCGTACGAGTCCTTGGTAGTACAGTTATCTATAGTTGTCTATAGTCAATACAAACCCGTACGCTTCCCTCCTTTTACGTACCAAGACAACGTTGGATGCCCATAGAGACCTAAGTTCTCGAATAACACCGCTTGCTAACAGTTGAGGTAAGTGGTCCCTTACCTCATCGTACATCCCCGGAGAGGTTAATTCGATTATGTGTTTTACAATACCTGTATTACCAAGATCCAAATCATTGAGAGAAAAGACTTCTCGATTTTCACTAATAAACCCTTTCCCACGCTCAAGCTTATCAGGATAAGATCTTGCTCACTGATTTCAACGTCGGGTATTCCCAGATCGCACATTTACCTTCCTCTTGATGTTGGTACAAGACTGCCTCAAGCCCCTGCAGACTGGCGTCTGTATGCAGTTTAAATGGTTTTCCGTAATCAGCATACCCAAGAATCGGTGGATTTATAAGCTTTTGTTTTAATTCATTAAAAGCATCTTCCTCTAACTGGCCCCAAACCCATGAAACCACAGGTGCTTTATTTGGCTTTTTCCTGCCTTTACGTTTGCCACTACAAAAGGGTAAGAGGTCATTCATTAGTTTAGCTATGCGTGAAAAGTTTTCAATAAATTTTCTGTAATATTCTACAAATCCCCCAAAAAATGACGAACCTCATCTGGACTAGAGGGTGTTGACCATGGCCCTACCTTACTAATCTTTTCTGGATCAGTCTCAATACCATCCTTTGACACTACATGCCCAACGTACCTGACACGCTCCGTGAAGAATGTACTCTTCTTAGGCGATAGTTTATGGTTGTTTTCACGTAAACGCTCAAACACCATCTTAAAGCGTTCCAAATGCTCGAAGCTTCTGGAAAAGACGAGTAAATCATCAATATATACAACACAGGTTTTTAAATTTAACCCATCCGAAACAGTTTCCATTAATCGCAGGTAGGTTGCAGGGGCATTTGCTAACCCAAAGGGCATTCGACGGTACTCCCAAAGCCCCAATGGACCCATACTAAACGCTGTTCGTTGTTTGTGATCTTCCTATGGCTCCACCTGATGATATCCGTTTTTTAAGTCCAGAACGGTAAAATACATATTCCCAACAACGCAATTCAACAACGCCTCAATACGAAGAAATGCGTACGAGTCCTTGGTACTACGGTTATCTATAGTTGTCTAAAGCCAATACAAACCCGTACGCTTCCATCCTTTTACGTACCAAGACAACGTTGGATGCCCATAGAGACCTAAATTCTCGAATAACACCGCTTGCTAACAGTTGAGGTAAGTGGTCCCTTGCCTCATCGTATATTCCCGGAGGGGTTAATTCGATTTTATGTTTTACAATACCTGTATCACCAAGATCCAAATCATTGAGAGAAAAGACTTCTCGATTTTCACTAATGAACCCTTTCCCACGCTCAAGCTTATCAGGAATAAGATCTTGCTCACTGATTTCAACGTCGGGTATTCCCAGATCGCACATTTACCTTCCTCTTGATGTTGGTACAAGACTGCCTCAAGCCCCTGCAGACTGGCGTCTGTATGCAGTTCAAATGGTTTTCGGTAATCAGCATACCCAAGAATCGGTGGATTTATAAGCTTTTGTTTTAATTCATTAAAAGCATCTTCCTCTAACTGGCCCCAAACCCATGAAACCACAGGTGCTTTATTTGGCTTTTTCCTGCCTCTACGTTTGCCACTACAAAAGGGTAAGAGGTCATTTATTAGTTTAGCTATGCGTGAAAAGTTTTCAATGAATTTTCAGTAATATTCTACAAATCCCCCAAAAAAATGACGAACCTCATCTGGACTAGAGGGTGTTGGCCACGGCCCTACCTTACTAATCTTTTCTGGATCAGTCTCAATACCATCCTTTGACACTACATGCCCAACGTACCTGACACGCTCCGTTAAGAATGTACTCTTTTTTGGCGATAGTTTAAGGTTGTTTTCACGTAAACGCTCAAACACCATCTTAATGCGTTCCAAATGCTCGAAGGTTTTGGAAAAGGCGAGTAAATCATCAATATATACAACACAGGTTTTTAAATTTAACCCATCCGAAACAGTTTCCATTAATCGCAGGTAGGTTGCAGGGGCATTTGCTAACCCAAAGGGCATTCGATGGTACTCCCAAAGCCCCAATGGACCCATACTAAACGCTATTCGTTGTTTGTGATCTTCCTATGGCTCCACCTGATGATATCCGCTTTTTAAGTCCAGAACGGTAAAATACATACTCCCAACAACGCAATCCAAATACTCCTCAATACGAAGACCTGCGTACGAGTCCTTGGTAGTACAGTTATCTATAGTTGTCTTTAGCCAATACAAACCCGTACGCTTCCATCCTTTTACGTACCAAGACAACGTTGGATGCCCATAGAGACCTAAATTCTCGAATAACACCGCTTGCTAACAGTTGAGGTAAGTGGTCCCTTACCTCATCGTACATCCCCGGAGAGGTTAATTCGATTATGTGTTTTACAATACCTGTATTACCAAGATCCAAATCATTGAGAGAAAAGACTTCTCGATTTTCACTAATGAACCCTTTCCCACGCTCAAGCTTATCAGGAATAAGATCTTGCTCACTGATTTCAACGTCGGGTATTCCCAGATCGCACATTTACCTTCCTCTTGATGTTGGTACAAGACTGCCTCAAGCCCCTGCAGACTGGCGTCTGTATGCAGTTTAAATGGTTTTCCGTAATCAGCATACCCAAGAATCGGTGGATTTATAAGCTTTTGTTTTAATTCATTAAAAGCATCTTCCTCTAACTGGCCCCAAACCATGAAACCACAGGTGCTTTATTTGGCTTTTTCCTGCCTCTACGTTTGCCACTACAAAAGGGTAAGAGGTCATTTATTAGTTTAGCTATGCGTGAAAAGTTTTCAATAAATTTTCTGTAATATTCTACAAATCCCCCCAAAAATGACGAACCTCATCTGGACTAGAGGGTGTTGACCATGGCCCTACCTTACTAATCTTTTCTGGATAAGTCTCAATACCATCCTTTGACACTACATGCCCAACGTACCTGACACGCTCCTTGAAGAATGTACTCTTCTTAGGCGATAGTTTATGGTTGTTTTCACGTAAACGCTCAAACACCATCTTAAGGCGTTCCAAATGCTCGAAGCTTCTGGAAAAGACGAGTAAATCAACAATATATACAACACAGAATTTTAATTTTAAACCCATCCGAAACAGTTTCCATTAATCACTAGTAGGTTGCAGGGGCATTTGCTAACCCAAAGGGCATTCAATGGTACTCCCAAAACCCCAATGAACCCATACTAAACGCTGTTCGTTGTTTGTGATCTTCCTATAGCTCCACCTGATGATATCCGCTTTTTAAGTCCAGAACGGTAAAATACATACTCCCAACAACGCAATCCAACAACTCCTCAATACGAAGACCTGCGTACGAGTCCTTGGTAGTACAGTTATCTATAGTTGTCTATAGCCAATACAAACCCGTAGGCTTCCACCCTTTTACGTACCAAGACAACGTTGGATGCCCATAGAGACCTAAATTCTCGAATAACACCGCTTGCTAACAGCTGAGGTAAGTGGTCCCTTGCCTCATCGTATATTCCCGGAGGGGTTAATTCGATTTTATGTTTTACAATACCTGTATTACCAAGATCAAAATCATTGAGAGAAAAGACCTCTCGATTTTCACCAATGAACCCTTTCCCACGCTCTAGCCTATCAGGAATAAGATCTTGCTCACTGATTTCAACGTCTGGTATTCACAGATCGCAGATTTACCTTCCTCTTGATGTTGGTACAAGACTGCCTCAAGCCCTTGCAGACTGGCGTCTGTATGCAGTTCAAATGGTTTACCGTAATCAGCATACCCAAGAATCGGTGGATTTATAAGCTTTTGTTTTAATTCATTAAAAGCATCTTCCTCTAACTGGCCCCAAACCCACGAAACCACAGGTGCTTTATTTGGCTTTTTCCTGTCTTTACGTTTGCCACTGCAAAAGGGTAAGAGGTCATTTATTGGTTTAGCTATGCGTGAAAAGTTTTCAATGAATTTTCTGTAATATTCTATAAATCCCCCCAAAAAATGACGAACCTCATCTGGACTAGAGGGTGTTGGCCATGGCCCTACCTTACTAATCTTTCTGGATCAGTCTCAATACCATCCTTTGACACTACATGCCCAACGTACCTGACACGCTCCTTGAAGAATGTACTCTTTTTACGCGATAGTTTAAGGTTGTTTTCACGTAAACGCTCAAACACCATCTTAATGCGTTCAAAATGCTCGAAGGTTTTGGAAAAGGCGAGTAAATCATCAATATATACAACACAGGTTTTTAAATTTAACCCATCCGAAACAGTTTCCATTAATCGCAGGTAGGTTGCAGGGGCATTTGCTAACCCAAAGGGCATTCGATGGTACTCCCAAAGCCCCAATGGACCCATACTAAACGCTGTTCGTTATTTGTGATCTTCCTATGGCTCCACCTGATGATATCCGCTTTTTAAGTCCAGAACGGTAAAATACATACTCCCAACAACGCAATCCAAATACTCCTCAATACGAAGACCTGCGTACGAGTCCTTGGTAGTACAGTTATCTATAGTTGTCTATAGCCAATACAAACCCGTACGCTTCCATCCTTTTACGTACCAAGACAACGTTGGATGCCCATAGAGACCTAAATTCTCGAATAACACCGCTTGCTAACAGTTGAGGTAAGTGGTCCCTTACCTCATCGTACATCCCCGGAGAGGTTAATTCGATTATGTGTTTTACAATACCTGTATTACCAAGATCCAAATCATTGAGAGAAAAGACTTCTCGATTTTCACTAATGAACCCTTTCCCACGCTCAAGCTTATCAGGAATAAGATCTTGCTCACTGATTTCAACGTCGGGTATTCCCAGATCGCACATTTACCTTCCTCTTGATGTTGGTACAAGACTGCCTCAAGCCCCTGCAGACTGGCGTCTGTATGCAGTTTAAATGGTTTTCCGTAATCAGCATACCCAAGAATCGGTGGATTTATAAGCTTTTGTTTTAATTCATTAAAAGCATCTTCCTCTAACTGGCCCCAAACCCATGAAACCACAGGTGCTTTATTTGGCTTTTTCCTGCCTTTACGTTTGCCACTACAAAAGGGTAAGAGGTCATTCATTAGTTTAGCTATGCGTGAAAAGTTTTCAATACATTTTCTGTAATATTCTACAAATCCCCCCAAAAATGACGAACCTCATCTGGACTAGAGGGTGTTGGCCATGGCCCTACCTTACTAATCTTTTCTGGATCAGTCTCAATACCATCCGTTGACACTACATGCCCAACGTACCTGACACGCTCCTTGAAGAATGTACACTTCTTAGGCGATAGTTTAAGGTTGTTTTCACGTAAACGCTCAAACACCATCTTAAGGCGTTCCAAATGCTCGAAGCTTCTGGAAAAGACGATTAAATCATCAATATATACAACACAGGTTTTTAAATTTAACCCATCCGAAACAGTTTCCATTAATCGCAGGTAGGTTGCAGGGGCATTTGCTAACCCAAAGGGCATTCGATGGTACTCCCAAAGCCCCAATGGACCCATACTAAACGATGTTCGTTGTTTGTGATCTTCCTATGGCTCCACCTGATGATATCCGTTTTTTAAGTCCAGAACGGTAAAATACATATTCCCAACAACGCAATTCAACAACGCCTCAATACGAAGAAATGCGTACGAGTCCTTGGTACTACGGTTATCTATAGTTGTCTAAAGCCAATACAAACCCGTACGCTTCCATCCTTTTACGTACCAAGACAACGTTGGATGCCCATAGAGACCTACATTCTCGAATAACACCGCTTGCTAACAGTTGAGGTAAGTGGTCCCTTGCCTCATCGTATATTCCCGGAGGGGTTAATTCGATTTTATGTTTTACAATACATGTATTACCAAGATCCAAATCATTGAGAGAAAATACTTCTCGATTTCCACTAATGAACCCTTTCCCACGCTCAAGCCTGTCAGGAATAAGATCTTGCTCACTGATTTCAACGTCTGGTATTCACAGATCGCAGATTTACCATGCTCTTGATGTTGGTACAAGACTGCCTCAAGCCCTTGCAGACTGGCGTCTGTATGCAGTTCATATGGTTTACCGTAATCAGCATACCCAAGAATCGGTGGATTTATAAGCTTTTGTTTTAATTCATTAAAAGCATCTTCCTCTAACTGGCCCCAAACCCACGAAACCACAGGTACTTTATTTGGCTTTTTCCTGTCTTTACGTTTGCCACTGCAAAAGGGTAAGAGGTCATTTATTGGTTTAGCTATGCGTGAAAAGTTTTCAATGAATTTTCTGTAATATTCTACAAATCCCCCCAAAAAATGACGATCTTCATCTGGACTAGAGGGTGTTGGCCACGGCCCTACCTTACTAATATTTTCTGAATCAGTCTCAATACCATCCTTTGACACTACATGCCCAACGTACCTGACACGCTCCGTGAAGAATGTACTCTTTTTAGGCGATAGTTTAAGGTTGTTTTCACGTAAACGCTCAAACACCATCTTAATGCGTTCCAAATGCTCGAAGGTTTTGGAAAAGGCGAGTAAATCATCAATATATACAACACAGGTTTTTAAATTTAACCCATCCGAAACAGTTTCCATTAATCGCAGGTAGGTTGCAGGGGCATTTGCTAACCCAAAGGGCATTCGATGGTACTCCCAAAGCCCCAATGGACCCATACTAAACGCTGTTCGTTGTTTGTGATCTTCCTATGGCTCCACCTGATGATATCCGCTTTTTAAGTCCAGAACGGTAAAATACATACTCCCAACAACGCAATCCAAATACTCCTCAATACGAAGACCTGCGTACGAGTCCTTGGTAGTACAGTTATCTATAGTTGTCTATAGCCAATACAAACCCGTACGCTTCCATCCTTTTACGTACCAAGACAACGTTGGATGCCCATAGAGACCTAAATTCTCGAATAACACCGCTTGCTAACAGTTGAGGTAAGTGGTCCCTTACCTCATCGTACATCCCCGGAGAGGTTAATTCGATTATGTGTTTTACAATACCTGTATTACCAAGATCCAAATCATTGAGAGAAAAGACTTCTCGATTTTCACTAATGAACCCTTTCCCACGCTCAAGCTTATCAGGAATAAGATCTTGCTCACTGATTTCAACGTCGGGTATTCCCAGATCGCACATTTACCTTCCTCTTGATGTTGGTACAAGACTGCCTCAAGCCCCTGCAGACTGGCGTCTGTATGCAGTTTAAATGGTTTTCCGTAATCAGCATACCCAAGAATCGGTGGATTTTTAAGCTTTTGTTTTAATTCATTAAAAGCATCTTCCTCTAACTGGCCCCAAACCCATGAAACCACAGGTGCTTTATTTGGCTTTTCCTGCCTTTACGTTTGCCACTACAAAAGGGTAAGAGGTCATTCATTAGTTTAGCTATGCGTGAAAAGTTTTCAATACATTTTCTGTAATATTCTACAAATCCCCCCAAAAATGACGAACCTCATCTGGACTAGAGGGTGTTGGCCATGGCCCTACCTTACTAATCTTTTCTGGATCAGTCTCAATACCATCCGTTGACACTACATGCCCAACGTACCTGACACGCTCCTTGAAGAATGTACACTTCTTAGGCGATAGTTTAAGGTTGTTTTCACGTAAACGCTCAAACACCATCTTAAGGCGTTCCAAATGCTCGAAGCTTCTGGAAAAGACGAGTAAATCATCAATATATACAACACAGGTTTTTAAATTTAACCCATCCGAAACAGTTTCCTTTAATCGCAGGTAGGTTGCAGGGGCATTTGCTAACCCAAAGGGCATTCGATGGTACTCCCAAAGCCCCAATGGACCCATACTAAACGCTGTTCGTTGTTTGTGATCTTCCTATGGCTCCACCTGATGATATCCGTTTTTTAAGTCCAGAACGGTAAAATACATATTCCCAACAACGCAATTCAACAACGCCTCAATACGAAGAAATGCGTACGAGTCCTTGGTACTACGGTTATCTATAGTTGTCTAAAGCCAATACAAACCCGTACGCTTCCATCCTTTTACGTACCAAGACAACGTTGGATGCCCATAGAGACCTACATTCTCGAATAACACCGCTTGCTAACAGTTGAGGTAAGTGGTCCCTTGCCTCATCGTATATTCCCGGAGGGGTTAATTCGATTTTATGTTTTACAATACATGTATTACCAAGATCCAAATCATTGAGAGAAAATACTTCTCGATTTCCACTAATGAACCCTTTCCCACGCTCAAGCCTGTCAGGAATAAGATCTTGCTCACTGATTTCAACGTCTGGTATTCACAGATCGCAGATTTACCATGCTCTTGATGTTGGTACAAGACTGCCTCAAGCCCTTGCAGACTGGCGTCTGTATGCAGTTCATATGGTTTACCGTAATCAGCATACCCAAGAATCGGTGGATTTATAAGCTTTTGTTTTAATTCATTAAAAGCATCTTCCTCTAACTGGCCCCAAACCCACGAAACCACAGGTACTTTATTTGGCTTTTTCCTGTCTTTACGTTTGCCACTGCAAAAGGGTAAGAGGTCATTTATTGGTTTAGCTATGCGTGAAAAGTTTTCAATGAATTTTCTGTAATATTCTACAAATCCCCCCAAAAAATGACGATCCTCATCTGGACTAGAGGGTGTTGGCCACGGCCCTACCTTACTAATATTTTCTGAATCAGTCTCAATACCATCCTTTGACACTACATGCCCAACGTACCTGACACGCTCCGTGAAGAATGTACTCTTTTTAGGCGATAGTTTAAGGTTGTTTTCACGTAAACGCTCAAACACCATCTTAATGCGTTCCAAATGCTCGAAGGTTTTGGAAAAGGCGAGTAAATCATCAATATATACAACACAGGTTTTTAAATTTAACCCATCCGAAACAGTTTCCATTAATCGCAGGTAGGTTGCAGGGGCATTTGCTAACCCAAAGGGCATTCGATGGTACTCCCAAAGCCCCAATGGACCCATACTAAACGCTGTTCGTTGTTTGTGATCTTCCTATGGCTCCACCTGATGATATCCGCTTTTTAAGTCCAGAACGGTAAAATACATACTCCCAACAACGCAATCCAAATACTCCTCAATACGAAGACCTGCGTACGAGTCCTTGGTAGTACAGTTATCTATAGTTGTCTATAGCCAATACAAACCCGTACGCTTCCATCCTTTTACGTACCAAGACAACGTTGGATGCCCATAGAGACCTAAATTCTCGAATAACACCGCTTGCTAACAGTTGAGGTAAGTGGTCCCTTACCTCATCGTACATCCCCGGAGAGGTTAATTCGATTATGTGTTTTACAATACCTGTATTACCAAGATCCAAATCATTGAGAGAAAAGACTTCTCGATTTTCACTAATGAACCCTTTCCCACGCTCAAGCTTATCAGGAATAAGATCTTGCTCACTGATTTCAACGTCGGGTATTCCCAGATCGCACATTTACCTTCCTCTTGATGTTGGTACAAGACTGCCTCAAGCCCCTGCAGACTGGCGTCTGTATGCAGTTTAAATGGTTTTCCGTAATCAGCATACCCAAGAATCGGTGGATTTTTTAGCTTTTGTTTTAATTCATTAAAAGCATCTTCCTCTAACTGGCCCCAAACCCATGAAACCACAGGTGCTTTATTTGGCTTTTCCTGCCTTTACGTTTGCCACTACAAAAGGGTAAGAGGTCATTCATTAGTTTAGCTATGCGTGAAAAGTTTTCAATACATTTTCTGTAATATTCTACAAATCCCCCCAAAAATGACGAACCTCATCTGGACTAGAGGGTGTTGGCCATGGCCCTACCTTACTAATCTTTTCTGGATCAGTCTCAATACCATCCGTTGACACTACATGCCCAACGTACCTGACACGCTCCTTGAAGAATGTACACTTCTTAGGCGATAGTTTAAGGTTGTTTTCACGTAAACGCTCAAACACCTACTTAAGGCGTTCCAAATGCTCGAAGCTTCTGGAAAAGACGAGTAAATCATCAATATATACAACACAGGTTTTTAAATTTAACCCATCCGAAACAGTTTCCTTTAATCGCAGGTAGGTTGCAGGGGCATTTGCTAACCCAAAGGGCATTCGATGGTACTCCCAAAGCCCCAATGGACCCATACTAAACGCTGTTCGTTGTTTGTGATCTTCCTATGGCTCCACCTGATGATATCCGTTTTTTAAGTCCAGAACGGTAAAATACATATTCCCAACAACGCAATTCAACAACGCCTCAATACGAAGAAATGCGTACGAGTCCTTGGTACTACGGTTATCTATAGTTGTCTAAAGCCAATACAAACCCGTACGCTTCCATCCTTTTACGTACCAAGACAACGTTGGATGCCCATAGAGACCTACATTCTCGAATAACACCGCTTGCTAACAGTTGAGGTAAGTGGTCCCTTGCCTCATCGTATATTCCCGGAGGGGTTAATTCGATTTTATGTTTTACAATACATGTATTACCAAGATCCAAATCATTGAGAGAAAATACTTCTCGATTTCCACTAATGAACCCTTTCCCACGCTCAAGCCTGTCAGGAATAAGATCTTGCTCACTGATTTCAACGTCTGGTATTCACAGATCGCAGATTTACCATGCACTTGATGTTGGTACAAGACTGCCTCAAGCCCTTGCAGACTGGCGTCTGTATGCAGTTCATATGGTTTACCGTAATCAGCATACCCAAGAATCGGTGGATTTATAAGCTTTTGTTTTAATTCATTAAAAGCATCTTCCTCTAACTGGCCCCAAACCCACGAAACCACAGGTACTTTATTTGGCTTTTTCCTGTCTTTACGTTTGCCACTGCACAAGGGTAAGGGGTCATTTATTGGTTTAGCTATGCGTGAAAAGTTTTTAATGAATTTTCTGTAATATTCTACAAATCCCCCCAAAAAATGACGAACCTCATCTGGACTAGAGGGTGTTGGCCACGGCCCTACCTTACTAATCTTTTCTGAATCAGTCTCAATACCATCCTTTGACACTACATGCCCAACGTACCTGACACGCTCCGTGAAGAATGTACTCTTTTTAGGCGATAGTTTAAGGTTGTTTTCACGTAAACGCTCAAACACCATCTTAATGCGTTCCAAATGCTCGAAGGTTTTGGAAAAGGCGAGTAAATCATCAATATATACAACACAGGTTTTTAAATTTAACCCATCCGAAACAGTTTCCATTAATCGCAGGTAGGTTGCAGGGGCATTTGCTAACCCAAAGGCATTCGATGTTACTCCCAAAGCCCCAATGGACCCATACTAAACGCTGTTCGTTGTTTGTGATCTTCCTATGGCTCCACCTGATGATATCCGCTTTTTAAGTCCAGAACGGTAAAATACATACTCCCAACAACGCAATTCAAATACTCCTCAATACGAAGACCTGCGTACGAGTCCTTGGTAGTACAGTTATCTATAGTTGTCTATAGCCAATACAAACCCGTACGCTTCCATCCTTTTACGTACCAAGACAACGTTGGATGCCCATAGAGACCTAAATTCTCGAATAACACCGCTTGCTAACAGTTGAGGTAAGTGGTCCCTTACCTCATCGTACATCCCCGGAGAGGTTAATTCGATTACGTGTTTTACAATACCTGTATTACCAAGATCCAAATCATTGAGAGAAAAGACTTCTCGATTTTCACTAATGAACCCTTTCCCACGCTCAAGCTTATCAGGAATAAGATCTTGCTCACTGATTTCAACGTCGGGTATTCCCAGATCGCACATTTACCTTCCTCTTGATGTTGGTACAAGACTGCCTCAAGCCCCTGCAGACTGGCGTCTGTATGCAGTTTAAATGGTTTTCCGTAATCAGCATACCTAAGAATCGGTGGATTTATAAGCTTTTGTTTTAATTCATTAAAAGCATCTTCCTCTAACTGGCCCCAAACCCACGAAACCACAGGTGCTTTATTTGGCTTTTTCCTGTCTTTACGTTTGCCACTGCAAAAGGGTAAGAGGTCACTTATTGGTTTAGCTATGCGTGAAAAGTTTTCAATGAATTTTCTGTAATATTCTACAAATCCCCCCAAAAAATGACGAACCTCATCTGGACTAGAGGGTGTTGGCCATGGCCCTACCTTACTAATCTTTCTGGATCAGTCTCAATACCATCCTTTGACACTACATGCCCAACGTACCTGACACGCTCCTTGAAGAATGTACTCTTTTTACGCGATAGTTTAAGGTTGTTTTCACGTAAACGCTCAAACACCATCTTAATGCGTTCCAAATGCTCGAAGGTTTTGGAAAAGGCGAGTAAATCATCAATATATACAACACAGGTTTTTAAATTTAACCCATCCGAAACAGTTTCCATTAATCGCAGGTAGGTTGCAGGGGCATTTGCTAACCCAAAGGGCATTCGATGGTACTCCCAAAGCCCCAATGGACCCATACTAAACGCTGTTCGTTGTTTGTGATCTTCCTATGGCTCCACCTGATGATATCCGCTTTTTAAGTCCAGAACGGTAAAATACATACTCCCAACAACGCAATCCAAATACTCCTCAATACGAAGACCTGCGTACGAGTCCTTGGTAGTACAGTTATCTATAGTTGTCTATAGCCAATACAAACCCGTACGCTTCCATCCTTTTACGTACCAAGACAACGTTGGATGCCCATAGAGACCTAAATTCTCGAATAACACCGCTTGCTAACAGTTGAGGTAAGTGGTCCCTTACCTCATCGTACATCCCCGGAGAGGTTAATTCGATTATGTGTTTTACAATACCTGTATTACCAAGATCCAAATCATTGAGAGAAAAGACTTCTCGATTTTCACTAATGAACCCTTTCCCACGCTCAAGCTTATCAGGAATAAGATCTTGCTCACTGATTTCAACGTCGGGTATTCCCAGATCGCACATTTACCTTCCTCTTGATGTTGGTACAAGACTGCCTCAAGCCCCTGCAGACTGGCGTCTGTATGCAGTTTAAATGGTTTTCCGTAATCAGCATACCCAAGAATCGGTGGATTTATAAGCTTTTGTTTTAATTCATTAAAAGCATCTTCCTCTAACTGGCCCCAAACCCATGAAACCACAGGTGCTTTATTTGGCTTTTTCCTGCCTTTACGTTTGCCACTACAAAAGCGTAAGAGGTCATTCATTAGTTTAGCTATGCGTGAAAAGTTTTCAATACATTTTCTGTAATATTCTACAAATCCCCCCAAAAATGACGAACCTCATCTGGACTAGAGGGTGTTGGCCATGGCCCTACCTTACTAATCTTTTCTGGATCAGTCTCAATACCATCCGTTGACACTACATGCCCAACGTACCTGACACGCTCCTTGAAGAATGTACACTTCTTAGGCGATAGTTTAAGGTTGTTTTCACGTAAACGCTCAAACACCATCTTAAAGCGTTCCAAATGCTCGAAGCTTCTGGAAAAGACGAGTAAATCATCAATATATACAACACAGGTTTTTAAATTTAACCCATCCGAAACAGTTTCCATTAATCGCAGGTAGGTTGCAGGGGCATTTGCTAACCCAAAGGGCATTCGATGGTACTCCCAAAGCCCCAATGGACCCATACTAAACGCTGTTCGTTGTTTGTGATCTTCCTATGGCTCCACCTGATGATATCCGTTTTTTTAAGTCCAGAACGGTAAAATACATATTCCCAACAACGCAATTCAACAACGCCTCAATACGAAGAAATGCGTACGAGTCCTTGGTACTACGGTTATCTTTAGTTGTCTAAAGCCAATACAAACCCGTACGCTTCCATCCTTTTACGTACCAAGACAACGTTGGATGCCCATAGAGACCTACATTCTCGAATAACACCGCTTGCTAACAGTTGAGGTAAGTGGTCCCTTGCCTCATCGTATATTCCCGGAGGGGTTAATTCGATTTTATGTTTTACAATACATGTATTACCAAGATCCAAATCATTGAGAGAAAATACTTCTCGATTTCCACTAATGAACCCTTTCCCACGCTCAAGCCTGTCAGGAATAAGATCTTGCTCACTGATTTCAACGTCTGGTATTCACAGATCGCAGATTTACCATGCTCTTGATGTTGGTACAAGACTGCCTCAAGCCCTTGCAGACTGGTGTCTGTATGCAGTTCATATGGTTTACCGTAATCAGCATACCCAAGAATCGGTGGATTTATAAGCTTTTGTTTTAATTCATTAAAAGCATCTTCCTCTAACTGGCCCCAAACCCACGAAACCACAGGTACTTTATTTGGCTTTTTCCTGTCTTTACGTTTGCCACTGCAAAAGGGTAAGAGGTCATTTATTGGTTTAGCTATGCGTGAAAAGTTTTCAATGAATTTTCTGTAATATTCTACAAATCCCCCCAAAAAATGACGAACCTCATCTGGACTAGAGGGTGTTGGCCACGGCCCTACCTTACTAATCTTTTCTGAATCAGTCTCAATACCATCCTTTGACACTACATGCCCAACGCACCTGACACGCTCCGTGAAGAATGTACTCTTTTTAGGCGATAGTTTAAGGTTGTTTTCACGTAAACGCTCAAACACCATCTTAATGCGTTCCAAATGCTCGAAGGTTTTGGAAAAGGCGAGTAAATCATCAATATATACAACACAGGTTTTTAAATTTAACCCATCCGAAACAGTTTCCATTAATTGCAGGTAGGTTGCAGGGGCATTTGCTAACCCAAAGGGCATTCGATGGTACTCCCAAAGCCCCAATGGACCCATACTAAACGCTGTTCGTTGTTTGTGATCTTCCTATGGCTCCACCTGCTGATATCCGCTTTTTAAGTCCAGAACGGTAAAATACATACTCCCAACAACGCAATCCAACAACTCCTCAATACGAAGACCTGCGTACGAGTCCTTGGTAGTACAGTTATCTATAGTTGTCTATAGCCAATACAAACCCGTAGGCTTCCACCCTTTTACGTACCAAGACAACGTTGGATGCCCATAGAGACCTAAATTCTCGAATAACACCGCTTGCTAACAGCTGAGGTAAGTGGTCCCTTGCCTCATCGTATATTCCCGGAGAGGTTAAATCGATTTTATGTTTTACAATACCTGTATTACCAAGATCCAAATCATTGAGAGAAAAGACTTCTCGATTTTCACTAATGAACCCTTTCCCACGCTCAAGCTTATCAGGAATAAGATCTTGCTCACTGATTTCAACGTCGGGTATTCCCAGATCGCACATTTACCTTCCTCTTGATGTTGGTACAAGACTGCCTCAAGCCCCTGCAGACTGGCGTCTGTATGCAGTTTAAATGGTTTTCCGTAATCAGCATACCCAAGAATCGGTGGATTTATAAGCTTTTGTTTTAATTCATTAAAAGCATCTTCCTCTAACTGGCCCCAAACCCATGAAACCACAGGTGCTTTATTTGGCTTTTTCCTGCCTTTACGTTTGCCACTACAAAAGGGTAAGAGGTCATTCATTAGTTTAGCTATGCGTGAAAAGTTTTCAATACATTTTCTGTAATATTCTACAAATCCCCCCAAAAATGACGAACCTCATCTGGACTAGAGGGTGTTGGCCATGGCCCTACCTTACTAATCTTTTCTGGATCAGTCTCAATACCATCCGTTGACACTACATGCCCAACGTACCTGACACGCTCCTTGAAGAATGTACACTTCTTAGGCGATAGTTTAAGGTTGTTTTCACGTAAACGCTCAAACACCATCTTAAGGCGTTCCAAATGCTCGAAGCTTCTGGAAAAGACGAGTAAATCATCAATATATACAACACAGGTTTTTAAATTTAACCCATCCGAAACAGTTTCCATTAATCACAGGTAGGTTGCAGGGGCATTTGCTAACCCAAAGGGCATTCGATGGTACTCCCAAAGCCCCAATGGACCCATACTAAACGCTGTTCGTTGTTTGTGATCTTCCTATGGCTCCACCTGATGATATCCGTTTTTTAAGTCCAGAACGGTAAAATACATATTCCCAACAACGCAATTCAACAACGCCTCAATACGAAGAAATGCGTACGAGTCCTTGGTACTACGGTTATCTATAGTTGTCTAAAGCCAATACAAACCCGTACGCTTCCATCCTTTTACGTACCAAGACAACGTTGGATGCCCATAGAGACCTACATTCTCGAATAACACCGCTTGCTAACAGTTGAGGTAAGTGGTCCCTTGCCTCATCGTATATTCCCGGAGGGGTTAATTCGATTTTATGTTTTACAATACATGTATTACCAAGATCCAAATCATTGAGAGAAAATACTTCTCGATTTCCACTAATGAACCCTTTCCCACACTCAAGCCTGTCAGGAATAAGATCTTGCTCACTGATTTCAACGTCTGGTATTCACAGATCGCAGATTTACCATGCTCTTGATGTTGGTACAAGACTGCCTCAAGCCCTTGCAGACTGGCGCCTGTATGCAGTTCATATGGTTTACCGTAATCAGCATACCCAAGAATCGGTGGATTTATAAGCTTTTGTTTTAATTCATTAAAAGCATCTTCCTCTAACTGGCCCCAAACCCACGAAACCACAGGTACTTTATTTGGCTTTTTCCTGTCTTTACGTTTGCCACTGCAAAAGGGTAAGAGGTCATTTATTGGTTTAGCTATGCGTGAAAAGTTTTCAATGAATTTTCTGTAATATTCTACAAATCCCCCCAAAAAATGACGAACCTCATCTGGACTAGAGGGTGTTGGCCACGGCCCTACCTTACTAATCTTTTCTGAATCAGTCTCAATACCATCCTTTGACACTACATGCCCAACGTACCTGACACGCTCCGTGAAGAATGTACTCTTTTTAGGCGATAGTTTAAGGTTGTTTTCACGTAAACGCTCAAACACCATCTTAATGCGTTCCAAATGCTCGAAGGTTTTGGAAAAGGCGAGTAAATCATCAATATATACAACACAGGTTTTTAAATTTAACCCATCCGAAACAGTTTCCATTAATCGCAGGTAGGTTGCAGGGGCATTTGCTAACCCAAAGGGCATTCGATGGTACTCCCAAAGCCCCAATGGACCCATACTAAACGCTGTTCGTTGTTTGTGGTCTTCCTATGGCTCCACCTGATGATATCCGCTTTTTAAGTCCAGAACGGTAAAATACATACTCCCAACAACGCAATCCAAATACTCCTCAATACGAAGACCTGCGTACGAGTCCTTGGTAGTACAGTTATCTATAGTTGTCTATAGCCAATACAAACCCGTACGCTTCCATCCTTTTACGTACCAAGACAACGTTGGATGCCCATAGAGACCTAAATTCTCGAATAACACCGCTTGCTAACAGTTGAGGTAAGTGGTCCCTTACCTCATCGTACATCCCCGGAGAGGTTAATTCGATTATGTGTTTTACAATACCTGTATTACCAAGATCCAAATCATTGAGAGAAAAGACTTCTCGATTTTCACTAATGAACCCTTTCCCACGCTCAAGCTTATCAGGAATAAGATCTTGCTCACTGATTTCAACGTCGGGTATTCCCAGATCGCACATTTACCTTCCTCTTGATGTTGGTACAAGACTGCCTCAAGCCCCTGCAGACTGGCGTCTGTATGCAGTTTAAATGGTTTTCCGTAATCAGCATACCCAAGAATCGGTGGATTTATAAGCTTTTGTTTTAATTCATTAAAAGCATCTTCCTCTAACTGGCCCCAAACCCATGAAACCACAGGTGCTTTATTTGGCTTTTTCCTGCCTTTACGTTTGCCACTACAAAAGGGTAAGAGGTCGATCATTAGTTTAGCTATGCGTGAAAAGTTTTCAATACATTTTCTGTAATATTCTACAAATCCCCCCAAAAATGACGAACCTCATCTGGACTAGAGGGTGTTGGCCATGGCCCTACCTTACTAATCTTTTCTGGATCAGTCTCAATACCATCCGTTGACACTACATGCCCAACGTACCTGACACGCTCCTTGAAGAATGTACACTTCTTAGGCGATAGTTTAAGGTTGTTTTCACGTAAACGCTCAAACACCATCTTAAGGCGTTCCAAATGCTCGAAGCTTCTGGAAAAGACGAGTAAATCATCAATATATACAACACAGGTTTTTAAATTTAACCCATCCGAAACAGTTTCCATTAATCGCAGGTAGGTTGCAGGGGCATTTGCTAACCCAAAGGGCATTCGATGGTACTCCCAAAGCCCCAATGGACCCATACTAAACGCTGTTCGTTGTTTGTGATCTTCCTATGGCTCCACCTGATGATATCCGTTTTTTAAGTCCAGAACGGTAAAATACATATTCCCAACAACGCAATTCAACAACGCCTCAATACGAAGAAATGCGTACGAGTCCTTGGTACTACGGTTATCTATAGTTGTCTAAAGCCAATACAAACCCGTACGCTTCCATCCTTTTACGTACCAAGACAACGTTGGATGCCCATAGAGACCTACATTCTCGAATAACACCGCTTGCTAACAGTTGAGGTAAGTGGTCCCTTGCCTCATCGTATATTCCCGGAGGGGTTAATTCGATTTTATGTTTTACAATACATGTATTACCAAGATCCAAATCATTGAGAGAAAATACTTCTCGATTTCCACTAATGAACCCTTTCCCACGCTCAAGCCTGTCGGGAATAAGATCTTGCTCACTGATTTCAACGTCTGGTATTCACAGATCGCAGATTTACCATGCTCTTGATGTTGGTACAAGACTGCCTCAAGCCCTTGCAGATTGGCGCCTGTATGCAGTTCATATGGTTTACCGTAATCAGCATACCCAAGAATCGGTGGATTTATAAGCTTTTGTTTTAATTCATTAAAAGCATCTTCCTCTAACTGGCCCCAAACCCACGAAACCACAGGTACTTTATTTGGCTTTTTCCTGTCTTTACGTTTGCCACTGCAAAAGGGTAAGAGGTCATTTATTGGTTTAGCTATGCGTGAAAAGTTTTCAATGAATTTTCTGTAATATTCTACAAATCCCCCCAAAAAATGACGAACCTCATCTGGACTAGAGGGTGTTGGCCACGGCCCTACCTTACTAATCTTTTCTGAATCAGTCTCAATACCATCCTTTGACACTACATGCCCAACGTACCTGACACGCTCCGTGAAGAATGTACTCTTTTTAGGCGATAGTTTAAGGTTGTTTTCACGTAAACGCTCAAACACCATCTTAATGCGTTCCAAATGCTCGAAGGTTTTGGAAAAGGCGAGTAAATCATCAATATATACAACACAGGTTTTTAAATTTAACCCATCCGAAACAGTTTCCATTAATCGCAGGTAGGTTGCAGGGGCATTTGCTAACCCAAAGGGCATTCGATGGTACTCCCAAAGCCCCAATGGACCCATACTAAACGCTGTTCGTTGTTTGTGATCTTCCTATGGCTCCACCTGATGATATCCACTTTTTAAGTCCAGAACGGTAAAATACATACTCCCAACAACGCAATCCAAATACTCTTCAATACGAAGACCTGCGTACGAGTCCTTGGTAGTACAGTTATCTATAGTTGTCTATAGCCAATACAAACCCGTACGCTTCCATCCTTTTACGTACCAAGACAACGTTGGATGCCCATAGAGACCTAAATTCTCGAATAACACCGCTTGCTAACAGTTGAGGTAAGTGGTCCCTTACCTCATCGTACATCCCCGGAGAGGTTAATTCGATTATGTGTTTTACAATACCTGTATTACCAAGATCCAAATCATTGAGAGAAAAGACTTCTCGATTTTCACTAATGAACCCTTTCCCACGCTCAAGCTTTTCAGGAATAAGATCTTGCTCATTGATTTCAACGTCGGTATTCCCAGATCGCACATTTACCTTCCTCTTGATGTTGGTACAAGACTGCCTCAAGCCCCTGCAGACTGGCGTCTGTATGCAGTTTAAATGGTTTTCTGTAATCAGCATACCCAAGAATCGGTGGATTTATAAGCTTTTGTTTTAATTCATTAAAAGCATCTTCCTCTAACTGGCCCCAAACCCATGAAACCACAGGTGCTTTATTTGGCTTTTTCCTGCCTTTACGTTTGCCACTACAAAAGCGTAAGAGGTCATTCATTAGTTTAGCTATGCGTGAAAAGTTTTCAATACATTTTCTGTAATATTCTACAAATCCCCCCAAAAATGACGAACCTCATCTGGACTAGAGGGTGTTGGCCATGGCCCTACCTTACTAATCTTTTCTGGATCAGTCTCAATACCATCCGTTGACACTACATGCCCAACGTACCTGACACGCTCCTTGAAGAATGTACACTTCTTAGGCGATAGTTTAAGGTTGTTTTCACGTAAACGCTCAAACACCATCTTAAAGCGTTCCAAATGCTCGAAGCTTCTGGAAAAGACGAGTAAATCATCAATATATACAACACAGGTTTTTAAATTTAACCCATCCGAAACAGTTTCCATTAATCGCAGGTAGGTTGCAGGGGCATTTGCTAACCCAAAGGGCATTCGATGGTACTCCCAAAGCCCCAATGGACCCATACTAAACGCTGTTCGTTGTTTGTGATCTTCCTATGGCTCCACCTGATGATATCCGTTTTTTTAAGTCCAGAACGGTAAAATACATATTCCCAACAACGCAATTCAACAACGCCTCAATACGAAGAAATGCGTACGAGTCCTTGGTACTACGGTTATCTTTAGTTGTCTAAAGCCAATACAAACCCGTACGCTTCCATCCTTTTACGTACCAAGACAACGTTGGATGCCCATAGAGACCTACATTCTCGAATAACACCGCTTGCTAACAGTTGAGGTAAGTGGTCCCTTGCCTCATCGTATATTCCCGGAGGGGTTAATTCGATTTTATGTTTTACAATACATGTATTACCAAGATCCAAATCATTGAGAGAAAATACTTCTCGATTTCCACTAATGAACCCTTTCCCACGCTCAAGCCTGTCAGGAATAAGATCTTGCTCACTGATTTCAACGTCTGGTATTCACAGATCGCAGATTTACCATGCTCTTGATGTTGGTACAAGACTGCCTCAAGCCCTTGCAGACTGGTGTCTGTATGCAGTTCATATGGTTTACCGTAATCAGCATACCCAAGAATCGGTGGATTTATAAGCTTTTGTTTTAATTCATTAAAAGCATCTTCCTCTAACTGGCCCCAAACCCACGAAACCACAGGTACTTTATTTGGCTTTTTCCTGTCTTTACGTTTGCCACTGCAAAAGGGTAAGAGGTCATTTATTGGTTTAGCTATGCGTGAAAAGTTTTCAATGAATTTTCTGTAATATTCTACAAATCCCCCCAAAAAATGACGAACCTCATCTGGACTAGAGGGTGTTGGCCACGGCCCTACCTTACTAATCTTTTCTGAATCAGTCTCAATACCATCCTTTGACACTACATGCCCAACGCACCTGACACGCTCCGTGAAGAATGTACTCTTTTTAGGCGATAGTTTAAGGTTGTTTTCACGTAAACGCTCAAACACCATCTTAATGCGTTCCAAATGCTCGAAGGTTTTGGAAAAGGCGAGTAAATCATCAATATATACAACACAGGTTTTTAAATTTAACCCATCCGAAACAGTTTCCATTAATTGCAGGTAGGTTGCAGGGGCATTTGCTAACCCAAAGGGCATTCGATGGTACTCCCAAAGCCCCAATGGACCCATACTAAACGCTGTTCGTTGTTTGTGATCTTCCTATGGCTCCACCTGCTGATATCCGCTTTTTAAGTCCAGAACGGTAAAATACATACTCCCAACAACGCAATCCAACAACTCCTCAATACGAAGACCTGCGTACGAGTCCTTGGTAGTACAGTTATCTATAGTTGTCTATAGCCAATACAAACCCGTAGGCTTCCACCCTTTTACGTACCAAGACAACGTTGGATGCCCATAGAGACCTAAATTCTCGAATAACACCGCTTGCTAACAGCTGAGGTAAGTGGTCCCTTGCCTCATCGTATATTCCCGGAGAGGTTAAATCGATTTTATGTTTTACAATACCTGTATTACCAAGATCCAAATCATTGAGAGAAAAGACTTCTCGATTTTCACTAATGAACCCTTTCCCACGCTCAAGCTTATCAGGAATAAGATCTTGCTCACTGATTTCAACGTCGGGTATTCCCAGATCGCACATTTACCTTCCTCTTGATGTTGGTACAAGACTGCCTCAAGCCCCTGCAGACTGGCGTCTGTATGCAGTTTAAATGGTTTTCCGTAATCAGCATACCCAAGAATCGGTGGATTTATAAGCTTTTGTTTTAATTCATTAAAAGCATCTTCCTCTAACTGGCCCCAAACCCATGAAACCACAGGTGCTTTATTTGGCTTTTTCCTGCCTTTACGTTTGCCACTACAAAAGGGTAAGAGGTCATTCATTAGTTTAGCTATGCGTGAAAAGTTTTCAATACATTTTCTGTAATATTCTACAAATCCCCCCAAAAATGACGAACCTCATCTGGACTAGAGGGTGTTGGCCATGGCCCTACCTTACTAATCTTTTCTGGATCAGTCTCAATACCATCCGTTGACACTACATGCCCAACGTACCTGACACGCTCCTTGAAGAATGTACACTTCTTAGGCGATAGTTTAAGGTTGTTTTCACGTAAACGCTCAAACACCATCTTAAGGCGTTCCAAATGCTCGAAGCTTCTGGAAAAGACGAGTAAATCATCAATATATACAACACAGGTTTTTAAATTTAACCCATCCGAAACAGTTTCCATTAATCACAGGTAGGTTGCAGGGGCATTTGCTAACCCAAAGGGCATTCGATGGTACTCCCAAAGCCCCAATGGACCCATACTAAACGCTGTTCGTTGTTTGTGATCTTCCTATGGCTCCACCTGATGATATCCGTTTTTTAAGTCCAGAACGGTAAAATACATATTCCCAACAACGCAATTCAACAACGCCTCAATACGAAGAAATGCGTACGAGTCCTTGGTACTACGGTTATCTATAGTTGTCTAAAGCCAATACAAACCCGTACGCTTCCATCCTTTTACGTACCAAGACAACGTTGGATGCCCATAGAGACCTACATTCTCGAATAACACCGCTTGCTAACAGTTGAGGTAAGTGGTCCCTTGCCTCATCGTATATTCCCGGAGGGGTTAATTCGATTTTATGTTTTACAATACATGTATTACCAAGATCCAAATCATTGAGAGAAAATACTTCTCGATTTCCACTAATGAACCCTTTCCCACACTCAAGCCTGTCAGGAATAAGATCTTGCTCACTGATTTCAACGTCTGGTATTCACAGATCGCAGATTTACCATGCTCTTGATGTTGGTACAAGACTGCCTCAAGCCCTTGCAGACTGGCGCCTGTATGCAGTTCATATGGTTTACCGTAATCAGCATACCCAAGAATCGGTGGATTTATAAGCTTTTGTTTTAATTCATTAAAAGCATCTTCCTCTAACTGGCCCCAAACCCACGAAACCACAGGTACTTTATTTGGCTTTTTCCTGTCTTTACGTTTGCCACTGCAAAAGGGTAAGAGGTCATTTATTGGTTTAGCTATGCGTGAAAAGTTTTCAATGAATTTTCTGTAATATTCTACAAATCCCCCCAAAAAATGACGAACCTCATCTGGACTAGAGGGTGTTGGCCACGGCCCTACCTTACTAATCTTTTCTGAATCAGTCTCAATACCATCCTTTGACACTACATGCCCAACGTACCTGACACGCTCCGTGAAGAATGTACTCTTTTTAGGCGATAGTTTAAGGTTGTTTTCACGTAAACGCTCAAACACCATCTTAATGCGTTCCAAATGCTCGAAGGTTTTGGAAAAGGCGAGTAAATCATCAATATATACAACACAGGTTTTTAAATTTAACCCATCCGAAACAGTTTCCATTAATCGCAGGTAGGTTGCAGGGGCATTTGCTAACCCAAAGGGCATTCGATGGTACTCCCAAAGCCCCAATGGACCCATACTAAACGCTGTTCGTTGTTTGTGGTCTTCCTATGGCTCCACCTGATGATATCCGCTTTTTAAGTCCAGAACGGTAAAATACATACTCCCAACAACGCAATCCAAATACTCCTCAATACGAAGACCTGCGTACGAGTCCTTGGTAGTACAGTTATCTATAGTTGTCTATAGCCAATACAAACCCGTACGCTTCCATCCTTTTACGTACCAAGACAACGTTGGATGCCCATAGAGACCTAAATTCTCGAATAACACCGCTTGCTAACAGTTGAGGTAAGTGGTCCCTTACCTCATCGTACATCCCCGGAGAGGTTAATTCGATTATGTGTTTTACAATACCTGTATTACCAAGATCCAAATCATTGAGAGAAAAGACTTCTCGATTTTCACTAATGAACCCTTTCCCACGCTCAAGCTTATCAGGAATAAGATCTTGCTCACTGATTTCAACGTCGGGTATTCCCAGATCGCACATTTACCTTCCTCTTGATGTTGGTACAAGACTGCCTCAAGCCCCTGCAGACTGGCGTCTGTATGCAGTTTAAATGGTTTTCCGTAATCAGCATACCCAAGAATCGGTGGATTTATAAGCTTTTGTTTTAATTCATTAAAAGCATCTTCCTCTAACTGGCCCCAAACCCATGAAACCACAGGTGCTTTATTTGGCTTTTTCCTGCCTTTACGTTTGCCACTACAAAAGGGTAAGAGGTCGATCATTAGTTTAGCTATGCGTGAAAAGTTTTCAATACATTTTCTGTAATATTCTACAAATCCCCCCAAAAATGACGAACCTCATCTGGACTAGAGGGTGTTGGCCATGGCCCTACCTTACTAATCTTTTCTGGATCAGTCTCAATACCATCCGTTGACACTACATGCCCAACGTACCTGACACGCTCCTTGAAGAATGTACACTTCTTAGGCGATAGTTTAAGGTTGTTTTCACGTAAACGCTCAAACACCATCTTAAGGCGTTCCAAATGCTCGAAGCTTCTGGAAAAGACGAGTAAATCATCAATATATACAACACAGGTTTTTAAATTTAACCCATCCGAAACAGTTTCCATTAATCGCAGGTAGGTTGCAGGGGCATTTGCTAACCCAAAGGGCATTCGATGGTACTCCCAAAGCCCCAATGGACCCATACTAAACGCTGTTCGTTGTTTGTGATCTTCCTATGGCTCCACCTGATGATATCCGTTTTTTAAGTCCAGAACGGTAAAATACATATTCCCAACAACGCAATTCAACAACGCCTCAATACGAAGAAATGCGTACGAGTCCTTGGTACTACGGTTATCTATAGTTGTCTAAAGCCAATACAAACCCGTACGCTTCCATCCTTTTACGTACCAAGACAACGTTGGATGCCCATAGAGACCTACATTCTCGAATAACACCGCTTGCTAACAGTTGAGGTAAGTGGTCCCTTGCCTCATCGTATATTCCCGGAGGGGTTAATTCGATTTTATGTTTTACAATACATGTATTACCAAGATCCAAATCATTGAGAGAAAATACTTCTCGATTTCCACTAATGAACCCTTTCCCACGCTCAAGCCTGTCGGGAATAAGATCTTGCTCACTGATTTCAACGTCTGGTATTCACAGATCGCAGATTTACCATGCTCTTGATGTTGGTACAAGACTGCCTCAAGCCCTTGCAGATTGGCGCCTGTATGCAGTTCATATGGTTTACCGTAATCAGCATACCCAAGAATCGGTGGATTTATAAGCTTTTGTTTTAATTCATTAAAAGCATCTTCCTCTAACTGGCCCCAAACCCACGAAACCACAGGTACTTTATTTGGCTTTTTCCTGTCTTTACGTTTGCCACTGCAAAAGGGTAAGAGGTCATTTATTGGTTTAGCTATGCGTGAAAAGTTTTCAATGAATTTTCTGTAATATTCTACAAATCCCCCCAAAAAATGACGAACCTCATCTGGACTAGAGGGTGTTGGCCACGGCCCTACCTTACTAATCTTTTCTGAATCAGTCTCAATACCATCCTTTGACACTACATGCCCAACGTACCTGACACGCTCCGTGAAGAATGTACTCTTTTTAGGCGATAGTTTAAGGTTGTTTTCACGTAAACGCTCAAACACCATCTTAATGCGTTCCAAATGCTCGAAGGTTTTGGAAAAGGCGAGTAAATCATCAATATATACAACACAGGTTTTTAAATTTAACCCATCCGAAACAGTTTCCATTAATCGCAGGTAGGTTGCAGGGGCATTTGCTAACCCAAAGGGCATTCGATGGTACTCCCAAAGCCCCAATGGACCCATACTAAACGCTGTTCGTTGTTTGTGATCTTCCTATGGCTCCACCTGATGATATCCACTTTTTAAGTCCAGAACGGTAAAATACATACTCCCAACAACGCAATCCAAATACTCTTCAATACGAAGACCTGCGTACGAGTCCTTGGTAGTACAGTTATCTATAGTTGTCTATAGCCAATACAAACCCGTACGCTTCCATCCTTTTACGTACCAAGACAACGTTGGATGCCCATAGAGACCTAAATTCTCGAATAACACCGCTTGCTAACAGTTGAGGTAAGTGGTCCCTTACCTCATCGTACATCCCCGGAGAGGTTAATTCGATTATGTGTTTTACAATACCTGTATTACCAAGATCCAAATCATTGAGAGAAAAGACTTCTCGATTTTCACTAATGAACCCTTTCCCACGCTCAAGCTTTTCAGGAATAAGATCTTGCTCATTGATTTCAACGTCGGTATTCCCAGATCGCACATTTACCTTCCTCTTGATGTTGGTACAAGACTGCCTCAAGCCCCTGCAGACTGGCGTCTGTATGCAGTTTAAATGGTTTTCTGTAATCAGCATACCCAAGAATCGGTGGATTTATAAGCTTTTGTTTTAATTCATTAAAAGCATCTTCCTCTAACAGGCCCCAAACCCACGAAACCACAGGTGCTTTATTTGACTTTTTCCTGCCTTTACGTTTGCCACTGCAAAAGGGTAAGAGGTCATTTATTGGTTTAGCTATGCATGAAAAGTTTTGAATGAATTTTCTGTAATATCCTACAAATCCCTCCCCCCCCAAAAAAAATGACGAACCTCATCACTAGAGGGCGTTGGCAATGGCCCTACCTTACTAATCTTTTCTTGATCAGTCTCAATACCATCCTTTGACACTACATGCCCAACGTACCTGACATGCTCCTTGAAGAATGTACTCTTCTTAGGCGATAGTTTAAGGTTGTTTTCACGTAAACGCTCAAACACCATCTTAATGCGTTCCAAATGCTCAAAGGTTTTGGAAAAGACGAGTCAATCATCAATATATACAACACAGGTTTTTAAATTTAACCCATCCGAAACAGTTTCCATTAATCACATGTATGTTGCAGGGGCATTTGCTAACCCAAAGGGCATTCGCTGATACTCCCAAAACCCCAATGGACCCATACTAAACGCTGTTCGTTGTTTGTGATCTTCCTATGGCTCCATCTGATGATATCCATTTTTTAAGTCCAGAACGGCAAAATACAAGTCCAGAACGTTAAAATATTGACTCCCAACAACTCAATTCAACAACGCCTCAATACGAAGACATGCGTACGAGTCCTTGGTACTACGGTTATCTATAGTTGTCTAAAGCCAATACAAACCCGTACGCTTCCATCCTTTTACGTACCAAGACAACGTTGGATGCCCATAGAGACCTAAATTCTCGAATAACACCGCTTGCTAACAGTTGAGATAAGTGGTCCCTTACCTCATCGTATATTCCCGGAGGGGCTAATTCGATTTTATGTTTTACAATACCTGTATTACCAAGATCCAAATCATTGAGAGAAAAGACTTCTCGATTTTCACTAATGAACCCTTTCCCACGCTCAAGCCTATCAGGAATAAGATCTTGCTCACTGATTTCAACGTCTGGTATTCACAGATCGCAGATTTACCTTCCTCTTGATGTTGGTACAAGACTGCCTCAAGCCCTTGCAGACTGGCGTCTGTATGCAGTTCAAATAGTTTACGAAACCACAGGTGCTTTATTTGGCTTTTTCCTGCCTTTACGTTTGCCACTACAAAAGGGTAAGAGGTCATTTATTGGTTTAGCTATGCATGAAAAGTTTTGAATGAATTTTCTGTAATATCCTACAAATCCCTCCCCCCCCCAAAAAAAAATGACGAACCTCATCACTAGAGGGCGTTGGCAATGGCCCTACCTTACTAATCTTTTCTTGATCAGTCTCAATACCATCCTTTGACACTACATGCCCAACGTACCTGACACGCTCCTTGAAGAATGTACTTTTCTTAGGCGATAGTTTAAGGTTGTTTTCACGTAAACGCTCAAACACCATCTTAATGCGTTCCAAATGCTCAAAGGTTTTGGAAAAGACGAGTCAATCATCAATATATACAACACAGGTTTTTAAATTTAACCCATCCGAAGCAGTTTCCATTAATCACAGGTATGTTGCAGGGGCATTTGCTAACCCAAAGGGCATTCGCTGGTACTCCCAAAACCCCAATAGACCCATACTAAACGCTGTTCGTTGTTTGTGATCTTCCTATGGCTCCATCTGATGATATCCGTTTTTTAAGTCCAGAACGGCAAAATACAAGTCCAGAACGGTAAAATATATACTCCCAACACCGCAATTCAACAACGCCTCAATACGAAGACATGCGTACGAGTCCATGGTACTACGGTTATCTATAGTTGTCTAAAGCCAATACAAACCCGTACGCTTCCATCCTTTTACGTACCAAGACAACGTTGGATGCCCATAGAGACCTAAATTCTCGAATAACACCGCTTGCTAACAGCTGAGATAAGTGGTCCCTTACCTCATCGTACATCCCCCGAGGGGCTAATTCGATTTTATGTTTTACAATACCTGTATTACCAAGATCCAACTCATTGAGAGAAAAGACCTCTCGATTTTCAGTAATGAACCCTTTCCTACGCTCAAGCTTATCAGGAATAAGATCTTGCTCACTGATTTCTACGTCGGGTATTCCCAGATCGCACATTAAACCTTCCTCTTGATGTTGGTATAAGACTGCCTCAAGCCCCTGCAGACATGCGTCTGTATGCAGTTCAAATGGTTTTACGTAGTCAGCATACCCAAGAATCGGTGGATCTTATAAGCTTTTGTTTTAATTCATTAAAAGCATCTTCCTCTAACTGGCCCCAAACCCACGAAACCACAGGTGCTTTATTTGGCTTTTTCCTGCCTTTACGTTTGCCACTGCAAAAGGGTAAGAGGTCATTTATTGGTTTAGCTATGCATGAAAAGTTTTGAATGAATTTTCTGTAAAATCCTACAAATCCCCCCCCCCCCCAAAAAAATGACGAACCTCATCTGGACTAGAGGGTGTTGGCAATGGCCCTACCTTACTAATCTTTTCTGGATCAGTCTCAATACCATCCTTTGACACTACATGCCCAACGTACCTGACACGCTCCTTGAAGAATGTACTCTTCCTAGGCGATAGTTTAAGGTTGTTTTCACGTAAACGCTCAAACACCATCCTAATGCGTTCCAAATGCTCGAATGTTTTGGAAAAGGCGAGTAAATCATCAATATATACAACACAGGTTTTTAAATTTAACCCATCCGAAACAGTTTCCATTAATCGCGGGTAGGTTGCAGGGGCATTTGCTAACGCAAAGGGCATTCGCTGGTACTCCCAAAACCCCAATGGACCCATACTAAACGCTGTTCGTTGTTTGTGATCTTCCTATGGCTCCACCTGATGATATCCGTTTTTTAAGTCCAGAACGGTAAAATACATACTCCCAACAACTCAATCCAATAACTCCTCAATACGAAGAAGTGCGTACGAGTCCTTGGTAGTACGCTTATCTATAGTTGTCTATAGCCAATACAAACCCACACGCTTCCATCCTTTTACGTACCAAGACAACGTTGGATGCCCATAGAGACCTAAATTCTCGAATAACACCGCTTGCTAACAGTTGAGGTAAGTGGTCCCTTGCCTCATCGTATATTCCCGGAGGGGTTAATTCGATTTTATGTTTTACAATACCTGTATCACCAAGATCCAAATCATTGAGAGAAAAGACTTCTCGATTTTCACTAATGAACCCTTTCCCACGCTCAAGCTTATCAGGAATAAGATCTTGCTCACTGATTTCAACGTCGGGTATTCCCAGATCGCACATTTACCTTCCTCTTGATGTTGGTACAAGACTGCCTCAAGCCCCTGCAGACTGGCGTCTGTATGCAGTTCAAATGGTTTTCGGTAATCAGCATACCCAAGAATCGGTGGATTTATAAGCTTTTGTTTTAATTCATTAAAAGCATCTTCCTCTAACTGGTCCCAAACCCATGAAACCACAGGTGCTTTATTTGGCTTTTTCCTGCCTCTACGTTTGCCACTACAAAAGGGTAAGAGGTCATTTATTAGTTTAGCTATGCGTGAAAAGTTTTCAATGAATTTTCAGTAATATTCTACAAATCCCCCAAAAAAATGACGAACCTCATCTGGACTAGAGGGTGTTGGCCACGGCCCTACCTTACTAATCTTTTCTGGATCAGTCTCAATACCATCCTTTGACACTACATGCCCAACGTACCTGACACGCTCCGTTAAGAATGTACTCTTTTTTGGCGATAGTTTAAGGTTGTTTTCACGTAAACGCTCAAACACCATCTTAATGCGTTCCAAATGCTCGAAGGTTTTGGAAAAGGCGAGTAAATCATCAATATATACAACACAGGTTTTTAAATTTAACCCATCCGAAACAGTTTCCATTAATCGCAGGTAGGTTGCAGGGGCATTTGCTAACCCAAAGGGCATTCGATGGTACTCCCAAAGCCCCAATGGACCCATACTAAACGCTATTCGTTGTTTGTGATCTTCCTATGGCTCCACCTGATGATATCCGCTTTTTAAGTCCAGAACGGTAAAATACATACTCCCAACAACGCAATCCAAATACTCCTCAATACGAAGACCTGCGTACGAGTCCTTGGTAGTACAGTTATCTATAGTTGTCTTTAGCCAATACAAACCCGTACGCTTCCATCCTTTTACGTACCAAGACAACGTTGGATGCCCATAGAGACCTAAATTCTCGAATAACACCGCTTGCTAACAGTTGAGGTAAGTGGTCCCTTACCTCATCGTACATCCCCGGAGAGGTTAATTCGATTATGTGTTTTACAATACCTGTATTACCAAGATCCAAATCATTGAGAGAAAAGACTTCTCGATTTTCACTAATGAACCCTTTCCCACGCTCAAGCTTATCAGGAATAAGATCTTGCTCACTGATTTCAACGTCGGGTATTCCCAGATCGCACATTTACCTTCCTCTTGATGTTGGTACAAGACTGCCTCAAGCCCCTGCAGACTGGCGTCTGTATGCAGTTTAAATGGTTTTCCGTAATCAGCATACCCAAGAATCGGTGGATTTATAAGCTTTTGTTTTAATTCATTAAAAGCATCTTCCTCTAACTGGCCCCAAACCATGAAACCACAGGTGCTTTATTTGGCTTTTTCCTGCCTCTACGTTTGCCACTACAAAAGGGTAAGAGGTCATTTATTAGTTTAGCTATGCGTGAAAAGTTTTCAATAAATTTTCTGTAATATTCTACAAATCCCCCCAAAAATGACGAACCTCATCTGGACTAGAGGGTGTTGACCATGGCCCTACCTTACTAATCTTTTCTGGATAAGTCTCAATACCATCCTTTGACACTACATGCCCAACGTACCTGACACGCTCCTTGAAGAATGTACTCTTCTTAGGCGATAGTTTATGGTTGTTTTCACGTAAACGCTCAAACACCATCTTAAGGCGTTCCAAATGCTCGAAGCTTCTGGAAAAGACGAGTAAATCAACAATATATACAACACAGAATTTTAATTTTAAACCCATCCGAAACAGTTTCCATTAATCACTAGTAGGTTGCAGGGGCATTTGCTAACCCAAAGGGCATTCAATGGTACTCCCAAAACCCCAATGAACCCATACTAAACGCTGTTCGTTGTTTGTGATCTTCCTATAGCTCCACCTGATGATATCCGCTTTTTAAGTCCAGAACGGTAAAATACATACTCCCAACAACGCAATCCAACAACTCCTCAATACGAAGACCTGCGTACGAGTCCTTGGTAGTACAGTTATCTATAGTTGTCTATAGCCAATACAAACCCGTAGGCTTCCACCCTTTTACGTACCAAGACAACGTTGGATGCCCATAGAGACCTAAATTCTCGAATAACACCGCTTGCTAACAGCTGAGGTAAGTGGTCCCTTGCCTCATCGTATATTCCCGGAGGGGTTAATTCGATTTTATGTTTTACAATACCTGTATTACCAAGATCAAAATCATTGAGAGAAAAGACCTCTCGATTTTCACCAATGAACCCTTTCCCACGCTCTAGCCTATCAGGAATAAGATCTTGCTCACTGATTTCAACGTCTGGTATTCACAGATCGCAGATTTACCTTCCTCTTGATGTTGGTACAAGACTGCCTCAAGCCCTTGCAGACTGGCGTCTGTATGCAGTTCAAATGGTTTACCGTAATCAGCATACCCAAGAATCGGTGGATTTATAAGCTTTTGTTTTAATTCATTAAAAGCATCTTCCTCTAACTGGCCCCAAACCCACGAAACCACAGGTGCTTTATTTGGCTTTTTCCTGTCTTTACGTTTGCCACTGCAAAAGGGTAAGAGGTCATTTATTGGTTTAGCTATGCGTGAAAAGTTTTCAATGAATTTTCTGTAATATTCTATAAATCCCCCCAAAAAATGACGAACCTCATCTGGACTAGAGGGTGTTGGCCATGGCCCTACCTTACTAATCTTTCTGGATCAGTCTCAATACCATCCTTTGACACTACATGCCCAACGTACCTGACACGCTCCTTGAAGAATGTACTCTTTTTACGCGATAGTTTAAGGTTGTTTTCACGTAAACGCTCAAACACCATCTTAATGCGTTCAAAATGCTCGAAGGTTTTGGAAAAGGCGAGTAAATCATCAATATATACAACACAGGTTTTTAAATTTAACCCATCCGAAACAGTTTCCATTAATCGCAGGTAGGTTGCAGGGGCATTTGCTAACCCAAAGGGCATTCGATGGTACTCCCAAAGCCCCAATGGACCCATACTAAACGCTGTTCGTTATTTGTGATCTTCCTATGGCTCCACCTGATGATATCCGCTTTTTAAGTCCAGAACGGTAAAATACATACTCCCAACAACGCAATCCAAATACTCCTCAATACGAAGACCTGCGTACGAGTCCTTGGTAGTACAGTTATCTATAGTTGTCTATAGCCAATACAAACCCGTACGCTTCCATCCTTTTACGTACCAAGACAACGTTGGATGCCCATAGAGACCTAAATTCTCGAATAACACCGCTTGCTAACAGTTGAGGTAAGTGGTCCCTTACCTCATCGTACATCCCCGGAGAGGTTAATTCGATTATGTGTTTTACAATACCTGTATTACCAAGATCCAAATCATTGAGAGAAAAGACTTCTCGATTTTCACTAATGAACCCTTTCCCACGCTCAAGCTTATCAGGAATAAGATCTTGCTCACTGATTTCAACGTCGGGTATTCCCAGATCGCACATTTACCTTCCTCTTGATGTTGGTACAAGACTGCCTCAAGCCCCTGCAGACTGGCGTCTGTATGCAGTTTAAATGGTTTTCCGTAATCAGCATACCCAAGAATCGGTGGATTTATAAGCTTTTGTTTTAATTCATTAAAAGCATCTTCCTCTAACTGGCCCCAAACCCATGAAACCACAGGTGCTTTATTTGGCTTTTTCCTGCCTTTACGTTTGCCACTACAAAAGGGTAAGAGGTCATTCATTAGTTTAGCTATGCGTGAAAAGTTTTCAATACATTTTCTGTAATATTCTACAAATCCCCCCAAAAATGACGAACCTCATCTGGACTAGAGGGTGTTGGCCATGGCCCTACCTTACTAATCTTTTCTGGATCAGTCTCAATACCATCCGTTGACACTACATGCCCAACGTACCTGACACGCTCCTTGAAGAATGTACACTTCTTAGGCGATAGTTTAAGGTTGTTTTCACGTAAACGCTCAAACACCATCTTAAGGCGTTCCAAATGCTCGAAGCTTCTGGAAAAGACGATTAAATCATCAATATATACAACACAGGTTTTTAAATTTAACCCATCCGAAACAGTTTCCATTAATCGCAGGTAGGTTGCAGGGGCATTTGCTAACCCAAAGGGCATTCGATGGTACTCCCAAAGCCCCAATGGACCCATACTAAACGATGTTCGTTGTTTGTGATCTTCCTATGGCTCCACCTGATGATATCCGTTTTTTAAGTCCAGAACGGTAAAATACATATTCCCAACAACGCAATTCAACAACGCCTCAATACGAAGAAATGCGTACGAGTCCTTGGTACTACGGTTATCTATAGTTGTCTAAAGCCAATACAAACCCGTACGCTTCCATCCTTTTACGTACCAAGACAACGTTGGATGCCCATAGAGACCTACATTCTCGAATAACACCGCTTGCTAACAGTTGAGGTAAGTGGTCCCTTGCCTCATCGTATATTCCCGGAGGGGTTAATTCGATTTTATGTTTTACAATACATGTATTACCAAGATCCAAATCATTGAGAGAAAATACTTCTCGATTTCCACTAATGAACCCTTTCCCACGCTCAAGCCTGTCAGGAATAAGATCTTGCTCACTGATTTCAACGTCTGGTATTCACAGATCGCAGATTTACCATGCTCTTGATGTTGGTACAAGACTGCCTCAAGCCCTTGCAGACTGGCGTCTGTATGCAGTTCATATGGTTTACCGTAATCAGCATACCCAAGAATCGGTGGATTTATAAGCTTTTGTTTTAATTCATTAAAAGCATCTTCCTCTAACTGGCCCCAAACCCACGAAACCACAGGTACTTTATTTGGCTTTTTCCTGTCTTTACGTTTGCCACTGCAAAAGGGTAAGAGGTCATTTATTGGTTTAGCTATGCGTGAAAAGTTTTCAATGAATTTTCTGTAATATTCTACAAATCCCCCCAAAAAATGACGATCTTCATCTGGACTAGAGGGTGTTGGCCACGGCCCTACCTTACTAATATTTTCTGAATCAGTCTCAATACCATCCTTTGACACTACATGCCCAACGTACCTGACACGCTCCGTGAAGAATGTACTCTTTTTAGGCGATAGTTTAAGGTTGTTTTCACGTAAACGCTCAAACACCATCTTAATGCGTTCCAAATGCTCGAAGGTTTTGGAAAAGGCGAGTAAATCATCAATATATACAACACAGGTTTTTAAATTTAACCCATCCGAAACAGTTTCCATTAATCGCAGGTAGGTTGCAGGGGCATTTGCTAACCCAAAGGGCATTCGATGGTACTCCCAAAGCCCCAATGGACCCATACTAAACGCTGTTCGTTGTTTGTGATCTTCCTATGGCTCCACCTGATGATATCCGCTTTTTAAGTCCAGAACGGTAAAATACATACTCCCAACAACGCAATCCAAATACTCCTCAATACGAAGACCTGCGTACGAGTCCTTGGTAGTACAGTTATCTATAGTTGTCTATAGCCAATACAAACCCGTACGCTTCCATCCTTTTACGTACCAAGACAACGTTGGATGCCCATAGAGACCTAAATTCTCGAATAACACCGCTTGCTAACAGTTGAGGTAAGTGGTCCCTTACCTCATCGTACATCCCCGGAGAGGTTAATTCGATTATGTGTTTTACAATACCTGTATTACCAAGATCCAAATCATTGAGAGAAAAGACTTCTCGATTTTCACTAATGAACCCTTTCCCACGCTCAAGCTTATCAGGAATAAGATCTTGCTCACTGATTTCAACGTCGGGTATTCCCAGATCGCACATTTACCTTCCTCTTGATGTTGGTACAAGACTGCCTCAAGCCCCTGCAGACTGGCGTCTGTATGCAGTTTAAATGGTTTTCCGTAATCAGCATACCCAAGAATCGGTGGATTTTTAAGCTTTTGTTTTAATTCATTAAAAGCATCTTCCTCTAACTGGCCCCAAACCCATGAAACCACAGGTGCTTTATTTGGCTTTTCCTGCCTTTACGTTTGCCACTACAAAAGGGTAAGAGGTCATTCATTAGTTTAGCTATGCGTGAAAAGTTTTCAATACATTTTCTGTAATATTCTACAAATCCCCCCAAAAATGACGAACCTCATCTGGACTAGAGGGTGTTGGCCATGGCCCTACCTTACTAATCTTTTCTGGATCAGTCTCAATACCATCCGTTGACACTACATGCCCAACGTACCTGACACGCTCCTTGAAGAATGTACACTTCTTAGGCGATAGTTTAAGGTTGTTTTCACGTAAACGCTCAAACACCATCTTAAGGCGTTCCAAATGCTCGAAGCTTCTGGAAAAGACGAGTAAATCATCAATATATACAACACAGGTTTTTAAATTTAACCCATCCGAAACAGTTTCCTTTAATCGCAGGTAGGTTGCAGGGGCATTTGCTAACCCAAAGGGCATTCGATGGTACTCCCAAAGCCCCAATGGACCCATACTAAACGCTGTTCGTTGTTTGTGATCTTCCTATGGCTCCACCTGATGATATCCGTTTTTTAAGTCCAGAACGGTAAAATACATATTCCCAACAACGCAATTCAACAACGCCTCAATACGAAGAAATGCGTACGAGTCCTTGGTACTACGGTTATCTATAGTTGTCTAAAGCCAATACAAACCCGTACGCTTCCATCCTTTTACGTACCAAGACAACGTTGGATGCCCATAGAGACCTACATTCTCGAATAACACCGCTTGCTAACAGTTGAGGTAAGTGGTCCCTTGCCTCATCGTATATTCCCGGAGGGGTTAATTCGATTTTATGTTTTACAATACATGTATTACCAAGATCCAAATCATTGAGAGAAAATACTTCTCGATTTCCACTAATGAACCCTTTCCCACGCTCAAGCCTGTCAGGAATAAGATCTTGCTCACTGATTTCAACGTCTGGTATTCACAGATCGCAGATTTACCATGCTCTTGATGTTGGTACAAGACTGCCTCAAGCCCTTGCAGACTGGCGTCTGTATGCAGTTCATATGGTTTACCGTAATCAGCATACCCAAGAATCGGTGGATTTATAAGCTTTTGTTTTAATTCATTAAAAGCATCTTCCTCTAACTGGCCCCAAACCCACGAAACCACAGGTACTTTATTTGGCTTTTTCCTGTCTTTACGTTTGCCACTGCAAAAGGGTAAGAGGTCATTTATTGGTTTAGCTATGCGTGAAAAGTTTTCAATGAATTTTCTGTAATATTCTACAAATCCCCCCAAAAAATGACGATCCTCATCTGGACTAGAGGGTGTTGGCCACGGCCCTACCTTACTAATATTTTCTGAATCAGTCTCAATACCATCCTTTGACACTACATGCCCAACGTACCTGACACGCTCCGTGAAGAATGTACTCTTTTTAGGCGATAGTTTAAGGTTGTTTTCACGTAAACGCTCAAACACCATCTTAATGCGTTCCAAATGCTCGAAGGTTTTGGAAAAGGCGAGTAAATCATCAATATATACAACACAGGTTTTTAAATTTAACCCATCCGAAACAGTTTCCATTAATCGCAGGTAGGTTGCAGGGGCATTTGCTAACCCAAAGGGCATTCGATGGTACTCCCAAAGCCCCAATGGACCCATACTAAACGCTGTTCGTTGTTTGTGATCTTCCTATGGCTCCACCTGATGATATCCGCTTTTTAAGTCCAGAACGGTAAAATACATACTCCCAACAACGCAATCCAAATACTCCTCAATACGAAGACCTGCGTACGAGTCCTTGGTAGTACAGTTATCTATAGTTGTCTATAGCCAATACAAACCCGTACGCTTCCATCCTTTTACGTACCAAGACAACGTTGGATGCCCATAGAGACCTAAATTCTCGAATAACACCGCTTGCTAACAGTTGAGGTAAGTGGTCCCTTACCTCATCGTACATCCCCGGAGAGGTTAATTCGATTATGTGTTTTACAATACCTGTATTACCAAGATCCAAATCATTGAGAGAAAAGACTTCTCGATTTTCACTAATGAACCCTTTCCCACGCTCAAGCTTATCAGGAATAAGATCTTGCTCACTGATTTCAACGTCGGGTATTCCCAGATCGCACATTTACCTTCCTCTTGATGTTGGTACAAGACTGCCTCAAGCCCCTGCAGACTGGCGTCTGTATGCAGTTTAAATGGTTTTCCGTAATCAGCATACCCAAGAATCGGTGGATTTTTTAGCTTTTGTTTTAATTCATTAAAAGCATCTTCCTCTAACTGGCCCCAAACCCATGAAACCACAGGTGCTTTATTTGGCTTTTCCTGCCTTTACGTTTGCCACTACAAAAGGGTAAGAGGTCATTCATTAGTTTAGCTATGCGTGAAAAGTTTTCAATACATTTTCTGTAATATTCTACAAATCCCCCCAAAAATGACGAACCTCATCTGGACTAGAGGGTGTTGGCCATGGCCCTACCTTACTAATCTTTTCTGGATCAGTCTCAATACCATCCGTTGACACTACATGCCCAACGTACCTGACACGCTCCTTGAAGAATGTACACTTCTTAGGCGATAGTTTAAGGTTGTTTTCACGTAAACGCTCAAACACCTACTTAAGGCGTTCCAAATGCTCGAAGCTTCTGGAAAAGACGAGTAAATCATCAATATATACAACACAGGTTTTTAAATTTAACCCATCCGAAACAGTTTCCTTTAATCGCAGGTAGGTTGCAGGGGCATTTGCTAACCCAAAGGGCATTCGATGGTACTCCCAAAGCCCCAATGGACCCATACTAAACGCTGTTCGTTGTTTGTGATCTTCCTATGGCTCCACCTGATGATATCCGTTTTTTAAGTCCAGAACGGTAAAATACATATTCCCAACAACGCAATTCAACAACGCCTCAATACGAAGAAATGCGTACGAGTCCTTGGTACTACGGTTATCTATAGTTGTCTAAAGCCAATACAAACCCGTACGCTTCCATCCTTTTACGTACCAAGACAACGTTGGATGCCCATAGAGACCTACATTCTCGAATAACACCGCTTGCTAACAGTTGAGGTAAGTGGTCCCTTGCCTCATCGTATATTCCCGGAGGGGTTAATTCGATTTTATGTTTTACAATACATGTATTACCAAGATCCAAATCATTGAGAGAAAATACTTCTCGATTTCCACTAATGAACCCTTTCCCACGCTCAAGCCTGTCAGGAATAAGATCTTGCTCACTGATTTCAACGTCTGGTATTCACAGATCGCAGATTTACCATGCACTTGATGTTGGTACAAGACTGCCTCAAGCCCTTGCAGACTGGCGTCTGTATGCAGTTCATATGGTTTACCGTAATCAGCATACCCAAGAATCGGTGGATTTATAAGCTTTTGTTTTAATTCATTAAAAGCATCTTCCTCTAACTGGCCCCAAACCCACGAAACCACAGGTACTTTATTTGGCTTTTTCCTGTCTTTACGTTTGCCACTGCACAAGGGTAAGGGGTCATTTATTGGTTTAGCTATGCGTGAAAAGTTTTTAATGAATTTTCTGTAATATTCTACAAATCCCCCCAAAAAATGACGAACCTCATCTGGACTAGAGGGTGTTGGCCACGGCCCTACCTTACTAATCTTTTCTGAATCAGTCTCAATACCATCCTTTGACACTACATGCCCAACGTACCTGACACGCTCCGTGAAGAATGTACTCTTTTTAGGCGATAGTTTAAGGTTGTTTTCACGTAAACGCTCAAACACCATCTTAATGCGTTCCAAATGCTCGAAGGTTTTGGAAAAGGCGAGTAAATCATCAATATATACAACACAGGTTTTTAAATTTAACCCATCCGAAACAGTTTCCATTAATCGCAGGTAGGTTGCAGGGGCATTTGCTAACCCAAAGGCATTCGATGTTACTCCCAAAGCCCCAATGGACCCATACTAAACGCTGTTCGTTGTTTGTGATCTTCCTATGGCTCCACCTGATGATATCCGCTTTTTAAGTCCAGAACGGTAAAATACATACTCCCAACAACGCAATTCAAATACTCCTCAATACGAAGACCTGCGTACGAGTCCTTGGTAGTACAGTTATCTATAGTTGTCTATAGCCAATACAAACCCGTACGCTTCCATCCTTTTACGTACCAAGACAACGTTGGATGCCCATAGAGACCTAAATTCTCGAATAACACCGCTTGCTAACAGTTGAGGTAAGTGGTCCCTTACCTCATCGTACATCCCCGGAGAGGTTAATTCGATTACGTGTTTTACAATACCTGTATTACCAAGATCCAAATCATTGAGAGAAAAGACTTCTCGATTTTCACTAATGAACCCTTTCCCACGCTCAAGCTTATCAGGAATAAGATCTTGCTCACTGATTTCAACGTCGGGTATTCCCAGATCGCACATTTACCTTCCTCTTGATGTTGGTACAAGACTGCCTCAAGCCCCTGCAGACTGGCGTCTGTATGCAGTTTAAATGGTTTTCCGTAATCAGCATACCTAAGAATCGGTGGATTTATAAGCTTTTGTTTTAATTCATTAAAAGCATCTTCCTCTAACTGGCCCCAAACCCACGAAACCACAGGTGCTTTATTTGGCTTTTTCCTGTCTTTACGTTTGCCACTGCAAAAGGGTAAGAGGTCACTTATTGGTTTAGCTATGCGTGAAAAGTTTTCAATGAATTTTCTGTAATATTCTACAAATCCCCCCAAAAAATGACGAACCTCATCTGGACTAGAGGGTGTTGGCCATGGCCCTACCTTACTAATCTTTCTGGATCAGTCTCAATACCATCCTTTGACACTACATGCCCAACGTACCTGACACGCTCCTTGAAGAATGTACTCTTTTTACGCGATAGTTTAAGGTTGTTTTCACGTAAACGCTCAAACACCATCTTAATGCGTTCCAAATGCTCGAAGGTTTTGGAAAAGGCGAGTAAATCATCAATATATACAACACAGGTTTTTAAATTTAACCCATCCGAAACAGTTTCCATTAATCGCAGGTAGGTTGCAGGGGCATTTGCTAACCCAAAGGGCATTCGATGGTACTCCCAAAGCCCCAATGGACCCATACTAAACGCTGTTCGTTGTTTGTGATCTTCCTATGGCTCCACCTGATGATATCCGCTTTTTAAGTCCAGAACGGTAAAATACATACTCCCAACAACGCAATCCAAATACTCCTCAATACGAAGACCTGCGTACGAGTCCTTGGTAGTACAGTTATCTATAGTTGTCTATAGCCAATACAAACCCGTACGCTTCCATCCTTTTACGTACCAAGACAACGTTGGATGCCCATAGAGACCTAAATTCTCGAATAACACCGCTTGCTAACAGTTGAGGTAAGTGGTCCCTTACCTCATCGTACATCCCCGGAGAGGTTAATTCGATTATGTGTTTTACAATACCTGTATTACCAAGATCCAAATCATTGAGAGAAAAGACTTCTCGATTTTCACTAATGAACCCTTTCCCACGCTCAAGCTTATCAGGAATAAGATCTTGCTCACTGATTTCAACGTCGGGTATTCCCAGATCGCACATTTACCTTCCTCTTGATGTTGGTACAAGACTGCCTCAAGCCCCTGCAGACTGGCGTCTGTATGCAGTTTAAATGGTTTTCCGTAATCAGCATACCCAAGAATCGGTGGATTTATAAGCTTTTGTTTTAATTCATTAAAAGCATCTTCCTCTAACTGGCCCCAAACCCATGAAACCACAGGTGCTTTATTTGGCTTTTTCCTGCCTTTACGTTTGCCACTACAAAAGCGTAAGAGGTCATTCATTAGTTTAGCTATGCGTGAAAAGTTTTCAATACATTTTCTGTAATATTCTACAAATCCCCCCAAAAATGACGAACCTCATCTGGACTAGAGGGTGTTGGCCATGGCCCTACCTTACTAATCTTTTCTGGATCAGTCTCAATACCATCCGTTGACACTACATGCCCAACGTACCTGACACGCTCCTTGAAGAATGTACACTTCTTAGGCGATAGTTTAAGGTTGTTTTCACGTAAACGCTCAAACACCATCTTAAAGCGTTCCAAATGCTCGAAGCTTCTGGAAAAGACGAGTAAATCATCAATATATACAACACAGGTTTTTAAATTTAACCCATCCGAAACAGTTTCCATTAATCGCAGGTAGGTTGCAGGGGCATTTGCTAACCCAAAGGGCATTCGATGGTACTCCCAAAGCCCCAATGGACCCATACTAAACGCTGTTCGTTGTTTGTGATCTTCCTATGGCTCCACCTGATGATATCCGTTTTTTTAAGTCCAGAACGGTAAAATACATATTCCCAACAACGCAATTCAACAACGCCTCAATACGAAGAAATGCGTACGAGTCCTTGGTACTACGGTTATCTTTAGTTGTCTAAAGCCAATACAAACCCGTACGCTTCCATCCTTTTACGTACCAAGACAACGTTGGATGCCCATAGAGACCTACATTCTCGAATAACACCGCTTGCTAACAGTTGAGGTAAGTGGTCCCTTGCCTCATCGTATATTCCCGGAGGGGTTAATTCGATTTTATGTTTTACAATACATGTATTACCAAGATCCAAATCATTGAGAGAAAATACTTCTCGATTTCCACTAATGAACCCTTTCCCACGCTCAAGCCTGTCAGGAATAAGATCTTGCTCACTGATTTCAACGTCTGGTATTCACAGATCGCAGATTTACCATGCTCTTGATGTTGGTACAAGACTGCCTCAAGCCCTTGCAGACTGGTGTCTGTATGCAGTTCATATGGTTTACCGTAATCAGCATACCCAAGAATCGGTGGATTTATAAGCTTTTGTTTTAATTCATTAAAAGCATCTTCCTCTAACTGGCCCCAAACCCACGAAACCACAGGTACTTTATTTGGCTTTTTCCTGTCTTTACGTTTGCCACTGCAAAAGGGTAAGAGGTCATTTATTGGTTTAGCTATGCGTGAAAAGTTTTCAATGAATTTTCTGTAATATTCTACAAATCCCCCCAAAAAATGACGAACCTCATCTGGACTAGAGGGTGTTGGCCACGGCCCTACCTTACTAATCTTTTCTGAATCAGTCTCAATACCATCCTTTGACACTACATGCCCAACGCACCTGACACGCTCCGTGAAGAATGTACTCTTTTTAGGCGATAGTTTAAGGTTGTTTTCACGTAAACGCTCAAACACCATCTTAATGCGTTCCAAATGCTCGAAGGTTTTGGAAAAGGCGAGTAAATCATCAATATATACAACACAGGTTTTTAAATTTAACCCATCCGAAACAGTTTCCATTAATTGCAGGTAGGTTGCAGGGGCATTTGCTAACCCAAAGGGCATTCGATGGTACTCCCAAAGCCCCAATGGACCCATACTAAACGCTGTTCGTTGTTTGTGATCTTCCTATGGCTCCACCTGCTGATATCCGCTTTTTAAGTCCAGAACGGTAAAATACATACTCCCAACAACGCAATCCAACAACTCCTCAATACGAAGACCTGCGTACGAGTCCTTGGTAGTACAGTTATCTATAGTTGTCTATAGCCAATACAAACCCGTAGGCTTCCACCCTTTTACGTACCAAGACAACGTTGGATGCCCATAGAGACCTAAATTCTCGAATAACACCGCTTGCTAACAGCTGAGGTAAGTGGTCCCTTGCCTCATCGTATATTCCCGGAGAGGTTAAATCGATTTTATGTTTTACAATACCTGTATTACCAAGATCCAAATCATTGAGAGAAAAGACTTCTCGATTTTCACTAATGAACCCTTTCCCACGCTCAAGCTTATCAGGAATAAGATCTTGCTCACTGATTTCAACGTCGGGTATTCCCAGATCGCACATTTACCTTCCTCTTGATGTTGGTACAAGACTGCCTCAAGCCCCTGCAGACTGGCGTCTGTATGCAGTTTAAATGGTTTTCCGTAATCAGCATACCCAAGAATCGGTGGATTTATAAGCTTTTGTTTTAATTCATTAAAAGCATCTTCCTCTAACTGGCCCCAAACCCATGAAACCACAGGTGCTTTATTTGGCTTTTTCCTGCCTTTACGTTTGCCACTACAAAAGGGTAAGAGGTCATTCATTAGTTTAGCTATGCGTGAAAAGTTTTCAATACATTTTCTGTAATATTCTACAAATCCCCCCAAAAATGACGAACCTCATCTGGACTAGAGGGTGTTGGCCATGGCCCTACCTTACTAATCTTTTCTGGATCAGTCTCAATACCATCCGTTGACACTACATGCCCAACGTACCTGACACGCTCCTTGAAGAATGTACACTTCTTAGGCGATAGTTTAAGGTTGTTTTCACGTAAACGCTCAAACACCATCTTAAGGCGTTCCAAATGCTCGAAGCTTCTGGAAAAGACGAGTAAATCATCAATATATACAACACAGGTTTTTAAATTTAACCCATCCGAAACAGTTTCCATTAATCACAGGTAGGTTGCAGGGGCATTTGCTAACCCAAAGGGCATTCGATGGTACTCCCAAAGCCCCAATGGACCCATACTAAACGCTGTTCGTTGTTTGTGATCTTCCTATGGCTCCACCTGATGATATCCGTTTTTTAAGTCCAGAACGGTAAAATACATATTCCCAACAACGCAATTCAACAACGCCTCAATACGAAGAAATGCGTACGAGTCCTTGGTACTACGGTTATCTATAGTTGTCTAAAGCCAATACAAACCCGTACGCTTCCATCCTTTTACGTACCAAGACAACGTTGGATGCCCATAGAGACCTACATTCTCGAATAACACCGCTTGCTAACAGTTGAGGTAAGTGGTCCCTTGCCTCATCGTATATTCCCGGAGGGGTTAATTCGATTTTATGTTTTACAATACATGTATTACCAAGATCCAAATCATTGAGAGAAAATACTTCTCGATTTCCACTAATGAACCCTTTCCCACACTCAAGCCTGTCAGGAATAAGATCTTGCTCACTGATTTCAACGTCTGGTATTCACAGATCGCAGATTTACCATGCTCTTGATGTTGGTACAAGACTGCCTCAAGCCCTTGCAGACTGGCGCCTGTATGCAGTTCATATGGTTTACCGTAATCAGCATACCCAAGAATCGGTGGATTTATAAGCTTTTGTTTTAATTCATTAAAAGCATCTTCCTCTAACTGGCCCCAAACCCACGAAACCACAGGTACTTTATTTGGCTTTTTCCTGTCTTTACGTTTGCCACTGCAAAAGGGTAAGAGGTCATTTATTGGTTTAGCTATGCGTGAAAAGTTTTCAATGAATTTTCTGTAATATTCTACAAATCCCCCCAAAAAATGACGAACCTCATCTGGACTAGAGGGTGTTGGCCACGGCCCTACCTTACTAATCTTTTCTGAATCAGTCTCAATACCATCCTTTGACACTACATGCCCAACGTACCTGACACGCTCCGTGAAGAATGTACTCTTTTTAGGCGATAGTTTAAGGTTGTTTTCACGTAAACGCTCAAACACCATCTTAATGCGTTCCAAATGCTCGAAGGTTTTGGAAAAGGCGAGTAAATCATCAATATATACAACACAGGTTTTTAAATTTAACCCATCCGAAACAGTTTCCATTAATCGCAGGTAGGTTGCAGGGGCATTTGCTAACCCAAAGGGCATTCGATGGTACTCCCAAAGCCCCAATGGACCCATACTAAACGCTGTTCGTTGTTTGTGGTCTTCCTATGGCTCCACCTGATGATATCCGCTTTTTAAGTCCAGAACGGTAAAATACATACTCCCAACAACGCAATCCAAATACTCCTCAATACGAAGACCTGCGTACGAGTCCTTGGTAGTACAGTTATCTATAGTTGTCTATAGCCAATACAAACCCGTACGCTTCCATCCTTTTACGTACCAAGACAACGTTGGATGCCCATAGAGACCTAAATTCTCGAATAACACCGCTTGCTAACAGTTGAGGTAAGTGGTCCCTTACCTCATCGTACATCCCCGGAGAGGTTAATTCGATTATGTGTTTTACAATACCTGTATTACCAAGATCCAAATCATTGAGAGAAAAGACTTCTCGATTTTCACTAATGAACCCTTTCCCACGCTCAAGCTTATCAGGAATAAGATCTTGCTCACTGATTTCAACGTCGGGTATTCCCAGATCGCACATTTACCTTCCTCTTGATGTTGGTACAAGACTGCCACAAGCCCCTGCAGACTGGCGTCTGTATGCAGTTTAAATGGTTTTCCGTAATCAGCATACCCAAGAATCGGTGGATTTTTTAGCTTTTGTTTTAATTCATTAAAAGCATCTTCCTCTAACTGGCCCCAAACCCATGAAACCACAGGTGCTTTATTTGGCTTTTCCTGCCTTTACGTTTGCCACTACAAAAGGGTAAGAGGTCATTCATTAGTTTAGCTATGCGTGAAAAGTTTTCAATACATTTTCTGTAATATTCTACAAATCCCCCCAAAAATGACGAACCTCATCTGGACTAGAGGGTGTTGGCCATGGCCCTACCTTACTAATCTTTTCTGGATCAGTCTCAATACCATCCGTTGACACTACATGCCCAACGTACCTGACACGCTCCTTGAAGAATGTACACTTCTTAGGCGATAGTTTAAGGTTGTTTTCACGTAAACGCTCAAACACCATCTTAAGGCGTTCCAAATGCTCGAAGCTTCTGGAAAAGACGAGTAAATCATCAATATATACAACACAGGTTTTTAAATTTAACCCATCCGAAACAGTTTCCATTAATCGCAGGTAGGTTGCAGGGGCATTTGCTAACCCAAAGGGCATTCGATGGTACTCCCAAAGCCCCAATGGACCCATACTAAACGCTGTTCGTTGTTTGTGATCTTCCTATGGCTCCACCTGATGATATCCGTTTTTTAAGTCCAGAACGGTAAAATACATATTCCCAACAACGCAATTCAACAACGCCTCAATACGAAGAAATGCGTACGAGTCCTTGGTACTACGGTTATCTATAGTTGTCTAAAGCCAATACAAACCCGTACGCTTCCATCCTTTTACGTACCAAGACAACGTTGGATGCCCATAGAGACCTACATTCTCGAATAACACCGCTTGCTAACAGTTGAGGTAAGTGGTCCCTTGCCTCATCGTATATTCCCGGAGGGGTTAATTCGATTTTATGTTTTACAATACATGTATTACCAAGATCCAAATCATTGAGAGAAAATACTTCTCGATTTCCACTAATGAACCCTTTCCCACGCTCAAGCCTGTCGGGAATAAGATCTTGCTCACTGATTTCAACGTCTGGTATTCACAGATCGCAGATTTACCATGCTCTTGATGTTGGTACAAGACTGCCTCAAGCCCTTGCAGATTGGCGTCTGTATGCAGTTTAAATGGTTTTCTGTAATCAGCATACCCAAGAATCGGTGGATTTATAAGCTTTTGTTTTAATTCATTAAAAGCATCTTCCTCTAACAGGCCCCAAACCCACGAAACCACAGGTGCTTTATTTGACTTTTTCCTGCCTTTACGTTTGCCACTGCAAAAGGGTAAGAGGTCATTTATTGGTTTAGCTATGCATGAAAAGTTTTGAATGAATTTTCTGTAATATCCTACAAATCCCTCCCCCCCCAAAAAAAATGACGAACCTCATCACTAGAGGGCGTTGGCAATGGCCCTACCTTACTAATCTTTTCTTGATCAGTCTCAATACCATCCTTTGACACTACATGCCCAACGTACCTGACATGCTCCTTGAAGAATGTACTCTTCTTAGGCGATAGTTTAAGGTTGTTTTCACGTAAACGCTCAAACACCATCTTAATGCGTTCCAAATGCTCAAAGGTTTTGGAAAAGACGAGTCAATCATCAATATATACAACACAGGTTTTTAAATTTAACCCATCCGAAACAGTTTCCATTAATCACATGTATGTTGCAGGGGCATTTGCTAACCCAAAGGGCATTCGCTGATACTCCCAAAACCCCAATGGACCCATACTAAACGCTGTTCGTTGTTTGTGATCTTCCTATGGCTCCATCTGATGATATCCATTTTTTAAGTCCAGAACGGCAAAATACAAGTCCAGAACGTTAAAATATTGACTCCCAACAACTCAATTCAACAACGCCTCAATACGAAGACATGCGTACGAGTCCTTGGTACTACGGTTATCTATAGTTGTCTAAAGCCAATACAAACCCGTACGCTTCCATCCTTTTACGTACCAAGACAACGTTGGATGCCCATAGAGACCTAAATTCTCGAATAACACCGCTTGCTAACAGTTGAGATAAGTGGTCCCTTACCTCATCGTATATTCCCGGAGGGGCTAATTCGATTTTATGTTTTACAATACCTGTATTACCAAGATCCAAATCATTGAGAGAAAAGACTTCTCGATTTTCACTAATGAACCCTTTCCCACGCTCAAGCCTATCAGGAATAAGATCTTGCTCACTGATTTCAACGTCTGGTATTCACAGATCGCAGATTTACCTTCCTCTTGATGTTGGTACAAGACTGCCTCAAGCCCTTGCAGACTGGCGTCTGTATGCAGTTCAAATAGTTTACGAAACCACAGGTGCTTTATTTGGCTTTTTCCTGCCTTTACGTTTGCCACTACAAAAGGGTAAGAGGTCATTTATTGGTTTAGCTATGCATGAAAAGTTTTGAATGAATTTTCTGTAATATCCTACAAATCCCTCCCCCCCCCAAAAAAAAATGACGAACCTCATCACTAGAGGGCGTTGGCAATGGCCCTACCTTACTAATCTTTTCTTGATCAGTCTCAATACCATCCTTTGACACTACATGCCCAACGTACCTGACACGCTCCTTGAAGAATGTACTTTTCTTAGGCGATAGTTTAAGGTTGTTTTCACGTAAACGCTCAAACACCATCTTAATGCGTTCCAAATGCTCAAAGGTTTTGGAAAAGACGAGTCAATCATCAATATATACAACACAGGTTTTTAAATTTAACCCATCCGAAGCAGTTTCCATTAATCACAGGTATGTTGCAGGGGCATTTGCTAACCCAAAGGGCATTCGCTGGTACTCCCAAAACCCCAATGGACCCATACTAAACGCTGTTCGTTGTTTGTGATCTTCCTATGGCTCCATCTGATGATATCCGTTTTTTAAGTCCAGAACGGCAAAATACAAGTCCAGAACGGTAAAATATATACTCCCAACACCGCAATTCAACAACGCCTCAATACGAAGACATGCGTACGAGTCCATGGTACTACGGTTATCTATAGTTGTCTAAAGCCAATACAAACCCGTACGCTTCCATCCTTTTACGTACCAAGACAACGTTGGATGCCCATAGAGACCTAAATTCTCGAATAACACCGCTTGCTAACAGCTGAGATAAGTGGTCCCTTACCTCATCGTACATCCCCCGAGGGGCTAATTCGATTTTATGTTTTACAATACCTGTATTACCAAGATCCAACTCATTGAGAGAAAAGACCTCTCGATTTTCAGTAATGAACCCTTTCCTACGCTCAAGCTTATCAGGAATAAGATCTTGCTCACTGATTTCTACGTCGGGTATTCCCAGATCGCACATTAAACCTTCCTCTTGATGTTGGTATAAGACTGCCTCAAGCCCCTGCAGACATGCGTCTGTATGCAGTTCAAATGGTTTTACGTAGTCAGCATACCCAAGAATCGGTGGATCTTATAAGCTTTTGTTTTAATTCATTAAAAGCATCTTCCTCTAACTGGCCCCAAACCCACGAAACCACAGGTGCTTTATTTGGCTTTTTCCTGCCTTTACGTTTGCCACTGCAAAAGGGTAAGAGGTCATTTATTGGTTTAGCTATGCATGAAAAGTTTTGAATGAATTTTCTGTAAAATCCTACAAATCCCCCCCCCCCCCCAAAAAAATGACGAACCTCATCTGGACTAGAGGGTGTTGGCAATGGCCCTACCTTACTAATCTTTTCTGGATCAGTCTCAATACCATCCTTTGACACTACATGCCCAACGTACCTGACACGCTCCTTGAAGAATGTACTCTTCCTAGGCGATAGTTTAAGGTTGTTTTCACGTAAACGCTCAAACACCATCCTAATGCGTTCCAAATGCTCGAATGTTTTGGAAAAGGCGAGTAAATCATCAATATATACAACACAGGTTTTTAAATTTAACCCATCCGAAACAGTTTCCATTAATCGCGGGTAGGTTGCAGGGGCATTTGCTAACGCAAAGGGCATTCGCTGGTACTCCCAAAACCCCAATGGACCCATACTAAACGCTGTTCGTTGTTTGTGATCTTCCTATGGCTCCACCTGATGATATCCGTTTTTTAAGTCCAGAACGGTAAAATACATACTCCCAACAACTCAATCCAATAACTCCTCAATACGAAGAAGTGCGTACGAGTCCTTGGTAGTACGCTTATCTATAGTTGTCTATAGCCAATACAAACCCACACGCTTCCATCCTTTTACGTACCAAGACAACGTTGGATGCCCATAGAGACCTAAATTCTCGAATAACACCGCTTGCTAACTGCTGAGGTAAGTGCTCCCTTACGTCATCGTACATCCCCGGAGGGGTTAATTCGATTTTATGTTTTACAATACCTGTATTACCAAGATCCAAATCATTGAGAGAAAAGACTTCTCGATTTTCACTAATGAACCCTTTCCCACGCTCAAGCCTATCAGGAATAAGATCTTGCTCACTGATTTCAACGTCTGGTATTCCCAGATTGCAGATTTACCTTCCTCTTGATGTTGGTACAAGACTGCCTCAAGCCCCTGCAGACTGGCGTCTGTATGCAGTTCAAATTGTTTACCGTAATGAGCATACCCAAGAATCGGTGGATTTATAAGCTTTTGTTTTAATTCATTAAAAGCATCTTCCTCTAACTGGCCCCAAACCCACGAAACCACAGGTACTTTATTTGGCTTTTTCCTGTCTTTACGTTTGCCACTGCAAAAGGGTAAGAAGTCATTTATTGGTTTAGCTATGCGTGAAAAGTTTTTAATGAATTTTCTGTAATATTCTACAAATCCCCCCAAAAAATGACGAACCTCATCTGGACTAGAGGGTGTTGGCCATGGCCCTACCTTACTAATCTTTTCTGGATCAGTCTCAATACCATCCTTTGACACTACATGCCCAACGTACCTGACACGCTCCTTGAAGAATGTACTCTTCCTAGGCGATAGTTTAAGGTTGTTTTCACGTAAACGCTCAAACACCATCCTAATGCGTTCCAAATGCTCGAATGTTTTGGAAAAGGCGAGTAAATCATCAATATATACAACACAGGTTTTTAAATTTAACCCATCCGAAACAGTTTCCATTAATCGCGGGTAGGTTGCAGGGGCATTTGCTAACGCAAAGGGCATTCGCTGGTACTCCCAAAACCCCAATGGACCCATAATAAACGCTGTTCGTTGTTTGTGATCTTCCTATGGCTCCACCTGATGATATCCGTTTTTTAAGTCCAGAACGGTAAAATACATACTCCCAACAACTCAATCCAATAACTCCTCAATACGAAGAAGTGCGTACGAGTCCTTGGTAGTACGCTTATCTATAGTTGTCTATAGCCAATACAAACCCACACGCTTCCATCCTTTTACGTACCAAGACAACGTTGGATGCCCATAGAGACCTAAATTCTCGAATAACACCGCTTGCTAACTGCTGAGGTAAGTGCTCCCTTACGTCATCGTACATCCCCGGAGGGGTTAATTCGATTTTATGTTTTACAATACCTGTATTACCAAGATCCAAATCATTGAGAGAAAAGACTTCTCGATTTTCACTAATGAACCCTTTCCCACGCTCAAGCCTATCAGGAATAAGATCTTGCTCACTGATTTCAACGTCTGGTATTCCCAGATTGCAGATTTACCTTCCTCTTGATGTTGGTACAAGACTGCCTCAAACCCCTGCAGACTGGCGTCTGTATGCAGTTCAAATTGTTTACCGTAATGAGCATACCCAAGAATCGGTGGATTTATAAGCTTTTGTTTTAATTCATTAAAAGCATCTTCCTCTAACTGGCCCCAAACCCACGAAACCACAGGTACTTTATTTGGCTTTTTCCTGTCTTTACGTTTGCCACTGCAAAAGGGTAAGAAGTCATTTATTGGTTTAGCTATGCGTGAAAAGTTTTTAATGAATTTTCTGTAATATTCTACAAATCCCCCCAAAAAATGACGAACCTCATCTGGACTAGAGGGTGTTGGCCATGGCCCTACCTTACTAATCTTTTCTGGATCAGTCTCAATACCATCCTTTGACACTACATGCCCAACGTACCTGACACGCTCCTTGAAGAATGTACTCTTCTTAGGCGATAGTTTAAGGTTGTTTTCACGTAAACGCTCAAACACCATCCTAATGCGTTCCAAATGCTCGAATGTTTTGGAAAAGGCGAGTAAATCAACAATATATACAACACAGAATTTTAATTTTAACCCATCCGAAACACTTTCCATTAATCACTAGTAGGTTGCAGGGGCATTTGCTAACCCAAAGGGCATTCAATGGTACTCCCAAAACCCCAATGGACCCATACTAAACGCTGTTCGTTGTTTGTGATCTTCCTATAGCTCCACCTGATGATATCCGCTTTTTAAGTCCAGAACGGTAAAATACATACTCCCAACAACGCAATCCAACAACTCCTCAATACGAAGACCTGCGTACGAGTCCTTGGTAGTACAGTTATCTATAGTTGTCTATAGCCAATACAAACCCGTAGGCTTCCACCCTTTTACGTACCAAGACAACGTTGGATGCCCATAGAGACCTAAATTCTCGAATAACACCGCTTGCTAACAGCTGAGGTAAGTGGTCCCTTGCCTCATCGTATATTCCCGGAGGGGTTAATTCGATTTTATGTTTTACAATACCTGTATTACCAAGATCAAAATCATTGAGAGAAAAGACCTCTCGATTTTCACCAATGAACCCTTTCCCACGCTCAAGCCTATCAGGAATAAGATCTTGCTCACTGATTTCAACGTCTGGTATTCACAGATCGCAGATTTACCTTCCTCTTGATGTTGGTACAAGACTGCCTCAAGCCCTTGCAGACTGGCGTCTGTATGCAGTTCAAATGGTTTTCCGTAATCAGCATACCCAAGAATCGGTGGATTTATAAGCTTTTGTTTTAATTCATTAAAAGCTTCCTCTAACTGGCCCCAAACCCACGAAACCACAGGTGCTTTATTTAGCTTTTTCCTGTCTTTACGTTTGCCACTGCAAAAGGGTAAGAGGTCATTTATTGGTTTAGCTATGCGTGAAAAGTTTTTAATGAATTTTCTGTAATATTCTACAAATCCCCCCAAAAAATGACGAACCTCATCTGGACTAGAGGGTGTTGGCCATGGCCCTACCTTACTAATCTTTCTGGATCAGTCTCAATACCATCCTTTGACACTACATGCCCAACGTACCTGACACGCTCCTTGAAGAATGTACTCTTTTTAGGCGATAGTTTAAGGTTGTTTTCACGTAAACGCTCAAACACCATCTTAATGCGTTCCAAATGCTCGAAGGTTTTGGAAAAGGCGAGTAAATCATCAATATATACAACACAGGTTTTTAAATTTAACCCATCCGAAACAGTTTCCATTAATCGCAGGTAGGTTGCAGGGGCATTTGCTAACCCAAAGGGCATTCGATGGTACTCCCAAAGCCCCAATGGACCCATACTAAACGCTGTTCGTTGTTTGTGATCTTCCTATGGCTCCACCTGTTGATATCCGCTTTTTAAGTCCAGAACGGTAAAATACATACTCCCAACAACTCAATCCAAATACTCCTCAATACGAAGACCTGCGTACGAGTCCTTGGTAGTACAGTTATCTATAGTTGTCTATAGCCAATACAAACCCGTACGCTTCCATCCTTTTACGTACCAAGACAACGTTGGATGCCCATAGAGACCTAAATTCTCGAATATCACCGCTTGCTAACAGTTGAGGTAAGTGGTCCCTTACCTCATCGTACATCCCCGGAGAGGTTAATTCGATTATGTGTTTTACAATACCTGTATTACCAAGATCAAAATCATTGAGAGAAAAGACCTCTCGATTTTCACCAATGAACCCTTTCCCACGCTCAAGCCTATCAGGAATAAGATCTTGCTCACTGATTTCAACGTCTGGTATTCACAGATCGCAGATTTACCTTCCTCTTGATGTTGGTACAAGACTGCCTCAAGCCCTTGCAGACTGGCGTCTGTATGCAGTTCAACTGGTTTACCGTAATCAGCATACCCAAGAATCGGTGGATTTATAAGCTTTTGTTTTAATTCATTAAAAGCATCTTCCTCTAACTGGCCCCAAACCCACGAAACCACAGGTGCTTTATTTGGCTTTTTCCTGTCTTTACGTTTGCCACTGCAAAAGGGTAAGAGGTCATTTATTGGTTTAGCTATGCGTGAAAAGTTTTCAATGAATTTTCTGTAATATTCTACAAATCCCCCCAAAAAATGACGAACCTCATCTGGACTAGAGGGTGTTGGCCATGGCCCTACCTTACTAATCTTTCTGGATCAGTCTCAATACCATCCTTTGACACTACATGCCCAACGTACCTGACACGCTCCTTGAAGAATGTACTCTTTTTAGGCGATAGTTTAAGGTTGTTTTCACGTAAACGCTCAAACACCATCTTAATGCGTTCCAAATGCTCGAAGGTTTTGGAAAAGGCGAGTAAATCATCAATATATACAACACAGGTTTTTAAATTTAACCCATCCGAAACAGTTTCCATTAATCGCAGGTAGGTTGCAGGGGCATTTGCTAACCCAAAGGACATTCGATGGTACTCCCAAAGCCCCAATGGACCCATACTAAACGCTGTTCGTTGTTTGTGATCTTCCTATGGCTCCACCTGTTGATATCCGCTTTTTAAGTCCAGAACGGTAAAATACATACTCCCAACAACTCAATCCAAATACTCCTCAATACGAAGACCTGCGTACGAGTCCTTGGTAGTACAGTTATCTATAGTTGTCTATAGCCAATACAAACCCGTACGCTTCCATCCTTTTACGTACCAAGACAACGTTGGATGCCCATAGAGACCTAAATTCTCGAATATCACCGCTTGCTAACAGTTGAGGTAAGTGGTCCCTTACCTCATCGTATATCCCCGGAGAGGTTAATTCGATTATGTGTTTTACAATACCTGTATTACCAAGATCCAAATCATTGAGAGAAAAGATTTCTCGATTTTCACTAATGAACCCTTTCCCACGCTCAAGCTTATCAGGAATAAGATCTTGCTCACTGATTTCAACGTCAAGTATTCCCAGATCGCACATTTACCTTCCTCTTGATGTTGGTACAAGACTGCCTCAAGCCCCTGCAGACTGGCGTCTGTATGCAGTTTAAATGGTTTTCCGTAATCAGCATACCCAAGAATCGATGGATTTATAAGCTTTTGTTTTAATTCATTAAAAGCATCTTCCTCTAACTGGCCCCAAACCCATGAAACCACAGGTGCTATATTTGGCTTTTTCCTGCCTTTACGTTTGCCACTACAAAAGGGTAAGAGGTCATTCATTAGTTTAGCTATGCGTGAAAAGTTTTGAATGAATTTTCTGTAATATTCTACAAATCCCCCCAAAAATGACGAACCTCATCTGGACTAGAGGGTGTTGGCCATGGCCCTACCTTACTAATCTTTTCTGGATCAGTCTCAATACCATCCGTTGACACTACATGCCCAACGTACCTGACACGCTCCTTGAAGAATGTACTCTTCTTAGGCGATAGTTTAAGGTTGTTTTCACGTAAACGCTCAAACACCATCTTAAGGCGTTCCAAATGCTCGAAGCTTCTGGAAAAGACGAGTAAATCATCAATATATACAACACAGGTTTTTAAATTTAACCCATCCGAAACAGTTTCCATTATTCGCAGGTAGGTTGCAGGGGCATTTGCTAACCCAAAGGGCATTCGATGGTACTCCCAAAGCCCCAATGGACCCATACTAAACGCTGTTCGTTGTTTGTGATCTTCCTATGGCTCCACCTGATGATATCCGTTTTTTTAAGTCCAGAACGGTAAAATACATATTCCCAACAACGCAATTCAACAACGCCTCAATACGAAGAAATGCGTACGAGTCCTTGGTACTACGGTTATCTATAGTTGTCTAAAGCCAATACAAACCAGTACGCTTCCATCCTTTTACGTACCAAGACAACGTTGGATGCCCATAGAGACCTAAATTCTCGATTAACACCGCTTGCTAACAGTTGAGGTAAGTGGTCCCTTGCCTTATCGTATATTCCCGGAGGGGTTAATTCGATTTTATGTTTTACAATACATGTATTACCAAGATCCAAATCATTGAGAGAAAAGACCTCTCGATTTTCACTAATGAACCCTTTCCCACGCTCAAGCCTATCAGGAATAAGATCTTGCTCACTGATTTCAACGTCTGGTATTCACAGATCGCAGATTTACCTTCCTCTTGATGTTGGTACAAGACTGCCTCAAGCCCTTGCAGACTGGCGTCTGTATGCAGTTCATATGGTTTACCGTAATCAGCATACCCAAGAATCGGTGGGTTTATAAGCTTTTGTTTTAATTCATTAAAAGCATCTTCCTCTAACTGGCCCCAAACCCACGAAACCACAGGTACTTTATTTGGCTTTTTCCTGTCTTTACGTTTGCCACTGCAAAAGGGTAAGAGGTCATTTATTGGTTTAGCTATGCGTGAAAAGTTTTCAATGAATTTTCTGTAATATTCTACAAATCCCCCCAAAAAATGACGAACCTCATCTGGACTAGAGGGTGTTGGCCACGGCCCTACCTTACTAATATTTTCTGGATCAGTCTCAATACCATCCTTTGACACTACATGCCCAACGTACCTGACACGCTCCGTGAAGAATGTACTCTTTTTAGGCGATAGTTTAAGGTTGTTTTCACGTAAACGCTCAAACACCATCTTAATGCGTTCCAAATGCTCGAAGGTTTTGGAAAAGGCGAGTAAATCATCAATATATACAACACAGGTTTTTAAATTTAACCCATCCGAAACAGTTTCCATTAATCGCAGGTAGGTTGCAGGGGCATTTGCTAACCCAAAAGGCATTCGATGGTACTCCCAAAGCCCCAATGGACCCATACTAAGCGCTGTTCGTTGTTTGTGATCTTCCTATGGCTCCACCTGATGATATCCGCTTTTTAGTCCAGAACGGTAAAATACATACTCCCAACAACGCAATCCAAATACTCCTCAATACGAAGACCTGCGTACGAGTCCTTGGTAGTACAGTTATCTATAGTTGTCTATAGCCAATACAAACCCGTACGCTTCCATCCTTTTACGTACCAAGACAACGTTGGATGCCCATAGAGACCTAAATTCTCGAATAACACCGCTTGCTAACAGTTGAGGTAAGTGGTCCCTTACCTCATCGTACATCCCCGGAGAGGTTAATTCGATTATGTGTTTTACAATACCTGTATTACCAAGATCCAAATCATTGAGAGAAAAGACTTCTCGATTTTCACTAATGAACCCTTTCCCACGCTCAAGCTTATCAGGAATAAGATCTTGCTCACTGATTTCAACGTCGGGTATTCCCAGATCGCACATTTACCTTCCTCTTGATGTTGGTACAAGACTGCCTCAAGCCCCTGCAGACTGGCGTCTGTATGCAGTTTAAATGGTTTTCCGTAATCAGCATACCCAAGAATCGGTGGATTTATAAGCTTTTGTTTTAATTCATTAAAAGTATCTTCCTCTAACTGGCCCCAAACCCACGAAACCACAGGTGCTTTATTTGGCTTTTTCCTGCCTTTACGTTTGCCACTGCAAAAGGGTAAGAGGTCATTTATTGGTTTAGCTATGCATGAAAAGTTTTGAATGAATTTTCTGTAATATCCTACAAATCCCTCCCCCCCCCCCAAAAAAAAAATGACGAACCTCATCACTAGAGGGCGTTGGCAATGGCCCTACCTTACTAATCTTTTCTTGATCAGTCTCAATACCATCCTTTGAAACTACATGCCCAACGTACCTGACACGCTCCTTGAAGAATGTACTCTTCTTAGGCGATAGTTTAAGGTTGTTTTCACGTAAACGCTCAAACACCATCTTAATGCGTTCCAAATGCTCAAAGGTTTTGGAAAAGACGAGTCAATCATCAATATATACAACACAGGTTTTTAAATTTAACCCATCCGAAACAGTTTCCATTAATCACAGGTATGTTGCAGGGGCATTTGCTAACCCAAAGGGCATTCGCTGGTACTCCCAAAACCCCAATGGACCCATACTAAACGCTGTTCGTTGTTTGTGATCTTCCTATGGCTCCATCTGATGATATCCGTTTTTTAAGTCCAGAACGGCAAAATACAAGTCCAGAACGGTAAAATATATACTCCCAACAACTCAATTCAACAACGCCTCAATACTTGGTACTACGGTTATCTATAGTTGTCTAAAGCCAATACAAACCCGTACGCTTCCATCCTTTTACGTACCAAGACAACGTTGGATGCCCATAGAGACCTAAATTCTCGAATAACACCGCTTGCTAACAGTTGAGATAAGTGGTCCCTTACCTCATCGTATATTCCCGGAGGGGCTAATTCGATTTTATGTTTTACAATACCTGTATTACCAAGATCCAACTCATTGAGAGAAAAGACCTCTCGATTTTCAGTAATGAACCCTTTCCTACGCTCAAGCTTATCAGGAATAAGATCTTGCTCACTGATTTCAACGTCGGGTATTCCCAGATCGCACATTAAACCTGATCACTCTGGTTACTAAATAAGCCAACGCAACACACTTGATGACGATAGATAAAAGTTCTTATTTAGGCTACTGCATTACAAGAGGTCCTCACACGTACACGTTAAAAATATGACTGACCCTTAGCGTCCCCTTGACCAGCACCTTCCCGCCAACCCAGTTGTCGCCCCTTACTACACTAAACATGCATGTTGAAAAGGCAGTAACTGTAACAATCTCCCTCTCTTTTCTAAGAAAAAAATGTAACGAACTTTTTTTTAATTTTATAAAAACTGATAAATAAATAAACTAATATACATTTACAATTACAAAGACATGTGATATAAAAATGGCGATTAATAAACATATATAAATATAATACTAATTTTTTTTTATTATAAAAACTGAGAAATTAATAAACTAATAAACATTTACAATTACAAAGACATGGGATGTAAAAATGACTATAAATAAACATCTATAAATATAATACTAAAAAGTTTTGTTGTTGTTAAACAGATTATATACACAATATTTGAAAAAAATGTAGTTTGAAACTCAGGGTAAAACCCCAGAATCTAAAACTTGGCTTAAGACAATGGAAGATGCTCCTCGTTTGGTTAGACAGTCAGCTAATTGATTGCCACTCACAGACCATACTACTTGTTTAATTTGAGTCTTTTCTACGAGTTCTTTAATACCACTAATTTCTAGCCTGAGTCGTTTCTCTGTAACGGTTTTGGTAGAGTTTAAGGCATCGTGCAATGACTTACAATCAGTTACACATATCATAGGAAGCAACGACGGGTCAGGCTTACCACAGGTCAATTCAACATACAATGTGGATAAAAACATAGCTGAATCTATAGCATCAGCCATAGATAATGTCTCTCCTGCTAAAGTACTTCTTACCACTCTACGTATTTTCTTGGAAGTCCAGCATAGAGGGGAGAACACTCCTTTGCTGTTAGACAGGGCTATGAAATGCCCACCCTGTGTTCCTCCATCTATTAAATTACCAAATGAAGCATCGCTGTAAACAACAAGGTGTAAGTCGTCTTCATTGAGAGGTAAAAATTTCAAAGTCACCCGATCAGATAGTACTTTCCTTACAATTTTGTTTGCTTCCACAATATCACCTATAGAGCCACATTTTGTTTTCGTGGCTAATTGGGTAACATCAAATAAAATGTCAGGTCTACTTTGATGACCTATCCATAAAAGTTGGCCTACCTTAGAACGTAGCAGTTTAGCTTCTTCCTGGGTCAATGTTAGATGTTTCTGACTGAGTCTAGATTTATCAAGTTGAATGGGTTTGAGACTCTCTACATAATTATTCTGATGTAGATGAATTTGATTGCCTACACATTTTAACTCCATGCCTATATATCGAAATGCTTTGTTAGTTTCCTTTCCTACTTTCAATTTTTTCCTGACTTCGTTTATGACTTCTTTTTCAAATTCATCCGTGCCACTCCAGATAAAATCGTCCACGTGACTGGCCAGTATTCCCTTTAAATTATTGTCAGCACTGCGCCAGTAGAATACCGCTGGGTCCACTTTCGAAACATTTGCCCCTGTTTCAAGCATCACTGATTTAACCTTTTTATACCAACTCAAAGAAGCATCACTCAGTCCATATACACACTTTTTTAGTTTCCAAAGTTTGTTTTTATCGGAACATGCTTCTTTAGGAGGTCTAATAAACACTGCTCTGTCCATAGGTAAACCTTGGAGAAACGCGGTCTTAATGTCCATTGATTGTGGTGTCCACTGTTTTAAAGCTATTAAAGCTAAAATAAGTTTTAAAGCTTCCCTTGAGCATGTCGGAGAGTCTGTTTGTATGTTTTCTTTATTAACGTCTTCAAAACCTCTCGCTACTAGTCTAGCCTTCCTAACACTTCCCTGATCAGTCTCTTTCAAAGTATAAATCCATCTGGTAGAAACGCACCTCTGTCCTTCATTATTTATTTCATCATAAACATCATTTGTTTTCCAACTTTCTAGCTCTTTTTGTTTAGCATCTTGCCAGTCAATTTCAGTTATCATAATACTTTCCTCGTGTTCATCGTTATCATGTTCATTTACAACAGTTTCAGCTTGTGGACTACTTTGCGTGTCATCAGATATTGTTTGTAATCCATCAACCAAACCAAGATCAACAGATTGTTTTATTCCTTTTACCAAATCAGGAGTCAAATACTCTAAATTGAACCAATTGCGTTTCTGTCCAGTAACTTTTCCTGATCTACTCAAAACTTTGGCTGATACGTTGTCACCTGTTTCTGAATTAATGTATTCAATTATTTGTCCAGGTTTAAATGATAACTTTTTGACTTTACATTTTTGAGAAATATTCTGATTGGTGTTTTCATTCTGGTCTTGTGATTTTATTTCATTTTCATTGTCTGTTAAGTCTTCATCTGACATGTCTAAAAAGTCATTTTTACTGTTACATTTGCCATTCAATGCTACATGATCATTGTTTTCTGTAATTTCAGAGGTAAGTGTTTTCGTTTCTTTGATTTTGCGAAGACGACACTGATGAACTCTGATTACTATACCCCCATGTCGAGCAAAAATTATTGCCCCGTCTTGCCCTATCACTTTTGCAGGTCCTTTCCATTCTTCGCTGTCAGGGCGTTTATAATACACTTTGTCCCCAGTCATGTACATTCCTGAAAAGGGCCTTACTTGTCGCTTTAACGCTCTGCGAATTCTCTCTGAGTTTTCACTTTGAATAAATGCTTTCCTGGCGGCATGCATGGAGGAAATATGCATAGCAACTGTGGTGCTTAAAGGTGTATTTTCCATTGCAGGGGGTTTATTTGAGAAAATGGATGGTAAATTTGGATTCCTACCAAATACTAGTTGATAGGCGCTATAACCATGGATACTACATAAACTGTTCTTTGCCATAAGCGCCCAAGCCAAAGCCGTTTCCCAATCACAATTTTGCTCTATTTTCAATTTATTGAGGATTTCAGTTAATGTATGGTTATGGCGTTCAATCAATCCATTACTCCAAGGACTCATTGCTGCTGTAGTTTTGACTTCTATATTAAAATGTTCACACATATCTCTTACCTCACCACTGTTGAACTCACCGCCATTGTCACTAAATAATTTTTGAGGGGCTCCATGAATTCCAATCCAGTTCTGAATAAATTTTTTTACAAACACATTTGACAGCCTATTTTTCATAATGGAACCAGCACTGAAACGAGTAAATAAGTCAATTATATGTAAGTACCAAGTATTATGGTCTAGCTGGTGTAAATCTACAGCAACAGTTTCATTAAAATCAGATGCTAGAGGTAAGCCTACAACAGGTCTGGGAGACTGTTTTTTAAATTTTAGGCACAAGTCACATTTTTCTACTACACCGTTCAATAGTTTAAAAGTGTCTGTACTACATTCACTGGCACTCTCGATTAACATCTTCAACCTGTCAGCTGAAGCATGTCCAAACTGTTTATGGAGTTTAGTTAAGATTTTTACTTTTTCTTTAGGCTCCATATTATCTTCAATTATCAATACATAATTTTCTGTAAGAGTGTCAGTTTCCGTATTTACAACACAGTCTGGTAGAATATTGATGCAGTAATGGCCACTGGAAGTAAAGTGAAGTTCAACTTGCTCATTAAACATGATTACTTTATCTTGTTTGATATCCAATACAGTACCCGCCTTTTTCAAAGAAGATTTGCTTAGAAGTAAAGGGAGATTACCCTGTACCACCTCAACATTTATTGAGCAGGTAGTATGTCCTATCTGTGCTGGAATGATTACATTTTGAAATGACTTAGCAAGGGCCCCATCACCAAATTTAAAGGGCTTTGAACTTGGATTTATTTTAACAATAAATTTATCTTCTGGATTTAAACAGTCAATGAAATTGTCAAGCCATTGTTTTCCACAAACTGTTCTAGAGCAAGCTGTATCTATAACTGCACATTTGAAAGATTCTGTCATTAGTACAGAGTTACCTGATGGGTCCTCTTTGGTAAATGTTGTTAAATTACAGTGTTCCTGTTCAGTCATACATTCAGACGTTAGTACATGCACATCCTTGCCTTGCTTCTTACGATGCTCACAATCTTTAGCCCAATGAAAAACAGATTCACAGACAGCACATTTGGTCCGTTTGCCATACCGGTTTAGAGGGTTTGTTCCTCTGGGGGTACCATCTTGTTGTTGCCATTGTCTGGCCCTAACCTTGTGACTATGGTCACGTTGAGTTATGAATGCAGCCTCCTGTTTAAAAGCTTGAAAAGAATCATTATTTGACACAGACTGAGGATAATCGCTAAAAATTCTTTTCAAAGCTGATTTCATACATGTAAACTTCAGATCGGTAGATGCCGTCAAAGCCAGTTGGCGCTCTTGGGATGATAAATTGGCGGACTCCAACATTTTAAAACAAAGGACAGCATCGGGTAAAGGCATGTCATATTTTTTACATTTTGTGTATCTTTGTTCATACTCCAGGATAAAATCAGCCATTGACATATTTGGTAATTTTCGAAAGTTATCAAAATGTTTATAAGCTTCATAAGCTAGATCAACACTGTCTTTTAAAAATAATGAATCAAGAGCCTCTAATAATATATCCATCCCATCCTCAGAATTCAATTTACTCACGTCAAGTTCCAATGCCTTTGTTCGAGCTTGATCGGTGAGTGTAAGAGTCACAGCTAAAGCCTGGCGAGTTTTATCAAGGTCAGTCACTAGCCTCCAAACGGCGATCTCATTTTTCCAAGTTTCATACACTGTATCACTTCCTAATAAAGGTGGGTTCTTGTAATTTCTGTTAGCCATTTCGCTCTGCTGCCAATGATCACTCTGGTTACTAAATAAGCCAACGCAACACACTTGATGACGATAGATAAAAGTTCTTATTTAGGCTACTGCATTACAAGAGGTCCTCACACGTACACGTTAAAAATACGACTGACCCTTAGCGTCCCCTTGACCAGCACCTTCCCGCCAACCCAGTTGTCGCCCCTTACTACACTAAACATGCATGTTGATAAGGCAGTAACTGTAACAAAACCTTCCTCTTGATGTTGGTACAAGACTGCCTCAAGCCCCTGCAGACTGGCGTCTGTATGCAGTTCAAATGGTTTTACGTAGTCAGCATACCCAAGAATCGGTGGATCTTATAAGCTTTTGTTTTAATTCATTAAAAGCATCTTCCTCTAACTGGCCCCAAACCCACGAAACCACAGGTGCTTTATTTGGCTTTTTCCTGCCTTTACGTTTGCCACTGCAAAAGGGTAAGAGGTCATTTATTGGTTTAGCTATGCATGAAAAGTTTTGAATGAATTTTCTGTAAAATCCTACAAATCCCCTCCCCAAAAAAATGACGAACCTCATCTGGACTAGAGGGTGTTGGCAATGGCCCGACCTTACTAATCTTTTCTGGATCAGTCTCAATACCATCCTTTGACACTACATGCCCAACGTACCTGACACGCTCCTTGAAGAATGTACTCTTCCTAGGCGATAGTTTAAGGTTGTTTTCACGTAAACGCTCAAACACCATCTTAATGCGTTCCAAATGCTCGAAGGTTTTGGAAAAGACGAGTCAATCATCAATATATACAACACAGGTTTTTAAATTTAACCCATCCGAAACAGTTTCCATTAATCGCGGGTAGGTTGCAGGGGCATTTGCTAACGCAAAGGGCATTCGCTGGTACTCCCAAAACCCCAATGGACCCATACTAAACGCTGTTCGTTGTTTGTGATCTTCCTATGGCTCCACCTGATGATATCCGTTTTTTAAGTCCAGAACGGTAAAATACATACTCCCAACAACTCAATCCAATAACTCCTCAATACGAAGAAGTGCGTACGAGTCCTTGGTAGTACGCTTATCTATAGTTGTCTATAGCCAATACAAACCCATACGCTTCCATCCTTTTACGTACCAAGACAACGTTGGATGCCCATAGAGACCTAAATTCTCGAATAACACCGCTTGCTAACTGCTGAGGTATGTGCTCCCTTACGTCATCGTACATCCCCGGAGGGGTTAATTCGATTTTATGTTTTACAATACCTGTATTACCAAGATCCAATTCATTGAGAGAAAAGACTTCTCGATTTTCACTAATGAACCCTTTCCCACGCTCAAGCCTATCAGGAATAAGATCTTGCTCACTGATTTCAACGTCTGGTATTCCCAGATTGCAGATTTACCTTCCTCTTGATGTTGGTACAAGACTGCCTCAAGCCCCTGCAAACTGGCGTCTGTATGCAGTTCAAATGGTTTACCGTACTCAGCATACCCAAGAATCGGTGGATTTATAAGCTTTTGTTTTAATTCATTAAAAGCATCTTCCTCTAACTGGCCCCAAACCCACGAAACCACAGGTACTTTATTTGGCTTTTTCCTGTCTTTACGTTTGCCACTGCAAAAGGGTAAGAAGTCATTTATTGGTTTAGCTATGCGTGAAAAGTTTTCAATGAATTTTCTGTAATATTCTACAAATCCCCCCAAAAAATGACGAACCTCATCTGGACTAGAGGGTGTTGGCCATGGCCCTACCTTACTAATCTTTTCTGGATCAGTCTCAATACCATCCTTTGACACTACATGCCCAACGTACCTGACACGCTCCTTGAAGAATGTACTCTTCTTAGGCGATAGTTTAAGGTTGTTTTCACGTAAACGCTCAAACACCATCTTAATGCGTTCCAAATGCTCGAAGGTTTTGGAAAAGGCGAGTAAATCATCAATATATACAACACAGGTTTTTAAATTTAACCCATCCGAAACAGTTTCCATTAATCGCAGGTAGGTTGCAGGGGCATTTGCTAACCCAAAGGGCATTCGATGGTACTCCCAAAACCCCAATGGACCCATACTAAACGCTGTTCGTTGTTTGTGATCTTCCTATAGCTCCACCTGATGGTATCCGCTTTTTAAGTCCAGAACGGTAAAATACATACTCCCAACAACGCAATCCAAATACTCCTCAATACGAAGACCTGCGTACGAGTCCTTGGTAGTACAGTTATCTATAGTTGTCTATAGCCAATACAAACCCGTACGCTTCCATCCTTTTACGTACCAAGACAACGTCGTATGCCCATAGAGACCTAAATTCTCGAATAACACCGCTTGCTAACAGCTGAGGTAAGTGGTCCCTTGCCTCATCGTATATTCCCGGAGGGGTTAATTCGATTTTATGTTTTACAATACATGTATTACCAAGATCCAAATCATTGAGAGAAAAGACCTCTCGATTTTCACTAATGAACCCTTTCCTACGCTCAAGCTTATCAGGAATAAGATCCTGCTCACTGAGTTCAACGTCGGGTATTCCCAGATCGCACATTTACCTTCCTCTTGATGTTGGTACAAGACTGCCTCAAGACCCAGAAGACTGGCGTCTGTATGCAGTTCAAATGGTTTTCCGTAATCAGCATACCCAAGAATCGGTGGATCTATAAGCTTTTGTTTTAATTCATTAAAAGCATCTTCCTCTAACTGGCCCCAAACCCACGAAACCACAGGTGCTTTATTTGGCTTTTCCTGCCTTTACGTTTGCCACTGCAAAAGGGTAAGAGGTCATTTATTGGTTTAGCTATGCATAAAAAGTTTTGAATGAATTTTCTGTAAAATCCTACAAATCCCCCCCCCCAAAAAAAAATGACGAACCTCATCACTAGAGGGCGTTGGCAATGGCCCTACCTTACTAATCTTTTCTTGATCAGTCTCAATACCATCCTTTGACACTACATGCCCAACGTACCTGACTCGCTCCTTGAAAAATGTACTCTTCTTAGGCGATAGTTTAAGGTTGTTTTCACGTAAACGCTCAAACACCATCTTAATGCGTTCCAAATGCTCAAAGGTTTTGAAAAAGACGAGTCAATCATCAATATATACAACACAGGTTTTTAAATTTAACCCATCCGAAACAGTTTCCATTAATCACAGGTATGTTGCAGGGGCATTTGCTAACCCAAAGGGCATTCGCTGGTACTCCCAAAACCCCAATGGACCCATACTAAACGCTGTTCGTTGTTTGTGATCTTCCTATGGCTCCATCTGATGATATCCGTTTTTTAAGTCCAGAACGGTAAAATACATACTCCCAACAACGCAATTCAACAACGCCTCAATACGAAGACATGCGTACGAGTCCTTGGTACTACGGTTATCTATAGTTGTCTAAAGCCAATACAAACCCGTACGCTTCCATCCTTTAACGTACCAAGACAACGTTGGATGCCCATAGAGACCTAAATTCTCGAATAACACCGCTTGCTAACAGCTGAGATAAGTGGTCCCTTACCTCATCGTACATCCCCGGAGGGGCTAATTCGATTTTATGTTTTACAACCTGTATTACCAAGATCCAAATCATTGAGAGAAAAGACCTCTCGATTTTCAGTAATGAACCCTTTCCTACGCTCAAGCTTATCAGGAATAAGATCTTGCTCACTGATTTCAACGTCGGGTATTCCCAGATCGCACATTAAACCTTCCTCTTGATGTTGGTAAAGACTGCCTCAAGCCCCTGCAGACTGGCGTCTGTATGCAGTTCAAATGGTTTTACGTAGTCAGCATACCCAAGAATCGGGGGATCTTATAAGCTTTTGTTTTAATTCATTAAAAGCATCTTCTTCTAACTGGCCCCAAACCCACGAAACCACAGGTGCTTTATTTGGCTTTTCCTGCCTTTACGTTTGCCACTGCAAAAGGGTAAGAGGTCATTTATTGGTTTAGCTATGCATAAAAAGTTTTGAATGAATTTTCTGTAAAATCCTACAAATCCCCCCCCCCCAAAAAAAATGACGAACCTCATCTGGACTAGAGGGTGTTGGCAATGGCCCTACCTTACTAATCTTTTCTGGATCAGTCTCAATACCATCCTTTGACACTACATGCCCAACGTACCTGACACGCTCCTTGAAGAATGTACTCTTCCTAGGCGATAGTTTAAGGTTGTTTTCACGTAAACGCTCAAACACCATCTTAATGCGTTCCAAATGCTCGAAGGTTTTGGAAAAGGCGAGTCAATCATCAATATATACAACACAGGTTTTTAAATTTAATCCATCCGAAACAGTTTCTATTAATCGCGAGTAGGTTGCAGGGGCATTTGCTAACGCAAAGGGCATTCGCTGGTACTCCCAAAACCCCAATGGACCCATACTAAACGCTGTTCGTTGTTTGTGAACTTCCTATGGCTCCACCTGATGATATCCGTTTTTTAAGTCCAGAACGGTAAAATACATACTCCCAACAACGCAATTCAACAACGCCTCAATACGAAGAAATGCGTACGAGTCCTTGGTACTACGGTTATCTATAGTTGTCTAAAGCCAATACAAACTCGTACGCTTCCATCCTTTTACGTACCAAGACAACGTTGGATGCCCATAGAGACCTAAATTCTCGAATAACACCGCTTGCTAACAGTTGAGGTAAGTGGTCCTTTGCCTCATCGTATATTCCCGGAGGGGTTAATTCGATTTTATGTTTTACAATACATGTATTACCAAGATCCAAATCATTGAGAGAAAAGACCTCTCGATTTTCACTAATGAACCCTTTCCTACGCTCAAGCTTATCAGGAATAAGATCCTGCTCACTGAGTTCAACGTCGGGTATTCCCAGATCGCACATTTACCTTCCTCTTGATGTTGGTACAAGACTGCCTCAAGACCCAGAAGACTGGCGTCTGTATGCAGTTCAAATGGTTTTCCGTAATCAGCATACCCAAGAATCGGTGGATCTATAAGCTTTTGTTTTAATTCATTAAAAGCATCTTCCTCTAACTGGCTCCAAACCCACGAAACCACAGGTGCTTTATTTGGCTTTTTCCTGCCTTTACGTTTGCCACTGCAAAAGGGTAAGAGGTCATTTATTGGTTTAGCTATGCATGAAAAGTTTTGAATGAATTTTCTGTAATATCCTACAAATCTCTCCCACCCCCCAAAAAAAATGACGAACCTCATCACTAGAGGGCGTTGGCAATGGCCCTACCTTACTAATCTTTTCTTGATCAGTCTCAATACCATCCTTTGACACTACATGCCCAACGTACCTGACTCGCTCCTTGAAAAATGTACTCTTCTTAGGCGATAGTTTAAGGTTGTTTTCACGTAAACGCTCAAACACCATCTTAATGCGTTCCAAATGCTCAAAGGTTTTGAAAAAGACGAGTCAATCATCAATATATACAACACAGGTTTTTAAATTTAACCCATCCGAAACAGTTTCCATTAATCACAGGTATGTTGCAGGGGCATTTGCTAACCCAAAGGGCATTCGCTGGTACTCCCAAAACCCCAATGGACCCATACTAAACGCTGTTCGTTGTTTGTGATCTTCCTATGGCTCCATCTGATGATATCCGTTTTTTAAGTCCAGAACGGTAAAATACATACTCCCAACAACGCAATTCAACAACGCCTCAATACGAAGACATGCGTACGAGTCCTTGGTACTACGGTTATCTATAGTTGTCTAAAGCCAATACAAACCCGTACGCTTCCATCCTTTAACGTACCAAGACAACGTTGGATGCCCATAGAGACCTAAATTTTCGAATAACACCGCTTGCTAACAGCTGAGATAAGTGGTCCCTTACCTCATCGTACATCCCCGGAGGGGCTAATTCGATTTTATGTTTTACAACCTGTATTACCAAGATCCAACTCATTGAGAGAAAAGACCTCTCGATTTTCAGTAATGAACCCTTTCCTACGCTCAAGCTTATCAGGAATAAGATCTTGCTCACTGATTTCAACGTCGGGTATTCCCAGATCGCACATTAAACCTTCCTCTTGATGTTGGTAAAGACTGCCTCAAGCCCCTGCAGACTGGCGTCTGTATGCAGTTCAAATGGTTTTACGTAGTCAGCATACCCAAGAATCGGGGGATCTTATAAGCTTTTGTTTTAATTCATTAAAAGCATCTTCTTCTAACTGGCCCCAAACCCACGAAACCACAGGTGCTTTATTTGGCTTTTCCTGCCTTTACGTTTGCCACTGCAAAAGGGTAAGAGGTCATTTATTGGTTTAGCTATGCATGAAATGTTTTGAATGAATTTTCTGTAAAATCCTACAAATCCCCCCCCCAAAAAAAATGACGAACCTCATCTGGACTAGAGGGTGTTGGCAATGGCCCTACCTTACTAATCTTTTCTGGATCAGTCTCAATACCATCCTTTGACACTACATGCCCAACGTACCTGACACGCTCCTTGAAGAATGTACTCTTCCTAGGCGATAGTTTAAGGTTGTTTTCACGTAAACGCTCAAACACCATCCTAATGCGTTCCAAATGCTCGAAGGTTTTGGAAAAGGCGAGTCAATCATCAATATATACAACACAGGTTTTTAAATTTAACCCATCCGAAACAGTTTCCATTAATCGCGAGTAGGTTGCAGGGGCATTTGCTAACGCAAAGGGCATTCGCTGGTACTCCCAAAACCCCAATGGACCCATACTAAACGCTGTTCGTTGTTTGTGAACTTCCTATGGCTCCACCTGATGATATCCGTTTTTTAAGTCCAGAACGGTAAAATACATACTCCCAACAACGCAATTCAACAACACCTCAATACGAAGAAATGCGTACGAGTCCTTGGTACTACGGTTATCTATAGTTGTCTATAGCCAATACAAACCCATACGCTTCCATCCTTGTACGTACCAAGACAACGTTGGATGCCCATAGAAACCTAAATTCTCGAATAACACCGCTTGCTAACTGCTGAGGTAAGTGCTCCCTTACGTCATCGTACATCCCCGGAGGGGTTAATTCGATTTTATGTTTTACAATACCTGTATTACCAAGATCCAAATCATTGAGAGAAAAGACTTCTCGATTTTCACTAATGAACCCTTTCCCACGCTCAATCCTATCAGGAATAAGATCTTGCTCACTGATTTCAACGTCTGGTATTCCCAGATTGCAGATTTACCTTCCTCTTGATGTTGGTACAAGACTGCCTCAAGCCCCTGCAGACTGGCATCTGTATGCAGTTCAAATGGTTTACCGTAATCAGCATACCCAAGAATCGGTGGATTTATAAGCTTTTGTTTTAATTCATTAAAAGCATCTTCCTCTAACTGGCCCCAAACCCACGAAACCACAGGTACTTTATTTGGCTTTTTCCTGTCTTTACGTTTGCCACTGCAAAAGGGTAAAAAGTCATTTATTGGTTTAGCTATGCGTGAAAAGTTTTCAATGAATTTTCTGTAATATTCTACAAATCCCCCCAAAAAATGACGAACCTCATCTGGACTAGAGGGTGTTGGCCATGGCCCTACCTTACTAATCTTTTCTGGATCAGTCTCAATACCATCCTTTGACACTACATGCCCAACGTACCTGACACGCTCCTTGAAGAATGTACTCTTCTTAGGCGATAGTTTAAGGTTGTTTTCACGTAAACGCTCAAACACCATCTTAAAGCGTTCCAAATGCTCGAAGCTTCTGGAAAAGACGAGTAAATCATCAATATATACAACACAGGTTTTTAAATTTAACCCATCCGAAACAGTTTCCATTAATCGCAGGTAGGTTGCAGGGGCATTTGCTAACCCAAAGGGCATTCGATGGTACTACCAAAGCCCCAATGGACCCATACTAAACGCTGTTCGTTGTTTGTGATCTTCCTATGGCTCCACCTGATGATATCCGTTTTTTTAAGTTTAGAACGGTAAAATACATACTCCCAACAACGCAATTCAACAACGCCTCACTACGAAGAAATGCGTACGAGTCCTTGGTACTACGGTTATCTATAGTTGTCTAAAGCCAATACAAACCCGTACGCTTCCATCCTTTTACGTACCAAGACAACATTGGATGCCCATAGAGACCTAAATTCTCGAATAACACCGCTTGCTAACAGCTGAGGTAAGTGGTGCCTTACCTAATCGTACATCCCCGGAGGGGCTAATTCGATTTTATGTTTAACAATACCTGTATTACCAAGATCCAACTCATTGAGAGAAAGGAGCTCTCGATTTTCACTAATGAACCCTTTCCCACGCTCAAGCTTATCAAGAATAAGATCTTGCTCACTGATTTCAAGGTCGGGTATTCCCAGATCGGTGTGTATTTCAACTGGTGGCTCTTCAATGTGTACTGGCTGCATTTCGCCTAAAATCATTTGGCGTGAAATTACAATGATGCGCATAGTTGCGTTCGATACAGGCATTGCTATTGTTTCCTCTTTACAATCATAATTGAGCACAACCGGCAATACTTCTAAGTCGGGTGGCAACTAAGAGTTGATGTCACGACATTCAAGCCGCATGCTCTTGGGTTTAAAGGAATAATATAAGACGAAATTACCACTAATTACTCATTAACTGTACAGTTTTGGCTGACAATCAACCTACTACCTTTCATCCAAAGTTAAATCAGTATTAGCATACAACTGGTCTCTTTAAACCCAAGAACATACGAATTGAATGTCGCGACATCACTGTGTGGAGAGTAAGCGTATAGCTGCATGAAGCCTTATCAGAGTCGGTAAATGACGTTTCATTTGCAACATCGTTCCCTTTGGTGAGGTCATCTAGTACATGTTCACAAGTTCCGAAGAAATTCGCTCTAGCCTTTCAAGGATGCTAAAAGACTTCCGTCTTGCGCTATGAAAAACTAACAAAACGCACGTACAAGATTAAGAAAGCACGACATTTTACCAAACGTAGTCTAATGGCGCGATTTTTGAGAAAAAACTCGCGAGATTAGCAAAAAACGTGCGTTTCTTAATCTCGAGATGCGTGTTTTACAAAACGCGCGGCACGAGATTAAGAAAACACGCCATTTTACCAAATATAGTCTAATGGCGCGATTTTTTTGAAAACCGCGAGATTTTTTTGCAAAAACCTTCGAGATTAGCAAGTTGTGGAGCCGCGTGTTTTTTTGTTTGTTGATAAGTCGAGATTAACAAAGTGAGAGATGTTGATAATCGCGCGCGGTTTTGGCCTAATAGCGCATTCTCGTGTTCTCGAGCCGCATGTTTTATAGGCCGCGGCATGCGGGCGCGAATGGCGCATCCGTCTTCCATAGCTATCTGCGTTTGGTTTAACATTCATTTTACTCAAATTTTCAGCAAGCTGTTTGAATTCTTACTCTTCCATTTTACAACAATAGTGTAGACCACTTTAATACTTTCGAAATAGAATTTTATTTGTTGGAGTTTTAAGCGTAGGATTTGATTCGTTGGACACAAATCAAGATACACCAGCGAATCAAACCAATGACCAGGATAGTCTGACAGACCCCCAAAACACCAGTTGCACGAGAAATGCCACTCTACTGAGGCGCTACCCAGTGAACGCCCAAATGTTTCCCGTACTACTATTAAATTAAAAAACAAGAGATCGGAAAAACTCTTGTTCTTTCAAACTCTTGTTCTTTTTATAAGCAATGACTGGCGTTTGGGTCAGAGGTCGAGCAAGTTTACTTTGAAGTAGTTTGTATTCTTCTACTATAATCTTGGCCATAGCGATGCTTGCTCTGTTAAACTGAAACACAAATGGTATTATAGTTTTTTCGCGACATCTTCCCGGGTCCGAGTTCAAACCCAAAGGATAAATAGTTTGTAATGTTTGAATCCAAAAACTTTCCTTTCCAAACGTTTGGGCTTAATATCTGTAGCAAACGTGAGAAAATAAATTTTCTCAATAGGCATAATTTCAAATGAAATGTATTGAAATGTTGTGCCATGGGCACATCATGTTTAAGTCTAATACTAGATAAATGGTTGGCTGCTCTTTGTCGAACAGAATTCTGAGTTTCTCCGACATATTTTGCGACATTTTTGCACGTGATAACATACACGATATTAGAGGAGTTGCAATTAAGATTCTCTGCCATTTGATATTTGTCGCGAGATTGTTCTCCGAAAAAGGTACCTCAATCTGGTGCGTATATATCCAGTTTAAATCGCGTCTTAAGGTATTCCATTGATGTACCTGAGAGAAATGTTGGGCAGTAATGGTACACTCGTGAAGGGGAGGCAATCGTATCGGGGGCTGAAGGGGGAAACGTGATTTGTCTTAATGTGTTAGATTTTATTTTCAATGGTTGCTTGATTGATTGTTTGGTGTTTTACGCCGCGCTCGAAATTATTTCACTTATATGGCGCCACTGCTAGTTTTACTGTGGGAGGAAACCCAAGAACTTCCGGTGGTTTTATTTTCAAAGATTGGTTTATTGGCAGAGTTGATTTTACGGTATTGGTAAATAGTATGTTTCAGAAAAAGGTTGTTTAGTTATGTAGAAGACCGGACAGTGGACCGTGATATCAGATAACAAAATGCCTGAACATAAATCGTGCTCGTGGAAATTTGAGAAATTATTGTCTATTAGAGTGGCATGAGCTGCCAAAATGTTGATATTTTGACCTTAAAACAGAATGTTGAAATTATTGGCTATTTTTCTAAAGACGTATATAATTCAGAAGCTTTTTAGTGTATCTAGTCTCGAAAATGTACGATATAGTATTGTTTTGAACTAACTTTGGCTTAGAATGAATGAATGGTCGTCCCGGTTATTTAAATTTTGTTTGCTTTTCAAACACGTTTTCGGTTTGTACATGCCACATACTGCACAGATTTTCTTCAATTCAACGCCAATCATTTAGTTTTTCGATGGCCATTCAAAGCCTCTTACTGTTGAGACGATCAGAAATTATGAAAACAGTGTGAATTTTGGCAGCTCATGCCACTTTAAGGTTGCTAAGTAAGAAGTGACTCTCGTAGTTTTAGTTGTTTTAGGTAATAAGTGAAATGAGTTCTTTTTTCCTAGAATTGCTCTGAGGGTCCTTGTATGTAAGCTTTAAAAAGGTAAATGTTGTAGTCCCACATGATGAGAATTGTTTTAGTCTGTTGACTGCAGTGACTGTAATAAAAAATCATTAAACAGTTCAGATTGTTACCAGGAGGTCAATATAGTATAATTGTATTGTAATATACAATACCGGTTATATATATTTATGATCACTAAAACACACGGGCACAGGGAAAATCATCTCCGGTTATATGTATATTTTTAACACCATAACACACGCCACCGGTTATATATGTATGGATATTGGTATTGATCTCAACAAACAAAGATTTAAAATCATCATTCTCGACAGAACATAAAAGATCTTCCAATATGTGACATTTTTGAATAGAATTACTAATGTACTAAGCAATGCCGCCGCTTTTTCTATGATTTATGAGTAAAAAAGGGTGGTAACCGGGAATTGAATAGGAGATTTTCAGTTGAGGCATCAAATCAGCTTTCGCTGATTCCAATGACAGAAAACTGAAGGTTTATCTGGCTAAGTAGGGTTGTGATTTCAGTAAAGTGTTGCTTAAGGCTACGGGCATTAAAATGAACGATAAAGGATTACTGATTTTACTTATCTTGTTCGCAACACAGTTAATAAAGATCTCTGGAAAATAGTAATCACATTGGATTGAATCGATTTCATTCCAGTTAATCCAGTAAGATAGTTCAAGTTCGTTTTCATCTTTTACATATGAATTCCATTCTTCAATGTTGAGATCTAATGGATTATAACACATAGTTTCGAGGCCACTAAGTTTAAGCTCGCCAGCTACTGTCGGCCAAATATCAAACTGAGCTTCGTGATAAATATGGTAGTTCAGTAACAAAGCCATTGCTAGAATTAGTACGGGGACCGTATAACGTCGGAAATGCTACTGTTTGTAGGTTAAACCATACATTAGGTTGGATTTCCCATGATCATATTATTGAAATTTTCGTCTTCATATTTTTATTTGAGTTTGTAAAATTTTCGAAAAACAGAGATAATTTACAAGGTGGCTTTATGATTCGTTTGAGTAGTTGTTTTCCTTTTTGAAAACGATTTTTTCAGTTTGTTCCACATTTTAGTATTGACTCTGGAACAAGGTACCTAGTCACAGTTTTTAGGTACTTATCTGACGGTCTGCTGAAATGCAGGGAGTTGAATATGTTAGACATCTAGTCAAATATGTTTTGCACCTTTTCGACACTTCATTCAAATCTGTGGCTTAATTCTAGGAGAAGCTTATTATCATAAGACTCAGTGCAGCTAGAAATGTCATTTGCCTTGTTGGGAACATCCGATAATGTATTGTCAATCTCTTGTTGTACGTCTAATGTTACTTTGCACATGTGGTTTGTCGATTCTGCCTTTAAGTAAGATTTAGAGGGGAGTAACAGAAAAGTACCCGGCTGAAACACGGCCCAAGTTCGTTTCCTATTCCGATTTCCTTATTCCCGGATCCCTATTCCGAGTTCTTTACCGGTATTCGAAATAATTGTCTGACCATAAATGTAAAAAAATTACAAAAAAGATTTTAATTCTGCTGATGCACACAACTGACTCGTCCATGTTTTTATCATAGCTTATTGGCTCATTTATAGCCTTTTTATAATACAACTAAAACTTTTTCATTCCATAACACAAATTAAAATTAGAATACAAGTAAAACCCAATAGCGACTTGTTTTGGTAAGTGCTCCAGGCCACAATAATTATGATTAAGTAGACAATAAAGAGTAAATGAATATGGCGTTGTATCAGGACTCAGATCTATTGGTACAGAAAAAAATGTAAAGGTATGAATATTCTTATTTCGAATAAGGAAGCAATGTACGATTGGTAATTAACTATGCGGTGTACCGGGTAAAACTAATATTGCAGGAGTCGGCAATAAAGCATTTCTTAATTCGGTTGCCGTCCTTCCTGGCATAGGACATTGGTCCGACGGCACAGAGAAAGTATATATTTTCTCGATTCAAAATAAGTTATCGAAAGCAAGGTACGAATCGTATCTATGCTCTGTGCCGTGTAAAACGCACATAGCCTTAGTAGTCATCACTCAGCAGTACAATCATGAGATTATCTATCCAGGCATACGGCAAATATTCAATAACACCGGCGAAAACCTAAAGCTCTCCATATTCTGTTAGATGATGTAATTTTGAACAGGGAAGCAATGTACATGTAGGAGTCTTTACTATGTAACGAGCTGGACAAAACTAATATTGCATAAGAAGACAATGAAAAGTACTTCAATTTGGCGTTGCTTCTTTCCCAGCACAGGACTTGGATCTGCCAGCAGAAACAAAATGGACACTTTTCCCGATTTCAAACAATTTAATCATAGTCTGAACAATGCTCTGTACCGAACAAAGCGCACATAACCGGAGTAGTCATTGGACATCAGACCATTTCTACGTTTTGTCTATCCCATCATATGGTACAGATCCACAGGCACAAGCCAAAATCAACAGCTCTCTATATTCTGTTAGTTGATGCAATTTTAGATAGCGAAGTAATGTATGAGTTTTACCTGTGCCCAAGGGCGTCAAGCGGTTATAATAAGTGTGGGGAGGGGATACATTTGACAAATATACCCGGTTTCAAAGACAATGAGCCTGTAATATTCCCTAGCTGTAGTCATGATTGTTTGCATATTTACATTGTCTTTGTTGTATTCGTTCGATTTTTCTCTTTTCTTTGTAAAGAACACAAACGAGTTTTGGGAATAAATAAATTTAGATTGCAATGTTGTCATATACAAAAAGGAAAGAAGCTTTTTTTGTAATCCATATGTAAGTATTATAAACGATTGTTTCAGCTTTCGGTTTCAACAATATCAATCAAACCAGTTATTTTAGTTTTCCTTGACATATATAGAGGATATTTGTTGTTTACCGGTAAATGATATTTACCGATAAAACAACAAATATTCTATTTATTATATAATTATTAGTGAGATTTTCGTGTATTTTCTGCGACAAACTGAACAATTCGCTGTCGTCAGTTGACCTAGAAAATGACCTACATTTGGGCTCATCACACATTTACATGTACGGCGTAGGATAAAATAGCGCACCATTTGGGGCTCAACGCAATAAAAACTTATAACTTTGCATCCAAAGTTCTTATTTTCATGTTGCAGTTCCAATTTTTGGATAGAAAATGATTTCATGAAGCAAATTACAGTTGGAATAGTATACTTATTTCGGAGGAAAACCCTGCTTTTGTCAGCGGGGAAGGACACGCGGTGTGCGCGTGACAACAAACATCGAGGTTTGTCATCGTTGGTGAAGTTTAACTTGACATTTTCTTTTGTTTAGTTTTATATTAAAATTTTAAGTGGCAAGGTCTTATTATTTTAAAAAGAAGATTTACTAGATTATGTGTGTTGAAATGTTCTACGATAAATTAGATCTTTAATTGTTTGTTACCAAAATCAATCGAGTCGGCTCTTCAACACTGACAGTAGACTCTACTACCCTAGAGCGAGCGTACTGCCATAACGATCAGCAAGCACTGATTGCCGTATCCCACAGTCTTCCTTTTCTATGATTTGCGTCAGTTCTCGATACATTTTGTTAAAAAGGTCAGGAACGAGGAATTACGTGAGATTGCGCACAGCCACTTGCTAGATCAGTATTCAGAGCAAACAGTTGAGTGGTTACAGACGAGGAATTTCGAAGGGTTGGGTTGATATCAGATATTGTAGGGTGGGCACGTAATTCCTCGTTCCTGACCTATGACAACGGTAGAATTCCAATCAAACTTCAACTTGGTAAGTTTCGTTTAATTTTTAAATTCTACCCTGTCATAGGTCTACGTCACTAAAGGAATCACGTGAGAGTTTAGAGCCTGTGATCACGAAACCCATACAAATTACAACAAGAGGTGATAAAAATAAGCAATATATATATTTAGATTTGTAATTTTTAATCCAAAAAAGAACATCCATGAAACATTTAGTATGTATTAGTCATAGAATAAATGATATTGCTAAATATCCAACACATATAATGAGCATCTTTAATGAGTTTTCGCATAAGAATGCAATAAAATATCCCCAAAATTAGGGTTTTCCAACACAGGTCTGTTGTAGAATTGTGCAAAAGTTCACTCAGATTGCCAGTTAGCCCTAGACAGAATAATATTCAGAGGGACACTGATCCTAAATGCTTTGGAGACCGAAGCTGCTCTGGTGCTGTTAGAATGGAATATGCTAGTGTCAATTCCACATCTGTCCAGTATCACTTTAATCCATCTAGAGATAGTCTCTGTAGATACAGGTTTATGGGGTTTAATATAACTCAGTAACAAGGAGGAGTTTCCTCCACGAAAAGTTTCCGTTCTATGAACGTATTCCTTTAAGTAGGTTACCACACACAAAGTTTCATCCGTAAATGACAACAACTCAATCGGTTTTAGATGTTTTCCAGGTCTGGAAGTCTTCAAAAGAGAATCGACAACGATAACACATTTTGGCATCTCTGGGCCGTTAATAACGCTAACAAAACGGTTACTTTTAAAGTCAAGTCCTTTAAGCTTATTTCACTCGCTGGTGATAGGCTTCGTAAATAAGTAAAAACCATGGAAACGTCCCAAGTCTGGACATATCGCGGAAAACTAGGCTTTCTTTCAAAAATCCCTTTCATAAGTCTCTTAACCAAAGGCTGATTCCCAAATGTAATTCCATTTGACAGTGTTAATATGGTAGATAGAGCTGACCTTGCCGTGTTCACGGCGCTGTACCCCAATCCTTTGGCAAGTTCGTCATGTAAGACAACTTCAAAACAGTATGCTCTTTTATACATACAGAAACACCTACCAATCCATACCTATATATGTTGGTAGGTGTTTCTGTATATATAAAAGAGCATACTGTTTTGAAGTTGTCTTACATGACGAACTTGCCCTAATATTATTAATAACAGATGGTCCAACAAGTTGGCTGATGACAAGCTTCAGTCCAAACTTAAAAAATCGATCGACCTGAAAATTGCAATAAAATGTTGGTACCAAAAGTTAACCCCCCATTATGGAGGAAACTGAACGCATCCGCTAAACGAGCGGATTTAAGGCAAGCTAACGTTCAAAAAACTTTATTAAAAGCTTCAATTGCCTTGACTCAGTTAACAGACACTCTATTAAAGAGTGATGATCTCGGAACTGTAGACCTAAAATTGGTCATACCCCTTGCAACAGATGCATTAGCTCTCTTAGGTCATGCCACTTTTGACATGTCACTTAGAAGAAGGGAGACAATCCGGCCGTCACTGGGGAAGGAATATGCTGGCATATGCACACAAGATGTGCCTGTCACTGAAATGTGATTTGGGGATAATCTCCCACAAATTCTAAAAGAAGCCAAGCCTTGGCATTTGAGGCCGGTAGGATAAGTAAATATATTGGCAGCTGGACTGATATCACTTCTGACCCAGAAATTTTAAAATCAGTTTTCGGTGTAACCATTGAGTTTGACATTAAACCATTCCAGCTTACTCTACCCTCCTCAGTACACTGGACAGGTGTTGAGGGTGCCATTATCGACAACGGAATTCAAAGCCTTTTGATTAAAGGTGTTGTTGAACGAAGCCAACCTGAAATGGATCAGTTTATATCACCGATATTTATTAAACCTAAAAAAGATGGCTCATATAGACTCATTTTGAATCTTAAAAGTCTAAATACCAATGTACATTGTAATTTATCATCATTTTAAGATGGATTCGTTATTGTCCACGTTAAAGCTGATGTCTCCAAATTGTTACATGGCGAGTGTTGATCTGAAAGATGCCTACTACAGTGTAAATGTGGCAAGATCATACAGAAAAGTTTTGAAGTTTACCTGGAAGGGCTTGTTATATCAGTTCACTTGTCCTCCTAATGGCCTGGCCTCCTGTCCACGCATGTTCACTAAATTATTAAAACCTATATATGCTACTCTCAGAAGTAAAGGTTATATATCCAGTGGATACATAGACGACTCCTATTTACAAGGAAATACTTACAAAGAATGCTGTGAAAATGTTAAGGAAACAGTCGCTTTGTTTGATAAATTAGGATTTATAGTCCATCCGATTTGGGTTTCATATTAGACTCTACGTCTATGACAGCAAAGCTTACTTTAGCAAAAGCTAATAAAATTAAGATTAACTGTGACAAGTTACTATCCTGTCAAACTACCAGTATTAGATCAGTGGCACAAGTTATAGGCCTATTAGTCTCGAGTTTTCCTGGAGTCCGATATGGGCCCCTTCACTATCGATATCTTGAAAGGGACAAAATTCGTTGTCTACGTCTAAATAATTGGAATTTTGATGCAACTATGGTTTTATCCAATAAAGCAAAAAGCGATTTACTATGGTGGAGTGTCAATGTTTTATCCAGCTCTAGCTTGATCACTGAGACCCACCCTGAAGTCATTATCCACACCGACTCCTCAAAAAAGGGATGGGGAGCTACATGTGAATCCAAGACCACTGGGGGTCAATGGACCTCAGATGAAACAAGTAACCATATCAATTATCTTGAGCTTTTATCTGGTTTCTTTGGCCTTAAAAGTTTTGAATCCATGTTAACAAGCAAACATGTCCGGCTTATGATGGACAATACTACAGCAACCATAAACAATATGGAAACTAATCATTGTGATCAGCTTCTTGACTTATCTATTGATATATGGCAATGGTGTATAAAGCGGAACATTTGGCTAAGTAGCAGCTATATTCCTGGTGCGGACAATTACACAGCTGATACAGCGTCTAGGAAACACAATACTGATATGGAGTGGAAACTAGACAACTCTTTGCTAGAAAAGGCATTTCTAAAACTCAATGTTAAACCCAATATAGACTTATTTGCCTCTCGAATAAACCATCAGTTAAACCCATACATCTCATATAGAGCTGACCCGTATGCAGTTGCTGTAGACGCTTTTTCCATATGTTGGAATGATTATAATTTTTACGCTTTTCCTCCTTTTAGTGTAATAACCAAAGTCCTACAGAAGATATCAGAGGAGAGCTCCACCGGAGTGATAGTGGTGCCCAGGTGGCCAACACAAATTTGGTGTCCAAAGTTGTTGCGGATGCTGATAGACAATTCAATATTACTACCCAAAGGGGAGCGAACTCTCACATTACCAGAACAGCCAGAGAAGGTCCATGCTCTACAACAAAAGATGGTGCTAATGATTTGCCATTTGTCCGGGAAATCATCACTGATAGGGGCGTATCATCAGAGGCTACTGAATATATCCTTGCCTCGTGGAGAACGGGAACTAAAAAACAATACAGGACCTATCTTGAAAGATGGAGATTTTTTTGCTCGGATAGAAACATTAATCCGATTTCGCCACATTTAAATAATGCAATTAGTTACCTAGCCAGCTTGGCCAACAAAGGATTAGCCAGTTTATCGGTGATAATAGGCCCAATTGCTTCATCACCTTCCAAGTCCTGTTCGATTATTGTCTGAATCTTCAGTGGCATTTACGTTGGTATTTCTTGGCCGTATCAGTGAATTCACTTCATCACTATCTGAGTTTGAGCTCATGGCATGTTCAGGTATTTCTGACTCGTCCGGTGGACTGGTTCGGCGTCTTTTCAGAACTGGTTCCCCGGCAGATGTACTAGGCCTAAGGTCTAGGTTGTCCCGCTGAACTATTTTTTCATAAACCTCACTTTTTTTTTGCCACAGACTGGGCTAACAAAGATAAATGTTGTTGCTGTTCTTTGTGGTCCGAGGCAAGGGTGGTAATCATATTTTGAATTGAAGCTAATTGTGATGTGTTATGAGTACCCACCTCGGACTGCAGTATAACACCTGACTGAATAGTCGAGTTATGAGCAAGGTTTTCATCTTGCTCGCCAAGTAAAATATTTTCATCCAAACCCAGTGGGTCAATTAGAGAGTGAGAAGACATTGGTGGATTTATTACTCTAAATATACAGGGTCTGTATTGAATAGAGTAGGTTTTCTCGTGAGTAGGGTCTACTCACTTTGAGAAATGTATATCTGACGTAGACCTATGACAGGGTAGACTTATAAATATAATACGACAAGCATCACAGAAAGGCTAAAGCCAAAAATATATTTGGTTTGTGTAAAAGTATTTAACAGCCAATTAATAATGTTAGATAATTTATAAACTAAGAAATGATTACAAAAATTACAATATTTTATATAATAAATATGACATATTAACCGTCCAAAAAAATAGGTCGCATTTGAACATTACATGTTAAAATTTAGTCTAAGCAATTATAAATGATGATATTCCCAGCTGCACACCGAGTAAGTAAACGACGTAAGGAAGACACTGATTAAATCTTCCGTTTGGACGACTCTGTCAAGCTCAATGTCCTACAGGGACTGTTACTTGATCAGAGAATAAAGCCCTATTCTTCTTGATTGTGTTGCTGCGAAGAAAACTTTTTCTTTTTTCGGAACGCTATCTTGATAGTATTGCTTTCCAATCATATTTCTGCCTCACAAAAAGTGTGTGTGGGAGGGGGGGGGGGCAAATCATAGCATGTCCCCACCACTTTTGAAAGTGTGTGTGTGTGGGGGGGGGGGGGGGGGCATTTACACTGTCCCCCACTTGTTGACGCCCATGACTGTGGCGTTTGCTGAGGAAAACTAATATTGCAAAAGAAGACAAAGAAAAATACTTGTCGGACTGCGTTCAGACACAGGACTTGGATCTGCCACGCATTTTACATTCATCGTTTTGAATTTCACTAGATACATTTGCATCCCTGTAAGCCAACTGAAACGAATCCAAGGGAGATAATTGTTGGTTTTATCTAGGGCACATACACGGGGGGAGTCAATATCACATGAGTTGTATTTTTATATATCCAGACTATTGGTCGATTTAGTTTACACTGAGGTCATTTATACACAAAGAGGTAGGTGGACCAACTAATTTGTGTAGAGTATGAACATTTTGCTAGTTTTGTACAGAATTAGTTAAGATTTCAATCAGCTTTTACATCTTACCTTTCAATCGCCATTTGTGTCAAAGAGGTGACAGGCTAACACATTTATCATCACATCAACGACATGTAATTGTTAACCAATACGGTTTAACCTGGTGAAGTACTGGTAATTCAGTGTGACGATTTACTTTGATCTACATAGCAAGGACTATACACAGTATATAGTCTACTAATTTAGTTTCTGCGATACAAAATATATACATATACCAGCTCCGGACAATCACAGCCTTAACATCAGTAGAATTGTATTGAATATATTGGTAATGAATGTAACGATGTTATGCTTCGTTTTAATACGCCCGACTTGAAAATAGTCATTTGTATAATGGTATCACCAGCGCCGTCCGTCCGCCTGCCCCGAATTCCCTTCCGCTCCATAATTTAAAGAGTTTTGATCGGTTCTTTACAATTCTTTCATAACATTTACCTTATGGATAGAAGGTGTGTCATGAACCATTTATGACATCATCGGTTGCCTAATATGGGATCTACATGTACATTGGATTATGTAACATTCTCTTTAGTCTATATCTCCGTTCTTAACTTGAAGAGTTTTGATCTGATCTGTACAAAATTTTATACGCCCGACTTTAAAAAGTTGGTCAAATTATGGTGTCATCAGCGCGTCCGTCTGCCCGTCCACCCGTCCAGGGTTCCTTTCCGCTCCATAATTCAAAGAGTTGTGATGGCATCTTTACAATTTTTTCACAACATATATCTTATGGATAAAAGGTGTGTCATGAACCACTTATGACATCTTCAGTTGCATAATATGGCATCTACATTGGATTGTGTAATATTAGATTTTAGTCTATATATTGGTCCTGTTCCGCTCCATACTTTAAAGAGTTTTGATCCGATCTTTATAATTCTTTCACATCATATGCCGTATACGTAGAAAATGTGTCATGAACCATTTCTGACATCTTTGGGTGCATGGTATGTGATCTACATTGGATTATGTAACATTCTCTATATTCTATATCTTTGCTCCTTTCCGCTCCATAACTTGAAGAATTTTGATCTGATCTTTACAATACTTTGACAACATACACTTTATGTGTAGCTGGTGTGTCGTGAATCATTAATGACATCTTTGGTTGGATAATATGGCATATATATTGGATTATGTAATATCGCTTTAGATTATGTAATATTTTCTTTTAGTATCTTCTTTAGTTTCTTGCCTGATCTTGACATTTTTTTCAGTGTAAATATAACAGTTATGGGTATATGGTTTGTCTGGAACTATATAAGACATCCCTGGTTTCATTATACAACATCCATAATAGATTTGGTAATGTTCTATTTGAGTTTATGTCTTTGCGCTCCATGTATTTGAGCTTTACAATTCTTTCACAGCATTTATCTTATGGATACACGGTGTGTTGTCAACCATTTATGAAAATTTGTGTTGCATGATTACATACAAGGGCATCTATATTAGACTATGTAATATTCTCTTTAGGTCCATATCTACTTTAATTTTTACCTGATACTGACATTTTAGTATATCTACGTATGGGGTAGATGGTTTGTCGGGAACAATTTATGTATGTTCAACGTATAGAGAAATGACCATGTTTCATATGAACATAGGATATCAATTGCTGAAATTTAAACCAATAGGTTATATAATGTAGATTAATCAGTCGTAGCGGAGGGCGTATGTTGAGTTTACTAAAACTCTTGTTGTAAAAGTGTTTATTAAGTAGATACCAGTACTTAATTATTATAAATATTTGATATTCTCATGGTTCGTATAATATATCCGAATATACGGTATACTGTTCGTGGGGAGTATTGAATTCTTTATTTCACATAATTCGTGATTTTAATGGACATTTAAAAATGTAACGGCAAGATGTATACTGGATCTCCACCCTCATGTGACCGACCTTTTCAACTCATTTTCCATTATCTAATCTGTATATCCCCAGTCCTTTCACACTATCACATTTTATTGACACATTTCTTTGTTAACTTCTGTTTATTGTGACGTCAGAACAAAATAGCTGAAGGCTATTTTTTACTTGGTCCTAAATGACTTTCCCTTCAAAGTTTGCACATTGATCTGAATGTAGCCTCATGGGAATGCCATAATGTACGATGAAATTGTTGAATAAAGCTTCAGCTGTTACAGTAGCAATCATGCTTCTTGTTGGCACTGCTATTGCATAGCGACTGAAATCGTCTGTGCTTAAACCTACCTTTAGAAGTCTCTAAGGTCAGAATGTCCATACAAACTAATTTGAGGGGTTGGTTCGTTCGTATACTTACCATATGCGCTCTTACCGGAAGATGCGATTTCCTCCTTAAGCATCGATCACATGTTTCTGTCCACTTTGCTACATCAGTAGTCATCCCTGGCCAATAAAAGCGTTCCTTCAACAGCGATAAAAACCTCTCCCGTCCTGGGTGGCTGACTTCGTCATGCACACCTTTCAACGCTCTGGAAATCATAAGCTTATGAAGGACAAGCTGCAAACGCTCCTCCTCATCACCAAACACCTAAATAAAACACCATCTACCAAGACCAATCTGTGGAAAGAACGCAATAGAACAATGTGCTCCCAATTAAACGGTAAGTTTTTACGAATCGGTTGTTTACCTTGACTGACGTAATCTATCCATCAGGATAACACCTTATCAGCAACCTGAGCTTTCCTCTAATCTAGAGACGGCATTGTCGTGGAAATATTCAAAGGGTCGTCAAAAACCTGCAATACGTTTTCAGAGCAATTCAAAGTCTCCACCATCGGTTGCAGTTGTTTTGCGGCGCAAACTGCACGCATGGTTTCCTTTGACACTGTCTCAGAATGCTGAGGGGACAACCTTGACAAAGCGCCGACATCCTGGTTCTTCTTTCCAGGAACATATTCAAGCTGAACGTCAAAAGACGCTAAGTCAAAAGACAGCTTTGCAGTGGTTAAGATATAGGTTAGAGGATTGTTGTCAGTTTTAACAGTGAAGCGATTACCAAAAAGGTAATCTGGGAATTTTTCCGTAGCAGCCCATTTTAGTGCTAAGGTATGAGCTGGGTAGTTTCTCTCAGATTTGGACAAAGTTCTACTGACATAAGCAATCACACATTTACCTTCCTATTGATGTTGGTACAAGACTGCCTCAAGCCCCTGCAGACTGGCCTCTGTATGCAGTTCAAATGGTTTACCGTAATAAGCATACCCACGACTCGGTGGATTTATAAGCTTTTGTTTTAATTCATTAAAAGCATCTTCCTCTGACTGGCCCCAAACCCACAAGTGCTTTATTTGGCTTTTTCCTGCCTTTACGTTTGCCACTGCAGAAGGGTAAGAGGTCATTTAATGGTTTAGCTATGCGTGAAAAGTTTTCAATTAATTTTCTGTAATATCCTACAAATCCAAAAAAAAAACTGACGAACCTCATCTGGACTAGAGGGCGTTGGCCAAGACCCTACCTTACTAATCTTTTCTGGATCAGTCTCAATACCATCCTTTGACACTACATGCCCAACGTACCTGACACGCTCCTTCAAGAATGTACACTTCTTAGGCAATAGTTTAAGGTTGTTTTGGCGTAAACGCTAAAACACTATCTTGAGACGTTCCAAATGTTCGAAGGTTCTGGAAAGGAGGAGTAAATCATCAATATATACAACACAGATTTTTAAATTTAACCCATCCAAAACAGTTTTCATTAATCGCTGGTAGGTTGCAGGGGCATTTGCTAACCCAAAGGGCATTCGACGGTTTTCCCAAAACCCCAATGGACCCATAGTAAACGCTGTTCGTTGTTTGTGATCTTCCTGTAGCTCCACCTTAAAGTCCAGAACGGTAAAATACTTACTCCAAGCAACGCAATCCAATAACTCCTCAATACGAGGAAGTGCGTACGAGTCCTTGATAGTACGGTTATTCAGTTGTCTATAGCCAATACAAACCCGTAAGCTTCCATCTTTTTTACGTACCAAGACAACGTTGGATGCCCATGGAGACCTAGATTCTCGAATAACACCGCTAGCTAACAGCTGAGGTAAGTGGTCCCTTACCACACCGTACATCCCTGGAGGGGTTAATTCGATTTGATTGAGAGAAAAGACTTCTTGATTTTCACTAATGAACCCTTTCCAACGCTCAAGCTCATCGGGAATAAGATCTTGCTCACTGATTTCAACGTCGGTTATTCCGAGATCGGTGTGTATTTCAACTGGTAGCTCTTTAATATGTACTGGCTGCAATTCGCCTAAAATCATTTGGCGTGAAATCACAATGGTGCGCATAGTTGCGTTCGATACAGGGATCGTAATTGTTTCCTCTTTACAATCATAATTGAGCACAACCGGCAATACTTCTAAGTCGGGTGGCAACGAAGAGTTTTTGGTGGGTTGAAGTACAGTGGGCACAATATGATATGGTAGTGTTTTTTCCAATTTACTCAAAACATCAACAACGCTATTTGGAGGTACTTTTACTTTTTTAAGCTCCAAACATCATACCATCGATAACCCATGCGTACTTCTGTCAATGCCTTGCTCTCTCAATGTCAAACATCGAAAAGCTAAATACCAAGGTGTAAAAATACTTGCCTTCTGTAGAAATTGATCTCCATACTGCTGTTTGCACTCACCCATGTATGAATTCAAAATGTTGGTTCCAAGGAGACCTGGTACCCGTACAGCAATATGATATGGTAGTGTTTTTTCAGCATATTTGCTATCGGGTGCAATTAATAAAATGCACATCATTGACCCTAAAGGCAAACCATCGACATTGACAACAGCCTCCACATATCCACTGTATAGCAATAACTGACCACCTGCACATTCAATATTGAGAGTAGATTCAATGCTTTTCACGTGTCAATGACCTAAATTTTGGTTGAAAATGCGTTCGCACACAGTGGACACCGTAGCTCCCGTGTCTAACAGGGCAGTTGTTTTGACCCCTTCGATTATATTTTCTGATTCATTTGTAGACCCCAATTACCCATCCGGAATTTGAGTGGGACATTTAAATTTTGACCCTATGGACTCATTTCGTTCAATGACACTATAGACACTATCTAACTTTACATAAAACCTGTGCAATACTTGCCTGAGGTCCAAGTCGCATATCAACCCTCTCGGCTTCACCTCTCAATGATTGTCTGATAGCTTGCAGTAAAATAATGTCTGGGTATGTGCCATCTTGTCTTAGACATGTTACCTCATTCTTCCCTAAATCATAAGTTGTCTCACCTTTAGAAGAAATCTTTTCACTTAAAAAGTGTGAAAGTTTAGGGAATTGGGCTTTAAACTTGCCCAAAGGTTTTTGCCACTCCGATGAATCCTCACAACTGTTAACATATTCTTTAATCCAATTAACGAGGTCGGCAGGGCTATCTGCCTTTGGTTTAACATTCATTTTACTCAAAGTATCAGCAAGCTGTTTGAATTCTTGCTCTTCCATTTTACAACAATAGTGAAGACCACTTTAATACTTTCGAAATAGAATTTTATTTGTTGGAGTTTTTAGCGTAGGATTTGATTCGTTGGACACAAATCAAGATACACCAACGAATCAAACCAATGACCACGACAATCTGACAGACCCCCAAAACACCAGTTGCATGAGAAATTCCACTCTACTGAGGCTATGCAAATTGCAGAGAAGACGCTACCCAGTGCACGCCCAAATGTTTCCCGTACTACTATTAATATAAAAAACAAGAGATCGGAAACAAAAAAATACAAGTTAACAAAATCTCGTAAACTCTCGCGACAAACGTGAAATCTCGAGAATTGATAAATAAATGTTAATATTTTGCATTTACAATTAGCACATTTTGCGGTAAACAGAAATTCCAAAAGTATGTAGGAAGGTGGATAATATGAATATCATGCAAAATAGTCATAAGACATTGGGTACTATGTTTTAGTCTTTAAAATATTCATAGATATCAGAGTTAAAATATATTATCACGGATATTTTTTTTTGCATATCACAGGTTCAATTATGTCAAATATCTGTTATCAAGAACACTACAACACCAAAGAAAGAAACAATACACCAAAAAGGAACAGTTGTTGTTATACATCGAAATGTCTTGGGCAAAAATTGAAAAATATACTTATGTAGGTGAAAATTGTGTCTATATGACGAGGTAAGAATTTCAAACTTTGTAAAAATGTCTTTTTATATGTCCGAAGTCATTTCAGAATTACAGACGTCATCACTTCCAAGGTAGGTCCAGCTAGTCCAGGTTTACCATTCCATCAGCATGGTCAGAAATCCATCCAGCAAGTCCCATTTCGGGCGCCAAATCTGTAGCGGGGTTCGGTTGGCCAATGAGAAAACTCAACAAACGGTTAAAGTAAACAAGCCGACCATGGATTTATTTTTACTGACTTTACCCCAACACAGGCACAAAAAGCCTTAGTAAAACATTAAAGAAACAAACAATTGGAAATCAAAGAAGATTTCATTGACCAATACGTGAAGGTTCCGTTACTTAGCTTGTATGTGTCACAACAGCAAGAGCAATAAACCTTTCTGGATTACTCCAATTCAATGACAATTAAACAATTTAAGTTACATATATAAGTAGCCTATGTGTATATATTGAATTAAACAAAAGAATAGCAACATCGAAATACCCCGCCGGAGGACGTGGGCAAGCCTCCAATCAAATGCATATTATATACACCTGGTGACAATAATGGAACTTGGACCCAACCTGAAAGTGTAGGCCCAATAAAGTGTAAATATTAATAAGTCACTAGATTTAACGTACGCTTGCATGTAGCTTGGTGCTTTTCGCCACAAGTAAATAGCAGAGCATTATCATGTTAAATGCAATATGTTCTCGCTATGCATTTAGGGTTTAGCGCCAAGTTCAAGATTGTAAATTCTACTATGGGGTGGTTTTACTAAAGCCAAAACACAAAGGACAACTCGTACTATATTGTACATGATGGTGTATATTTATGAGCTACTCTCATCATCAGATATTACAACACACAATAGACAATTTTCTACATGCATTATATATAGAGAAAAATATAACATAGTTAATACTTTAAAATGATAGAATAAGTATGATAAGCAAAATTAGGCTTCCAAAGTACAAATGAACAGGATCTGTACAGATTAAAACCATGGTGGAGGGGGTGTGTTGTACATTGGGACAACAACACAGACGTATAATCATTAATGGAGACATACAGTTATACATTAAATAAACGGAGAGGAGTTGATGAAATGTGTACATTTAAATCAGGGTTTAATTTAGAAATATGAAGTGACTCTTTAAAAGCTAAGCTCAGATTGTTATTGACTTGATCAATGATTTCATAAGTCAATTTGTTAGGGTTATGGCTTTTGCTGAGACAGTGTTCAGCTACTGCAGAAGATTTGCTGTTAGGGTTGTTGATGTTATGTATAGGATAAATGCCAAGTTACTGCCGATTCTCAAAAAATAATCGGCGAGGCGCGGAGCGCAGAGTCGATTATTTTTTAAGAATTGGCAGTGGCGAGGCGTTTATCCGGCTTAAACGTCAGTCTCTTTGTTTTGCCCCTGCGGATTATTTTTTAAGAATCGTCTGGTGCAATCTGAGCCTGGTGCCGTGTTACACGAAGTTCACTTCAAGTAAGCTCTGATATGGTATGACTTGAGCTGTAAATATTGGGAAATAATTTTCCAAAAATATTATTTTATTAGGTGTCCAAAAATATTGCAAGATTGTCAGTTCATTTATCCGAGTAAAGTTGATAATGTGTGGGAAAAATAAAATATTTTTTCCGAATATTTTAGAGTGGGGATTCAATTTTACTGCAACCGACTCTACCCATTTCGCTATGATTTCGTTTGAATGGCGTTACGGTACAACAATTTTTTTTTAACGAAGTAAAGCATTTAACTGAGGTATTAATTTGACCAAAAAGTTAGATGCCCTTTCCCTGCATAAATCAGATTTTCTTCCGATAAAACAGTCTTTGTTCCGCTACACACCGTATAAAACAAGTCTGCTTTGTTTGAAATTTGACTTAAATCTTCACCTCTAGTTATATTGGCTTCTCTTAACTGAGCGATTTGATAAAATACGGTAATTTAAATATTTTTTTATTGTATTAAAAATATTTATTGTATTAAAAAAATCTACAAATTGTGTCTCCAAATGCAAACAATCCCCATGTATTTACTCGTTTATTTAAAATCGTACATATCCAACAAACTGAATCCTTAAAGCTCTCCATTAAGACAAACCGGCTGTGATCCCCTTTTATAAGGCAAACACCACTCTACCTTATGAAGCAGCTATTGTTCGTTTCCAATACGCATGTGTGGTAAATCATTTACATGAGAAGGTCTGTGTTGCTTGTTAGATAGAGTCTGCAGACGATTCGTGCAAAAGAATCGTCCGCTCGAACAATAGGGTGACGTCACTGGAGACGTTTAAGTTCAGAGAACCGTTGTCCTACATACCTAGATGTAAGGCCTATATAGGAGGCAGGACAGTCACCACAAGTTATCTTGTAAACAACGTTACTTTCATTTTTACGAAAATTTTCACCTTCGTGATCTTATTAATTAAAATATTTTCCAATGGTAAAAGTCTGTTTGATAAGAATAATTTGTAAAGAACAAACTTTCTAAGGGATTTTTATTCTTTTGAAAGTTTGATAGAAGCCGGTCCAAGATATGGAACTCTAATAAAATGTTTAAATTTTTCCGGACCAAAAGACTTTAAAATCTCACCACTGTTGAATTTATTATTGAGGAATTTCTTGATAACATTGTCCACAATATCTGACCGGTACTGGTTTAGAGACAACATTTCCTTTATCTTTTCAATTTCTTTGCTGAACAGTTTGTAATTATTGCATATACCCCATGCCGTGTTAAGGAGAGTACGAATGAGATTAAGTTTATATTTCATTAGTACAAAACTAGTCCATTTCGTATATAGTCCAGTATGGGTTTTCTTTCGGTAGATCGTGGTTGTAATTCCATCAGGTGATCGAGAGATGAGAATGTCAAGGTTGTTTCACAACATATCGATGATTCTTTAGAGAAAATACAAGACTTTCTGTAATAGCTGTATTGTACATAATATGCTGATATTCTTCATAAAGTAGTCAGCTTTAAGGTGTAAACAATTTATCTATATTGGATCATTCTACTGGTAGGCCTAATATTTACATGCTAACATATTAAAAAACCTGTTTTACATATTGAATATACAACATATAACAGATTGATCGCTAACTTTCTACACATATTTATAAACAAATTATACAAAAATAAAATCTACTAACCTGGGAAACTTTGGATATGTACCGGACACACGCCTCACTACATTCAATAACGGTTGAAGAGTGAAACAAACTTTGTGTGTGTTTGAACATTACAAGATTTTGCCAAACATTGTGGTAGACTGTTTTGTTGTTGCTTCCCCCCCCCCCCAAATAAAACAGGACCAATAGAAATATACCCCAAATAGAACAGTGGTAGTCCTTTTGTTTAAACATTGCGCTTTTAAAAGATAAGGCCATACATTGCGGTACATTGTTTTTACATAAAATGAGACGAAAGAAATCTACTACAATGAGGGTCATCATGATTAAATATTTATTTTAAACTAAATGAGACAGAGTTGTTAATCATTTATAACAATATGAAAATGTATCTGAAGGTGAAGGGGTTAATAAGGAAAAGGCAACCAGAGTTATCTCCCCTCCATAAAAGTGATGTTGTAAATTGGCAAAGTTGTTCCATGTTAGGCAGAATATCCATCTAATTTACCCCGAAAGCACACCTTGGGGCTAAACTTACACCGTACCGTCGTACATACATGTTCTTGTCGTGTAAATGCAGCACATTGTGGGACATTGCGGTACATTGCAGTAATTAGTCGGACCGGTATGTTTCAGTAAAAAGTTGTTTAGTTTATAATATGTAGAAGACCGGACAGTGGACCGTAATATCAGATAACTATGGAATGCCAAAGCGGAAAAAAATTCAACATTTGCAATTTTACCGTTAGCATCTTGATTTTTTGTTCAACAAAACAATATTTTTCAACATTCGTTAACAATTTTGTCAACGACCATATTTTGTGGCTCAATTCTATGTTATTTTATATTTAAATCGCGTTTATTTCATTCAAGACCCAAAGAAAATCATACCACATGCATCTGAAAAAATAATCCAAAACATTATCATACCGGTACATCACAGTGTTGTTGTTGACACATATCATTGATGTAGACGACCAACGGGTATCCTTCATCGAGACGATGCCTCCCCTGATTAACGATAATATTCATTTTCTGCTGTCGCTTCCTCTCCAAAACTTTGACAGCCACCAGCCATTTTGTCTTAGTTTTCGCGGCACAAGCAGACAGCGGAAAAAACACTTCAACAGCTGAACGAAAAAAAACACGTTAACGGTTGAACGTAAAAACGGTAAAGTAGTGGAATGAAAAGTTGCAAGTGTTCGACCAATTTTTAGAGGTAATAAGTAAAAAAGACATACTAGTATAATTATATGTATCGATGATGTAAAATTTTGTGTATTTCTTGGATTATTTTTTTTAGGATAGTATTTTTTTTAAGTGTGTTTCGTTTGAAAATTTTGCCATATATCTTGTTACTTTTTTTGGACAAAATTTTTAACGAATGTTGAAAAATATTGTTTTGTTGAACAGAAAATCGAGACGCTGAAGGTAAAATTGCAAATGTTGAATTTTTTTCCGCTTTGGCATTCCATAGATAACAAAATGCCTGATCATAAATCGTGCTCGTGGAAATTTGAGAAAATATTGTCTATTAAAGTCGCATGAGCTGCCAAAATGTTGATATTTTGACGTTAAAACAGAATGTTGAAATTATTGGCTATTTTTCTCAAGACGTATAATTCAGAAGCTTTTTTAGTGTATCTAGTCTCGAAAATGTACGATATAGTATTGTTTTGAACTAACTTTGGGTTAGAATGAATAAATGGTCGTCTCGGTTATTTCAATTTTGTTTACTTTACAAACACGTTTTCGTTCGTACATGCCACATACTGTAAGTAAGAAGTGACTCTCGTAGTTTTAGTTATTTTAGGAAATAAGTGAAATGAGTTCATTATTTCCTAGAATTGCTATGAGGGTCCTTGTATGTAAGCTTTAACAAGAGATCAGATAAACTGATCTGGCGACCACCATATAACACTATCAGAAAGTGAGGCTGCTTGTAAACGGATCGCAAATTTGATATGTGAAATTTATTTCTTCGGTTGGTGGCTGGCTGGACAAGAACAAAGTTTCTTCGGTAGATAGTGGCTGTTATCTGAAAACTCAAAACCATCTTTCTTCAAGGAGCTACACACGCTACTTAGGGACTGTCCCCAGTGATCGTTCGTTTGTTTACCGTTTGATTTAGAAAAAACGCACGCTAGAAAAAACGGTAGGTGTTGCCCGCGGTCGTTTTATGTTCAGTCGATCGATAGCTGCCCCATGTGGTGAAAACGCTCACTGCCCGTGAGCAAATCTCAATAACATAACCTCTGCAGCAGGTCTGGATTAAAGGCTCAGTTTGATAACAACCAGCCAAGCTCTGATCAACTTTCGGCTGACATGACTACAGTTGACCAACTGGTTTTGTATGAGTATTGCTCTAGGGCCCAATGTAGACAAATATTTAAAGTGTTCTTTTTAAAAACAATTAAGTTTTGTTATCTCGGATAAACTTTCAAAGTTACTTTGTCAAATCAGAAATTTGTCGAAAGCATTCTGATGTATTTAGATCTAAAAAAAACTAAACGTTTTTTAGCTTCGTTTTCCAAACCTAACTTTATCTGTTTATCTGTCATTTTTATATTTACTGAATTAAAGAACTATCAAATTATTATATTTTGTTTCAGGGCAGTTCCTAACTACAGACATAGTATCTTCTTCATTACCCAGTATATATCGAATGCGATGAAACGGGTTGTGATATACCAGAAGTTTTTGCTACTGAACTTGCAAATGTCGGAAAAAAATTGAAACCGTTGACTTTTCATTAATTGTCTGTGTGCATTTATTTAAAAATACAACCTCCCTCCCAATTCAGATTTGTCCCACCAAAACGTCCGTCTTCCATGAAAAAATTGATTATCCTCGGTATTTTTTTTTATTTTAACAATATTTTTTTCATCCAAATTCTTACTTTTCTTTCAGCAGTAGATCTACTATAAAATGTGCTAGATAGCGAACGTGTAAAATGTGCACGGCATAGGAGAAAAAAATGTCAAGACACTGTCAAAGAATTTTTTTTTTTTCATTATCTTTTCTGATTGCCACACGAGAAACCAACCTTGAACAATGAGGATATGTATGTTTGTCTACCCGGTACCGTTTGACGCGGGAAACTGGCATGCCCATAAAGCCTTTCGTTGTTAAATTTATATCTGATGATTAGTCCATTCTTTCAGTAGAGCATTTATATAGGTCTTTAAATGGTAATCTAACGGCTTTATTCGCCATTTATGTGATACAGTATAGTTTAAACCCTCGCAATTCCATGCTCACTTGCCACGTGATCAACACGTCGGGTTGAGTCCATCTCTAACCATTCTGTAGGGTGAAGAGTTTTGAAAGTTTTTATTTTGGATGTGCTTACTATACATCTGTCATCAACAAGAAATATATTCATTATTGAGTAAGAATCAACTTTAGTAGTTTTGCAATTATTTTCCAAATATATACACTCGACTGTTTCGATGGTAACCGTTACATCAGCATTATAACAGTATCACTATCACCCCTATTTTAATTTGTAGACTTTGCTTGATAAGACCTAACTGACAGTTGTCACAGGGACATCCGCCACCTGGCCTACATAGGAATTATTTGTGGATGAACTTCCCGGCGTAAGCTCAACATGAGGTTGTCCAAAAACAAAGCCAAAGGGCTACTAGAGACGGTCAACCTGTATTTGTTAGTGATTTATTAAAATTCTCTTTCTTTCAAAAACCTGTTATCAATAACTAGACTAAGTAACAACTATCCGATGTTTAGTCTAACAATAACCCACCGCGAAACTCAGTGAGAAACTACCCACCGAGTAAAACTGGAAAAACGAAAAGAAAATAGAGAAGAAAAACAGTGACATATGGAAATATTTTAATTGGAGGACAAACAGTTTGGTAGTATATTTAATGTTTATGTGCAAGATCGTAACAAAGAATATATACAATATATCATGTATCTGTTTGAGGGCCGTCTGCCTTCCAATAAAACACAGCACATGTACTCAGGCATGAAGGCCTAGCTAGGCCTATATGGCAGAGGCAAAACTGTAAGACACGCTGTTTTACCGACGAGAGCCGAACTCGACCGAGGACTAGCAATGAACCGTTCAGCAGTTGTTTATTGGGGCTACCAAAAAACGATAGGTGTTGACTGCTAGCGGTCGTTTTTCAAAAAACGACCGCCTGAAAGAGCAAACGATAACTGGGAACGCTCCCTTACCGGAGCTACATAGTACATGTACATTGTATGCACACAGGCCAGTCAGTGATATCGCTTGTTTGAGTCCTGTACACAACTAAAATTTACAAAATCCAAAACGATTGTACACATGTTACTAAGCATCTTCTCTAGCCAAGATAAAAACCTACATGTCCCCATTCCGTGTTAAAACACGGAATGGGGACATGCAGATTTTAACTTGGCTTGCGAAGATGGTTACTAAGATGCATTTAGTGTTTGTTTACAAATCAAAATATAATGTATAACTGTCAAAAATAGACCGTGAAAAGTGAAGAATGGGCGACAAATCACTGGTCTGATGAGCAAAAAATTTAACATGACGAAAGTCAGTTTAAAAATGAATGGCAAAAGATTTCCCGATTCGTTCAGAAATTAGTGAACTCTTATAAAACTAGACTTATAAGCCTCTGAGGAGCCGCCTACTGGTAAAACACAGTTTTACTTAATTGTTGTTTTGAACATGAAAATGAATAGAGTGTCTGACAACTGTCTGCTGATCAAATCACAATAAAAACGTCTATGATTGATTTAATCAGTGAAACGGTTTTTAAAGTTATTTCCAGTTTTAGATAACATTTACCAAATGTCCAGATTTTGTGCAAATCAACCATAAAATGTTAAAGAATCTTCGTTTAGTTTTAAGTCATTTTAGATTTATCAACCTGAAAACAGTCAACCTATGGAGATGTTCATGTAGTTGACGCTTTGAGTGTGAAAATTGCAACTACGCCGTAGCACTATTACAATTAAAATTCACTTTTTTAGTTTGTAAAAGGCAAATACATAATCGAAGAACATCGTCGAGAAGAGAGTGCATTCATACATTCTACCATAATTACCATTTCGCTGGCCTCCTGCGGGATGAGAGCGGTGAAAAAAACATTGCGTCACGTAAATGTACACGGCGGAACACGACTTTGCATATTGTTAATATTCAAATACATATAGTAGTTGGTTATCAATTTGTGCAATTTGTTGTCGGTGGAACAATGGAATTTCACATCATGATGCAAGGATAACTGTTCATTTGTGCTGATTTTCACTTACGTATTCGTTGAAAGCAATAATGTAAAAATCTCACATTTTTAAATAAAATGAGCCTCCAAACGTTTGATACTTGTTTGAGTTTTCTGCTAGGCCTAATAGTACATTTAACATGATCTTCGTAGGAATGATCACTTTGGTTTACAAAAGCGCACACATATTATACAGGACCTAAAATTTTTTAACTAAACGTTTTTAAATTTTGTTTGGCGAAAGACGTAGGCCCACGGTACTTATTTACCGTTTTTACGAAATGTTCGCCTCAGCACAATGCGTTTCCGTTTAAAGTGGCATGAGCTGCCAAAATTCACACTTTTTCACAATGTCTGATCATCACGACAGTAGGAGGCTTAAACTTTGAAGGTCATCGAAAAACTAAATGATTTGCGTTGGAATCAGGAAAATCCATACAATATGGCCTGTACTAACCGAAAACGTGTTCGAAAAGTAAACAAAATTTGAATAACCGGGACGACCATTCATTCGTACTCAGCCAAAGATAGTTCAAAACAATACTTTATCGTATATTTTCGAGACTACAAGCACTAAAAAGCTTCTGAATTATACGTCTTGATAAAATTAGCCAATAATTTCAACATTCTATTTTAACGTCAAAATATCAACATTTCGGCAGCTCATGCCACTTTAAATATAGCGTGTTGGTCACTTTGCGAAGTTTAATTCAGTACGGGACTATAGGATGGGTGCAATAAAATCTAATAAATAGCTGTAAAAATTACGAACCTCTCTCGAGCGTTTTCGCCCGGCTTCCCATTTGAAAGTACGGCCCATACATGCTAACATCAAAACCGCGCCAGTCTAGCAGGCTACAACTCAGTTTATCAAAACCATTCTAGCGACTTCATTGAATCTAAAACTGTATAGGCCTACGTCTTTTACTCTAAAGGAGTTGTCGCCACGTTTGACGTTAACCTATATAGTTCTAAACACATCCAACACCGTAACATATACAACCCCCAACATTTTGGCGCCGAATATTGCTACACTTTCGGTTCGTGTGATTCAGTCGGTCTAAAAGTTTCCACGGTGTATACCACAGGAATATGAGCCTCGCTTGGTCATAAACCAGGTTCACACTTCCGAACTCTAGTGTAAAAAGATGTTCCTATTGCCGAACTTTCCATGTGCCAAAATGTGGTTCTCACTCGAGAAAAAGACATTTAAATAAAAAAATACATCAATTGTGTACAAAATAACATGCGATTTATATTTAAACAATGCTACGGGACACATTACAAACACTTAGATCGATATTGAACGACTTCTTCATGCTTTTTGATGAAAACATAGACCAAATTATCGCTATGCCATCACGTTCACTGGCGGAGGGATAAAGAAAATTTGTACATAATAACGTTGGCAGTAAGTTGGTGACATCGAGAATTCTCATATAACTTCGAGTCAGACTTTTTCTCTCTACATGCCCCTAAAGGAACCTTGTTCTGCTGCGCTTCACGGCGGCTCCAAAAATCTTCATGCACGATTTGATATAAATATATGATTGAATAAAAACATTTAAGTTACTTTATTGGTAAATAGCATTTACAATTGCGAAGTCAGTTGCTGTACATAGCTGCCTGAATGCAAATTCAATCGGCAAAATAGCGATTGTACGTTGCCGTGTATTTCATTTCATTTTGAAATATTCCTTCCTTTCAAACTCAAATGAAAAACTAAATGATTGGGCGTTGGATTGAGTAAAATCTATACAGTATGTGGCCTATACGAAACGGAATAGTGTTCGAAAAGTAAACAAAATTTAAATAACTGGAATGACCATTCATTCATTCCAAGCCGAAGTTAGTTCAAAACAATACTTTATCGTACATTCTCGAGACTGGAAGCACTAAAAAGCTTCTGAATTATACGTCTTGAGAAAAATAGCCAATATATTCAACATTCTGTTTTAACGTCAAAATATCAACATTTTGGCAGCTCATGCCACTTTAAGGCTACGGGCATTAAAATGAATAAACGATAAAGGATTATTGAGTTTACTTATATTGTTCGCAACACAGTTAATAAAGATCTCTGGAAAATAGTAATCACATTGGATTGAATCAATTTCATTCCAGTAAGATATAGTTTAAGTTCTTTTTCGTCTGTTGCATATGAATTCCTGTCTTCAATGTTGAGATCTAATGGATTAAAACACATAGTTTCGAGGCCACTAAGTTTCAGCTCGCCAGCTACTGTCGGCCAAATATCAAACTGAGCTTCGTGATAAATATGGTACTTCACGTAACAGAGCCATTGCTTGAATTAGTATGGCAACCATATAACGCCGGAAATGCTACTGTTTGTAGGTTAAACCATACATTAGGTTAGATTTCTCATGATCATATTATTGACATTGTCGTCTTCATATTTTTATTTGAGTTTGAGATTTTTGAGTAAAATTTTCGAAAAACAGAGATAATTTACCAGGTGGCTTTATGATTTGTTTGGGTATTTTTTTTTTTTTCCTTTTTGAAAATGATTTTTCAGTTTTTTCCACATTTTAGTATTGACTCTGGAACAAGGTACCTAGTCACAGTTTTTAGGTACTTTGTTGGATACCTTCATCTGACGGTCTGCTGAAATGCAGGGAGTTGAATATGTTAGACATCTAGTCAAATACGTTTTGCACCTTTTCGACGATACATTCAAACTTTTGGCTTAATAATTCTACAAGAAGCTTATCATCACAAGGCTCAGTGCAGTTAGAAATGTCATTTGCCTTGTTGGGAACATCGGATAATATATTGTCAATCTCTTGTTGTACGTCTAATGTTACTTTGCACATGTGGTAAGTGGATTCTGCGTTTAAGTAGGATTTATAGGGAAGTAACAGAAGTACCCGGCTGGGACACCGCCAAAGTTCGTTTACTATTCCGATTTCCTTGTTCCTGGGCTGGGTTGTTCAAAGGTGTATTAGGCTTAATACCGGTCTAAATGACGTCGCGTAACAAAGGAATTGAATTGTGACGTCGCAAAGTTATACCGGTATTAAGCCTAATACAGTTTTGAACAACCGGCCCCAGGTTCCCTATTCCTTACCGGTATCCCAAATAATTGTCTGACCAATTGTCTGTAAAAAATTACAAAAAAGAATTTAATTCTACTGATGCACACAACTGACTCGTCTATGTTTTTATTATAGCTTATTGGCTCATTTATATACTTTTATAATGAACCTAAAACCTTTTCGTTCAATAACACAAATTAAAATAAGAATACCAGTGAAACCCAATAGCGACTCGTTTTGGTAAGTGCTCCAGGCCACAATAATTATGATTAAGTAGACAATAAAGAGTAAATGAATATGGCGTATCAGGACTCAGATATTGATACAGAAAAAAATGTAAAGGTATCAATATTCTTATTTCGAATAAAGAAACAATGTACGATTCGTAATTAACTATGCGGTGTACCGGGTAAAACTAATATTGCAGGAGTCGGCAATAAAGAGCGTCTTAATTTGGTCCCGTCCTTCCTGGCATAGGACTTTGGTCGACGGCACAGAGAAAGCATATATTTTCTTAATTCAAAATAAGGTTATCGAAAACAAGGTACGAATCGTCTCTATGCTCTGTGCCGTGTAAAACGCACATACCTTTAGTATTCATCACTCAGCAGTACAATGATGAGATGTATCTATCCAGGCATACAACACATATTCAATGACACGGGCGAAAACCTAAAGCTCTCCATATTCTGTTAGATGATGTAATTTTGAATAGGGAAGCAATGCACATGAGTCTTTACTATGCAACGAGCTGGACAAAACTAATATTGCATAAGAAGACAATAAAAAGTACTTCAATTTGGCGTTGCACCTTTGCCGGCGCAGGACTTGGATCTGCCGGCAGAAACAAAATCACCAAACTTACCAAACAAAGCGCACATAACCTGAGTAGGCATTGGACATCGGAACATTTCTATGTTTTGTCTATCCCATCATATGGTACAGATCCACAGGCACAAGCAAAAATCAACAGCTCTCTATATTATGTTAGTTGATGCAATTTTAGATAGCAATAATGAAGTAATGTATGAGTGAGTCTTAATTGTGCTCAAGGGTGTCAAGCGGTTATAATAAGTGTGGGGAGGGGATACATTCGAAAAATATACCCGGTTTCAAAGACAATGAACCTGCAATATTCCCTAGCTGTAGTCATGATTGTTTGCATATTTACATTGTCTTTGTTGTATTCGTTCGATTTTTTTCTCTTTCCTTTGAAAAGAACACAAACGAGTTTTGGGAATGAATAAATTTAGACTGCAATGTTGTCATATACAAAAAGGAAATAATTTTTTTTTTGTAATCCATATGTAAGTAACGATTGTTTCAGCTTTCGGTTTCAACAATATCAATCAAACCAGTTATTTTAGTTTATCTTGAGTATGTATGACCTATTAACCTAGATGCATTTACATCCCTATAAGCAAACAGACGAATCCTAGGGAGATAATTGTTGGTTTTATCTAAGGTACACACATGGGGGGAGTCAATATCACATGATTTGTATTATTATATATCCAGACTGTTGATCTATATAGTTTACACTGAGGTCATTTGAACACAAAGAGGTAGGTGGTCTAACTAATTTGTGTAGAGTATGAACATTTTGCTAGTTTTGTACAGAATTAGTTAAGATTTCAATCAGCTTTTACATTTTATCTTTCAATCGCCAATTGTGTCAAAGAGGTGCCAGGCTAACACATTTATCCACACAATGACGATGTGTAACTTAACCAATACGGTTTAGCCTGGTGAAGTACTGGTAATTCAGTGTGACAATTTTCTTTGATCTACATAGCAAGGACTATACAAAGTATACTAATTTAAACATAGCAAGGACTATACAAAGTATACTAATTTAGTTTCCGTGATACAAAATATGTACATATACCAACTCCGAACAATCACAGCCTTAACATCAGTAGAATTGTATTGAATATATTGGTATTGAATGTAACGATGTTATGCTACGTTTTTATACGTCCAACTTTAAAATAGTCGGTTGTATAACGGTATCACCGGCGCCGTCAGTCCGCCTGCCCCGAATTCCCTTTCGCTTCATAATTTAAAGGGTTTTAACCGGCTCTTTACAATTCTTTCACAACATATACCTTATGGATAGAAGGTGTGTCATGAACCATTTATGACATCTTCGGTTGCCTAATATGGGACCTACATTGAATTTTGTAACATTCCCTTTAGTCTATATCTCCGCTCTATAACTTGAAGAGTTTTGATCTGATCTATATAATTTTTTATACGCCCGACTTAAAAAAGTCGGTCGAATTATGGTGTCACCAGCGCGTCCGTCTGTCCGTCCGCTCGTCCCGGATTCCCTTCCGCTCCATAATTTAAAGAGTTGTGATGGCATCTTTACAATTCTTTCACAACATATATCTTATGGGTAAAAGGTGTGTCATGAAACATTTATGACATTTTCAGTTGCATAATATGGCATCTACATTGAATTTTGTAACATTCCCTTTAGTCTATATCTCCGCTCTATAACTTGAAGAGTTTCGATCTGATCTATATAATTTTTTATACGCCCGACCTCAAAAAGTCGGTCGAATTATGGTGTCACCAGCGCGTCCGTCTGTCCGTCCGCTCGTCCCGGATTCCCTTCCGCTCCATAATTTAAAGAGTTGTGATGGCATCTTTACAATTCTTTCACAACATATATCTTATGGGTAAAAGGTGTGTCATGAAACATTTATGACATTTTCAGTTGCATAATATGACATCTACATTAAATTATGTAATATTATTTTTTTATTTTATATTTTGGTTTTCTTTCGCTCCATGATTTAAAGAGTTTTAATCTTTACTTTAATCTTTACAATTCGTTCACAACATATACCGTATACGTAGAAAATGTATCATGAACCATTTCTGACACCTTTGGTTGCATAATATGGGATCTACATTGGATTATGTAACATTCTCTATAGTCTATATCTTTGCTCCTTTCCGCTCCATAACTTAAAGAATTTTGATCTGATCTTTACAATACTTTGACAACATACACTTTATGGGTAGCTGGTGTGTCGTGAATCATTTGTGACATCTTCGGTTGGATATTATGGCATATACATGTATATTGGATTATGTAATATCTCTTTAGTCTATATCTTCGTTCACTGTCGCTCCATATCTTGAATAGTTTTGATCCAATCTTTACAATTCTTTCGCAGCATATACCTGGTGTGTAGATGGTGTGTTGTCGGCCATTTATGAACATCTGGTTATATATTACACGGCATCTATAATATATTATGTAATATTTTCTTTTAGTTCATATCTTCTTTAGTTTTTACCTGATCTTGACAACTTTTTTCAGTGTAAATATAACAGTTATGGGTATATGTTTGTCTGGAACTATTTAAGACATCCCTGGTTTCATAATACAACATCCATTTTAGATTATGTAATGTTATTATTTGAGTCTATGTCTTTGTGCTTTGTGATGAGTTTTGATCTTTACAATTCTTTCACAGCATTTACCTTATGGATACATGGTGTGTTGTCAACCATTTCTGACAATTTGTGTTGCATGGTTACATAATATAACATCTATATTAGTCTATGTAATATTCTCTTAAGGTCCATATCGACTTTAGTTTTCACCGGACATTTTAGTATATATACGTATGGGGTAGATGATTTGTCGGGAACAATTTATGTATGTTCAACGTATAGAGAAATGAAAATGTTTCATATGAACATAGGATATCAATTGCTGAAATTTAAACCAATAGGTCCTATTATGTAGATTAATCAGTCGTAGCGGAGGGTGTATGTTCAGTTTACTAAAACTCATGTTACTTGTTTAAGAGGCATATAGAAGTTGAAAGGATAATGAAAAGAAATTACTCTGGATAAACAACTCCTTGAACAAATTTAATTACGACATTTCGATGTTTCTCCTAACATCGTTTTCAAGTAAATGATAACGGTACAATAGATAGCGGTTACAAATAACATGCGTTCTTACGTAATAAGTTGACGTCATCGTAGATGAACGTCAAATTGAATAAGGTTAAAGGAAATAGCGTTATAAAGCATTTACGTCATAAGAAAAAGTGCAAGTACATAACGTAATGGAGATGACGTAATGGAATTATAGAAAATTGTGTATCTATGGTTACATAAACAAATACGTAACATAATGTATAATAGAATGCTATGTACCTACATGTAAGGTTACATAAAAAAAAAATACTACATAACTACACCAGTTGTGATTTAAAAAACTAAAAAATTATTACAGAGTATACATTTGGAATAAAGAAGTTAGTATGATTTTAAAAAATCTAAATAATTATTTCAGAGTATGCATTTGGAATGAAGAAACCTTGGTCTCTGTTCATTGTTGGCTTAAAGCGTCTAATATTTATAGCTTCTGCGAATTTTCTAGACGTCATGTGAGAAATGTTTGTGTTTAGAATTTGAACATTTTCCCAGTCGATAACATGATTAGGATTAGCCTGTATATGATCAGAAATGGCTGATTTGGAATCTAATGTTTCAGTTGATTGTTTGTGTTCATTGAGTCGTTTATTTAGTGGTCTACAGGTTTCACCAATGTATTTAGCATTACAAGAACAACTAATGGTATAAACACAATTTTTGGGTTGTTGTTTTACACTAGTAGGACGTTTACCTGTTGCTTGGAGAAGATTTTTTAGATTTTTACTACTTGAGAAAACACATTCAATATTTCGAGTTGACAAGAGTCTCTTAATTTGGTAACTTAATTTACCGATAAAAGGTAATGTGATTCTTTAGTCCTTCTAAGTCACAAATTGTGAGATATATAAGCATAGGAAGACTAAATAGAGCGGGAAGGAAAAACAACTTAATAAGACACGAAGGTTAAAATTAATGTACAATTGGAACAGGAAATAATAATGAAGTCCTGGAAATAAAATTTGGAAGAAAAATATACAAGGGCTGTAAATGGAAGATGAGGTTAAATCATAAATAAAAGGGCAAAACAATAGTAAGCCTAAAATAATGAAAATATATAAAGAGATGAAAAAGGTATAAGAGGAATATAAAAGAAAGTAATATATACAACGTTTTACAGTAAGCAAAGAATACTTAGCAGAAAACGGAATCGCACACGGTTTTGCTAGAAGCTTTTCGGATTTGTTGTCTTTTCTCAATAGCCGTAGAAACAAGTCTAAAGTTATGTTGAATTTCTTGTGTTTATATGGAAAAATGACAGGAAATAAAAAGGGCTTGGGTGATTAAAGAGTATTTTGTAAACAAGGGAAGATTAAGCTATTAAAACATTTAACTAAAGCATGGAAGCTTGATGAAGTTAGTTTATACTCATAACCATTGGAGGTATGGTAAGTCTAGACATAAAAGGTCATATGGTTAGAGAGAGCTGGGGTATAAATATACTGTGGTTTTGGAATAAAGGAGCTTAAATCAAAAGGAAATTACAGTAACTGAAGAGAAACCATATAAGGTAGGAGAAGAAATCTAGGGTGGGAACACCTAGCCTATTGCATATTGAATGCAATAAAATATTTAAACGTTAAAAGACAGAATTCAAACGATAAAAATAATTTTAGATGAAAACTAATGAAGTGTTTGAAGATGGAAGGTAATATTAGATGATAAAAATAAAATATATATCAAGAAAGTTCAACAATGCTGCAGACTGCTTCCAACCGTCTACAAATGTGTGGATAGTTTTTTGTTTTAAAACAGTGGTTATTTTGAGCCCCTGGCACAGGCAAATATATATATTTATGAACACTAAAACACACGGGCACAGGGAAAATCTTCTTGTCTAAAATAACCACGGAGACAAGTTTCTAATTGTGTTAAAAAGAGGTATATCATTTAGACCTTTATACCCCATCATAAATTGTTGTAATAAAGTAAACCTATGATATTTCATTAGGTTGACGACTGACAGGAGCTTGGCCTTAGTCAGTAGAATTTTCTGGAACACTTTTTATTACATTGACAATGCTTACGCATCTTAAGCTATAGTAAGAATATCGTCAGACTATATATTATGCCCCCCCCCCCCCATACCCTTTCCCAGAAAACCTAGGTAGAAGGCAGACAGGGGTGTTTAGCCCTGACCAGTATGTCTTTCAAACTCTTGTTCTTTTTATAAGCAATGACTGGCCTTTGGGTCAGAGGTTGAGCAAGTTTACTTTGAAGTAGTTTGTATTCTTCTACTATAATCTTGGCCATAGCGATGCTAGCTTTGTTATACTAAAAGACAAATGGTATTATAGTGTTTTCACGACATCTTCCGGGGTCCAAGTTCAAACCCAAAGGATAAATAGTTTGTAATGTTTGAATCAAAAAACTTTCCCCTTCCAAACGTTTGTGTTTGGTATCTGCAGCAGAAGTGAGAAATGGGATTTTCTCAATAGGCATGATTTCAAAATGGTCCTTGACCGAATGACCTTGAGTATTGAAATGTTGTGCCATGGGTACATCATGTTTAAGTCTTATACTAGATAAATGGTTGGCTGCTCTTTGTCGTAGAGAATTCTGAGTTTCTCCGACGTACTGTTTGCGACATTTTTTGCACGTGATTACATACACGATATAAGAGGAGTCACAATTAAGATTCTCTGCCATTTGATATTTGTTGCGAGTTTGTTCTCCGAAAAAGGTTCATTGGACTTTGGACTTGTTTTCCGTTTTTTTTTTATTCTTTAAAAATGTAACGGCAAAATGTATGCTCGATCTCCATCCTCATATGACCGCCTTTTGTTTTCCATTGTTAACTTCGTATATCCCATCATCTTATCATATTGTATTGCCACACTTCTTTATTAACATCTGTTTAATGAGATGCCAGACCAAAACAGCGGAAGGCTGTTTTTATTAAAACCAATTAGTACTTCCAAATGACATATGGTAATTGACTATGCTATCTAAAGAGAAGCGTCCAAGGTTTCTGGCAATTTTTTCACCATTCTCTAGTGGATTCACTGACTGTGCTGGCCCATCTTTGTGGATGTAGGTAAAAATATTCAAGTTGCTTTGTGTATAGAAAACTGAAAAATAGCTCCAAGGGTCATCTCATTACTTTAATGTTAATTCAAAATCTAAAGTGGTAAGGTAAATTTATTTACTGAACGCCGGTTACAAGATAAGTCTTTTTTATTAAACAGTTTAAAAAAAATGCATATTTTCCAGTGTCTGTAAACACAAGTAAGCTTTTATCGCTTGAAAACTATTATGATACGTTCTCTCTGTCAGTTTACATTTCACTCTCATTAATCTTTAAATGATAAACAAGCGTGACAATGAAATCATTTCGACCCATTATTGAATAATGCAGCGACTGTTATTTTGATAGCATACCTGACTTTAACGGACAATTTTCTTTTGATATGAATGATATATGTAAAGTTATCTATAAACACTGGTTGAACGTAAATTATCAAGCTTAGGGTTTCTAGAAGATTTATATAGTGTTTTTTTTTCTGAAAAAAGGGGCCGATAATTGTTGTCGTATTTTACCCCCTCTCCTCCACACAAAAAAAAACAGTAACAGAAAACAGCAGCGTCATTTTGCAGTTCAAATTAATTAATCTGGGTGAACCGTATAAATCTATCCAATGAATTTAAATGACAATGATTTGGATTGCAAACAAATACAACTGAAAGGCATTCTTTCCTCCGTAGTGTTTCTATCAATTAAGAATAAAGAGCACATCAGCTCATATGTTAAGTAAAATAGTCATTTCAATTCATTGGATATATGAATACGGTTGGCCCAGGTCACTTCCACCCATTAATGCTGTATATTTTCAGTAAATTCGTCACTACACCATGGGATGGAATGTACATTATTGTAATAATTATGATGACCTGATGTTATAGCCCTGGCAAGTAAAACAATCTAACCAAATGCTGGCACATGAATATTGACTGTTTAGTAATTCACGGTAAATCTGATTCATTCTATCACCAAGAATCAGGAACGTGACGAAATTAAAAGTACAGTCCGGAAATAAACAACTAGAGAAGAACCGATTGTATATGGTAATCAGCTAATTTGGAAACATAGTAACCACACATCATGAGACATTACCATACATGTATCTTGTCATAAACAAAAACATAGAGCTGTACCAGAAGTCTATCAAGGGGAAGTATGTAACTAGCTATCTCCCCGTGTAAACGGCATTGTCCACAAGCCAGCTGAAATAACGCATCATATGACGTTTGTGCGCACATGGCAAAAGTCCTGGTATCCTCTGCGCATAAAACAATTTCCGAAATAATTACTCTGGAATTGTGGGTAAAGCCTTTTTGCGCAGCAGTGTTATAACTTATAGAAACTTTTGAATATAATATCTAAATACATATTCATTATATAACATACATGTGAATAATTTCTTTAACAACGGTAAAGTTATTGATAAAAAAATTTAAATCCGAGACACAAAGTCGCTTCGCAGGAGATGCTATCGCTCATTCGCTGGGCTCGCCTCTGTCAGACGAGGGCTGTTTGCCGGAGGCCGGTGAACTGTCCAGGCAGTGATCGAGGCCATTCAACACAAGCGACTAAATCAAACCATAAGAGTTTGGCGATTGAATTCACTGTTCATTACTTCGCGATTGTACCACGTTTATTTTCACCATCACTGCTAGCTTGCCAAATACTTTGTCATCCGTAGTGTTTATACTTTCAGTTTCAGTCATATACACCAGGGGGCGTTTTTATATTTGGGCAGGATTCGATCAAAACTGGCAGAGGGCGCTGTGGTAGTTAATTGACTCCAGCTGGCTTGTGGACAATGCCGTTTACACGGGGAGATAGCTAGTTACATACTTCCCCTTGATAGACTTCTGGCTGTACCTTTAGAGCAATTGGAGTTATAGCCCTGTCACACGAATATTGGCCGTTCGGTAACCATGGTTATCATGGATGCCGACAAGTAAGATGTATGGCACATAATCATCAACATAACTATGTTCACATCCAAAATCAAAACTGTGCCGAAATTTTAAAAAAAGTATGACAGCCTAGACACAAACAAAAACCTAAAACAGGATCTGATAAGGTACATGTAATCAGCTAATTGGTAACCATGGTAACTATGTATATGCGTCCTGAAACATTGTCAACAAACATTGTAAACTGTTACTTTTATAAAACCATTTGATTTATAGTTCGGAGGGACATCACGGTCACGAACATGTCGTCATTATACACTCGGCATTTTCAAAGCAATTGTTCATTTCAGTGTATAACAGAAATCAAACATTATCACACAATATTTGCAACAACAGAAGTAGTTTTATCACAGAAGAAAAGATAGAGTAAGAGGAGTTAAATGAAATAGATATGATTGACATAAAGCAGTGGGAAAATCCTTTTATAGCATTTTTAATATTTTGATAAAGCACGGAATGCATATACATGTATCACTTTTCTCTAATTTCAGGATACTTGAGAAACACTCATAATGTCTTCAAACGTCATAAGCAAGTTTTCCATCTTGAGTGAACTGGATCAAACTGTTCAAGCATCCATCAGGAAAATATATGTCTTTATCAACGGTGGTGAAAATGCTTTTTTCATCACAAAAAATGATGATGTATATGCCGTGGAATCGAACCACGTTTGTCTAGGGATAGGTAAATATATATATTTCATATACCTTTTGCTTACATAGAAAGTTAGAGAAAGCTTTACATCTTGTTTCTATTAACTAAAAAAATCATTTGTTGTCGATTAAAATAAAACAAGAGATAATATTTCTTTAAAGTAGACTGAGCTTAAAATTTAATCAAAAACATAAATGAGTAACGTTGAAATGAGAACAATCCTTGCAGTCTGTGGCCGAAGGAAGACAAATAATGCTCGAAAAGTAAAGAAAATGTAAATAACAAGGACGAACGCTCTTTCATTCTAGGCCTAAGTTCTAAACACTAATATAACGCACCGTATTTTTACCAGCTGCGCGTAAACGCTTCTAATTTGCTCTTGAAAAAAAGGTAGATACAACAACTGGCAAAATAACTCTTTCCGTAATATTTGATTGCCAGTACATTATGTTTATTAAGAAATAAAATAGAAGTTGACTTTCGAAGAATGAAGGGGCCGCTTTGGTCCAGTGGATTAGAGTGGTCGTCCCTCATTCCCACACAGACCTTCCATCGATGCGGCGTCAGTTCGAGTGAATATTTCACTCGGTCACCGTATGTGGACGATTTGCCAGGTACTCAGCAAAGGTCATGTGTTTCCTCCAGACAAGAGCCCGGTTTCCTCCCCTGCTAAACCTGACCACGCCGCCATTTAAGGGAAATAATCTTGAGTGCGGCGTAAGACATCAATCAAAAAAGGAAAACACGTACGGCCTCTAGAATGTGCAAAGCGATATAGTTTTCAAAAAGTAAACAAACTTTGTGGAGAAGCGTTGATATAGACGTCTAGCCTGTGAGAAGGGTTCACTGGTCCGAAGGTTCACTAGTCCGAAGGTTCACTAGTCCGAAAAACGGGTTCACTAGTAAGAAGGTTCACTAGTCCGAAGGTCCACAAGTCCGAAGGTCCACAAGTCCGAAGGTTCACTAGTCCGAACGAGAGGGTTCACTGGTTCGAAGGTTCACTAGTCCGAAGGTCCACTAGTCCGAAGGTCCAGTAGTCCGAAGAACAGTACCGATATCATCCTCCAAATAATATAGGGCATAGGCCTACCCAGACCCAAGGATAGTTTCCTCAGCATCATTTTCCCACGAGTCTTTTCCCTTAGTCTTTGCTGGTCTGTAGTCGAGACAGTGTAAAGTTAGGAATTTATGATCCCTCCAAAGAAAAAAGGAAATATATAATTCGACGATTTTATGCACAGCCACGGGCGTACATCCCGGTAGCAGGGGGGGGGGGAGGGGGGGGTGCAGACTAACAAAGAGAAAGACAATGAATTCCCTGAGGAAATAGGAGGTATGCATGGTATATAAACCGTCGAACTAAATATTTTATTTTTCCTTAGGAACTCTAGAGGGTTACACGCATGACATGACATGTTCAATTTTAGATCCTTTTATTTATCAGATAATTTGAAAAGTTGGGAAAATTATTACAAATATGACAATATACTTATATCTAGAAAGACACGTGGTGTCGACTTTGTAAATGTTCATATATATATATTTGTGATCACTAAAACACACGGAAAAATCTTCTTGCCTAAATTAACCATGGAGAAAAGTTTCTAATTGTGTTAAAAAGAGGTATATCATTTAGACCTTTATACCCCATAAATTGAACAAACCGTGAAGAGTACTTTTTATTTTTCATATCTGTTCAAGTATACGTACCGCTACTCAGATTTTTTTAATTGCTTGAATAAAATGTCTATCAGTACCACCAGAAGTTCATAGACTTCTGGTACCACTGTTTAGTTTTTCTCGTCCAAATAGTGGATGGTCTTATTTGAGATATAGCGCATTGTGTCTGGCATGTTCGGACTAGGGAACCTTCGGACTATTGAACCTTCGGACTAGTGAACCTTCGGACCAGTGGACCTTCGGACCAGTGGACCTTCGGACTAGTGAACCTTCGGACCGGTGAACCTTCGGACTAGTGAACCTTCGGACTAGTGGACCTTCGGACTAGTGAACCTTCGGACTAGTGAGCAGTTCCCCTAGCCTGTTCGCTCATCCACTTTGGTTTTATGAACCAAACCAACTTTAAATAAATGGGGCAAAGGTTTACTCATATTAAGCCTAAATAAGCTCAACATACAAACTTATTGTACGTTTAGAAAACTAGCAGCATTAAACAGCCTTTTTTCAATGACACTTGACGATAAAGATATCCGATAATGTCAACATGACAGTTCAAGTCACTTTATGTATTGCTTCTCATCATGAGATTCTTCACAGCATCCAAGACAACAAAATTAGGTCAAATGAAAGGAAACTAGTAAAATTTGCGTCTTGTAGCTTTAGTGTCTCTCGCATTATGAATTTTGGTGGTAATATTATACAAAATGTGAACCTTAGTCAATGATGACCAGTGAGAGTGATATAGTATTAAGCTTATTTCTATGAAAAACTTTTGCGTTCAAAGTATCCGTTAAATTTACGTTTATTTTGCGTGCATTTTACAATTGTCACAGGAATTCAGTTTAGAACTATCATAAATTCAAAGTTCAGCCATTCAACAAACTTATTTTGATATAGATTGTCAAATCGTTCTTCGAATCTAGACACCAAATTGTCAAACTCGTACAATCTAGAGAAGTATTCCTACTTATTTTATTATTAACTGAGCTAAGGAGCAGGAAAGCTTATTCTGTACAAATATTGACACAGCTGATTTTTCTTCTTTTTGTCAACAACCATCTGACAAAACTGGTAATGAAACTGATTTGTTTAAATCTATTAACAAGTTAGTAGAAGATCCAACGAACCGTTTTACAACCTCCGTTGCCAAATCATTCGGTTATGATAGAATACACTTACCAGGTAACAGCAGTGATCATAAACCTTGGTTTAAAAATACATGTAGGTTAAACAGAAAAGAGTTTACTCACCAGTTAACAGCAGTGACCATAAACCTTGGTTTAAAAATGCATGTAGGTTAAACAGAAAAGAGTTTCTTTTCCTGAAATTAGATACCAAAAATTCAAAATCAGGTCGAGTTAAGATCCGATCCGATTGTCTGCGATTGAGACCGTCCATGTCAAGTGCGACTGGTTTATCGGAAGGAAACTTCGTCACCATATTCGGCAGACTGGCACACAACTATGAATGACATAACAATACGTCTTCTATCACGTGATGAAGTATATGTCGCTGATCGGTAGTAAATAGAACAGGTTTCTATCCTTACGATCGTAAGACTGATCAGTCTGAGACCAATCTGAAAAGTCTTAAGGCCGCTCATATCAAAAAAAGTTCTCCGACGGATTGATAGCAGATTCACTACAGACTGGAGTTTACGACGATTGGATCGGATCTTAACTCGACCTGAGCCGGGCTTAACAGACCATGAAACTATGGTAGAATTCCAAACAGCGTTGATACCCAGTCTGGTCGGGAAAAGATTGACTTGTAAGTAACCACTTTAGTAAGCTGAATTCACTTGGCCAGACAGACCCTAAACGCGAAGATCATATTTACGAAGCCACCAAACATGAGCTAGATGCTAAAATCATTGTTGACAAAATCCGAAGTGGTATGCGAAAGTTGAAAAACCACAAAGCACCCTGTGATGATGGCTTCATAAATGAGTAGATGAAAACCACAGAGTCACTGGTGATATCGATCTGTTTAAAAGTGTTTAACTTGGTTTTATATTCTGGTTGTGTCGCTGAATCTGGCCTGTCTGTATAATCACATACATTTATAAGAGCAAAGATCTTCCCTGTGCCTTGGTGTTTTAGTATTCAGAAATAATTGTTGTATTATGTAAGACTAAAACCCTACCGGCGTCTGTTATCACCAATCAGCATTTAGAAACCGTTGATGTTTATGGTTACCTAGGGAACACGCGAATTTACTAATACTATTAAAACACTGATGTCATGTCAAGAAAGCACGCTTTGGTATGACTTCCAAACTAAAGTTTTAAACAAAGGATCTTGCCTGAGCTTAAATTTTGGGTAGGAAGTATGGGGGTAGTCTTATCTAGATTGTGTTAAAACATTTTATTTTCAATTCTGTGAAAGTATTTTGAGCTAAAAAAAACTCTTTCCTTTATGATACCAGTGGTACTTGGTTTCTACCCCGTGTACATACAATTGTATGTAAATATGGTCTCAGTTTGGGTAAAAATCATGTACATGTATGCCAATGGTTATCAACTCACATCAAATATAGTTTACATCTATACATACAGTATATCATCAAACATATTTTTACAAAAACTATACCTCTCAATGAATATTTAAAATCAATCCACTAATTAGATGAAATCATTTACAACCTTAAATGTCCCTCCAATTCACTCTTTGTCGCAAAGATTTGGTTGCTGTTGTGTCATCGGCATATTGTGGTAATTTAAGTACTTCATCATTTGGCAACGGAATGCCTTTTACATTACTGGTTTGTCGAACTATTACTTCAACCACTATCACAAAAATTAAAGCACTCAAAGGACAGATTTGTTCAATTCCGATTTCCATCGGGAACAAGTTAGTAAGCCATCCTGCATTGATTACACAACTATTTGTGTTTTTGTTAAAATGTCAATCCATATCAAGACTTTTAACAGGAATTCGTTAGATATTGAGTCAAAGGTTTTACTAAAATCTAAAGCTAGAATTATTCCAGATATCTCTTCCGTGTTAGTATAATTAATACCATATTGTATCTATCTTAAACTTTTGAAATGATCCCCTTGCTTCTATATACCCTGTTTGGTCATTGTTTACTTTCTGCTGTACCACTAACTGGAGTCTTTTTTGCTAATACGGCTGCTCCTATTTATAGCCAGTGCATGTTAATCAGATAGATTTATTTCATTCTTTGGAATAAACGTCATGACCCCTTTATTTGAGAGACTGACAAACAAAAGCGAGAATGTTTACCACTCGGTGTTTTATTTTTCACACTTTATAAAAAGCAGGACTTTAGCCGTCTAAACCTGGGGGGTATTTCATAAACAAGCTTAGGAGGCTAAACTGGCCTAGCCGACTAGAACAGGGGGGTATTTCATAAACAGGTTTAGACGGCTAAACTGACCTAGCCGACTAGAATAGCAATGCTTTAACATTACTGCTTAGTCGACTATCTGACCGTAGTCGGCTATTTGTGGTTTATGAAATACCCCCCTGCACTGCTTTAACATTACTGCTTAGTCACTATCTAACCGTAGTCGGCTATATGTGGTTTATGAAATACCACCCTGGACTAGATTCATTTTTAGATTTTTTAAAACACTATGACATTTCTCTATTACAATTAATCCCTCACATACATTGGCATCTCCCCCCAAATTATGTTACTGTATATCTTATACTGATCATATCCTCATGGAGCATGTGGTTTGTCAAGTTTTAGCCGAGAAATCTTGGCTCTGCCGAATTTTTTTTTCCGTGTTCGTCATAGCCAAGATCACTTCCATAGTAAAAAAGTGATATTTGTTAAGGAGACCTGCCGAAAAAATCGGCGGCGCAAATTTCACAACAAATAAGCAAAGAATAAAATATTTACCACTGCATTCCGATAGTATAGACCACGAAGAAGGAGTTTGTCAAACTTATGCCGCTGTAAAGTGACTAAAGATATACATGTATGATTGAAGTATTTCTACGACGCCCCGCACAGTTTAACTGGTCGTTGAAATGGCGGTTACGTCAGGTTGAAAGCCAGTGGACTTCGAAACAAATATTGACTGCATAAGGGAAAGTTTACCATTTTACAGCAGCATAAGTTTGACAAACTCCTTCTTTGTGGTCTATACTATCGGAATACAGTGGTAAATATTTTATTCTTTGCTTATTTGTTGTGAAATTTGCGCCGCCGATTTTTTCGGCAGGTCTCCTTAACAAATATCACTTTTTTACTATGGAAGTGATCTTGGCTATGACGAACACGGGAAAAAAAATTCGACAGAGCCAAGATTTCTCGGCTAGTCAAGTTTATATCGCTCAGAAAAATATGAGAATAATTGCTCAGATAATTCCTGAGCTGTGTTAACTTTTTCTCCATCTTTTGTTTCCAACCAAAATATGGTATTTATTTTCGGTTTATTTTTTACACACATCCCATAGTACATGTGGATCACACTGTTTAGCGTATGTTTGTTCGGTTGATAATATCCCTACAGCTGTGGATCACACTGATTAGCATATGCTTGTTCGGTTGATAATATCACTACAGCTGTGGATCAAACTGATTAGCATATGTTTGTTCGGTTGATAATATCACTACAGCTGTGGATCACACTGATTAGCATGTGTTTGTTTGGTTGATAATATCCCTACAGCTGTGGATTACACTGATTATCATATGTTTGTTCGGTTGATAATATCACTACAGCTGTGGATCACACTGATTAGCATGTGTTTGTTTGGTTGATAATATCCCTACAGCTGTGGATTACACTGATTATCATATGTCTGTTGGGTTGATTGTATCACTACAGCTGTGGATCACACTGATTAGCATGTTTGTTGTGTTGATAATATCACAACCGCTGTGGATCACACTGAAAAGCATGTTTGTTGGGTTGATGATATCACAACCGCTGTGGATCACACTGATAAGCATGTTTGTTGGGTAGATAATATCACTACAGCTGTGGATCACACTGATTAGCATGTGTTTGTTGGTTTGATAATATCACTACAGATGTGGATCACACTGGTTATCATATGTCTGTTGGTTGATAATATCACTACAGCTGTGAATCACACTGATTAGCATGTGTTTGTTGGGTTGATAATATCACTACAACTGTGAATCACACTGATTAGCATGTGTTTGTTGGGTTGATAATATCACTCCAGCTGTGGATTACACTGATTAGCATGTGTTTGTTGGGTTGATATTATCACTACAGCTGTGAATCACTCTGATAAGCATGTGTTTGTTGAGTTGATATTATCACTACAGCTGTGGATCACACTGATAAGCATGTGTTTGTTGAGTTGATATTATCACTACAGCTGTGGATCACACTGATTAGCATGTGTTTGTTGGGTTGATATTATCACTACAGCTGTGGATCACACTGATTAGCATGTGTTTGTTGGGTTGATATTATCACTACAGCTGTGGATCACACTGATTATCATATCTCTGTTGGGTTGATATTATCACTGCAGATGTGGATCACACTAGTTATCATATGTCTGTTGGTTGATAATATCAAAACTGCTGTGGATCACACTGATTAACATATGTCTGTTGTGTTGATAATATCACTACCGATGTTGATCACACTGATTATCATGTCTGTTGTCTTGATAATATCCCTACAGCTATGAATCACACTGGTTAGCATATGTCTGATGGTTGATACTATCACTACAGCTATGAATCACACTGATAAGCATGTGTTTGTTGGGTTGATAATATCACTACAGCTGTGAATCACACTGGTTAGCATATGTCTGTTGGTTGATACTATCACTACAGCTGTGGATTACACTGATTATCATATGTCTGTTGGGTTGATTGTATCACTACAGCTGTGGATCACACTGATTAGCATGTTTGTTGTGTTGATAATATCACAACCGCTGTGGATCACACTGAAAAGCATGTTTGTTGGGTTGATAATATCACAACCGCTGTGAATCACACTGATTAGCATGTGTTTGTTGTGTTGATAATATCACAACCGCTGTGGATCACACTGTAAAGCACTTTTGTTGGGTTGATGATATCACAACCGCTCTGAATCACACTGATTAGCATGTGTTTGTTGGGTTGATGATATCACAACCGCTGTGGATCACACTGATAAGCACTTTTGTTGGGTTGATGATATCACAACCGCTCTGAATCACACTGATTAGCATGTGTTTGTTAGGTTGATAATATCACTACAGATGTGGATCACACTGATTAGCATGTGTTTGTTGGGTTGATAATATCACTACAGATGTGGATCACACTGATTAGCATGTGTTTGTTGTGTTGGTAATATCACAACCGCTGTGGATCACACTGATAAGCATGTTTGTTGGGTTGATGATATCACAACCGCTCTGAATCACACTGATTAGCATGTGTTTGTTGGGTTGATGATATCACTACAGATGTGGATCACACTGGTTATCATATGTCTGTTGGTTGATAATATCACAACAGATGTGGATCACACTGGTTATCATATGTCTGTTGGTTGATAATATCACTACAGCTGTGAATCACACTGATTAGCATGTGTTTGTTGGGTGGATAATATCACTACAACTGTGAATCACACTGATTAGCATGTGTTTGTTGGGTTGATAATATCACTACAGCTGTGAATCACTCTGGTTAGCATGTGTTTGTTGAGTTGATAATATCACTACAACTGTGAATCACACTGATTAGCATGTGTTTGTTGGGTTGATATTATCACTACAGCTGTGGATCACACTGATTATCATATCTCTGTTGGGTTGATATTATCACTGCAGATGTGGATCACACTAGTTATCATATGTATGTTGGTTGATGATATCACTACAGCTGTGGATCGCACTGATTAACATATGTTTGTTGGGTTGATAATATCACTACAGCTATGGATCACACTGATTAGCATGTGTTTGTTGGGTTGATATTATCACTACAGCTGTGAATCACACTGATTAGCATGTGTTTGTTTGGTTGATAATATCCCTACAGCTGTGCATTACACTGATTATCATATGTTTGTTGGGTTGATAATACCATAACTGCTGTGGATCTCACTGATTAGCATGTTTGTTGGGTTGATAATATCATAACCGCTGTGGATCACACTGATAAGCATGTTGTTGGGTTGATAATATCACAACCGCTGTGGATCACACTGATAAGCATGTTGTTGGGTTGATAATATCACAACCGCTGTGGATCACACTGATAAGCATGTTGTTGGGTTGATAATATCACTACAGCTGTGGATCACACTGATTAACATATGTTTGTTGGGTTGATAATATCACAACCGCTGTGGATCACACTGATAAGCATGTTTTTTGGGTTGATAATATCACTACAACTGTGAATCACACTGATTAGCATGTGCTTGTCGGGTTGATAATATCACTACAGTCGTGGATCACACTGATTAACATATGTTTGTTGGGTTGATAATACCATTACCACTGTGGATCACACTGATTAGCATGTTTGTTGGGTTGATAATAGCACAACCGCTGTGAATCACACTAATTAACATGTGTTTGTTGGGTTGATAATATCACTACAGCTGTGGATCACACTGATTATCATATGTCTGTTGGTTTGATAATATCAAAACAGCTGTGGATCACACTGGTTATCATATGTCTGTTGGTTGATAATATCAAAACAGCTGTGGATCACACTGATTAACATATGTCTGTTGTGTTGATAATATCACTACCAATGTTGATCACACTGATTATCATGTCTGTTGTTTTGATAATATCACTACCGATGTGGATCATACTGATTAGCATACATGTATGTCTGTTTGGTTGATAACATCACATTATTTATCATGTCAACATATGTTTTAATAAAATATTGTTAAACTTCCAAAATTTTGGCTTCTCACTAAGGTAGATGTCTGAAAATCTAAAATTACACATAAATGATCAGACTTAGAGAATGTTATTATACTGAAGTAAACTATTCTCGGCAGTACTTTCTCCAGTCTTCTAGCTGTGAATGGGTTAAGTTTTTCCAGGTGAATTGTTTCTCAGCTACATGTACAGCGATATTATTGTGATGTCGATGTTTCCCCCAAAGGAATATTGTACCAAGTTATTAAACTTGAATTACGTTAAAAGTAAAACTTAATTGATGCAGATAAAACAATTAAGTAAGTGCTTGTGCGTTTCGAGCTGAAAATCGTCATCTTCCAATTGAAACTGGTAAAGGGCAAAGTGTCCCTAGACCAATGCTATTGTATGTTTTGCAGCTCTGGTCAACTTGATGCTGAATATCATCTGATGTTTGTCTGTTGCAGCATAACCCGTCTAAGGGAAAATATGTACTATGTGTTACTTAACATTAAAACATCGGGTTTTCTATGTATATTTGTTAGGTCATCCAAATAACATGCCAACGTTAAATGAACACTGTTTCTTTACAATTTATCACCTCTGCCATGTTGTAACGGACAATTTTATATTGATAACCTCTTGTGCCACTTGTGCCTTTAGAGCGAAATAATGTAATAATCGAGTTTAACAGCGTGACACGCACATGTATACTGCGTTACTATGACTACCAGTATAACATTTTAACTGTTAATTAATCATACCAGACCAAGAGGTTGCGCTATCAAGTGGGTTTCTTTGACTCTCTCAATAGGATATTTTCCTGTCAGTGTCCTTGGTGGTGGTGGTTAAGATTATTGGCATTTGCCAACCTACATGAGGTTGATTTATGCCACAACAATAAAGTTAAGCTAACGGATCTGTAGTTCAGAAAAATTAAGGTATTAGAGGCGCCTAGAAGAAACTAAAAACTGCGCCACAGCCGCAAGAATCTTACTTCCATTTTCCTGAGGATTCAAGCAATTTTCAACAGAGATGCTAGATAGAATTTTATTCCGTAGCACTTCACGAGATTATCTAAACTTGGTACATTTGCAAAGATAGTGTTTTACAGTGTCAGTGTCCTTTCATATCAAAATCACATTTATCCCACCTCACACTGAGTACTTCATTTCGATTGGTTCAAACCAGTCACGTGGAGATCCTACATGTATATATTCCATATAATGGAAACATTCTAAAAAATCGTTGGCTGTCAAGCCCTGAGAGATTTTCCAGCTGTCTCTATACAGTATCTCTCAAACCGTTGGAGATACTTTTTGCATTTTTAACAATTGTGTTTAAGAGATGATATTCTAACAAGAAATCAGGATTTCTCCCAACTTTATCATTAATTATTTCATATGGTAATAACTTATTGTGTCTATCCCAAACAATCCCAGCTGTTAGCCACATATGGAAGAACAGTTCTATTCCTCTATTTATGATCAATCGAGTGTACCTCAGGTGTACTTCCAATTCTTAACCAGTTTGACGATAGTTGTATATAGAAAAATGACAGTTTTTCAAGATTATCAATTATACATAAATAAGTAAGTACTTTTAGAATCATAAAATTACAACAAAGTTGATTCTCATAGCAGGTGGGGATTGTTTAAAGACGCAAGTATCTTTAAAAGTCAAATCAAAATTATAAACCATCAAATCAGAATCTAAACGGGCCGTCTCTGTGTATACTCCAAGGTTCTGTCTTGTGTCCATTTAATACTGTAACTCTTCCATTTAATATTTATATAAATTACTTACCAGGCTATTTTGTCAATAATAATTCACTTATAACCGACAAGACTACGCTCTAAATTGTGTCACATGGCCTTGGTTGCAACCTGATAAACATTTTTATAGACCCAAACCTTTTTAATACAGCCATGGGCTGATTATTTTTTTTGTCAAATTATATAATACTAAAATACTTTTATGTCCCACGCAGAAGTCACTATCCCCTGTCAATATAACTTTCATGTGTTATAGAATTATCAGACCACACAACCTCAAGGTAGGTAAATTTACTGACTTGCGATAGACGAATGGTGGGGTCAATGGTGTATAGTGGCTGGTACTGTGTTTGTCAATCGTCTGTCTATAGGTGGTGTTTTGCGAACGGCGGGGTCAATGGTGTATAGTGGTTGGTACTGTGTTTGTCAATCGTCTGTCTATAGATGGTGTATTGTGAACGGTGGGGTCAATGGTGTATAGTGGTTGGTACTGTGTTTGTCAATCGTCTGTCTATAGATGGTGTATTGCGAACGGTGTGGTTGGTACTGTGTATGAATGTCGTTAACTGGTTGGACAAGTGTCAGTTTTCTCCGTTGAGCCAACACCGTTCTGACAGTGACACATCGATGATGGTCTTGAGTTATTACAATGTCGGTTAGTAGTTAGCCAACTGTTGGTCTGGCATTCATGAGCACCCATAGGTGTAGTTAGTCTTACTTTAGGGTCACAATGTTTGGCTAAAGTGTGTTAACGTTGGCATACGTTAGTGTTCAGGTAAGGTTTGTTACCTATGAATAGCGTTACTTAACGGGGAATTTATATATTGACGTTTGTATATCGTTCGGCCTTAACCAATGAATGGCCTTGCAGCAGATATACTACAGGAAGACATGCAGACCGCCTGGGAATGTATTATCTCCTCTCTTTGTTTTGTTGTATGGTTGGCGTTTTTCATTAGGAAAGTTTCCTTAAGCTTCATTTGTCTCACTGAATTTTCATCTAAAATATCCGCGCCTGGGAATGTATTATCTCGAAGTTGTGTTGAAAGTTGTGGGAAAGATTCCTTAAACTTCATTTGTTTCACCGAATTTTCATCTAAAATATCCGTGCAATTATACCATACCTTATCATGTTGATATATATTCTAGTGGAAATAAAAAAATATGTTTATTAGGATCAAAATATATTTAGTCGCATAATTACGCTAAAATCGCGAAAAGAGGGTTCTATTCTTCAATCATTAATGACTACGGAAAACACACACAGGTTCAAATTAAACGATGCCGATGACATTATAAAATGTTGGATAAACCAATCAATGATGTTATATTTATACCAACACCTAACTAACATATGTAAAATCTGATAGACCAACCATGGAATTGCAGACCTTATCACAACTTTTAGTTGATGTTGTGTTATATACGCTTAAGCTAACCACAGGATGACCGACGATATGAATATACAACTAACGGTGGATGAATGGGGAACAGCAAAACATTAACCAACAATAAAAAGGCCAATGTTGCTATCAGGGTATGCATGTTTGCCAATGTTGCTATCAGGTTACGCACGTCTCGCCAATGTTGCTATCAGGTTACGCACGTCTCGCCAATGTTGCTACTGATGGTTATCCAACAGGGTAGAGGGAGAGACTGTTATGTAACGTTTGGTCAACTGTAGGTGAGCGACGCTTTATGAAACTGACGATGCGGACTTAGTACCGACGCTTTTCAAATCCAGTACTGCAAACAATTAAACCCCTTTGATGTCAGCTATTTACATGACCAAGCAGGGTAACCTTGACCCAACAATGGCTCAACATTAAACAGCCATTATTTATTCAACTTGAACAAGTACAACCTTGCCACTCGAAATCCAACATTGTTCCATTGCTGTCTGGGTTGTTACCTGTGAATTTATAAACACTTTGATTTGACTTTAATGACCATTGGAGTTGGACTAATTGTATTGATAATCTCATTGTTTCGAGAATTGAAAAATTGTACAAAACTAATGCTTAAAAGTTGTCTTGAGTGCATCGTTAAAGTTTCGTAAACATTCTGAAATGGCACACTAAGTAATATTTTGAAACTATTGCAAAACCGTATATTGCTAAACCATATATAGATCATTAAAAACTTGAATAGCATATAAAGAAAAGCAGGGTTGTATTGTACTATGACACTTCATCCATAGCACAACATAGGCGACATGTTATCTAACAGTATTCTCAGACAGAGGATAAATGATAGTTATTCATTATATGTCGATCTTTTTTTTTTTTTAATTATATTTCTGAATCATGTAAATGTTCCTGTGGGCCTGCATCTTAGACAACAAAAGACTGTGTTTTTGTTTTGGCCCAGGTTCAGCCCTCCGTATCATGCAATGTTAGATTGTGTTTATCCAAGTGGCCTTATTGATCCAGATATGTCAATATTTTATCGTTCATTCTATTGACTTAAAATCCCAAACAATATATATAATGTTATCAGTTTTCAGCTCGATTAGAAAGTGTTACACATAGGGATATATACAATTGATATGATATATGGATTTAAAATGGTTGACATTTGCATTAATACTTATGTAAGTTAAATCATGAACAAATTATTTACATTTTTCTCTTCAAAAATCGTTATTGAATCCATTGTGTTACATAACCATACTTTTGTTTCAGTTGAATTCAGGATTTTAAACAACTAAAACTATTATATTAACTTGATCTGTCAGAATGGAACTCGAGAACATGGATGGGTTTCCGTTATTCATGAATAAATCAACTAAAGCTGCAAAAAGATTGAGATTAATTTGAAACATCAGAGTTGTCTTGATGGATAGTATTATGCTACATGTATGTTATAAAATCACATTGTTTTTTTATATTTTAGGTAAAAACGGAGAATGCAATAAAGCCAGGAAAATAACTCCTCTGTGTAAAAAGGAGATTCTTGATATTTCATATGGATTTGGGAATCTCTTAGCCCTAAGTACAGGTAAACTTTTTGTGTGTTTATTTGTCTCAGTTTTGTTGATATGCCCTATTGTTGTGTTTTTTCCTGTTATATGTGCCCATTGTTTGTGTTTATCAATTTTCTGGGTGGCCCAGTGGGTTAGAGTGATCATCCCTTAGTCCCACAGACGTTTCATTGAAGCGGCACAGGATCGAAACATGCTCAGATCAAATTGAAAAAAATGTGAGTGGATTTTTCGCTCGGTCTCCGTATGTTGCCAGGTACTCGCCGAAAGTCGTAATGATCACATTTTGCGACATGACCGAAGTATTCTGCAAGGATATTGAACAAATATTTATAGATCAGTGTGTTTGGTGTATTTTTACAGTGAATATATAAAATCTGTATGAATATCCCCAAGGTTCGAATGATCATTGTTTAAATATAGTAAATCGTTTATTCATTATACTGTTGAAGGTTTCCTTCAAATGCTTTAAATATTTTCAAAAGAGTTGGACAATTTTACTATGTACCACCAGAAAATGCATGTAACCCACTGTGGTTCATGATAGTATTATAAAGTCGATATACACACTGAAAAACACAATGAAGACATATGTAAATTAGTGAGATATTAGTGTTAACTACTAGGTGTTAGTTAACTTAAGGTGTGATGAACAATGTTTGTCAATATTTTCTAATTGGGGTCAAGTGTGTTGTAGAACATGTACGTTTACAAGTCTGACCAAACAGAAAGTTAAATTTCTGCCCCAGAACACAAAAAGTTAATGCCACATTTGCCACTGTATAATGTTTTCGAAAATTAATTACCTCAGTAACATATTGCATCAAACAGGATATCCGCCATGTGCGTATCCTTCCAGTGATGACGTAATACACGTACTCTGCTGTACCAGTGCTCTTTTGCGGAAGTTTGTACAAGTCGAAGGTTGTGTATGACGTTGTTTTTGACGAGAAAATCTGCGGAAAATATGCATACTTTCTTTTCACTCTGTTTTGACCTCTAAGGAACTAACGAGAAATTTGTTTTGTTAAGGTTATGTATTTCAAATATACATTTATTCCATACACAATCACAAATCAGCTTTTGCTCTAATCATTTAAGCTTGGACTGAGCCTCATGCACATACCCTGTAGAGATCATAATACGTGGGGTAAGAAAGACCTATGATATTTATTTGTATGGCGTCTGTTTTAGTGGACAAAAGTTTTTAATTTAAACATGTTCGCATAGAAATTAGTATATCATTTAATATGGGAACTGTGTCAAGCCCATGTGGTTATTATCTTACATGTTGATCTGGAAAAACTCTTAAATTAATAGAAACGACAAAACCAACATACGATATGTACATCCTCACATGATATGCAGCATGTCAACCAACGTAAATGAACAGGTCAATACGCGTACAAAAACGATGACAAACACATATTGTCCTGGTCTTTCTATATATTGTCAAAAAACGTTAATAACTCTGAAAGTAGTGAAAACGAACTGACTGAAACGAACTGTACATCTTTGTAAAACCCCCCGCATTATCAGCTTCTCGGGACATGGTCATAAGTTGCATTCTCAATGCGCGAATTTTCGCACCGACTTGTAGAATGCGATTAAAATGAATGATTACAATTGGTCGATACGATTTGTCAACTAATCAAATACATCCATTTAAATCGCAAGTTGGTACGACAAATTGCACAGTGAGAACTTTTTTACCTTGGCAGATTACTAGGGTTCAACCCGTAAATCCTGCAGCGTCCACTGATTCGAATGGGAAAGTTGTCTTTCCTACATTTACAGAGTCCTGACCAATCAGCACGTATTTAAAAAAAGCTAGCGATGTACAGATGTATTAACAACTGTTATGATGTCATTTTCCAAATACTGAAAGAGTGTTAAAGTGCTTGTCGTTTCGATTACATGCGAGAAGTTTTACTCGCTTCCCCTCACTTTAATATTGATTGAGTGTTAATATAATAATCTATCAAAGCTAAAACTCAAAATAGCTATGTGGAGATTTTACCTTGGCTCCAGAAGATGCCGAATTATATGTAGGCTATATATGATAAAATTGTGCAACACAGTGGTCATTAGTAAACTCAAACAAACTCTTTACTTATTCACAGATGAAACAGCCCCCGTATTTAATCCGAGCAACATAATTGACACATTTCTTTCTCGAGAAAGAAATTGTATAATGCGAAAGTAAAAACTCATTATACAATTCTGATCACCTATCTATTCTCTAAGGGTCAGATTTTACGTATTATAGCTGTAATAACTAGCTCTATACAATTGATAGATCACACGAAAAAGGCAAAGCTGATTTATAATTGATGTTGATGATTTATGAAATGCTAATTGCTACAATACTAGATTTGAACAACTAATTGCAGCATATATTCAAGCCCGGTCTATTCTACTCAACATTCCTTAACTTTTGTTGACTCAACACAATTCAACTTAAAGTTGAGGTAGGTTGAGGGACTGTCTGCACTATATAAAAGGATAACACCACATGTTGACCAAATTTGAGTTGTGTTTCATAAATTACATTGCCTTTCAGTCTGATTCAAGGGTATTCTAGATATTCTTCTTTTATTGGCGTGTGCAGGCAGAAGTTAGTCCCTGGTACAATCCTTTACCCTAGGGAGAAGCAGTGTTGGCATATCTGGGTTTTTTTCAAATTCTTGGAGGCCTTTCATTCGTTTACATTACAGAAAACTGTTGTTCAGAAAATGTCAAAATTAATAAGACAGGCTAAAGAATTCTACATTTTGTGAAAAAATATAAAGAAGCACTATAATCCTGCATTATTTGCACGGAAGTAGTTCACTTTGGAAAGATACATGTATGATATGTGATATATGCATACTTCGAATGCATCTTCATCAATTGATTTCTTTAGATAATTCTTTTCTATATTTGTATCAGTCAGTATTTATACACAGTGAATATTTTCAACAACACATCTGGATATCATTTCCCGCCACTTTCCCCAAACGATGAACGTGTCAAGGAAATTACATAATTGAATCCAGCCGGTGGATAAGTTCATTTCTCTCCAATTGACTCAACAGGTTGAAAAAGAAATGACATGCAATTAGCTCTCATCAATTTCGACGTTTTTTGAGTTCTGTTGGGTGTTAAAACACCCCTCTACACTATTCAACTCAACCCCTGACAACTACGGTAATACCTGAGTTAATTAGAGGACTATGCATGTTGCTAAATCCTCAATAACAAAAAGGTTCTGAATGAGATTTAAACTTTCAATACATCTCAGTCCAGGGAGATGATTGACCAGCAGTTAATCATTGAATGTTTTACAAGCTCTCTCTTGAATTAAAATGAGAATTTGAACTCTTCTACTTTTTTCCAGCACTTGAATTAACTCAGACATTACCGTATACAGTATTGACCAAATACAGATGTTGAAAAGGCAAGCCCAATAAATTTACAAAATGCTCCAAATATCACACATTAAAAACGTGCAAAATTTGAGGACATCATAAAACGACACTCGGGTTGTTTATGTAATTAATACATGGAGGACGGCTTTTTCAGTTTAACATTTATCCAACAACATCTCACCCCTATAAAGGGCCCGTTACAGGGTATTTTATGAATATGCCTAACAGTATTTAGTTTGGGATAGAGGGGGTTTATCACAATGTCAAACAAACATGTAGCACCAATAATATCAACCACATGCAAAATTGACCTACATAATTGCACATGGGTAATTGCAATATGGTGCCTGTAAATAAAACAGTTTATTCAAATATAGTCCATTAAAGTTAAATTGTGGGATTGTCATTCCGGGCCTGTGGGCAACTGGACATTGGTTTGAATCCAATGCCTGCCATCAACCAAGGTAAATGTACATTTACCAACGAAGACGGGACTTACTAGAGAATACGGCTTGCTTTCTTTCCTTTATTTAGAGTAAGGTAACAGCGTCAGGCAAATGACAGATCCCGCAGATCACATTTACGTGTATATTACCTAGACACAGTCACAACCAGTTATTAGCCTACGTTTGGATTTTGGTAGGTTTTATATGCATTCAATGTTAGGAAACATTGTTTCAGAAATAACTAAGATAACACCCAGCTTAACCAATCTGTGTATGATTTCAACACAGTAAATTTAACTTACTTCCAAAGGATTTTGTTAAAGTAAATAACCAAAGTATGAGAAATAATCCCTAATTCTATAGACAGATTGCAAATTGAATATTTTGTTCGTTAAACACAATATTTTTAGTATACGTTCAAACACAATAGTTCTGTTAATATAATTAGTCCCACAATACATCTGCAGTATATTAAGGTCTTCTCTTACAATCCGTTGTAAACCCCCAACAAACTCTGTCTGTTTTACAGGACACCTGTGAAGATTAAAAAACACAACATGGCCATTTATATTCGTCACCATTATCGGGATATTGATTGCTAAAAGTTACCGAACGAAGCGGCGACCAACTAAAACAGCAAATGTTATTTTTTTTGCTATTTTAACATGATTGATGTCATTTTTTTCCAATCCATTGTGTCCATGCTCCTGTTTTCTCTTCCAATGCCGGAATTAAGAAGAAAAAAATCACAACTATGACTACTCCAGTCACGTTTAAAATGATACGGTATATTTCAAAAAGACATTCCGGTTGCTAGTTTTTTTTTCAATTTTAACCCGGCATGTTATATGGATAAAGGCAGATGTACTCCCAATTCGAACACGAAGCGCATGCGTCAAATGGCATGATATATTAATCTCATGGGACGGATGGTGTTAGCCATGTTACACTTAGCATTGCTTGGTGTGTAATACATAGAGCTTTTACGTATAATTTGACTAATTTTCAATCAAATCAATGCATTGTCTTTATTTCAGAGGGCTCTGTGTATAGTTGGGGTCGTAATGAATACGGTCAACTTGGGAACAGAACAACTAATCATGGCCCGTCTCCAGCACCAGTAACGAATATACAACACAAGAAGATTGTACAAGTGGCTTGTGGCGGCTTCCATTCCCTGGCCCTCAGTGATGATGGGGAGGTATGGGCATTAAAATGTATTTCCTTAAATAGTGAGGAGGAGGACTCGGTGACTCAGTAGGTTAGAGTGATAGTCCCTCAACACAGGCCTCCATTAGATGTGGCCCGGGTTTGAATCCCACAGACAAATAGAAATAGAAACAAAATTCTGAGGGGATATTTCAGTCGATCGCCGGTTGTTGGAGGGTTGTAAGGTACTCGCCGACGGTCGGTGGTTTCCTCCCTCACCAAGTCTTGCAACGCTGCAATATAAGTGAAATAATCTTGAGTGCAACATAAAACACCAATCAATCAATTAAATAGGGGGGAAATAATGAAATGTTTTGATATAAGCTAACTGTTTTACTAAGTTGTAAGCGTCAGGGATTTTTATATAATCGCTGTTCTTTGTTCTTTAGTATTTGTCTGTACTACAGTAAATACCAATATCGGTGTGCATGTATTAAGCAGAGAGACCGCAAAGAAAACTACATGTATATTGGTATCTACATACCAGCGAATCAATATAAGACGGAGCCGCCGTGGATCGCAAGGTTCCTTTGAGGGTACAGATGTGCGTAGGGAGAGAGCATGTGGTACGAATTTATATGAGAATTGTAGAAGATTCATGATGTTAACAACTTACTGCCAACGTTATTATGTGCAAATTTTCTTTATCTCTCCGCCAGTAAACGGGATAGCAAACGGGATACTGATCGTCACGACAGTAAGAGGTTTTGAAGGCCATCGAAAACGATTGGCGTTGGAATGAGGAAAATTTACACAGTATGCAGCCTGTACAAACCGAAAACGTGTTCGAAAAGTAAACAAAAATTAAATAACCGGGACGACCCTTCATTCATTCTAAGGCAAACTTAGTTCAAAACAATACTTTATCGCACATTTTCCACACTAGAAGCACTAAAAAGCTTCTGAATTATACGTCTTGAGAAAAATAGCCAATTATTTTAACATTCTGTTTTAAGGTAAAATATCCAGGTGTAGTCAAACCAGTTTTCCGAGTCACAAACTCACTCACTTTGGCTTAGCATGAATAAATGGTGGTCTCGGTTATTTAAATTTTGTTTACTTTTGGAACACTATTTTGGTTCGTATAGGCTAGGCCACATACTTTATAGATTTTCCTCATTCCAATGCCAATCATTTACTTTTTCGATGTCCTTCAAAGCCTCTTACTATTGTGCCGATCAGAATTTATGAAAAAAGTGTGAATTTTGGCACCTCATGCCAATTTAACGTATAGAACTAAATTAATTTTAAAACCTTCAATAATGAGATATGACCAAATTTAGAGAATCGCTGTAATTAACTGCTTACTTGAATCGGTAACTATTTAGATTACCCACTAATCTGCTATCTGTTCCAAACATTTTGTGTGGGTCAGCTCATCTTGTAGAAACTCTGGTCTTTGTTCAATCAATTAATTTGGACAACAATAAAGATCTTTCCGCCATGTCCGAGACAGCCATTTCGCCTCCCGATGTTACCGATGTTCGTGCACTGTACATCTTCCTCACCGCTGTCATCAGTGTCTTTTGTTTCATCTGCACCGTCAGTTTCATGTATCATAAACGATACACAATAAAATGTAATACAAATTATGTGCATCGCATCTGATTAGGTAGAATATATGGATTGTTTTATATTCAATGGAACATGAGCTGGGAATATACTGAGAACCAAAACACACCCTTGACATTCTTACGACCCAATGTTAAGATGAGATCCAATGCGGAGAGAAATACGAGTGTAATCTTCGCTGCTATGCAGCTGCCCTCCAGGTAAATCGTTGGCCGACAATAAGGCAAACTCCTGTACATCTTCCTTTACATCATCCTGATCAGAATTATGTTCGTCTCATGGTGTATAGTTATGTATATATATCTGTTGAAATGACATATATCCTACATTATTTGACATCAAGTGTAGCTTTAAAAGCGTTCATTTGTTTTGAATCTTGAAAATAAAATTCACTCCCAGTGAATATTTTTTTATTGTTTTACGTAGTATATGGGATAGTAATTTAATTATATGGATTGGCTTCAAACTTTCTTCGGTTCATGGAGTTATGAACAAACTGGCCCCTGTGCAAACTTTCATAAACTGCTTCGCAGATTTATTTAGTTTGAACAAGCTGTGCAGCTGTCCTGCAGGTAAATCGTTGGCCGACCATAAGGCAAACTCCTGTACATCTTCCTCATCTGAATTATGTCCGTCTCATTTATGTTGTTGCACCAAGTATATATCTGTTGAAATGACATACCCTCTTTTAACACAGCTATAAATTTGTCTCCATGGTTTGTTTAGCCAAGAATATTTGTTCCTGTGTCTTAGTGTTTAAACATATATATTTACGGATGCCATTGTACTATTATCATCAGCCTCAAATTGGCTAGAGTCTTGATTAGTGTAAACATCTCCGACTTTTTGAAATATGAAAATATGTCGGTCTTATCGCAGGTTTTATTCAACTGGTATTTCATTCTATAATACAATCTATCAAAAAGATAGTAAAGGACTTCATTTTACAACGTATATATCTTTACGTAAACAGAGCAGACGACAATGTTAATTTGTACGTTATGTCCAGTGTCCTTTATAGGCCGGTGGCTGTAACTTGAAAAGTCGCTATAAATAGGGTTCCGTGGCCGATCTCTGGAATATACTTTTTGTATGTTATTAGTTATATGACGCCCTTGCGTGGGTATACGGGTAGATATTTGGTGTCTGACAGATATTTTTCCGAGGCTAATATCTACCCGTATACCCACGCAAGGGCGTCATATAACGAATTTATCACCATCCAGAGCAGCTTGTTAAAACTGAGTATAATCAGCTGTTCTTTATTCGATTAGTTCACAAAAATGTCATGGGTTGAGTGTATTGAGCAAGGTCTAAATGACGTCGCGAAAGAAATAAATTCTATTGTGACGTTGCAAAGTTATATCGGTTTTCACGATCTTTGAGACAAGCATAGCGTTCAATGCTGACGAAACAACATTCTAAACTGACGTCACAATAGGATTTCGTCTTGACTGAAGAATGCTGTGACGCGCCAAGACCTTCACTCCGTGGTAATAACAGCGCGTGAGATCTTAACTCCGGGGTTATACAGAATCAAATATATACACGGAAAACACTGGGATGCAGACTCACATTCTGGGCGTTTCGACCAATCAAATGCCAAGAAATTTCTCTCAATGGTGATAATTTCTTATATTCCTTAGGACATACTTTAGCACCAAAAAAAGTTCGTCCACTCCAAACCCCGGCGTTTTCGCAATAAAAGCCATGTGAAAGGAACACTTTTTCGCATATACAGTGGCCATGGGCAAAATGAGTGCTCTCCCCTTACCTCTATCTAATACATATAATATAGACACATAAGCCCGGAATACACAGAGTGGCGTACCGTAAGTTTTTACGTAACTGTCATGACAACCCATATTGTATGTGATACGCAAAAAAATACATCTACTCCGTTTTGTGAAACAGGCCACTGGCTATTACTTTTTCCAGCAATACTACTTTTTTTGGTCGTTTCCATAGACCTAGGATTGAAGGTGGGACACTATTTGCATTTCTCTGTCGTATATGAGAGAAAAATCAAAATAAACAGATTTGTATGAGGATCAACATGTTTATGCAATCTATTAACACTATACAATTTTTAACACTATATTTTCATCCGATTTCCCCCCGCTGCTTCACGTAACAAATCTGCAAAATATATATAAATAGCAATAATGTAGTTTTAAAATCAGACATGTAGGCCAGACAACATATAATTTAAGTTAGAGATACAATAAATGTATTAAAAATTTAATGCAAGCTTCGGTGATATTAATTTAATTTAAGAATTTTCGGTAGTGAGTGTGTGTGTGTGTGGGGGGGGGGGGCAATTAAACCTTTTTAAGAGCTCCTCCCACATCCAGCAACCCATAGAAACCATTTGCGCTGTAAGGAATATACTTTTTGATTGGTTGTTTATCACCAGAAGAAACTCAATGTCAGATGACACCACAAGGTTCTTTCCGTTGGTTTCTGGCTACCGTTCAACTTGAGGCCGACCGATATGTAATTGTCAACAAATTTGGTGTCAAAACCGAGAATAGAATTTCACTCCTCAAAGGTAGTGGGATGGATGAATTGACGTTTTACACTTCACTCAAATCTTTTTCGCATGTATGATGGTGTTGCTAGGATTATTGGAGGACACTCAGACAAACCAGGCTTAATCTATACCCGCCCTCCCCCAAGGAAACCCTGACCTTTCGCTGGTTCCTGGTGACCATTCCACTTACATCGTTCATGCCCCCCTGAGTGATCGGGAATTTACCTCGCACATGAAGTGTCACAGTAAATTCCGGATTATTTAAGAAAGACATCTACTTAGTACATAGCAAATCCACACTAAATCGAATTATTGTATTGTATAGGTGGTATTAACAAATATTTAATCCCCCCCACCCCCCCTGTCAAGTTTAACGTTATAATTTAAACTAGGGCACCATACTACACTACAGAACTAGGCTTACACTGAAAATTACTATAATAGAAAATACAAACCCCCGTCTTCGGTCTCGACTTGAAGAAGTTTATCTCTAACTATTTTGTGGGGAAGTGTAATCTTTTTCTCTACACCTGTCTTGCATATAATGCATTGCATTGGCAGCACTACCGATTGATTGATTGATGTTTTACGCCGCACTCAAGATCATTTCTCTTATATGGCGGCGTTGCCAGGTTTAGTGGGAGAGGAAACCGGGCTCATTGTTCGGAGGAAAACCCACGACCTTCGGCGAATGGAGTGAAAAGTGAAAAATCCACTTAGAATTTTTTTTTCGGATTTGAGCCCGCGTCGCATCGATGGAAGGTCTGTGTGGGATGAGGGACGATCCCTAACCCACTGGACCACCGAGGTCCCGGCAGCACTGCCGAAGACCGTGTAGCAGTTCGCCTGCTTTTGCTCGATCTTAACTTTTTCGGTGTCGGGGCTTTAATAGGAGCTTCAGACTTTTTTTTTGGCAGCCTACATTCGTTAATTGTTTGTGAAATGCTTATAACAGGATCCATGATACCCAATATTTGTTAAATATGTCCTTTTTCTCTCTGACCACAATGGATTCTTCTGTGTCTAAAAGTACCTATTCTGATTTGATTTGATTTATTCACCAGATAAAATATTACAATTAGTATATTCATAATATATTTGTGGTCTGGCGGGAATAAAACCCCAAGGGACTTATTGTATTCTGTTTAAATTGAAGTCTATCGTACATCTTTTGACACTGCTCCATCTAGTTCTAGTGAAAGGCAATTCAACTTCATTTCCCCTGCTTTGTGTGTGTACTATACAGGAATAAGTACTTGATCTTCCATCCGATCACTCTACCATCTTGCTGTCATTCTGTATGTTTACAAACTATTGTTTATATCGGAAGTAGAAAATTCAGCGATCTGATTGGCTTGTTCAAAAATTATACCGCCAGAAACGGGTAAGTAGGCCACAAAGGTTAAAGATAGGTCAGAAACATAAATCGATATTCAGTTGAAGATATCTACAAACGTCGGGGTTCTGCATGGACGAACTTTTTTAATATATTCTTTAGTTAATCATAACTATTTAAAAACTATCGGAACGTATATTCTTGATCGGCTACGGACTGATCGAATTGAAGCTTCGGCCACCAGCCTATTATAGATGACATTTCGATTGGAAAAATACTTGGTGCAATAGTCAGTGTGTTTTAAAAAGACATACATGTACAGTGTATATGAGACGTTTGAAAAATGGAAATTAAATGAAGACATATGTAACTGAAGCATTGTTCCACACTAGCAATAATTGTCTTTTTACCTGAAATGTATTGGTATGTATATGATGTTTCCGTTTTAAATGAGTACATGTACTTGTTTCCACCGTTTGAATTTTAGTAGTAGAAGTAAACCTGTGGAAGTGGCTAACGAAAAGCGGATCGCTACTTGTCGAAAACTATCGACAATTCTGATCATATCTTGTTAATATATTTAATACCATTTGAGGACTGTTTAGTTTATTATTGATAACTGTCCAATAAAAAAGGACACTGGGTACAAATGGGTTAATCAATGACTATTGCCCTTTATCATGCTGACAGTCCTCAATCCCTTACAGATTGCGCCTTGATTACATGTCTCTTCGATCTTGGCATTAAATGATTCGACTGATATGAATGGTTCATCTTTCTCAGGGCATTTCATCATTATAGAGTCTGGTTCATTTAATATGTTTACTTCTCCCACTATAGCAGTATACAGTGTCCAAATTTTGAACGGAGCAATTGTTTGTCATTAATGTATTATATTTGTGATCACTAAAACACACGGGCACAGGAAAAATCTTCTTGTCTAAAGTAACCACGGAGACAAGTTTCTAATTGTGTTAATACGAGGTATATCATTAATGTATAGTTATGACAGTAGTGACAGCTTAGATCCTCAGATAAGGCACAGAAAACACTGGGTAAAACTTTTGGCAGGCTATGACCGCGTGTCAGACAACACCTTTTGGAAGTTTAACTGTTTTATTACCAAGAGGAGTAAATGTTTGGTGAAAAATAACCAATCATCTGGTAAAAAAGTGAGTAAATCTAGGTAGTATTATGACTTAGTGTATATCTGCAGACAAGTACATTATTACGTATACATAGAGGATATTTGTTGTTTATCGGTAAATACCATTTATATTTCAATAAATCTGTATTTGAACGATCCACGGGATGAAATATAAATGGTATTTTCTGATAAAACATCAAATATTCTAGTTATTATATAATATTAGTGAGGTTTGTGTGTATTTTCTGCAACAAACTGAATGATTCGCGATCGTCTCTTGACCAAGAAAATGACCTAAATTTGGGCAAATCACACATGGGCCTGTACGACGTAGGATAAAATAGCTTGTTGTATGGGGGTTCAAAGCAACAAAAACTAATAAATGTGCATCGAAAATTCTTATTTTCGTGTTGCGATTCATACATGTAAATAATGAAACAAGTTTCTGCTAGAACAACATACTTATTTCGGGAAAAAAACCTGTGTTTGCATGCACGTAAGGATACACGGTGCACGCAAGACAACTAACAGCGAGGTTCGCTGTCATCGACGGTGAAGTTGAATATTTCCTATACTTGAGTTTTAAATTAAACTTTTAAGTGGCAAAGTCTTGTTATTTTAAAATGAAGATTTACTAGATTAAGTGTTAATGATAAAAAATTAAAGACATCACCACGTCCTCAGTTGTTTTTTAACAACACGAGCTTTCGACACCTGTGCCGGTGTCTTCGTCAAGTGAAACGTCTTTAATTTTTTATCATTAGTATGGAACCCACGTTTAAAGAGAGTTTCAAACATTTCTTAGATTAAGTGTGTTGATTTTGTGCTTGGATAAATTGGATCTATAATTTATTGTTACCAGAATCAATGGAGTCGCCTCTTTCATACTAACATTTTGGCCCAGAGCGAGCGTGACGATCAGCTGGCACTGAGAGTCATATATATCATAGAGAGAGAGTCATATATTTGAGAGTCATATATTTGTTTACAATGACTTGCGTTGGTTCTCGATCATTTTCTTGACAATTTTCCAAGTTCAATGCTCCAGCTGCACCACATAGTTTTACATTAGGCCCTATACAGTGGGGTAGATTTGCAACACGTTTTGACGTTTAGCGAATTCTGCTGGCCCAGGCCTAACACCCTGTATACTGTAAGCACCACAGAAAGCCAAAGCGAAAAAATTGTTTGGTTTGTGTAAAAGTGTTTAACACCCAATTTATAATGCTAAGAATTGTTCGATAATTTATGAAATAAGACTTGATTGCAAATTTTAGCAATTTTTCTCAATTCCAATGAAAATAGTTCCGACACTGGCAGTAATGATATAAATGTTATCAGTAAAAGTGGTGATATCGCTTATATCAGAGCTGTGTTACTGAATATCTCACTACTAATTATATAATAAATGTATATATCATCCACTGGGTGTTCGATAGTAGCATCATCTTGATATATACTTAGCGCCATTAAAAACGTACGGTTGAATTTTATGTTTCTACCCCAATAAGGCTATTGGCCATTTACGTTTTGTTGTTTATTGTTAGTTCGAGTTGAGTTGCAATAACTGGATAACCTGTGGTGTTCCCGACGCGCCTGTCGTGAACATTACGCAACATTTCCTAATAACGTCCATTGAGTGTTTCGCTGTCACTGAGCACAGCTTTCAGGGCTCATTTGTCGTGGGTTCAACACTTTACACGAAGCTCAGCATAAAGACGGAAAAACAAATCAGAAAACCTTACCATACCCCGACTTATGACACAACAAAGGGAACGTGCCATTGGCATGTTACAGGCGGGTCTCAGTTGTGCCGCCGTAGGACATCACATGCAGTGTCATCCCTCCACAATTAGTCGCCTCAGAATCAGGGAACATGAAACTGGCAATGTTGCCGACTCCCGATCCCCGATCTATCGCCCATAGAGCACTTGTGGGATCAGCTTAAGAATGCCGTTGCACAACGTCAACCCAGGCCACGCAACCGACGTAAATTGAGGTAGACATACCCATTATTGAATGATGACACCTTCAATTTCTGTATCAACGATTTGTTTGCAAGGAATAAAAGTCACCAGGGTTTCACATATTGTCAACTCTTTGTCTCATTGTGACCAATGCCTTGTTCTTCAATTTAAGAGTACTTACAATATTTTACATTTCTCCAAATATTTTACATTCTTGGGTCGTGCGTTTTTAATGGCGCTAAGTATACCTTTGCTGTTTGACTGGCTCACGCAAAGTTGCTCTTAAATGAAAAGCAAAGTTTGCACAATCATACGTTTTAATTGTTTTGTGAATGTAAACAAGACAAACTCCACATCCTTCCTCTCTTAACTCAGCGAATAAAATGTTCATACTCTTGAGACTGTATCTGTACTTGTCATGTTTGTCTACTCCACTGTATTTTATTTTACAACCCTTGTAAATATCTCTGTTTGACCAATCGAAATGTAGCTCGATAAATCAGACTCTATAGGGCTGTGAATCAAAGCTCATGATTTCTCGACTACTTGGAAGACCGTTATCGCTTTGGGGATGCTTCCTTCCTCTGATAGTGACTGACGGATCGATTTGGGTGTGTGGAGAGGGGGGGGGAGCGGATGTTGATGATCACGTTTATTTGTCATAGGGGAAATGACATTGCTTGCTATGACTTCGAATGTGGTAGTTTTGATTTTATCAGATTAACACCATAATAGAACAAAATATGTAGATGTATTTAAATCTATACCCTTTTCGTCTGGCAAAATGGATACCAAATGATTGATCAAATTGCGATAATGGCCACAAGTAATATAAACACTAGAATTCACGTGGATTATTTCAGATTTAAAAAGACCAGTTCAGGGAAATGTGTAAATGACCAGCCCATCACATTATTACATGTAAAATAGCGTTGTGAAATGATATCGACCTTAAAGTGGCATGAGCTGGTGAAATGTTGATATTTTAACGTTGAAACAGAATGTTGAAATTATCGGCTATTTTTCTCAAGACATATAATTCAGAAGCGTTTTAGTAATTCTAGTCTCGAGAATGGACGATAAAGTATTGTTTTGAACTAACTTTAGCTTATAATGAATGAATGGTTGTCCCGGTTATTTAAATTTTATTTACTTTTCGAACACTATTCCAGTTCACATAATGTATGGAGTTTCCTCATTCCAACGCCAATCATTTAGTTTTTCGATGGCCTTCAAAGCCTGTTAGTGTAGTGACGATCAGAAATTATGAAAACAGTTTGAATTTCGGCAGCTCATGCCACTTTAAAAGGATACACAGCGTAAGTTTGTTGTCATTCTCCGTTTAACTTCAGCTTAGAAACATAAGAAGTTGTCAATCTCGGATGTAGCTGCACGTCAACTTTCCACCAAAATTGGAAACGTAAAGAGTTATTTAGGGGATTCACTGCTGCTATTGTTTTCTCTCTGACAGTCAGTAAACAAACATGCTAAAACGAACCAAACATGCAGCCACAATGGGTCGATACTGCACACCTAACCACAGCAAAGCCGACGAAGGAATTCCCAATAAAACTGCCTATCCAGCGGTCAGTGGGGGCTTGGAAATTTACCAATCTTTACATAAATGATTGTTTTGAAACTTGTTCCCTCTAACTATACAGATGATGTTACATTGGATGGAAGGTGGTGCATCAATAATAATACAAGTGAATTTATTCTGGATGGAAGGTGATATGTCGAGAATAATGGGAGTGACTTTACTCTGGGTGGAAGGTGATATGTCGAGAATAATGGGAGTGAATTTACTCTGGGTGGAAGGTGATATGTCGAGAATAATAGGAGTGACTTTACTCTGGGTGGAAGCTGATATCATATGTCGAGAATAATGCGAGTAAATTTACTCTGGGTGGAAGGTGATATGTCGAGAATAATGGGAGTGACTTTACTCTGGGTGGAAGGTGACATGTCGAGAATAATGGGAGTGAATTTACGCTGGGTGGAAGGTGATATGTCGTGAATCATGGGAGTAAATTTACTCTGGGTGGAAGGTGATATGTCGAGAATAATGCAAGTAAATTTATTCTGTGTAGAAGGTGATATGTCAAGAATAATGGGAGTGAATTTACTCTGGGTGGAAAGTGATATGTCGAGAATAATGCGAGTGACTTTACTCTGTGTGGAAGGTGATATGTCGAGAATAATGCAAGTGACTTTACTCTGGGTGGAAGGTGATATGTTGAGAATAATGTGAGTGAATTTACTCTGGGTGGTAGGTGGTATGTCGAGAATAATGCAAGTGACTTTACTCTGGGTGGAAGGTGGTATGTCGAGAATAATGCAAGTGACTTTACTCTGGGTGGAAGGTGATATGTCGCGAATAATGCGAGTAAATTTACTCTGGGTAGGAGGTGGTATGTCGAGAATAATGGGAGTGAATTTACTCTGGGTAGAAGTTGATATGTCAAGAATAATGCGAGTAAATTTACTCTGGGTGGAAGGTGGTATGTTGAGAATAATGCGAGTAAATTTACTCTGGGTAATGACCTAACCTGGGCGGTTTTCCTGTTCCAAGGTTCAAAGCTGTTGGCATGTATATATTGATATGGGTGAGTAGGTGTACGAAATACAGTGATAGATGAGGAAGAGAATGAATATGTTTAAAAATAACACTATTGTTAACTATATACTCCACTCTAGTGGATTTTAACGATTGATAAATGAATTAGCCTGATTCTAACCAAAGTCTTTAGGTTGACATAGAATAAACCTATTACGAACAAAGTGAATATAAGATTTAATAACACCATATTGAATCAGTTTATCTTCAATTGTTTTCACTAGTTCGGTTAGAATGATGTTTACGAGGCCTGGGCCTAGAGAAGATCCGATCTTTTCGGCGTCAATTTGTTGATACAATTCTTCGTTCGTTATGAAAGGAGTATTTGTATCATGAACACGTTTTTACAGAGTATTCTTCCTTCATTGCGTTGTTAATTCATTTTTATTAATGCCTTTCAAGATAATGCCGATCGTTTTTAATAGTCAATGGTACATTAGTGAAGAGAGAATATACATCAAATGAGACAATTAAGTTACCTTTATCGAAAAAGACTACTTCGAAAAACCAGCATGGTGGACAGGGTATAGACGTGTGTTTGTGGGAGCTCCGATCGATCCTAAAATAGTGTATTATCAGTGGTAAACTAAGGTATAAGTGCCAAACATGCCTCGGAGAAATATATCCCACAACCCTAGGAGGAAATCTATTGAATCTCAAGACCCATCTGACACAGGACTTGCTAAATCCAACGTCAATGGGACCCAGTGTACGACAATTCATGATATCGCCATTACCGATACTTTGCCCGTTGGACAGGACGACACACCCAACCAGCCCACAGCCCCTCAGCTATTCAAAAAACCCTTCATCAGGTTATTTCTGTTCAAAGTAACTTTATAGAGAGAATATCTGCTATAGAAAAAAATCAGAATAATCTAATCAAAAGTGTGGAAGTGACTGATATTGAGTTAGACAATGTACGTCGTAAATCCTCAGACAATGTACGGACAATTTCAGATCTTATGAAGCAGGTTGAGAATTTGACGGCTGAAAATAAACTCTTGAAAAATAGAGTTCTTGATGCTGAAAGATATAGCAGAGAATATAATCTGAGGTTTGGGGGAATAGTGGAGACTGCAGGGGAAGATTGTATAAAGCTTGTCAACAAGTGTATTCAAAATGACCTAAATATTACAGGTGGTGTTCAGATAGAAAATGCTCATCGAGTGGGGAGAAAGAGGGACGGTCAGACACGACATATCATAGCAAAGTTTCTCATGAGACCGGAACGCAGAAATGTTCTAATTACTGTCAAAAAACTATTAAAAATAGCAATGTGTTTATTACAAAAGACCTTATCCCAGAAGATAGGACTAGAAAGACTGAATTGCGTGAATTGATGGACAAATTCTATAGGGAGGGTAGGAAGGTGAGGTACGTTCTCAAGAGGTAAACTTTTCGTAGACGGTAAAGAAATCAGCGCTGGAGATTAGTCGTCGTAGTATGAAGGATAACAAAGGAAACACCTGTGTGACTATTTAACTTGTCAACTGTGCTAAATTTGCGCATGGAAATCCTAGCTCCAGATCTCTTGTTGCTGAACTTTTCTTCTAGTATAAAATCATTCTCCGGTAATCTATAAATTTCAGGGTACTCCATATTTTTTTCCTTGATTTTAAACTTAGAGGGACTATAGAATGTCGGTTCACCAGATGAGTTTATGACAATTAAAAGACTCCGTTTTTAACCCTAAAAGTGCATAAAAATTAAATAGGGCTATGGAAAATGTCCATTTTGCAATGTCTCAAAATTAATTCTAAACTTGACTAAACAGAAAAGTTACGTTAATTTAATGTTTTTTTCTACAAACCTATCTTTTTTTATGGTTCTGGTTTAACATTTCACTAAACCAGTGCAGGTTACTTTGAAAGTAATGACTTTTTTTCTAAAAAAATCACAAATAAGCTAACACCTAAGTTTCAGGCCAGTGGTGTTACACTTGGCAGATCCAAGCGTGAATTAATAACTGCTCCCGCAAAATCTCGCGTTTCAACGTCAGAGGGCGCTGTTGGCTGGTCGGTGCGTATCTATGAATATGTGCTTCTGCTTCGGCGAACAGTTCATCTGACCTCACAAGATATTTGGCGCAGACTGGAGCCGTATATTTGTTGAAGGTCAGTAGTGTTACCAAGGTTTTCGAAAAAAATACATTTCTCATTTGCCCAATACTTGTAATATAGAATACGCAATCATTTTATATTCTCCCGGTGGCGACCTCTTTCTGCTTGCTATCATGTGAGGGGAGAATTCATTATTTTTATCACAAAATGTCAGTGGTGTTACCAGTCATTGGTGTTACGTAAAGATTGGTTACACCACTGAAGAGAAAATAACACCACTGACTTATTTTGCCATAATCAAGTGAAAACTTATTTTTGCTCTAACAGAAATGGCAAGAATAAGCAACGCAGAGTCCAATATCTGGCCCAGAAACGAGACAAATATGTGAAGGACAAAGACGCTGGTAAACGCAAACTCATACTCCAAAAAAGCCCCAGAGAACAGAGATTTCAGCGGAAACAATGGCAAAAACAACAACAGACCTGTCACAGGGGCAAACAACTGATCGCCAAAATGACCCCACCACCTACCCCGGACGGCCTGCAGCCCACCAGGTATGCTTTCATAGAAAAAAAATGTGCAGTAACACATTTCTAATTTTCATCTGACAATCTTTTTTTTTCCAAAACTAAAACTCTGCTGCAGACATTCGCTTACCACGTATGTGAATAGTATGGTTGAACTCTTCTTTTAAAGGCCCACTTGCCGCCGTAGCCTAAATTTGCTAAGAAAACCAATTTACATGAGCTTTCTACGACTAATACCACTAAAATTAAACATAGGACACATAAAACATGTCTAGTTAGCTTTAGAATGTAGAAATGGGGGGAAAAACAAACGAAGAATCGAAGCCTGATTACAACAACGATCAGTGTCGGTCAACTTTCGTGTTGGATTACCTTCCTTTCAGGCCGTTGTATCTGTGGTTAACACTCAAACAATTATCAGCAGGCTTTTCCAGTCGCTGATAACCGATCGTCAGTCTGTATTTCTCAGATAAATAGGCCTACGTAAAATTACACTGTGCCGTTAGTTCACTCACTCGACTGACACATAAAATCGCCAATAGGGGGCAGATTGGTTTGTTTACGTTCCGGGCACCTAACAATTCAAATTTTCAAATTCAAATTAAAAATACAAAGTGACGACCAAACTTTTAAATTTTGGTAAAAATAGAAAGTTCCTAACTTATATTGTCTGGGGAAAATACAGAAAACGGTCTTTCTTTTTTAATGTAAACAATATTCCTGATTTTCGCGGCAAGTGTGCCTTTAAAGATAGTGTTTGCTTTGATTTCAGGCAACAACTAACGGGCAGAAGAATTTCGGCAAAGACTGCACTTCTTCAGCGACAGCCCCTCCTCGCTATACAGGCATCTCATGTCAACTTTCCCGTTCGAGCTGGGTTTTAAAAAACTCACCTGGAACTCCTTTGAGGCCAGCCACGGCAAAGGAGCTCCTGACGTAGTGGGTGGGTCATTGAAGAGGCACGCTGATCGCCTGTCGAGATAAGGCCATGACATCCCTACTGCTGATGTACTTTACCATAAACTGAAAGAAACAGACTCAAGCGTTCATCTGTTTTATGTTGACGGAAAGCAGGTGGAAAAGGCTGCTGATCAGCTGTCTTCTGTTGGCGCCCTCATGGCCGTGAAGGGAACCATGCAGATCCACCAGGTCGTTAGTTTGGCATATCGATTTCTAAAGATCAGTTGCTTTTGCAGCAAAAAAGAAGGTTGTCTTGATTGTCTCTGTTTTGGACTGCGGACTATTAATCTATTAAAGTATGCCCACCATCCTGATAAACAAGACCAACAGTCTGTCTCGACTGAAGGACCTGTCGCTCAAACTGTTCCAGAAGGCCCTGTCGCTCAAGCTGTCAATGGAAATCAGTCTCATGATGATGGGCCCGCTGTTTCTGCTGCTCAATACACTCTACATTCAACACTTCATCGTCCAGAGATCATTTCTACAGAGCAGGAGGATGAATGGTGCATTATTGAATATGACGGTGTGGCCTACCCTGGTGTCATTCTTGCTGTAGAAAACAACGATATACAGATCGACTGTATGCATTCAGTTGGGGAAAACCGATTTTTTTGGCGGACTCGTGACAGAAACTGGTACACAGACGAGCAGGTAATATCGTTTATACCACAACCAAGCAATGCAAACAGAAGGCATGTGATGGTTGACAAAGATATTTGGGAGGCAGTTGAGCAAGAGATGCATTTTAATGAAAAGTTAGAGCAACGTTTAGTTTATTTAGTTCTAAAAATTCAAACTCTAGAGGAGTGTGCGTTTTGTTCAATAACCTCTTTAACTATCAGTTAATCAAGGTAAAGAGTGATCCAGAAGGCAATTTTGTTTGCGTTCACTTAGTGATAGAACAAAAGTCTTTAACATTTTTGAGGAGATATACATGGAGACGAAATAATCCCATTTAACAGGCTCACCTGGACTTTTTTTTAATCAGCGTGTCAAAAGTTTATATTGAGACTAGTTACCACTCTGACCCTTCTCTAGCTGTTCTCGGCTTAAAATTAAATGAATTCAAAAGGGGAAAGGGGCTGTGGAAATTTAATTCCAGTCTGCTGAATGACCCTGAATATATTGAAAGAGTAAAGGTGTGTGTAAACCAAATTGATATATAATACGCTTTACCAGTTTATAACGTCGACTGTATTGATAGTATCGAGAACAATGATTTATGTTTGAGGATCTCAGACCAACTCTTTTTAGAGACTTTACTAATGGAAATCAGAGGGGTAACTATTTCCTATTCCACAAATAGAAAACGACAGCAATCGAAGCATGAACGAGAACTCGAGAAAGAATTATTTAACTTGGAACAAGACGGAAATGTGGACATAGACATCCTTAAGCAAAAAAAAAAGTAGAGCAAGAAATAATAAAAAAAAAATAAAATGCAGGGTATTTTGATTAGATCAAAAACCAAAAATGGATTGAGGAAGGCAAAAAGCCTACACAGTATTTTTGTTCTCTAGAAAAGAGAAACTTTATCAAAATTCAAGTAGAAAATGACAGGCTTATCACTGGACAATTTGACATTTGCAAGAAGTAGGCAACTTTTATGAAAAACTATATAATAGGCCTATACTGAAACAAAACTACCCACTTTTCTCTTGAAAGATGAATTGAATCTTTTAACAATGAAAACATTATGCGACAAAAGTAAATTAGCACTGGAAGGGGAGATAACTGAAAATGAGCTCCTACGATGTCTTGCAAAAATGAAATACAACAAAAGCCCAGGTACTGATGGATACAGCGTTGATTTTTCTTTTTCAGTGGATATCAATTGACTTTGATAACGATGTAAGAACTACATTGAAACGTCGTCACCCAATAAACCAAGAAGTTGTTATCCATAAGTAACTCTTCACCTTATTGTTAACCTTTCAACTTCTAAATGCCATTGATAGATTTAAAACTAAATGATTATTTTAAACCTATTAACTTAATGCATGTACTTCTAGTAAGCAGATACATGTATTATGTTTATACAAAACGATGTCAAACAGGAAAGTTATCGATATATGATTGCCCTAAAAAATGATAAACTTGAGAAATTTGTAGCGATCTGGAATGACTGGTTAAAACTGTTGTTGTACTGATGAACTTATTTACTTTCTTTCTTAGTAAATTACATTATTTGAAAATTCAACAAATACTTGCCTGACACTAGATCAGAAAAAATGTATATATTTACACATGGGCACAGGGAAAATCTTCTTGTCTAAAATAACCATGGAGACAAGTTTCTAATTGTGTTAAAAAGAGGTATATCATTTAGACCTTTATACCCCATCATAAATTGTTGTAATAAAGTAAACCTATGATATTTCATTAGGTTGACGACTGACAGGAGCTTGGTCTTAGTCAGTAGAATTTTCTGGAACACTTTGTATAACATTGACAATGCTTACGTATCGTAAGCTATGGTAAGAATATCGTTATAGGGTCATGGGAAAAGACAGTGAAAATTTGCCCCCCCCCCCCCCCCCCCCACGGCACCCACTCTTTCCCATAAAAACCTAGGTAGAAGGCAGACAGGGGAGTTTAGCCCTGACCAGTATGTCTTTCAAACTCTTGTTCTTTTTATAAGCAATGACTGGCCTTTGGGTCAGAGGTCGAACAAGTTTACTTTGAAGTAGTTTGTATTCTTCTACTATAACCTTGGCCATAGCGATACTAGCTTTGTTATACTAAAAGACAAGTTCAAACCCAAAAGATAAATAGTTTGTAATGTTTGAATCCAAAAACTTTCCCTTACCAAACGTTTGTGCTTGGTATCTGCAGCGGAAGTGAGAAAAGGGATTTTCTCAATAGGCATGATTTCAAAAATGTATATAAATGGACATGGATGGCTTTAAATGCATTGTATTATACCAGACTTGAAAATAATAAAAAAAATATTTCGGACATAACGAATATTTTCGCTGCTTCAAAGGAGTAAGTACTTTAAATCATCGCCCCCTTGAGACTGCTTGCGCACAGCTGTCTCCCCCTTCCCTCAAACACACACACGCACCAATCCTTTGATTAGTACACTTGTATGCTTAGTCACTTCAGCTATACAATAATGAATATGCACTCCCAAGGAATGTTGAACAGAAATTAGAATACTTGACAATGTTTAAAATTTTTACGCGCTCATATGGTCATCTGTCATTTCTTTTCTCTATGAAAGAAAAGATTACATTTTCGGCGTAATGAAAATAATATTACTTCATGAAGAACACCCCGCGGAAGTTGAGGGCTTAATAACATCGCCACTCTTACAAAGTGCTCTGCACATAAATCGATTTTCAAGTTTTTAAACGTCGAACTTCTACCGAGTCATAACGATCAGGAATAAAGATGTCATCGCGTTTTGGGTGTCCGCATTGATTTCTTCAGATGGATTAATCCAGAACCGATTCAGTTGGTGTTTATAATGTGATATCGACAGTATATGTTATCACGACAGTTATGCCTTACATTGGACATACGTCGGGCGTAAATATGTTGAGAAACCACCCCAAGATTTTCATTCCATATTTAAAAGTTAGTTTGCATCCGGGTGAAGTTTGATATTTGTTTTAAATTTCGTATTGATATCAATAACACAAACAATGATACAGGGCTAATGTGTCATGTATTCTCGTGTTAATGGCATATGGGATGTATACAATTTGAGCATAGAATTTTTTTCTAGTTGGGAATTTGACTTTATGATATTCTGTTAACAGATATATGCTTGGGGCTTAAATAGGCAGGGTCAGATTGGTTCTGAAACTCCGAGAAACCCGTGCGTCCCACTGAAAGTGACTTCTCAAATTGGTAAGTTTTATGTTCCTTATTCCCAGTATGTTTTCTGATGAACACGGAGTAATGTGGATATCTGATTTAACGGTTACATGTAAACTTGATTTTGTGCTTTAGCATCAATAAAACAATAAAGACAGATTGAATTGACTAAGGCCACAAAGTGACTTTTTAATTAAATATTGTCCAGTAAAACGTGAAAGCAAAAGGTAACGTTAAAAATAAAAACGTTAAAAATAAAAACGTTAAAAATAAAATACCCAATAAAATAAATAATTTCCAATTAGACATTAAATAAAGGAATTTTCAAATAAATTTACTGGCTAGTGTAAATGAAGTGGGGCTGAACCGCCCCACTAAACAATTTAATTTATGACAATAAATTGACCAAGAAGAAGGTGGAGAAGGGGTTGGAGGAGGGAAAAACTAACGCTCGCGAATAGAAAATGGCTGCGAAGTTGACCGGACAAGGATGGAAGTGCAGACGACACCCACGTGACGGACTATAGTGAGATGATTGGATAAGAATTACATAAAATGCAAAAGACCCGCAAAGAGCAATGCGTGATGGGATTTCGCCTAGAGGGGGGTAAGCGCAATTGAAGCACACCACAAAATCAGTTGCATTCTGCAACTGTTCATTTGTGCTTTAGCATCAATAAAACAATAAAGACAGATTGAATTGACTAAGGCCACAAAGTGACTTTTTAATTAAATATTGTCCAGTAAAACGTGAAAGCGAAAGGTAACGTTAAATATAATTAATGTAACGTTAAAAATAAAAACGTTAAAAATAAAATACCCAATAAAATAAATAATTTCCAATTAGACATTAAATAAAGGAATTTTCAAATAAATTTACTGGCTAGTGTAAATGAAGTGGGGCTGAACCGCCACAACCACTGATGCCCATTGGGATGGGCATAAGTGGCAGCCCCACCCAAATGGCCTTAGTCACTCGATTTTGAAGACGGACGGACGCGTAAAACCTCCTGTAACCCAACTCCTTGTTCCATACCGCCTACTTGCATTAAAAAACCAGACCTCTGTTAGTAGGGGTTAAACTGGAAAAAGCGTAGTAGGCAATATGGATTGAGAAAAAAAAATAATAATAATTTTGTATTAATGCACGGTATTTATCCACTAGAGTTTGATTGCGAAAATTAGCAACACTGGAACTGGAAACTTTTATACACGAACTATGTGCAAAATATACAACTATGTGCAAAATATCCAAGTATGTGCAAAATATACAACTCTCATTGCATGATCAGGCAACCCGCACTTCACTCATTATTAACAAATAGCACTAAAAATCAAGCCAGTGAAGGCAACCCGCACTTCAGTGACCTAGCATTGTGTATTAAATTGAAACTGTTAATGGGCGATGGGCTTATTTTAAAATCAAGGCAGTGAAGGCAACCCGCACTTCACCATGATGAAGTCTGAAAGTTAATGTTCTAGGGAAACGAAACAAGTCCCAATTATATCCGAGAGTACCGAAACACACAAATAATTCTGTATGATGGATGTAAAAAGTTCAAGACAGGCGACCCTCACAGCATCTGACGAAAGGAGGGGAATGAAGGGGGGACTTCTCAAAAGATCACTAGTGGGTCAGAGTCCGAACGCCAAATAATCAAAACATCAAGGGCCAAGACAAGGAAATCCAGCGGAGTAGCAGCGTAGATAGGCCCCAGGAAAAGCGAGTAGGCATAACAGAAACTGCCGACAGGAATTATGCTGACAGGGATACTAAGCAGGCCGATATCAGAATCCTCTGAGCGATGCACAAACCCTGGTACTACACAATCTGCAAATATAACTCAAAGAAAACATATAAGTCAAGCGTCCAGTAAATAGACAAAATGAGTCGACACTGCTAAATTCGGTTAGGTACAGTACACCAAAAAAGTTACCACTAAAAAAACGCGTGTCGCCTGCCCTTCACACGCAGGGGATACGCAGGGGACACGCGTGTGACACCCATTGAATAATATATATGTTTTCCAACGACGGAACTAATCTCGCGTGTTCCCCGCGTGTAACCTATTCGCTCTGGCAGATTTCGAACGAAAATTTCTGCTTGTCAAATTAGCGACAGCCGTAAATCGTCGCGCTATTTTCGGTTCGAGCTGTACGCTGCGTGTGCATGGCGGTAAACGATCGAAGAATGGAAGTGAAACCACAATATGATTACGATTTAAGGACCTTTTCTCTTTCAAATGTTGGATACAACCTTCTAGGAACTTTGTGAGTGGTTTCTTGGATAAAGTTAACCTGACCAACTGAGTTTGAGTTTTCATATGGAAATCGCCAGCGACCGTAAAATGACAGCACAACAACAACATCATCAATCATTCAACGATCAAGCTATTCAATGTGTCGAAGAGATCTGCAGAAATTAAAGAACAAAAAACTCCACACATGTTTATACAACCTGCAAATAGGTAACATCTATTAGTGAGTACGAACTCCCGATTTTCGTTTCTTAAAATCGGTTTTAAACATGAAGAAAATGATAATTTGATTAAAACCATTGAACTTGGCTACCATTACCAAGTTTAGCGGTAAAAGTGTCCTGTACGCTGTAGTGACGAATGTATCAGCTGTGTATGTAGATATAGTTTTCATGCAAACTTTATACAATATTATATAAATCAAAAAATAAAATTAATGTCTGAGTTCGGAAAGCAAAGTTATACTTATCGTTACAGGTCATTGTGTGCCACTTTTGATTCCATGTAGATATTTTTGTGAACAATGTACAACTTGAAAAACTAATTAGGCTAGTATATACATAGGGGTCTATTTATTTTCAATATAATTGAAGAAAATTGTGTTTTTATCATGCGTTACTTAAAAGTTAAAATTAAAACATGGGCAAGATCCAACCAGAGTGCTGTACATCAATACTATCAATAATAATTAATATAGGCTTTTGAAGGCCTGAAGGAAATATATTTAAATGGTGAGAACTTTTTACAAAATGTAAATATGTATTTGTGTTTTGCCTCTTAGGTCAAAGAACTTGAGGAAAATTGCCTATGGCAAAAATTGCTTTGCTGTTGAAAGGGCAATGTTGTATGCCTTCGGTGTGGAAATAACAACTGAAAGGGAAGAAGCGAGAAGAGATAGGCAGAAATGAGGACCAACACTAAAAAAGATCTTGATGAATTTTACATCTGATAGTAACACGAAGATGGCAGATTTGATGGAGGTGGACGACAATCTTCAATCATCTGAGGGCTCCCTGGTAACAGGGGCTGCTGACCTGCCTTGTCCTCATCACTTTCTTCACACATGCATACTTCTCAGGCAAAACCTTTGATTTGCATTTAATGCCCCAGTCTCAGTGGTGTGAAAAAAAGCCATTCATTCAAAGTTGGGTAGTCTAAGAAAGTTTTTTCTGAACAATATAACTATTCGATCATTAATGCTGAACTTCATTCCCATTTATGTTCCTGCATCTTTCTTTCCTCCATGTCTGAAAAGCCTTTTCCTGTTAAATGGTTGATTTTAAACAACACTCATGAGTCGAATTGATTTTAACTTCCGTCAGTCTATCAAAATGTGACAAGCTTTTTTCCTTTTAGCAAAATTTATTTAAATTATTTCATTTCCATTACGACATATTTTTTGTCTAATTATAACTAATCTCGACTGTATTTATATCCCTGGAACTTGTAATATAAAAAAAGCTGAGGTAAGTTCTGTTTCCGTTAATCAGTCTTCAGACTATATGAACTTTAACCCTGGTTGCAAATTGTCTATGATGTATGCCCATGTGACTCTTTACGCCAGCTTTGTAAAACAGGGCTCTGACCCACTGATCTTAAATTCTCACTAGCTTTGTTTTCAGTTTCTTTTGACAAACTAAGGGTTATTTTATCATTATTTAGATAACATTATTTAATTGTTAACATGATTAAAACACTTACTAATGTACTTTCATGTATTCTATCTCAGTTACTCATTTGTCTAAACAAGCTAATTATTTTTTTGGTTTTCAGGTTTATTCTTGTTTGCGAAAAATATTGATTGATTAATGTTTTAAGTCTCAAGATTATTTCACTTATATGGCCGCGTTGCCAGGTTTAGTTGGGTACTTGGGTAGGAGACTGGCAGCAACAACAACAAAGAATACAGAAGTGAATAGGTACATTTAATTCAAAACAAATATTTACATATTTTGGCATGATTGTGTCTCATGAAATCTTAGATCTTTATATAACCCACACCGAAACAAGATAATGCAAATGAACATTGCCTGTGTTTGTCACTAAACACTGGAGATTATTCCAATTCATGGGGATTATTCACTCATCGCTGTATGTGGAAGAGTTGCCATGTACTCGCCGAAGTTCGGGGGTTTCCTCTCCCATAAAACCTGCCAATGTCGCCATAGAAGTGAAATTATCTTGTGTGACGTAAAACATCAATCAACGTTTTTCAGGGGAAATACGTCTCGATAAAAGTGAAATAATTTTGATTGCGACGTAAAACATCATTCGATCGAATATCGTTTTTCAGGTGAAAATCTGTATATCGCCAGATGTTGACGAGTTGCCAGGTACTTGCCGAAGGTTGGGTGTTTCGTCCCCCATTAAACCTGGCAATGTGAAATAATCTTGAGTGTGACGTAAAACATCGATCAACGTTTTTCAGGGGAAATACACCAGCTTTCTCTCTAAGATGGTCTGGCAATGAGTGCTGTTCATAGTGCTGGTAAAAATACAGAAGGGGCTTGCTCATCATCTAGACGAAATACCAGCCCAAACATGCACCTGTCCAATAATGAAGAAAGCCCTTTATTTACAAATAAACCTGTATGGCTCAGTGACTGTCAGTCGGTTAGAGGGATCATCCTTCAGGTCAACACAGGCCTTCCATCGATGCGCCTCGAACGACCTATGTGGGATAGTTACCAGCGGAAGGTCGTGGGTTTCCTCGGGGCATAGAGCCCGGTTTCCTCCCACAATAAAATTGGCAACGCCGCCATATAAGTGAAATAATCTTGAGCGCGGCGTAAAACACCAAACAATCAATCCATCGATGCGACTCAAGTCTTTCACTCAATCGCCGCATGTGGAAGAGTTGCCAGGTACTCGTCGGAGGTTGTGTCCCCCATTCAACCTGGCAAGGCCGCCATGTAAGTGAAATAATCTTGAGTGGGGCAGAAAACATCAATCAATCAATAAAAGAAATTAATAGTTTTAACTGGATTGTAACAGGCATTCGGCTATTGACCTCACATATAGCTTGACGAACTCATAGTTTATAACTTTTCACATTTTAAAACAGTTCTGCAGATTATGTAAGGCATTAACAGTAATTATAAGAAGTGAGAGAGAGATTGATTGATTGTTTGGTGTTTTACGCCACGCTCAAAATTATTTCACTTATATGGTGGCGTTGCCAGTTTTACCGTAGGAGGAAACCGGGCTCTATGCCCGACCTTCCGGTGGTAACTGGCAACCATCCCACAAAGGTCGTTCGAGTGAAAACCCAGTGAGAAAATTTTTAATTTTTTTTTTGGGACTGAGTGGGATTTGAACCCACGACCCATTGGTGGAAGGAGGCCCCCCGAGAGAGTTCGAAAGAGAAAAATCAACTTGGAAGGATGTTTGGGTTTGCTGATCTTCCTCTCATCCCTATGGATGAACCAAAGCTTACCATTCCTCATCACTCCCACAGACGTTTCATCTGAAAAAATACAATCTTCAAGTTGCTAATTCTTATAAAGTCACATTTTCATTACAATTTGATTGATTGATTGATGTTTAATGACGCACTCATTACAATTTGAAATACCTACAAAAAAAAGAATCCTTTAATATGAAGGATGATTTAATGATGTTATAAAACTAGCTATAGGTTAAATTTTAAATTGCCAGTACACTACGGTCAGCAATGGTAGATCACACAGATGGAAGACGTACGAGTTTGGCTGATCCTGTGATCATGTTAGATTTCGATAAATTCGGTTGAGACTGTAAAGTCTTTCTAAGTAGAAGCCAGTAACTGTAAAAGTGTCCTTATTAGCTTTAAATTAACTTAATGAAATCGGAAAATCAAAACTGTTTAAGAACATGAGACGGCGAGAGTGCCGAAAAGGTGGAATACGGTCAAAATTATGAAATTTCTAAACACCCCCACTGACTATGTATTGCCGTCAATTATGACACAAACGAATGGCACAACAGTTTTATGCAAATGACGCATTTTTCCTGAAGTTGTAGGTGACGGACCAGTGGCAGTTCGATATAATATAAATAAAACTATTTCTTGGAATGGACAGACACTCAGTTAAAATAGTCACTACGGCCGTACAGACTACAGTTACAACTTACACACTACGGTAAGGCATAGACCTGCTACGGCCGTACTTTTCGCCGATATTGAGCCACAAAAGTCCGATAGCATAGACAGAGTGACGGAATCAGACGGACGCCTTCAAAATCAAAGTACATTGCAACACAATTTAAAAAGCCGGCCCAAAACAAACCAGCAATACTCGAACGTGGTCGAAAACCTTGTGGAGCTCCGCGAAAAACGTCGTTGTTGTAGCCCTGGCCTACTTTCAGTTTGACTGCCGAGAACCGTCGCGATGTCGTAATTTTTACCGAACGTTGGAATGGACCACGCGCTTTCACCAGAGTGCTCCGTTACACGCGTGTCAAACGCAAGCGAGTCTCCGTCCCATCTTCAGCAGTCTACATGACACGCGTGTCCCCTGCGTGCCTCACGCGAGTGACCTGCACTACACACGCGTGTGCAATAGTGGTAACTTTTTTGGTGTACTGTACAGTCCTAAAGGCTTGAAGACTGGTCAAATAGTACTCAATGAGTCAAAGGTTTTTGTATTCTAATATACCTGCGAAGACTGTCCGTTTTCCAACGACCCAAGTGTCTAATTTGAGCATCGGAAAAAATCCCTGAGCTGCTGCCTCAGTAGCAGCTTCAATTCTAAAACTAATGACCTTAACTTGGGAGGCCTGCATATATTAGGGCTGAGTTAAGCCCTGATGCAAAATCCGAACTTGACACGGGTAGGTTGGGTGGATAAGCAAAGAGGTCCTGGGTGCCTGCCTCTTAGCTTAAGATACTCAAACATGGCTGTAGCTGTACAGTAATTACCAAAATGGCCTGGGTATCAATAGACTAAATGACCTACCAGATGAATGTCGGCGGAACTCTGCTACCTGTAAACAAACACTCAGCCAGAATATTTTCCTTACCAGGGATATGGGTTGCATAGAATTGAATAATATTGTGAAAGCAACACAGCAAAAGTTTTCGTATTAAGAACATGACTTGTTTATCTTTGCTAGTTTGCTTATTAATTATAGCCATGACCTTTTTTATCTTTGCTACTTTGCTTGTTAATTATAGCCATGAGAGCCATGTCAGTATAAAACTCAATTCTATGATCCTTCAAAAGATAACCCCAAATTTCAACTACTAAGACAATAGGGTAAAGTTCAAGAATTGTTATGTTCAGGTAACGCCATTGGGTATTCCACTCACCATAAAACCAACGTTTACCTAGCACAGCCGCCCCAAACCCAAGTGACTCGGAGGCATCCGTGTATAACGACATTGAATTTGATGTAGTCCAGTCCTTATGTAAAACATGTGACTTACCAATGAAACTAGAGATAAAACTTAACCAAAGCTCCTCTTTTGTGGCTGTAGTGACGCGTATGTGATGGTTAGGACCTGAAACGCCTGTCGTCAAATCCTGTAGTCGATTGAGGAAAGCCCGCCGTAGAACTATCACACTACAGGCAAAATTAAGGGTACCTAGAACTTGTTTGTCAAAGATCTGACATGAAGATAAACAACCCATAGCCTAGGTAAAGGTAAGCAGCGATCAACATAAAATTCATCTCGCCACATGAAAGCAAGTAACCACTATTGACTGGGAGAAATTGGAAAAAGACGAAAAGCTGATTCTATATCAGACCTGGCTAGGAAGCAACCCCTACCCGACAAAAGAATGAGATCAACTGCATCATCAACAGTAGCATAGCAGACAGTCGACGCAGCTGCAGGGATGCTGTCCTTAACTGATAACCCATGAGGAAGAGACAGATGGTGAATTAAACGATATCTACCAGGTTGTTTCTAAGGGACCACACCTAAAGGAGAAACATGTAATTTATTTGGAGGAGAGGAATAGGAGCCTGCCACACGCCCTTGCCTTATCTCCTTTGATAGCTTATCGTCCACCACCCAGGAAATTCAGTGGAAGATAACATAGCTTAATGTGAAATTAAAATACCCTTCTTGGTGTAACCAATACTGAAAACAGAAGAAAAACCCTCTTACAAGAAACGCATTAACTAGTGTGGGGTATACCCCTGTAGCCAAAATTTAAGGGTATTGGGCTTAATTGGTGTGGGAAGCTGTGCCCAACTGTTGGCCGGAAACTTTTCTAGATGACATGGACTCGCTATTGGGAGTGTTTTTCCAAAAGGGGTGGGTGTGCGGGCGGATACACGAAAGGATTGAATGTTTTGCTGGCGACAAAGCTAAGCGCAGGGTGAGGGGACTGGTTTTTGTGAGTCACCCCGGTGGGCTGGAAGTTGTGGGCTTTCCTTTAACTTGGCAGCTCGGACCCACTGGACGCCTTACAACGTGGCTGTTTCGGCATACCTGAAAAAGACTGAGAACAAGGCTGTTAATAAAAAATATCAAAGCAAAAAAATAAATAAAAATAAAGTCTGCCATTTTTATGGCTAAATAAATAAAGGCACAGGCGGTAAAAGTCACTTCGCACAGGCTAAAAAATAGAGTCGGCCATTTTAATGGCTAAATAAATAAAGGCACAGGCGGTAAAAGTCACTTCGCACAGGCTACAAAATAAAGTCGGCCATTTTAATGGCTAAATAAATAAAGGCACAGGCGGTAAAAGTCACATCGCACAGGCTACAAAATAAAGTTGGCCATTTTAATGGGTAAATAAATAAAGAAAGGCACTGGCGGTAAAAGTCACTTCGCACAGGCTACAAAATAAAGTCTGCCATTTTAATGGCTAAATAAATAAATAAAGGCACAGGCGGTAAAAGTCACTTCGCACAGGCTAAAAAATTAAGTCTGCCATTTCAATGGCTAAATAAATAAATAAAGGCACAGGCGGTAAAAGTCACTTCGCACAGGCTAAAAAATTAAGTCTGCCATTTTAATGGCTAAATAAATAAAGGCACAGGCGGTAAAAGTCACTTCGCACAGGCTACAAAATAAAGTCGGCCATTTTAATGGCTAAATAAATAAAGGCACTGGCGGCAAATATCACATCGCACAGGCTAAATAAATAAAGTCTGCCATTTTAATGGCTAAATAAATAAAGGCACTGGCGGCAAATTTCACATCGCACAGGCTAAATAAATAAAGTCAGCCATTTTAATGGCTAAATAAATAAAGGCACAGGCGGTAAAAGTCACTTCGCACAGGCTAAAAAATAAAGTCAGCCATTTTAATGGCTGAATAAATAAAGGCCTAGGCGATAAAAGTCACTTCGCACAGGCTAAAAAATAAAGTCGGCCATTTTAATGGCTAAATAAATAAAGGCACTGGCGGCAAATATCACATCGCACAGGCTAAATAAATAAAGTCTGCCATTTTAATGGCTAAATAAATAAAGGCACAGGCGGTAAAAGTCACTTCGCACAGGCTACAAAATAAAGTCGGCCATTTTAATGGCTAAATAAATAAAGGCACTGGCGGCAAATATCACATCGCACATGGTTAAATAAATAAAGTCTGCCATTTTAATGGCTAAATAAATAAAGGCACTGGCGGCAAATTTCACATCGCACAGGCTAAATAAATAAAGTCTGCCATTTTAATGGCTAAATAAATAAAGCCACAGGCGTTAAAAGTCACTTCGCACAGGCTAAAAAATAAAGTCGGCCATTTTAATGGCTGAATAAATAAAGGCCCAGGCGGTAAAAGTCACTTCGCACAGGCTAAAAAATAAAGTCGGCCATTTTAATGGCTAAATAAAGGCTATGGCGGCAAATACCACATCGCACAGGCTAAATAAATAAAGTCTGCCATTTTAATGGCTAAATAAATAAATGCACAGGCGGTAAAAGTCACTTCGCACAGGCTAAAAAATAAAGTCGGCCATTTTAATGGCTGAATAAATAAAGGCACAGGCGGTAAAAGTCACTTCGCACAGGCTAAAAAATAAAGTCGGCCATTTTAATGGCTAAATAAATAAAGGCACTGGCGGCAAATATCACATCGCACAGGCTAAATAAATAAAGTCGGCCATTTTAATGGCTAAATAAATAAAGGCACAGGCGGTAAAAGTCACTTCGCACAGGCTACAAAATAAAGTCGGCCATTTTAATGACTAAATAAATAAAGGCACTGGCGGCAAATATCACATCGCACAGGCTAAATAAATAAAGTCTGCCATTTTAATGGCTAAATAAATAAAGGCACTGGCGGCAAATTTCACATCGCACAGGCTAAATAAATAAAGTCTGCCATTTTAATGGCTAAATAAATAAAGGCACAGGCGGTAAAAGTCACTTCGCACAGGCTAAAAATAAAGTCGGCCATTTTAATGGATAAATAAATAAAGGCACTGGCGGCAAATATCACATCGCACAGGCTAAATAAATAAAGTCTGCCATTTTAATGGCTAAATAAATAAAGGCACAGGCGGTAAAAGTCACTTCGCACAGGCTAAAAAATAAAGTCGGCCATTTTAATGGCTGAATAAATAAAGACACAGGCGGTGAACGTCACTTCGCACAGGCTAAAAAATAAAGTCGGCCATTTTAATGGCTAAATAAATAAAGGCACTGGCGGCAAATATCACATCGCACAGGCTAAATAAATAAAGTCTGCCATTTTAATGGCTAAATAAATAAAGGCACAGGCGGTAAAAGTCACTTCGCACAGGCTACAAAATAAAGTCTGCCATTTTAATGGCTAAATAAATAAAGGCACAGGCGGTAAAAGTCACTTCGCACGGGCTACAAAATAAAGTCTGCCATTTTAATGGCTAAATAAATAAAGGCACAGGCGGTAAAAGTCACTTCGCACAGGCATAAAAAATAAAGTTGGCCATTTTAATGGCTAAATAAATAAAGGCACAGGCGGTAAAAGTATGTGTCTAATGGCTAAATAAATAAAGCTTACAAGAAAGGAAAACACCCAGAGTGATCGAAGCTGACAATACTTGTCGGGTAATGCACTTTAGTTCCATACCAATTATAAATGGATATTTGCAGAAATTGCACCAATAAAGAGTTAAACGGCATCTGAAAGTATAGCTATAAATCGGATAAGTGGCGCCATTCTCGCGTCTACAAAATACGCGCCTGACGTATAAGGGCTGAGAGTCCGGTGCTTTACTATGACGATCTCTGATTTGTTATATGCTCATAATATTCAGTATTTCATTAGGCCTACTTGGCGTATAAAACCAAATCCAGTCGTATACTATGTAGTGTAAAATGGGTCATGAACAGTAGAATTAATTAAAAAAAAACACCTCAACTATGGAATATGGCCAATTTGGATTTAGCGTTAATGTATTTCAAATGGAGAATAGCAATCAGTGCAGCCCTTAATTACATGAAGTGGATTCAAAGCCAGCTTGGGCTGAAGTGAGACACGTGACTGAAACTTACACTTTTATTGGCCCGCTCTGTCAGCAGGTGGCTTGCCGAAATCAACATGTCTGATCTACTGTTATTGTCGTTTGTACTGGGAAAGTTGAATAAAAAATCTCTCAAAAATCAGCAAAAAATGGTACGAATAAACTACACACTTCTATCAAAAGCTATAAGGCTGCTCTATTTAATGAATGTACATGTTTGGCTGGATTTTCTTTCATTTTAAGTTAAAGGCACAGTCAGTTCACTTAAGGTCACCAAGACTGACCACAGATAATATAGGCCTAGGGCTAATCGCATTAATATTATCTGCCAAGCTTGATTGCCTAAATAAACCTTCCCACAATCTATTACAAGCACTACTCCTTCGTGAAAGAAAAATAATAAGTAATAAATTATTAATAGTACATAAGGAAACATAAATCATGATGAATGAGTAATAAATAGATGGGAATATGAGCACTTGTACGTTGTAGGTATAAGTTATAGTTGCATTTACAGCAAGTGTGTGGCTAATGGCCAGAAAAATAAATCACACGATAAATCACACATATCACTTTTCCATCCAATGTTGGTGAAATGAATTTATCGCAGTTTGGTCATGGCTGAGAAGTGCCCCTCGTAACGACTTATAAAGATGGTAATTACCCTAGTCGGATAAATGGATCCCATCCCTTCTAAATGCATCCAAACCAAATAGTTTCTATGGGGAGAGAGAAAAAGGGGGGACTTCCAAGTAAAACCATATCGGTGAGAGTGTAGACGATCGCAAAGCATCCTGTTTACAGTCAATGCCCGTTGACTAAAATCAGTCGTACGAGGACGGATTCGAGGTAAAATCAAACATACACCTATCATACTAAGCTTAAAATCATTATGTAAGCGATCAATGAGCTTAACAAATTTACCCAATAACTCGTCTAAAGAAGAACCTTCGTTCTGATCAAGGTCGTTTGAACCGACCTGTAAAATAATGACATCCACGGTTGGTAGGCTGTAACTACATTCAAATCGAAGGTAACTATTTTATCCAAATTCCAACGTCCTACCACCATTACCAAATACCTTTACATGTGTAGATTCGGACAATCGAAAATCAGGCAGAATACGGCTATCCGAAGAGCTTAAATATTCCCCTAAATTTCTAATAATAGAATAGCTGAGAATTAAAGTCTTCATGACAACACCTACCTTAAATACTGCCGGCGAAGGTTACTTCGGCTGACGCACCAAACAAAAGGAGATGGCGGATAGAAAGGAACAGGCCACCGCGACTAGGACGACGTATACAACAACTAATTCGCGAGCAGATTATGACAAATGAACGAAATAACTGGAAAATGAAAGTTTGAACTGGACTTTAAGACAAAACTAACGCTCGCGAATAGAAAATGGCTGCGAAGTTGACCGGACAAGGATGGAAGTGCAGACGACACCCACGTGACGGACTATAGTGAGATGATTGGATAAGAATTACATAAAATGCAAAAGACCCGCGAAGAGCAATGCGTGATGGGATTTCGCCTAGAGGGGGGTAAGCGCAATTGAAGCACTCCACAAAATCAGTTGCATTCTGCAACTGTTCATATATAAACATGATTGTGATAAACTGTAACATATAATCCGGTAAAATATATGTTAATTATGTAACAGAAGGATGTGAATCGAAAACAAAGAAGAATACCAAATGTTTTGTGGTCTATAAACTGCGGTATATCCTTTTGTCAAAATCTGTAAACTATATAATGATTATATGGTGTCTGTGAATTGAATACAACTTTGAGGCCTGATGACGTCAGTTCCATGTTTTCGCAAGTGAATATTAAAATACAACTCTTTTGTCTTGAACGGCAATACCAACTTGCAGCAGTTATAAAAACGAGGTGCGCATATCAAACAGGTGTTAGGTACATAACATGGCATTTAGGAGGGGAATGGAAATGGGGTAATAAGTCAGCCAGCTTGATTGACACAAGTACCTTAATCACCGAAACAATCTTTGAGGTAAATCAGACAGCTTCCAATAGGACGACATCGCGAGTAAGGGGCCTAGCCATTTATTCTCCTGTTGATTGTATTACCATACAAAAATAAAATCAAAGAGTTTAAGGGTTTAATACCGCCGTAGCGGTGTTTGTTGCGTAACCCGATACCGCTGAACGTTGGTTCGTACCGAGTCAAACCACGAGAATGCGCAGCATTCGAGGGGTATGACGAGGTACGAACTAACGTTCAGCGGTATTGGGTTACGCAAAAAACACCAAGACGAAGGTATTAAAGTCGATTCTACCCCGATAATTGAGAAAAATGAGGAAAAAGTGACCTGTTGTTGATTGCCGTTCCTTTTCCCTCCCTCTGGACAGAGTGGGAACTTTTAACCAATCAACGATAAGCTTTGGTCACGTGCAACGGTTGACCCAGATATTTTGAAGCAGAATGACATAATGTCACTATGGCTACCGCTTTGACAGGCTGGGTTGCTGACGACGCTATAGGGGGAAATGTTGTGAAATCAACCCTTTGATGACTGTATACGTCCATGACAGCCCAGTTTTCAATATAAAAGGACAGAATATAACCACACTCACAACATTATCAGGTTAAATCCTTCATTTTGTATGATAACAAGCAAAATATCACTTCTTCCGGGGGAGGTAAACCTACCAGCCGACGTTGCACTACAGACTCGATGTTGTTTGAAAAGTCATCTCTACTTAACATGTATATTTGCACACGGCACGCACATGCAGGAGGGGTAGAATACTGGATTAGCACGGCTTTGATTGGACGTATTGACCGGACATGAATTTAACATTAGTTTGATGCGAAAGTTGATGAAATGTATTTATTACATACTGCTGTCCAAATGAAATAGTCGGAATACTCTTGTATATTATCTGTGCTAATTATTACAAAACAAAACTAGATACTCCTTCTCTGGCTTGAATATGATTGGTCGCACCACATCTATACAAAAAACCAAAAGACATGTGACACAACAACTCCATTTGACTCAGATAAACCTAGCATAAATAATGGAATGAACGGTCACATTTTTTAGTTTTCTAAATAAAGCGTACTATCAGAGTGATTAGACCCAATTATTGAAATGGAAAGAAAATCCAACTAAACGTGAAAACTCGATAGAGAAGTAAGCAGTGAATTCAAGGAGTAAGTTTCAGTCACCTGTCTTCTTCGGGCTTGATTCACTACATGGGACTTCGCTGGTTTATGTTCTCAATTTGTAATTGAGTGAGTGGGTCGGGTTTTACGTCCTGCTTAACAGTATTTCAGTCATATAAAGACGTCTCCTTGTGGCTGGGCAGATTTCCACTGCTCTTACCCTCGGGCTGGGGGCGGTGTGGTTTTTGTCATAGCCATTTTCGCCTACATGTACCTAGCATGGAGGAAAATTAAGTATGCCAAATACATTTGCCTTCCTGACGTTTAGATGGTCTGTGGCGGTTTTAATGTTACAATTTTGGTGGGATGGGGATGGGTAAGATCTTTTGTCGCCATATAACCATAGCTGTTAAGCCCCAATCAATCCACTGCTCTTTTATTTGGTGCTGCCTCGCCGAGACGATTTGCCGAAGACACCCAGCTAGCCCCCTCACCCAGTCACATTATACTGACACCGGGCCAACCAGTCGCTGCTCTAACTCCTATTGGTGAGCGCCAAGCGAAGCAGGAGCAGCTCCCACTGTTAAAGTCTGGTCTGACTCGACCCAGACTTAAACCTGGATCTCCCAGCCCTGAAGCGGACGCTCTGCCAACTGAGCTATCGGGGCTGGTCATTTTGTAATTGAGCAGGTCAATAGTGCGTGTAGTCTCCATTAGCTTCCAACCTGCGTTTCATCCCGTCAGTGAGATGTCTGATGTGAAGAAGGGTTCACTGTCGCTAATGCCAATGTAACGCGGCTTCCAATTCCTGCAGATTTAGTACAGGAGGCTCTAGGGCTTGATTGTTTCTGTTCATCCTATCCCAAATGTGCTCTAAATGATTCAAATCTCCGCAGTTACCCCTTCAACAGGTCCGATGTCTCATTGGAGGAAGGAGACGCAGGTTGAAAGCTAATGGAGACTATACGCGCTATTGACCCTCTGCTCTAGGGATGTGTTCTACACACTTAAAGTGACATTTTTACTTTAATATGTTCAACCTTTTTCTTATCGCCATATTGTGTGATTTATCGGTAAACGTGAAATGGCAGCAACTCTCTGAGCTAGTTGGCTATAGGATATAATTTGTCGTCTTAATCAATCTGTGCGTTTTCATTGCTTCTAAAATTCAATTTGACGAGGACTTGTGCGAAATATTTCTACAGCATATCCTCCGATATGTGATACTTGAGAATGATAGGGCTCTGTCCACTGGCTTTTTGCAATAATATAACAAGATGTTTGAGTTTAACGAATTAAATCAATCAGACACTAATATTTCAGGGACCACAGCTTTAGATTTTTTACTGGCTTTCATTAACCATCATATTAGGTGAAGTCAATCCCTGGTAACCAACAAAAGCACATTTGAAGACTAATCAGATGAGTTCCATGTTGTGATTGTTATCGTCTAACAGTCCAAAACAAACAGCCGAGAACATATAGTGGGCTCAGAAAAAACACTTTTCACTTCTGACAACCTAACTAAGGAGTTCCCTGTAGTGATTGTCATCGTCTAACAGTCCAAAACAAACAGCCGAGAACATATAGTGGGCTCAGAAAAAACACTTTTCACTTCTGACAACCTAACTAAGGAGTTCCCTGTTGTGATTGTTATCGTCTAACAGTCCAAAACAAGCAGCCGAGAATATATAGTGGGCTCAGACACAACACTTTTCACTTCTGACAACCTAACTAAGGAGTTCCCTGTTGTGATTGTTATCGTCTAACAGTCCAAAACAAACAGCCGAGAATATATAGCCGACTCAGACACAACACTTTTCACTTCTGACAACCTAACTAAGGAGTTCCCTGTTGTGATTGTTATCGTCTAACAGTCCAAAACAAGCAGCCGAGAATATATAGCCGGCTCAGACACAACACTTTTCACTTCTGACAACCTAACTAAGGAGTTCCCTGTTGTGATTGTTATCGTCTAACAGTCCAAAACAAGCAGCCGAGAATATATAGCCGACTCAGACACAACACTTTTCACTTCTGACAACCTAACTAAGGAGTTCCCTGTAGTGATTGTTATCGTCTAACAGTCCAAAACAAACAGCCGAGAATATATAGCCGGCTCAGACACAACACTTTTCACTTCTGACAACCTAACTAAGGAGTTCCCTGTTGTGATTGTTATCGTCTAACAGTCCAAAACAAGCAGCCGAGAATATATAGCCCGCTCAGACACAACAATTTTCCCTTTTGACAACTTAACTATACCAATCATCATAATAAAAGTAAAAGGGATCATCCAAAAGAATTCAATATCCAAATGTCAATTGACTTATTACTTAATGACCTCCATCTGGATATTTATAGGATATAGCAATGGGGGAGAGATTTCTGTACACAAAAGTAAAGACAAAGGAAGGCATTATTTTCCCAAGTGAACTCATTAAGCTTCAAATATTTGAAATTGTAACTAGAAAAGATTAGTTTTATCATGTACAAGCTCTTTTCACGACAAGTGTGTTTTTAGGAAAAATCAATTAAGGTAATTTGTCAGTTGTCGTTTTTATGTGTGTATGGACTAATTTGACAGGATTGGCGGATTATTTGTTGCATTGTGATCACATACGCCGAAATCCTGTTTGGACCCTGATCTGAATTCGTTGTATATTGTGCCCATATAGTAAAGGTATGTCTCTGTGATCCAACCAGCACACAATTCAATGCAGATTCAATATTTTGTTTGGTTGTCTTCAGTTAAACCATCTGAGAAATAAGGATGTACCTAGATATTATTATAATTTCCCTAACCTACGTAAGATGTGCAACATGTTTAACAACCCATGCAAAACGATCTGTGTTAATTTAGCTATTTTTATCAAGCGAGTTTTACAGTTGTATGAACCAAATGTGAAAATGTGACCAGACACTGCTACCCGCCATGTAAAATCCGTATAAACGTTTTACCCAGTATACCAAACTGGTCATAGAGAATGAAGAATTAAATTTGATTGAAATCGTTTTTAAATCAGTATTTGATAATCTGTATAGGACATTTTGGATCAATCACTCAATGATTTATAGAAAACGTTTGATTGAGCCATTAATGATTGGTAGAAGGTTAATAACGCAATGCTTTTTCAAAGATAAGCCGGTCAAGGGATTTTGAAATGAGCGATCAACAATTTTCAGACATTATCTGGATTTAGTAAGTAGCCATTAACAGGATACATCTGGGTTGAGCTTACATCGATTGGTACAGACATGAGACGCATGTAGAGGGTAGATATAAACACACTGGCAGAAATGTTTTTGGATTGAGCGTTCAACGATTGGTACAGACATACGACGATCATATAGGGTAAATATAAACACACTGGCAGAAATGGTTTTGGATTGAGCGTTCAACGATTGGTACAGGCATACGACGATCATAGCGGGTAAATATAAACACACTGGCAGAAATTGTTTTGGATTGAGCATAGTACCCCGATTGGTACATGTATAACACATATTGAACAGATCTGTGTTCATTTGTGGTTATTGGATTAAACATCCAACATTAGGTAGAAGAGATTTTTGTTGGTGCTTCCATTGATTTTTCGAAACTATACAATAATTTCGTATAATAATTTGTAGACAACATTTTTATTAATCTGCAAGGAGGTATTCTAGATTGGGACTTGAACCTGTTTGTATAATACATTTTTGATTTAGTGTCCATCAATTGTTAATTGTTTTCAAATGAACATTCAAAGATTGGTAAAATGCCTTTTAAATTCATCGTCTATTGATACTTAGATGGTAGAGGCCTTTGGTAGGGTGTCCAAATATATTAAAAGAAGATATTTTGCAATGTTTTCATTTGCAGTTACACAATCAGTAGAAAATCTATAGGCTTGTTCGTAGAACGAGTATTCAAGGCCATTGATTCAAGGCCAATTACATAGAGTGAATGTGTATAAACAATGAGAGAAAATATTCTGGAATAAGTGTCCAAAAAATGGTAGAATATTTTAGATTGAGTGTAAATGTTGAAAACATTTTTGATCGAACACAAAATGAGAGTTTGAAAAAAACTGGTCTATTTCATCCAGCGATCGGTAGAATGCATTATGGACAGAGCACCCAACGATTGGTATTACATATAGTTCATCGTGTATCCGACCACAGGCAGAAGACATAGTAGATATGTCCAATTAGTAACCTTAAATTAAACTTCTCTATCATACATGTAGCTATAACTGAAACTTGGATGAATTAGTCAATTGAAGATTTATTTGACATTCCCGGATATCCATTATTTTCCACAAATAGTTAAAAAAAGCGTGGAGGTGTTATGATGATATATATCCGCAATGATACAAAATGTACCATAAATACTGTCTTCAATTAATAATGATGGCCCATATCAATCCCTTCTTATAGATTTATAGAGTTTCCAGGAACAAAACATGTGGTCGGTGCATTTTACCGGCCAACTGGAAAAGATGTGAGCTTATTTAATGAATACCTGCAATCAAATCTTGAATAAAACAAAATAGAATAAAGAGATTGCTTCCCTTTGAAAGATTTCAAAATTGATTTATAGCACGCAATGATCACCAAACAACGCAAAATGTTCTCGATTTAATAACACTCTTCTACTTATGCCCTAGTATAAGTAACCCAGACAGAGTCACATCTCACTGTGCAACGCTCATAGATAATATGTTTACAAACCATTATGAACACTATAAAACATCTGGGATAATACCTTTGGAAACTACTGATTATTTGCCCATTTTTCATATTTAAAAACTCGAAAAAAGAAAAGACAATTGCTGAATAAATTTGTCTCATAGCATAAAATAACTCCTTGAAATACAAATTTTGTTTAAGCCAAAAGTTACTGATAAGCCCTTTCTAAGATACATAGAAATAATTGACTGTAGCTCTGCCTTTAGTGCCCGGGAGGAACAGTTTGATAAAATATATAATGATTTATTTCCAATAATACCCAGAAATGTTGCCAGATAGAGCATCCCCAAACCATGGGTTACTAAAGCTAAAGTCAATACGCCGAAAAAAAAATAGACCGCTTCATACAATGTCAATTCCCTTGTCTCAGTGGTCAATCTAGCTTTTGAAAGTGGTAACTTCCCGACTTCCCGAAAAGGTGCCAAGGTCACCCCAGTTCATAAAGGGGTGGAAAAAAATGTCCGCCCCATATCTGTCTTGCCCTGCTTCAGTAATCCTCGATCTGACATTATTTGATGATGACACCAGTCCATTTCTGTCCAATAAAAACCTTGATGATCTCGCGGCTAGATGATCTTATAGAACCTACAGAGTGTGAGCCGACAATGCTTCTTGTAATTGTTTAAAATTTATACTTTGTTTTGACGTATGATATTACACAATACAATTGTTCATTGCTTTATGCAAACTAATGCTTTATGAAAGAGGCTACATGTATGTAGATGCGGTCAAGGTTGTATCGATTTTAATGTTGGACAAATGTATTTCGAAGGAAGATATATACTTTATCAGGAGTTCGAAACATCCTTCATTTCAATCTTTGTAAATTGAAATTGAACATCCTCTTCAGTTTTCAGATTACAGCCACTTTCTACCAAAGAAACTTTGTTCTTGTCCAGCCAGCCACCAACTGAAAAAATCAATTTCACATATCAAATTTGCGCTCCGTTTACAATCAGCCTCACTTTCTGATGGTGTTCTATGGTGGTCGCCAACTGATCTCTTGTTTCTCAATGACAAACTAAATTTGCGTTCATTAAAGGGGCATGAGCTGCCAAAATGTTGATATTTTGACGTTAAAACAGAATGTTGAAATTATTGACTATTTTTGTCAAGACGTATAATTCAGAAGCTTTTAAATGCTTCTAGTCTCGAAAATGTGCGATAAAGTATTGTTTTGAACTAACTTTGGCTTAGCATGAATGAATGGTCGTCCCGGTTATTTAAATTCTGTTTACTTTTCGAACACGTTTTCGGTCCATATAGGCCACATGGTGTATGGATTTTCTTCATTCCAACGCCAATCATTTAGTTTTTTGAGGGCCTTCAAAGCCTCTTACTGTCGCGACGATCAGAAATTATGAAAAAAAGTGTGAATTCTGGCAGCTCATGCCTCTTTAACGAAATAAACAATTTATTTACCCCATTTATTTATTACATCTATATCATCTACTGAAAATGGCTTCTCTTTTTGTTCATCCCCTATACAAATTACCCCAAAATTACAGATATAATTCACTCGTTTATCTGCAGTTCATCGTTGTTCGACTAGAAAACCTGACCTAAACTTGTTTTGTCCTATATATCTGTCTAGCTATTCATTTTACTTCGTCTTTACCACAAATTTGGAAATTTACTTCCACATAACATGAAAGAATTGCTAAATATATCACTTTTCAAACCACGTCTGCAAACGTTTCTCTTAAATGATATATAATCTATGAATAGCGATGACAGATAACAAATAAATCCAAAAGCAAAATAAGAAAATAGAATTAAACGAGTTAATATAGTTGTTTGCCAGTCTAATTTACTCTGTTTAGTAATATATACATACATGTAGAACGTCATAGTGTAATCTCAATATTCCAACTTCAATTAAGTCATCGGCAGGAGAATTATGAGTACATTAAAATACAGTGTGCCTTTATTGAGAACAGACTAAAGTCTTTTGATGTACTCATAATTCTCCCAACGAGGACTTAATGAAAGTGGAAATACTGAGATTACACCATGAATATTACAGAGTTTCCTAATACTCTATTATGTTAAGTTGTTCGGTGGATCAAACATAGCATCGTATTCTAGAGATTTGTAGCTTATCTTAATAGCATTGTTAATCCTGCATAACGGGATAAAACAAACGCCCTGAGGTTTTCATCTCGCCAGATTTTTTTGTACGATTTGATAAAAAATAATAAAAATAAAAAATAGAGCATACAGTCATCGGTAGAAGGCACTGTAAATTGAACATCCAACTATTGGTAGAAGGTATTGAAAACAGAACATCTGACTATTGATAAAGGGCAATTTGTAGAGAGCATCCAATAATTTGTTAAAGGTATTTTGGGTAGAGCATACAACAATTGCTAGAATGTATTGTGGATAGAGCATCCAACAATTTGTTAAAGGTATTGCGGATAGAGCATACAACAATTTGTTAAAGGCATTGTGGATAGAGCATACAGCCATTGGTAGAATGTATTACAGATAGAGCACCCAACAATTTGTTAAAGATATTGTGGATAGAGCATACAATAATTTGTTAAAGGCATTGTGGATAGAGCATACAGCCATTGGTAGAATGTATTGTGGATAGAGCATGCAACAATTTGTTAAAGGTATTGTGGATAGAGCATACAATAATTTGTTAAAGGTATTGTGGGTAGAGCATACAACCATTTGTAGAATGTATTGTGGGTAGAGCATACAACCATTTGTAGAATGCATTGTGGATAGAGCATACAACCATTGATAGAATGTATTGTGGATAGAGCACCCAACTATTTGTTAAAGGTATTGTGGATAGAGCATACAACCATTGGTAGAAGGTATTGTGGATAGAGCATACCACAATTTGTTAAAGGCTTTGTGGATAGAGCACCCAATTATTGGTTTCAGTTTTAGTTTACTTTATTGCAGGAACAAGCCCCCAAGGTTTCTCTCCTGTATACAAACAATACCTATAAATATCACATTTCACGAGTTATACATGGTTTGCTTATCAACATTTCTAAATTAAGACTACCTGGCTGCAAATAATTTACTTGAGGCTATTGAGTAACAGACACACACATACTAAATAGTTTCCTTAAACATACTGCCTCCTAAATATACTTTGATAAAGAAAATTGAAAGTTTCTTATTAGTAGGCCTAGCTAAAATTCAGTATGGTTGGTCATATACAAAAATAGGGTTTGAGAGATCTAACACGAATATCATGATATTTTGGACAAAGTAATATAAAGGGGAATTTGTTTTCTACTACGTTATGAGAACAAACAGGGCAAGTCTGAACGGTCTAGGAAGGATTACGTATCTTCCCTTCTTCTTCCCAGACCAAGAAACCCACACCTGAACCGAGCAACAAGTCTTAGAATTGTCTGCCCAATAATGAATTGAAATACTATAACAACCAATATAGCTAGCTCAAAATTAAAGCTGGGTTGCACGTATGAATCAAATCGTGTAGACTCATTAATGTTTACAAACTAATTATGTTTAAAACAATCTACTTCTTTGCTTTATGATATTAAACAACGTAAACGAACAAAGTTCCATAACCATAAGATAGCGTTAAGCATATTCATTAAACAAACTCGTAATACTTGTACTTTAGTTATATAAAGAGTTTAACCTAATATAGGACATTTGTTGACCAGTATATAGTTTATATGGTAGACATTCCTTACTACTCACTAATTTCATCTAATATTGGACAATTCCTGCTTCGACATCAACAACTAATGGGACTCGTTGGAGTTCAGCACATACCAGGGCATTCGGTGCATTTTTCGGCAGGCCTATCAAATATTGTGTGTGAATCAACTCAATAGGTTTGAGATGAACAATCCTCCATAATTCACACCCATACAGCAAAATGGGTTTAATCATTTTGTCAAAAAGGTATAATCTAGCAACAACATTAGCATTTAGTTTGCTGAAACATCTCTTTAACACAAAATAAGGCTTTCCTTGCCTTATCAGCCAATGAGTTAACATCCTCCTTAAAGGATAAATTTAGTTTAGTTTAACACCAATCTAGGAACAATCCTCTACCACTTCTAAAGCATAATCTTCATAGCACCATTGGTAATTATTTCTATTACATTTTTGTAGAAAATACTAACACTTTAGTTTTCACCACGTTTACTGTAAATTAAAAATTTTCATACAAGATGAAGTTTTTTTTATTGCGTTTTGAAAGCGAGCTGCTTTCAACATCAGCGAAATTACTGAATTAGTAATTAGTATTGTTGTTTTCAAAGCACTTAATCCTGTATGAAAACATTAAATATACATGTCCCAATGTGCTGGGTTTAAGCTCTGTGCATATATAATGTCTATATTTGTACCTGAGCTGTAAATAAGTCAATAATAAAAACAATTTTAATAGGACGCAAGTTTTGATACAAAGAGTCAACACTGTTTGTCCCAAAATGTCAATTTTATAGTGGCTGATAGCTTTGTTATCCGGAAACTTTCGACGGAACATTTAGTCGCCACCTTGTCCGTCGGTGAGTCCGGCCGTCAGGATTTCTTGTCCTGACTATTTCCCGGTTAATATTTTGAGAATTGCTTTGAAATTTGGCTGTTATTTTGCCCTTTTTGTGGCAATGGTCACATTCTGTCGATATTTTTTGTCTTGGTCATATTTCGTTTAATATTTAGAGGATTATTTTGAAACCTGGCTGGTACAAACACACTACCAAGTAGTTGTGTCGTGTCTCATTTTCCAGGGGGTATTTCTCGTATTTTGTCAAATTTCTTGTGCGTATATATGGGGTAGGATAACCTCCTCCTAATAGGCTTTAGATTGTGTGAGCTTTTCTTGTGGGACAAATTGTTACTCAACTAATATAACACTCAGGACGTAGATTGGAAAAAAGCAAGATTTTCACTATCAGCAAATAAGTGGGATGGTTTTCTTATACATGTATATGCATGCTCCCTAGCCTGATCGATCATTAATGAAGGTGATCGCCATAACTTCAATATGAACAAACAAACTGTTCACTGTCCTACTGTTAAACGATATTGCTACCTCTTTTTTAAACGTACTCGAGATTATAAAACAGTGCATACAAGCTCATTTTCATTTCGGTTTTCAGTTTCGTGGTTTCAACATGGATTAAGTCTGGTCACAGGCCTATAGGAAGCTCTACGTACAGTAAAAATGTTCCACAATAAAACATGAACCCCCACACCCTTTCAATACATAACAAAAATAAGAACTGAGATTGAAACTTTATATTTTGTCCGAGCGTCTTTTTTTTTTAAATTGAACAAACACAATACACCAGATATGGTTGGTTCAGTTTAATATAAACAGATAACTCATGTTTTGCGTAAAATACTGTCCCAAATGGACTTCTTACTTGACAGTTTGATAACTTCGGGGATTTACGTACATGGAATACCCTCTGATAGACTGCAGGTCATTTTGAATGTGGCTACCAAAAAGGTAGCCGTGAAACATACAATTTTCATATCCTCTTGAGGGCCCTACAGTTTTGGTACATTTCAGAAATCCTCCAATGCTTCAATTATAGAACTGACCGAGCCTGAAAGTTAACAAACAGAGTATTTCGGTCCCTTACATTATCAAGAGGAGACTTTTTTGGGGCCCTCCACATGGTATGGAAGTTGTACGTTACACGGCTACCTATTTGGTCGCCACATTCGAAATGGTCTGCAATCTATCAGAAGGTATTTGCACGCACATAAATCCCATAAGTTCTCAGACTGTGTCCGAGGCGTGTCAAAGCCAACCGATAGCAAGCGAAGATAGCTGAAGTGTTTTCTGATTGCTTACTTAACTTTTTTGTAACTTTCAACTGATACAAGTTTGATAAGATAGTCCGGTAAATTGAAATGTACTTATTTGTAACATTGTTTCCTTGAAAACAAAACAAAAATCCAAAGTATTTGAAAAGATCGAGTAATCTGTTCTCAAACTAACACTGATTATTTTACTAGTTTAAGTAGAAATGGAACCGCAGTATGGTTTACCTGCAACCAGGTACAATTATGTCGTAACCGTTCAATCCCATAATGTTAACCATAAACATATATTGACACACTGAAGGGGAATTAGAAGCCGCTTTGTGGTTTATCGGGCAACTATTGTAGGTATGCCAATCACAATTTTCCCCTACTGTTAATTTGTGTATTTTTTTTTATTTGGCTTGGCTTTGTTTGGAAATTCAGCATACTAATACCGACAAACAAGGTTGGCCTACACATCGCCGCTTCGAGTTCAATTCATAGGAAGGATTTTTTCGTTCTTTTGGAGAAAAGTCTTCATGTTGGTAATTCAGCATTTTTTTTCTACATTGAGTAACAGGTAATTCATATAGCCGAGAAAACAATAAAACCCATCGCCACTTCGAACTTTCCAGTGTCCCCAGGATTAGGCCCATGTTATATATAAGTGATTGGTCGATCATATGGAAATCAATATTCAGCGTTTGTTTTTTTATTTGAGTTGATTTAACTACCTTTCCAAAGTAAATGATAATAATCTAATTTACTCCATTCATAGGAAGGATTTTTTCGTTCTTTTGGAGAAAAGTCTTCATGTTGGTAATTCAGCATTTTTTTTCTACATTGAGTAACAGGTAATTCATATAGCCGAGAAAACAATTTTATCAATTTGATCAGATTGACTGAGTAATAACTTTTTAAATTCACTATTGAAAACCTAAAAATTCAATATTTACACCTCATGTACGTGTTTTATTGACTGTTTAGTAATATCTCAAATAAATATAGTATGGTTACAGAACAGCGCAAAATAATGTTACCGTTCTCGTTTTGCTAGTGCACAGCGTAAATCCAGCATTGGTTATTGATGAAATATAAAATAATATTACGGCCCGTGAACAAACGGACATCATACTAGGTTAACTGGAATTTAGCCCGAGAGGTCAAATAACGATATGATGCTGTTGATATCATACAATCACATATAATACAACACAAGTTTTCCAAAGAACTGCAAATTAAAAGTATTTGATGACACCAAACTCGAATTTTAAGTAACATGTATATCATAGGACTATTGTGAATTTATACACTCATTCCGGTTATTGAAAACAAGTTGACAAGCCAACGACCCATTGAAAATATTGTTTTCATTTCAAGGCGAATCATGGTTGTTAGCTGATCTGTTATATAACGTACATTAAATGGTCGATGGCGAAGAATTCATTGAATTGTATCGAAATGTTGAAGATAACACAAATGTGTCATTAATTGATTTGTATTGGCGTAAAATGAAATAATGTAATAATTGTCATAATTAATACTCATCTTATATAAACATGGAATTATTCTGTGTATTTCAAATCAGTATTTCAATTATTCCTGGTATGAGGAGACTCACACCATTTGATCTTGTTATTTGTGTGTCTTTTCTAACCATGTTTGTTGTGATATTTCAGGTACCAGGCGTGCTATATCAATTGCATGTGGTATTGTTCATTCTGTAGCTTTACTGGATAACAGAGAGGTAAGTATGTTTCATGTAACCATGTAGTAAACTGTTATTTGCACTCTATATAAATTATGTGACCACAGCTTTCGAACTAATAACAATCTGTGATTTAAGAAAAATAGTCGCGAGTCAATAAATTGTCAAATATACATTCTATTTCTTTGATCACACATATCGTTATCATAAGTCCGTGATTTAAAAAACAAAATAGTGTGTGAAATATTTCCTGTCAGTGTCATAACTCTGCGTCATTTATTGTTCAGATGCACATTTTCTCTGACGGTCTGTGTTTTATCAGTATCTAAACATCAGCATACATGTACAGTCCCAATCATTTAAAGCCGGCAAATTTTCAGCTGGCCGATGCACAAACTAGTATTTGCCACTACGCCTCGTAATGTATATATATATTTATTTGATAAAACACTAGTATGTACAGTCTTCAAATGGTTATTAGATTTAAGTTTATATCAATAAACAACAGATACAAAATACATGGTGTTATATTGTGTTTTTCATCAATAAACAACAGATACAAAATACATGGTGTTATATTGTGTTTTTCCATAGCTGGCTACAGCCATCTTTACGGCTTCTTCAATCTGCAGGTATAGACTCCTCCAGAGGTACGTATTTCACTAATTAGTTGCTCCTGTTTGTCTTCCATGGGGACACGGACTGGAAATACAACCAAATATTGTTAAATTGCAGAAGATTAAATGGAAAATACGGAACAAACAAACGAAAGATCAATATGTCAGCACTCCTGCAGTAGTTGTCTGCCCAGGATATTTTGGTACACTTCCGTGTCCATCATTCTGAGGTGCAGGATATGCCACCTCAGACATTGACCTAAGAAAAACAAAGGAAATAAAAAGAAATGAATAAATTATACAATGTCACAAATAACTCAACCTTGTTGCTAGTTGACTTTTTAGAGCATTACTCAGTGAATGCCGAAAATAGGAAACCATACCCAAAGTTAGCGTCCGGATTAGTCCCTTGAATTAGTTTACAGGCCCAGACCTGGCATATTTTCGACTTAAAACGTTACATTTATTTTTATAATAGTCCATATTATCGACTTATTTATTTCAAAATAATGAATATTAATTGCCCGAATGTAAATTAAGGCTTCACAATATCCGACGTGAATTCTCTAAATCCACAAGCACGAAATGAGAGAGCCGATTTTAACAAAAAAGGCAAACTATTAAAAATAGATTAATCATAAAATTATATGGTATACATTTGTTTCAAACCTTGTGTGGTTTGATCACACGAAACGCCCTGCATAGTTGTTCACAACTGATAACCAGGAAATGTTGCCCGCAACTCGGACGGAAGTAAAGTCCGGCCTGAATAAATCTAAGGAATCATGACGGAAAGAAACATAACGTCAAACGGATATTGAAATACATTTAATATTATAAGTATCATGAGAAAACACACGTGCTTACATACGGTACTATTCTGTATTCAGTAGTCGTGCAGTAAATTGTTGGCTTACGGGGGGAAAATTTCCATACATCACAGGTCTGTAATTATACTCAAAAGAAAAAATAAAACTTTTCTTGTCACATAAAATAATTGTATGTATAATTTACAGCGATAAGATAAGAACGGCAATTCATTTAACGGGTTAGTCTAAACAGTAGGCCTAAGCGAACAATCAGCCATCGCCGCAGGTGTCGCGCTATGTGGATTCGCAGAAATAACAACTGTGCAGGACTACTTTTAATCACATAGGTGAGCTAAATCTCACCCCGCTGTGAGAATTCGCGTGATTTTAGGCTACCTGACGCGCAAGTTGGCGAAATAAATTTGCCAGCTTAAATGATTGGGACTGTAGATGTCCAAACTCTAGTATACTTGTAACTGTCTTCTATATAATTAAATGTTTGTAATCAAAAGTTTTTAAGTGCATTCTATGCCTATTTTTAATTCAGTTTTTCTATCTACTTGACAAAAATGGTCGAAATGGTATAAGGAGACAACTAACTTATTAACACGGATACAATATCACAGCTCTGAATATAAAAACTGCTGCACTCACAATATTTATGCTTCAATTAGGTATATACCTGGGGACATAATGATTATGGTCAACTGGGCCTTGGTAATAATGATCATCAGTCCATCCCCTGTAAAGTAGAATCCCTGTCTGGGGAAGTTATCACACAGGTAAGATAAATAGTGCTCCTCAAATACTCTATATTATTGTCAAAATAAGTTATTTAATGTGGCATGAGCTGCCAAAATTCACACGTTTTTCATAATTTCTGATAGTCACGACAGTAAGGGGTTTTGAAGGCCATCGGAAAACTAAATGATTGGCGTTGGAATGAGGAAAATCCATACAGTGTGTGGCCTATACGAACCGGAATTGTGTTCAAAAAGTAAACAAAATTGAAATAACCGGGACGACCATTCATTCATTCTAAGCCAAAATTAGTTCAAAACAATACTTTATCGTACATTCCCGAGACCAGAGGCACTAAAAAGCTTCTGAAATATACGTCTTGAGAAAAATAGTCGACAATTTCAACATTCTGTTTTGCGTCAAAATATCAACATTTTGGCAGCTCATGCCACTTTAAGTAATACTATATTATGAGGATATTATATGACTTCGCATTCAATATGGATATTTATTGTTCGAGTCTCCGTTGGGTTGAAAGTCGATATTCGACGAGACGTCGAAGGCGTCGAGTCCAATATCGACTTTCAACCCAACGGTGACGAGTACAATCAATATCCATATTGGATGGGAAGTCATATAATAATCTTTTTATTATACATATGCAATCAAAAGCCAACAATAATTATTTCAAGTTTAACTTTAAACCAGCACAATAATTTATTTCAATATTCAACGTATTCACAATGACAAATTTAGATATCAGCATCATCTAACATCTTGCAGAGATATGAGGGTTCTGACAAAACAACAGGAGCGAAGCAGACGACTCCGCTGTGACGTCAAATTCGAACGTTGCACATCATCAAACTGATGTAGTCACTCTTCTCTCTGCCGATACCCCGATGAAAATCCAATAGCTCTATCTAATATCGAGTTCGGCTCCAATATCGACTGATATATGATCGACAAGTTGTACAAATGCTAGTCTTTCGTTGGTTAATGAATACTGGTTGTATAATAATACTAGGTATCAAGTTTAGTAGTATAGGTCATAACATGATGTTGCATTCTTTTTACTTGTGCACTGTGTGTTGAATCAAGAAACAATCTTAAACCAGTGTTATTTAGTCTCCTCGATCCATTTCGGTCAACTGAAATTTTACTTATCAGCCCTAGGAAAAAAAACTGATTGCCCTAAAAATATTGATACATATTCAGCGTGTGTGTTTTTTTACATCAATTCTATGTTTTACATCAAAGGATTATATATACATCACACCTGTCGTCAACTTAATGAAATACATGTACCATTGGTTGTGTTTTTTATAACAACTTATGATTAGGTAGAATGGTCTAAATGATATGCCCCTTTTTAACAAAGTAAGAAACTTGGCCTATACAGACTTTTTAACAGTGATATTTACCACAATACACAACATACAAACATAATATTACAATTAAGTGTGGTCTATATAAACTTATCAACAGTGACATTTACCACAATATACAAACATAATGATGTATTACAGTGTAGTGTGGTCTATATAAACTTATCAACTGGGACATTTACCACAATACACAATATACAAACATAATGCTGTATTACAATGGAGTGTGGTCTACATAAACTTGTCAGTGATATTTACCACAATATACAAACATAATGATATATTACAATGAAGTGTGGTCTATATAAACTTATCAACTGTGACATTTACCACAATACACAATATACAAACATAATGATGTATTACAATGACATGTGGTCTATATAAACTTATCAGAAGTGATATTTACCACAATACACAATATACAAACATAATGATGTATTACAATGGAGTGACACCTATATAAATTTGTCAGTGATATTTACCACAATACACAATATACAAAGATAATGATGTATTACAATGAACTGTGGTCTATATAAACTTATCAGAAGTGATATTTACCACAATACACAATACACAAAGATAATGATGTATTACAATGGAGTGACGCCTATATAAACTTGTCAGTGACATTTACCACAATACACAATATACAAACATAATGATGTATTACAATGAACTGTGGTCTATATAAACTTGTCAGTGATATTTACCACAATACACAATATACAAACATAATGATGTATTACAATGAAGTGTGGTCTATATGAACTTGTCAACAGGGATAATTACCACAATACACAACATACAAACATAATGGTGTATTACAATGAAGTGAGGTCTATATAAACTTGTCAGTGATATTTACCACAATACACAAACATAATGATATATTACAATGAAGTGTGGTCTATATAAACTTATCAACTGTGACATTTTCCACAATACACAATATACAAAGATAATGATGTATTACAATGAACTGTGGTCTATATAAACTTGTCAGTGACATTTACCACACTACACAATATACAAACATAATGATGTATTACAATGAACTGTCGTCTATATAAACTTGTCAGTGACATTTACCACACTACACAATATACAAACATAATGATGTATTACAATGAACTGTGGTCTAAATAAACTTGTCAGTTATATTTACCACAATACACAATATACAAACATAATGATGTATTACAATGAAGTGTGGTCTATATGAACTTGTCAACAGGGATAATTACCACAATACACAACATACAAACATAATGGTGTATTACACTGTAGTGAGGTCTATATAAACTTATCAACTGTGACATTTACCACAATACACAATTAAATATACAAACATAATGATGTATTACAATGTAGTGTAGTCTATATAAACTAGTCAACAGTGACAATTACCACAATACACAATATACAAACATAATGATATATTACAATGAACTGTGGCCTATATAAACTTGTCAGTGGTATTTACCACAATACACAATATGCAAACATAAGTGTCGCCTATGTAAACTTGTCAGTGATATTTACCACAATACACAATATACAAACATAATGATGTACATGTATTACAATGACATGTGGTCTATATAAACTTATCAACTGTGACATTTACCACAATATACAAACATAATGATGTATTACAATGAAGTGTGGCCAGCAGTAAATGAATGGCGAATTATGAAACGTTGACAGACAACGTAGACCCCATTGCTTCCATAAGAGAGGCAGTGACAGACTTGTAGCTCACCCAGTGACAGAATATCACTTGGCAAACATGAGTAATTTATTCACATCATTAAATATGGCGCAACCAGCCATGTTCAAAGTTTAATAAAGAGTGCATCATGTGATATATCTGCAAAGTGGAACGAGTTGCTTGTCGCGTGAGCCTACGAAAAAAGCTAAGCCTTACTGATTAAAGAGCTCCATATTGTTGAAGATAAGAAAAGGCTCGATATTCGGAAAACTTTAAATGAGCGTGGACGGATTTTTCGTACCTTTCAAGCTTATGGATTACCCACACTAATGGGAAATGATTAAGGCATCACAACGAAATAAGTAGTTTATGAGCAACACAAGCTTTTGACACCACCTATACCGATGTCTTTATCAAGTGTAACTGAATTTAGTATTTCAAAACATTGACATAAACACTAAAGAAAAGAACATATGTGTAATGTGGACAATCAGCAGAACTGTTTACAAGAGCAACTATGTTAAAAATATTCTAATGTTGGAATCTAAAAAACAACATCAACTAAGAATGACGTAAATATGTTAACGACACAATACAAGAAGGACGTAATATGTTAACGACACAATACAAGAAGGACGTAATATGTTAACGACACAATACAAGAAGGACGTAATATGTTGACGACACAATACAATGGCATCTCAATAAACAAGCTTAAATAAAAGACAAAATCAATATTAAAATGTTTTACATTAAGAATTATTACATATATTTTATAAATTTGTTCCATATTTGACATATTTGTATACCACAATCTCGATTTAAAGAAGGTTAAGTGTTTATCTGAAAATGAAATGTTTACCTGATCCTGTTTAATAGTTTTTGTACATTTTAACTTGTGTTCTGCTAACCCAGATTTGTTTATGTCCCCAGTTTGAACAGCCTTCTTATGTTCGTTTATTTTAAGAAATAACGACCTACCTTTTTCACTATAAGGAAAGAAGGATGTATTACAATGAAGTGTGATCGAAAATGTACCTTGTTTGCTTTGCCAAATGTTTACAGAGGTATTAGATCGATTCGAACCCTCACCTCATCGATACAGGGGCAGGGACTTTAGAAAAAAAGAATATGGTTGACTACAGGTATTCATATTAATAGTTTGATCACATGATACTTATGAAGTAACCAGCTGAAATGAATTAAACCCGCACATATGAGTGAAATTGACTCGAATGAGACGGAAAACAACCAATAACGAAATGCTTCATTTATACCTTCATATGAGAATTGACGTTGAAATAAAAATACGAGTAAAGCCAGTATTAAACCAACATTGTGTGCTAATAACGGCCAAAATTTAAGTGGTTGTGTTGCTTATAAAAACACCTTAACCTGCATTCCCGATATCATTATCGACATATAGCTTTTATTGTGTACTTCTTGATAAAAAATAAAAGGAATCAGCTTGTTTTCTTTTCCACAAAATGTTTTCTCTATAATAACCAGCTCAAGCCACTCTAAGTCGCCCAAAGAGAGGATATGATTTATATTTCTAATCCATAGGCCTAATCACTTGAAGTTCACCTTTTTATGGATATATGTGATTTGCATGTATTTCTATATACCCCCTACTACCTCCTATTAAACGGCCAAGCGGTATGAAGAAGGCAGCTTTAGAAAACAATAATCACGTTTTAAAACACCATATATTTCTCACTGAATAATATGAGAAACAAAGACCAAGCCAAAAACTAAACTGGGCCTTTTTAATTAAACGGTTGATGCTGCTATATCACTTCATATCCATGTTAATTTGGTATGAATACAGAATGATGAACAGAATCCTCACGGAACAGCAGAACGATGGTATAATCCTTATGGACGATGGTATAATCCTTGTGAATGATGGTAAAATCCTTGTGGACGATGGTAAAATCCTTGTGAACGATGGTATAATCCTTGTGGACAATGGCATAATCCTTGTGGACAATGGCATAATCCTTGTGGACAATGGCATAATCCTTGTGGACAATGGTACAATCCTTGTGGACAATGGTATAATCCTTGTGGACGATGGTATAATCCTTGTGGACGATGGTAAAATTGTTGTGGACGATGGTATAATCCTTGTGGACATGGGTATAATCCTTGTGGACGATGGTATAATCCTTGTGGACAATGGTATAATCCTTGTGGACGGTGGTATAATGCTTGTGGACGGTGGTATAATGCTTGTGGACAATGGTATAATCCTTGTGGACAATGGTATAATCCTTGTGGACAGTGGTAAAATTGTTGTGGACGATGGTATAATCCTTGTGGACATGGGTATAATCCTTGTGGACGATGGTATAATCCTTGTGGACGATGGTATAATCCTTGTGGACGGTGGTATAATGCTTGTGGACGGTGGTATAATCCTTGTGGACGGTGGTATAATCCTTGTGGACAATGGTATAATCCTTGTGGACAATGGTATAATCCTTGTGGACGATGGTAAAATTGTTGTGGACGATGGTATAATCCTTGTGGACATGGGTATAATCCTTGTGGACGATGGTATAATCCTTTTGGACGATGGTATAATCCTTGTGGACAATGGTATAATCCTTGTGGACAATGGTATAATCCTTGTGGACGGTAGTATAATCCTTGTGGACGGTGGTATAATCCTTGTGGACAATGGTATAATCCTTGTGGACAATGGTATAATCCTTGTGGACAATGGTATAATCCTTGTGGACAATGGTATAATCCTTGTGGACAATGGTATAATCCTTGTGGACAATGGTATAATCCTTGTGGACAATGGTAAAATTGTTGTGGACGATGGTATAATCCTTGTGGACATGGGTATAATCCTTGTGGACGATGGTATAATCCTTGTGGACGATGGTATAATCCTTGTGGACGATGGTATAATCCTTGTGGACAATGGTAAAATCCTTGTGGACGGTGGTATAATGCTTGTGGACGGTGGTATAATCCTTGTGGACGATGGTATAATTGTTGTGGTGAACACATTCAATGCAGAAGAATCCACTAGGATCAACCTACAATGGTGATATACGTGTGTGAGAACGTATAATAGGCTGAACCACCTCCCTAATACAGTATACTTCCCGCAGCCAAATAAAACATTCATTAATGTCAATTGATGAGGAGGATATAATATACGTACCATGTTGTTCGTTTTTATTATGCAGTTTGATGTTAACAGTTGTTTAGTAAGAAACACAAAGTTATACCTACAATTACTCAATTCAATATCATTTAGTAGTTTGCAAATGTATTTATTATTTCCAAACATCACAATAAACATAAAAGAGAGATAGAAATTAGAACACTACATAGTACATAAAATAAGCTCCTTAAAGACAGTGGATGTAGACATCTCTCCATCAGCACCTTATGTCCAGGGGTACAATTATGAGTTATCCTCATTGATAACAATTTCCATAGCCTTATACTAGATGCAATATACAATGAAAATAGTGTGGTTCAGGTATTTCTACCGCACTTTCTGTAGGTGTGTATCCATACACGTTCTATGAAGACATTTATGGGTTTTGATGTGCTCTATGTTCCTTGAGGTTTTGTTTTCTTAGGCGTGGGTGGCCAACTAAACTATATATTATTGAATTATTTGCGCTGCTGGAATTATTAGAAAATCAGAGAAAATAGAATTTAATCTAGCATTTCTAAGCAAGGTACACAATCTGGCCACAGAGGTATTTCCATCTTATTTTACTGGAGGTCTGGGGATTTCTATGCACATAAATCCCGTCCTTCGCCCCACACCGATCTCCGCCCTCACATAACCTGACAACCCTGATATATACACCAATCTCGCCCTAACATAACCTGACAACCCTGATATATACACCGATCTCCGCTCCTACTAAACCTGACAACCTCAATATATACACCGATCTCCGCCCCCACTAAACCTGACAACCCCGATATATACACCGATCTCCGCCCCTACTAAACCTGACAACTCGATATATACACCGATCTCCGCCCTCACTAAACCTGACAACCCTGATATATACACCGATCTCTGCCCCCCATACAACCCGACAACCCTGATATATGCACCGATCTCCGCCCCAACATAACCTGACAACACCGATATATACACTGAACTCCGGCCTCACTAAACCTGACAACACCAATAAATACACCGAAGTCTGGCCCCACTAAACTTGCCAACGCCGATATATACACTGATCTCCACCCTGCATAACCTGACAACCCCGATATATACACCGATCTCCACCCCACATAACCTGACAACCTCGATATATACACCGATCTCCGCCCTCACTAAACCTGACAACCCCGATATATACACCGATCTCCGCCCTCACTAAACCTGACAACCCCGATATATACACCGATCTCCGCCCCCACTAAACCTGACAAAGTCGATATATACACCGATCTCCGCCCTCACTAAACCTGGCAACGCCGATATATACACCGATCTCCGCCCTCACTAAACTTGGCAACGCCGATATATACACCGAAGTCTGGCCCCACTAAACCAGACAACCCCGATATATATACACCGATCCCCGCCCTCACTAAACCTGACAACGCCGATAAATACACCGATCTCCACCCCCACTAAACCTGACAAGGTCGATATATACACCGATCTCCGCCCCATTAAACCTGACCATGCTGATATATACACCGAACTCCGCCCTCACTAAACCTGACAACATCGATATGTACACACTGGCACGGGGAAAATTATTGACTGAAATAACCATGGAGACAAGTTTTTAATTGTGTTACAAAGGGAGTCCTGCAACTTAGACTCCCACACCCAATCACAGGCTGCTGTAATAAACTAAAATCCACGGCACTTTACTAGGTTGACAGGAGCTCAGTCAGCAAAACTCTCCAGAATACTTTGTAATATACGGACAAAAGTGAAGAAAGTTTGAGTAAAAACAATCATTATAATTAAGAGATGCTTGTTTGGAAATAAGATCTCAACACGTTACAGTGGCAGGAAACCTTTTCAAAAATGAAATAAACATTGTTTATTGACTTCCATATTGAGGTTTTCAATTCAAACACGCTACTGAGCATAAGTTCTTAAGATAAGTTGTTTCACATTTACAATATATGTTTTAGTTCTCATATTTGCCTGTGCCAGGGGTTCAAAATAACCATTGTTTCAAACAAAAATTGTCTCCATGGTTATTTTAGACAAGAAGATTTCCCCTGTGCCCGTGTGTTTACGTGTTCAAAAATACAATATATGTTTTAGAATGTATTAGTATTCAAGGGAATTGTTTGTTTTTTCTTTTCTCATTTTCATGTGATTTCGATAGTTAAGCTTCAATACAAGGTAATGAGTCTGATGACCATTTACTATCCTATGTTATGAGAGCGGAGAGGATGACAGGCGGGTTGCAGTTAAACTTCATTATTGTATTCACCCCAGGCTACAAGGGTTGTCTGTCACGAGAGCATACATTGTCAGTTTGGTTTATCAATGAAACTAGGCGCAGTTATATGTGTATACGGTACTCTATCTTACAACACATAAATTGATTGCCCAATATTCAGTTGCCAGATGCGATGCTACAGTATGTTAGAAAAATGTTCATGTCCAATTTATCCACATTGTTTAAATATTTCAAGACACATTAAGTTGCATTCTGGCGGCAGCTCTCAACATGTGAGCATATCGATGTTAGACATACATTTTTGGTTCTGGATTTTAAACCATTTGCCAGTTTTGCAGGGAGTCTGTAGTGTTAAAGGGGGAGAATACAAATAATCACTTTACGGTTCAGAATAAGCGCGCTAATGTTTCCATACCAACGGTATTTTTGCGATTTTTTAACGCCTGACAGTGAAATTAGTAAAAGATCACACTAAGCAAAACAAATTGGTCAACTTTCAAAATCTCCCATCTAAGCCTAGGTTAAATTCACCCTCATCGAGTCATTCGTAACTCGCCAATATGGCATGCAGACTAGTTTTTTGCCAGCCACATTTTCTTCAAAGCTTCCTTTGTAATTCAAGGTAAGTTTAGAGAAACGGAAAGCAATTTTCTGGAGACAGGAACACTTGGAAGAGTGTAAAATTAACCTAGGTTTTAATGGGAGATTTTGAAAGTTGACCAATTTGTTTTGTGTATTTAACATAATACTGTACAGTATTTTATAAACTTCATCATGGCCCATGAAAAAATCGCAAAAAATATGTGTTTGGTACCGTTGAAAAGGAAAAACAAGTGCGCTTCTTCTGAACCACAAAGTTTTTTTTTTGTTTTCTGCACAATTAAATAAGGCGGGTATTTAAGGGGGTTTTCAAAGTCTGATAATTTCAAATTGGAAAATTGCAAACTTTTTTAATGCTTTTCAGTCTGATGTCAAACGCTCTGATACTGGACAGGCGTCATAATTTCAAAATTTGGGTGAAATGATGAAAGTCAACATCAATTTTTGACGCCATCGCCTGAACGCAAGTGCAGGCTGTCGTGTATGTCATAATTTCTTACTTTAAAACAATATAAGAACGTGGGACAATGCCTATACACGATGACAAAATCGGAAAAGGAATTCGCATACACGTACATGTTAGTCGTCAACCTAATGAAACATCATAGGTTTACTTTATTACAACAATTTATGATGGGGTATAAAGGTCTAAATGATATACCTCTTTTTAACACAATTAGAAACTTGTCTCTGTGGTTAATTTAGACAACCACAAAGTATTTTTTTTGTTTTCTCCACCATAAAATAAGGCGGGTATTTAAGGGTGTTTTCAGTGTCTAATAATTTCAAATTGGACTGAATCTCAAAGTTTGCTAAAATTATAATAGGAAATCTCATAAGTAATCATACAAGATTTTGTGATACCCGCTGACGAATGACGTTATTTAGAACGTTCATGGTGGCGTTCCCATATCATTTGACGTATTTTGTTCCATAACGTCAAATGTAAACGTCATGTTAGAACTTGTGCTCTCTAGAAATGTTCTCTTACTGCTATTTCGGTGAAGTAATTTTGTACACAGCTGGTATTCTAACACATGCGCGATTTTCTCACAGACTGACTGTAAGATAGGGCAAGGTTGACATATAACCTAGTATATACTCAGAGAATGTTTTTCAGTCTGACGCCAAACGCTCTGATACTGGACAGGAGTCATAATTTTAAAATTTATGTGATATGATGAAAGTCAACGTTAATTTTTGACATCATCACATCAGACCACAAGTGCAGGCTGTCGTGTATGTCATAATTTTTTTACTTTAAAACAATATAAGAACGTAGGACAATGCCTATACACGAAAACAAAATTGGAAAAGGAATTCGCATACACGTACATGTATAAATATATCTTCAAAAGTTAGTGGGTCTGCTCGTAGATAAAATAATGGAAAATCATAAACAGCCATTTGAAGCTAACGCCCAGACAATTTATCTCCTCTCCACCCTTATTTGTCATTGGTGTTTAACCCAGGGTATGTTTACCCGTATATCCCCATTCTTATTTTTCAGTGAGATAGAAACCCCAGTTAAGTTTAACTCCTTCCAACCCTGTAGTAACTTAGTTTTGTAACTTCTAAAGTACTGGAATACTGCACGCACCGCCGTGACTCCTTGCTATCCAAACAATAACACAAACTAACATTTAAATGTATTTATTACCATAATCTATATCTACCGTATTTCGTCTAATGTTTCGCACGCAAAAAAAGACGATAACCCCCTGGAGAGAGTATCGGGAACGAGGGGATAATCCTATAATCTCCAAACAATGAACCGCTTGATTGGCCCACGGAGGTGACGACTGTGACAGTGGGCGGTATACAAAGGCCTAAGTAGATAGTACAATCAATAGATGAACACTTTGCCAGTGTTTTAATTATACAGCAGATATTATAAGTAAAATGACACTTTGCCAAGTCTTTGTTCTGGGCTTAAATACTTTCAAATTATACTTTACAGATTGTAGAGAAATGCCGAGATCAACTATGACAATTTTTTAGTAAATGTCCGCTTTTGATTTAAAAAATACCTCCACGATAAAGAACAAATCAAAGGGAAGCTATTGGCACTTACTAAAGTTTATTCTTTCGAGTAATCTTAATTACAAGTAATGGTAACATTGCAAATGTACGAGAAGTTGCTTTTAATATTACAGCCCTAACTATAACCAGTAAGACTACCGTATTTTCACGCAAATAACCCGCGGGTTATTTTCTTTCTTGTCCCTTCTATGCCACTCAGAGGAAGCACCTCCTTTATAGTCTTATGGATATCATTTCACCCGGAGTTCGTCATTCTATTTTTTGGTGGAAGGCTGTTCGGATTTAGCGTCCTAACTATTGAGCCACGGAGACCCTTTAAGCTGAAGAGGATATCGATAGTTCGTTTCACGGCTACCTTTTGGTCGCTACATTAAAAATGACCAAAGTCCAAATTAGCGGCTAATTCAGAGTTACCAAGTCACATGTAGCTAATTTGGAGATAGTAACTCCGAATTACAAACATTTTTTTTCACTTGACCCTAATATGCCCCTACGCTTCCGTAAATATGGACGTCCTGTCAACGGCTGAATACTTTATTTAAAAAATTGAACAAATGTATTTTCATAAAGTATTCAGCCGTTGACAGAACGTCCATATCCTCAAGGCCCCCGTACTTGTTTTGCTCAATCAGGGCTGCTCTGAATTTTAGGTAGACTTCCAGCTGGTGGAACAGCGCGCCTCCTGGCGGTGTGTGAAGTATCCAGTTCTTGTAAAGTTTGCAGATTGTCAAATGTTGCGCGCCCCCTGGTGGTGTTTGAAGTATCCAGTTCGTGTAAAGTTTATAGATTGCAAAATGTTTGGCGCGCGATTCGAAAAGACTTACAGAGTGCAAAATGTTTGGCGCGCGATTCGAAAAGATTTACAGAGTGCAAAATGTTAGAGATTGCACGAATACTTATGTGTTTTGAATTAAACAGAGAGTTACAAATATAAAAAAACATGAAATATTCAGAATGTTTACGTGAAATAAAAACTATTGTGTTGAGTTTCTTGTAAAGTAATAACTTTGTGTTGAGTGTTAAATATATAATTTTGACACAAACGGCCGCCCATACCATTCGATCAATGACATTTAGATTAAATTTGTAGAGCTAGTATGATTAAAAGCCCAAGCGTACCTTTTTATCAAATTTTAAAAAGAAAGAAAAAAGCAGTTAATGGCTTGAAGTGTGAACTTGACTCTTTACACGACTTGAGATCAACTCAGTCGACTTCGAAGTCAAACTCAAAGTTTCGTCAGGGACCGATTATTAAAAATAATTCCCTTATATTGGAACAAACTTGGATTCTCCTTTACAAAAAGATCAATTATGAGAAATATTTTTTAATAAAATCAATAAAAATGTACAAGTAATCGCTAATTAATTTGAACAGTTTTTTGTTCACTCTTACTATTTACGGATAACGTACGGCATATGCCGTAGTGTGACAGCGTGATCTGGCTTTGTAAAAACCTTTCACACTTAAATTACAGATAAACAGGCTGTTGTGGACGACGAGTTCATTTTAAATACATTATTTACAACTTCTGGAACGGATTTAATATAAATATGATGTTTCGGTGTGTTGTTTCTAATACAGTTATCAAGTAAGTGTAACTGTCTTCACTGGTATTTAGCTAAGCCGTTTACTGACCGATCAGTGATGAAAAACTAGCTCCCCTGCCAGCCGCTATGCAGTCACTCGACTCGTCACCGCGGGGCTCGTTAGCAGAGGTGTGAATATGTCCCCCCACTTCTGGGCGGTTCCTTTCGTATCAACAGCCGTGCGAACAGTGAGGGTAAAAACTGGCGTGCGAAACATTAGACGAAATACGAACAAACAGGATAATCTTTAAATCGGAGCGGTAGCTCTAAAAAGCCATCCCATTGTAATATAGATGAATAAATAGCCTAGTAACCCCGGATTCCGGCTGTGAGTGACTTTGGTAAGATTTTCCCTGTGCCCGTGTGATTTAGTGTTCATAAATATATAAATACGCCAAAACAAGCACCAGCCTTTACCTAGCATCTAGATTTATAATAGTCAAACTACCCGAAAAGATACAAACCCCCAAAAAGTGATGATGTGTCATCATACAAGCTCTAATTATGGGGAATGTTAAAAGTAAGTCCTGTTTCGTACAATTGTTATGTCTGATTGTATTGAAGCACAAAGGACAATATGAACTATAAAGCAATAATGATTACCCAACCATAACTTGCCCGACCACGTCAGCCAAAACCAATCGTTGGCAGGCTGACGATTAAACAAACCTATGTCTGGTACCCTCTTAGGCCCTATTAGTCATTATAGGTTAGTTGAGAGTTGTGGAGTCCCACTCGGAACACACTTCGGCTATCTTCACTCGCTACCGGTCGGCTTTGACACGCCTCGGACAGTCTGCGCTTTTTATACGGTAAATCTCCGTATTTTTGGGCTGAATAAAAATGGCGTCGCAAGTAAATATCAAAATGGTTTACTACAGACGAAAAAATAAAATAAAAATCATTATAAATTAATTAAATGCTAATATCATTTAGAAAGATATTTGTTTATATATTTATTTTAGCCCCGTAAACCACATGTTGTGTAAAGCAAAGAAGAGACGTAGTTTCGGTATATTCCAGGTATCCTCCAATACATTCAAAATGACCTGCAGTCTATCAGAGGGTATTTCACGCACGTAAATCCCGGAAGTTATAAGACTGGTGGAGTCCTTGGCAACTTCTGTAGTGACCATTGTCCCGTGTTCGTGAATATGAAGTCAAGCATACCTCGACTCACCAAATATACACGTCGTGTAGCCCGACTGGGATAAACTACGGGCAAATCTGGCAACGACTGATTGGAATAGCTCACCTAACACCGACAGTATTGACGAAATGACTATAGGTGTGACCAACACTATACTAAATGCTACAAATCTAGCTATACCAAACAGACTTTTGACTGCCGACTCAAACGATAAAACCTGGGTTACCATAGAAATTAAAAGGGCAATTGCCAAACGTGACAAACTTTTTCGACTTTCACGAAGGTTCCCTAGTGACACAAACGAACTGAACTACAGAAAATACTGTAATACCGTTACGTCTCTTATCAGAAAAGCAAAACAGGACTATTTAGACAAACAAACCTCGAAAATCAACTCTGGTAACACTAGTAAAAAATTCTGGTGGAAACTTTGCACGCCATACTTAAAAACAATAATGCAAATTATTCTCCGATTCCTCCACCATTCGGAGACACCAGTATCCAGAACTATATATACGAACCAACGAAAAAAAGCCGATTAAATAGACACTTCGCATCAGATCAGTCATTTTGCTCAAACCACTCTCAGTGGTGTTGCCATCGAAAATAATGATATTTTGACCATCCTGAGCTGCCTAGATACTTCAAAAGCTACTGATCCCGATCAAATTAGTCCTGAAGTCCTGTACGAAATCAGACAAGAAATATGCCCTATTCTTACCCATTTGTTTATTCTCTCTCGTCTAGCTGGTAGATTTCCTGTCTTCTGGAAACAAGCAAACGTTACGCCAGTTTTTAAATCTGGGAATCCTTCCCTCGCCCCAAAAATATCGCCCTATTTCCCTTCTCAGTTGATTTAGCAAAGTTTTTGACAGGGTAGTTTTCAAACATGTATTTTCTTTTGTCTGGGAAGAGCTTAGTGCTTGTCAGTATGGTTTCCTTCCCGGAAATTCTACCCTTATCCAACTATTAGACCTCTATTTTGATATTGCCAAAGGCTTAGATGAGGGTAAAGAAATAGTTCTTATATTCTTCGATATATCCAAAGCTTTTGACCGATTCTGGCACAATGGATTGCTAGCCAAGTAAAGATCTCATGGCATTCATGGTAAACTATATGATTGGTGTGTCAGCTACCTCACAGAACGACAACAACGAGTCGTGGTTAAAGGTCACCAGTCTAACGTTGAAGCAGTATATGAATTTATTATGACGTCTCATAGGTTTGGATGATTGCCGTTACATTTATGTATATGATTCTGGTCCATTGGAATTGTATTAATGGATGTTATATAAGTTATAATAGGTCTACAATTAACAGGCTCATAGCTGCATAGCGCTATAGAGACGGTCATCTCATTTTTCCATTATTTTTCTCATTATCGTCTATTAATTACAATATTATTTTCACTCATTCTCAATATTATGATTTATTATTTTCTACTATTTTCATCATTCATACTCCGATAATTACCATTATCATTGTTATTAGCTATGTCGTTATTTCAGTTGTATTGTTCACTCTCTTCTTCTATACTCCATTGCCCACATTAACTTGTATAAATTGCCAAATATGATTATGGTAAACATTCGAAATCTTGTACATAGGGTTTATATTCTGTTTTCTTTGTAAAATTTCATGTCAATTATATTATATCCCACGATATACACATTATAAGCTTAACGTGTATGTTTTATATAAAAAAAGAAAGTGTAATCCCAAAATAACGAGAATACAAATAGAATACAAACTGCGTCCCACCAAGTGGGTTATTAGTTTGGTTGATGACATGAATAGTTATTCATATCTTTTTTATCATCTTTTTTAGATTGTATGTGGATGGAACTACACAATGGTCCTAACTCAAAAAGGGTCTATATATTCCTGGGGTGGGAATGGTCATGGTCAGCTTGGAACAGGAGACAAAACTGAATACAATCACCCTAAACAAATTCTGATCGATGAAAGGTATGTCGGTATGACTTATCATATTTATCTCATTACGTTTAGAAACACGTACAATAATTTAATTATTTCCCAATAATCACATACTAAGGAGTTTGGTAGTCATACAACTCTCTTGCTGGGTGTGTATCTTTTCGGGTGGAAGTTTGACTATGATCAATGTCATTATCTATTTAATAAGTAAGTAGTTTAAATAAAAGTAAGGTAATTGCAGGCACTCAATAATCCCTGAGTAGAAATATGTTTCACTATCAATGATATGTTCAAACATCAGTGAATTGACTAACACTTAATGTATTATGTAGGAGAGAAGATATGAGCATACATGTTAAAGTAGAAGATTTAGCTTATACAATACACTTTATTTTGAACACAATATTAACCTTTTAATCAAACAACATTCTTATATTTTTCACCTTTTTCTGTCACGAGCTATCACTAGGAGTTTTCTATTAGAAGCGAACATATTTTGTTTATCAGCATAAAACGGATTTATTAATAGATTTGGGCATATTTATACAGCAACTCGAGGACATAAATATACCTTTCCCTAAAACACACATTTAGGCATAATAACAAAAATATTTCTGCCGATCAGGAAGATACTGTATCATAAATAAAAAAGGTGTACCTATTATACTAACTATATAAGTATTCCCTTTAATTCACTGCTTTTTTTACCGTTCGATGTAACAGACACTAAATTGGATAATATTCTTTCAGGCTTTAAATTGTATTACTTCAAATCGAATCGACGAATTATAACGGAATTTTGAATTAGTATTAAGCTACCAGCAAAGTTAAATAGCATCATAAATTGTCTGTGTTAATGTCTGTCTGTCGTCATCGTCGTATTCGGAGACAATCTTAACCTGGGAGGAACCCTTAGTCAAAGGTGGGATCTCAACAAGGTTCTGTGACGCGTTTCTTAGCCATCTCCAAAAGGTCAGATAATACCAATTCTAAGAACCACCCAATAATTTCACAATATATGTATTGAGAAGGTTTTATACAGTAGAAACCCCAATACTGTTGTTTAGAGTTCAAATTCGGCGTCGATTCAAAAATGTAGTCCAACCTGGACGAGGACAATAAATTCCGTTATGGATTCTGCCCTGTATATTTTTATTATCCGTGCGTGTTCCTTAGGAGTTTGGTTTTGGATCAAATTAACCTGAAGCACATTTCTGTGTTCAGTAATTCCTCGTGTTAAGCCCTAATCGTTCATTAATCTATTCCTGAAAAACAAACTGCCAGTGTCTTTATTTGATTGACGGGTTTTATTCTCTCATATGATGTCCGTGTACAATACCAAAGGTATAAAAACACCTTGGAACGACCAATATATCTTTCGGCTTATAATCACGCTTTGAGGATGTTGTTCGACTTGTATGGCATTGACGTCATCTTTCTGTTGTAGGCGCTGTGACACGCCTCTTTTTCATTGCGTTAAAAACGAAATGAACACGATTCTGACGTCAGATTGATCCAAAAACTCAAAGTAGCGTCATTTTGCCATACACGTAGGCTTCTGCGCAAACGTCAGACCTTAAGTCGAAAAGGTCTTTACCACTTCTAACGCGACCAATAGTGAGGTTTTAGTTGTTTCATGGTAGTAATGCGATCTTTTCATTAGTTTTGATAATCATTTGAACAATGTCTTTATAAAGTGCGATTGAAACACTCGTCGATGTAGAATGATGACCGACAGGCAAAAGTGCGCCCGGCAAAGATCAGCACCCCTCAACTAGTACCTTCTTATGAAGCCCTTCCTTATTGGATAGTGTTTTATTGGGTATTCGGAGGTTAAAACAATAACCATACAATGCATTTAAGCGGTAAAATCTCGGATTTTCTGACTTTCCGTTTAGCTTGTTTAATGAAGCGAAACAGAAAGAACATAGAGCGATGTTAAATAAGAATTCCAGAGTTTAAAATTACACCCGGCCAAATCGTTCTACCAAACGCACTATTCTCTCATTTTTAATTTATTCGTGTTACGGATGAAGCTCTGTAAGCTCTGAATATAAAATTGAAACAAGTTCTTGATTGCTTTATTGCCAGACATTACGTTGAGCTTGTTTGTATGACAACTCTGGATCCCTATAGACAAGAAAGACGATTCTTAGTACTCTAATGAGTAATGAAACTCTCAGTCTGAGTTAAGTAAATTGGTACACGAGTACGCCTAGATTTGAAAAACATGGTCTATATAAAATCCCAAACCCCATTGATTGATGCTGAATGTCAAAATTGTTGTATCCATGTTGAATCGTGTGTCAACGAAAGGAAAGTCTTCGCGACCTTTCACACTTTGGAAAAGGTACTGTCTTTTAAACCGAATGATTGTTTCAAGCATATTAACTCTTGGTATGAAATAATCAGACTACTTCCCATTCACCCACTCTAGTGGGGATCTGATATGACATAATCTTACAGAATGCAGTTTTTCGACATGATTGTGACACTTAAGTTGACAGTTTTAAAAACAGAAAATAATTATTTGCATGACATTTGATGGTTAAATTTTTTTTAGCGAAATAATTTTTTAGAACTGGTTCTTAAAAGAATTTTAAAATTGAAAGGGTGGGCGTGTAAATGACCTAACGAATTCACAGCGACTGTCCATAAAGATTTGATGTTTTAAAAGTCATTAATGAATTGGCAAATGGTCTCCGGTTTCTCAGCTTATAAAAATCTATGTTAGTAATGCTACATTTAGGAAGGGGATTTAATACTTAGCAATGTTTTTATATCTGGGTTATTTGAATATTGGATAAAAAACAATTCAGATTTATAATACTCACTGATTGAAGATTTTTGTGTGTGTTTTACGCTCTAAGCAATTTTGAAAACACAACAGTTAGGCCATGAACGTGTTGGCTATGATGTGTCAAAATAATGTTATCAAAGATGTTCATGAGTAGATCTATTGGGAAATAGAAATGGAAAGCCTTGCATAGGCATTGTTTTAAACGTTAACATGGTCGCAAATGGTAAATGGAGCTCACTCACACGACATATTGTATAATATGTTACATGAAACAGACTCAGCTGCAGTCAGCAAACGCTCGCTTCATGTCAACATGTATCTGTTCCTCCATATACTGTTATATTTGAAGAGTAATTAACACTTGCAGTGGGATTCAAACTATTAACCATTTCTTGATTTCACCTTATATGTGTGCTAACATATCAGTAAATAGAGAAGATGTGTAAACGCAGACATAGTTTCAAGTAGGAGTTAACACTTTGATCGTTGTTTAAATGAAATTCTTATAAAACATCCATAATAACGAAATAACCGGATTAGTTTTAAACGTTCGTTTAAATACACCAAACGCATTCCAACCCAAACTCAAATTAACATATGGTTTAGATTTTAGTTCAGTTATATTTGGTGACCATTCATTCTCACGTGTATTATTGTATGTTTATTCCCTCATTTGCCTTCAGGTTTATCGAGATAGCAGCTGATCAATATAGTGGATCCCTGTGCATCTCAGCCGGCCTTACTGATACATGGAGGGTGTATATGTGGGGTGGTGATAAACATACCTCTCCTTATCTCACAGATTATACAATCATTGATGAAGTGTTTGTAAACATTCCAGATAAACCTTTCACTTGGAGACTATGTTCTGTAGGTAAGTTTTAAGGAGAAAACAAACATGGTGAAGTATGTCATTTGTGTCGTGTGCAAATAAAGAGTATTACCTTGTTATGTATGGCTGATATGTTATGTAATTAATATTTAAACCAAATGAACACTAAAACACACTGGCACAGGGAAAATACCCTTGATTAAAATAGCCATAGGCCTACAGATAAGTTTCTAAAGTAGTAAGGAAACTATTCATGGTGTAATCTCAATATTTCGACTTTAATTAAGTCATCGTCAGGATAATTATGAGTACATCAAAAGGCAGTGTAGAAAAGACAGAATACAAGGATGATCATATTCAGCAATGTGAAAACTTCAAATTACTTAATATACCCTCAAACATAGACAACCTGAAACCTATCCCAACTGAATCATTTTTAGCCCAAAATACCAAAGTAATTGATTCATTAAACAACTGGAATGAGTTATTATTTAAGGAAGCTCGCTCTATCAGGAGATTAAAACCGGCCATCAATCACGGAATTATGCCTACAAAAGAACTATTTATTTCGTTAATCTCTGTTATAAGTTAATGCAATATGCTTTATTCTAAAACGCCACCTATCGCCAGAAGATATTACTAGATTGTTATTACTATCTTTTCAACACCTGTTACCATTTCTATAGCTTATACATAATAAATATATAATTTTAATTAATTCTGTTAATTTATCAATTCTATTTTTTTTTCTCTCTTCCTTCTTTTTGCTCATTACAGATATATATATCTTTATATACATACAAACATGTATTTTTTTCAAACTTAACTAATTATTACCGTGAATGTTTGCATAGACCTAGCAGTGATTTCAATGGCATATATTTACTTAAAGGCACACTTGTCGCGAAAATCCAGAACATTGTTTACATAAAAACAGTGGGCGGTTTTCTGTATTTTTCCCAGACAGAAGGAGTTAGGAACTTTCTATTTTTACCAAAATTTTTGGTTTAATTTTAGTGGTTTTAATCATAGTAAGATGTAAATTGGTTTTCTTAACAAATGTTCAACAGGCTACGGCGGCAAGTGGGCCTTTAATTTATTAGCTTGGCTTGGTATTATGACTGCCTTTTAGGACCCTGATTTATTGTAACAAAATTTTAATCTCACCATGCCTCCTTAGTGTCAACCATCCTTGTATTCTGTCTTTTCTATATAAATGAACACTGTCTTTTAATGTATTCTCTTGACATTGAGTTAATTAAAGTCAATATATTGGGATTACACCACGAATATTTATTGTTAAAGTGGCATGAGCTGCCGAAATTCACACTTTTTTCATAATTTCTTATTGTCACGACAGTAAGAGGCTTTGAAGGCCATCGAAAAACTAAATGATTGGCGTTGGAATGAGGAAAATCCATACAGTATGTGGCCTGTATGAACCGAAAACGTGTTTGGAAAGTAAACAAAATTTAAATAACCGGGACGACCATTCATTTATTCTAAGCTACAGTTAGTTCAAAACAATACTTTATTGTACATTCTCGAGACTAGAAGCACTAAAAAGCTTCGGAATTATACGTCTTGAGAAAAATACTCAATAATTTCAGCATTCTGTTTGATCGTCAAAATATCAACAATTTGGCAGCTCATGCCACCTTAAGTTGTTCAGTGGATCAAATAGATAAGTTTCTAATTGTGTTAAACTTTATACCCAATAATATGTTGTAATAAGCTATAAAAGCCCATGCTATTTCATTACCTTGAAGGCAAACAAGAGTAAGGTGTCTTCAGAAATATTTGAAATCACTGTTTTGCCATGGATAATGGTTATATACACAAAGTAAAAAGTTATTCCCCTTGAAAGTCTGCACCGACCGATAAAATCATTGGTGTAGGGAGATTGTTGGCAAACTGATGTTGGAGAATTGATGGTTGTAAGAAAGGGCAACATTCTGGGGATAAGAAATCACCATTAATGGCAATAAGTTATACAATTTATTCAGGATATCTTTAGCCAAATCAAAAGTGTATTTTGACAAAATAAAAAGATACTTGTAAGTATGAAACTTCAGAGTCCATCTGACTTCACAGGGTGAACATATTGAAGTAAAAATTTCATTTAAAGTGAGCAGAACACATCCCTAGAACAGAAGGTCAACAGCGCGTATAGCCTCCATAAGCTTCCAGCCTTACACCAAGTCGCTGCAGACTTTCCGGGGGGGGGGGGGGGGGGGGGGGGTAAGTATCTTTTAGAAAGTGAATATAACAGTATTTTCGTTATGTTGGGATTACACTTTCTTGAAAATATGATAGAAATTCTTCAACCGATAATTGGGTGACGCCCGAAACGGGAATCGAACCCAGGTCCAAGAGTGTGGCATCTATCGCCAGCACTAAGTGTCGGTTTGGCTGAATGGATTAGTGCTGGCGATAGATGCCTTACTCTGGGACCTGGATTCGATTCCCGTTTCGGGCGTCACCCAAAAATCGGTTGAAGAACTTCTACCATATTTTCAAGAAAGTGTAATCCCAAAATAACGAGAATACTTTCCAGGGGGGTGCTTAACTGTTTTCTTTGTGTATATTTTACAGTTACAAATCTAAATGAATGCCAAAACGATGTGATGCATTTTTTTTTTTAGTATATTTAACATATTGTATTGCTCTCGCTATATTTAGGAATTTATATTTTCGAAAACTCTTCATTTTTCCAATACTGTCAACTAATGTGTTTTTTATTACTTGTAGAAGGTGGCGCTCTCAAGCCAAATCACATGCGTACTGCATCTAGAGTAAGTAGCATAATGCAGCCAGCTATTGCTGAATATGGTTTAAGACGCTTCGTTTCAAGATTAATATAGTCTACTCATGACGATTATTGACTTTCGAAATTTAGGTAACACTTGATTGATGATAAATATTTTATTAATTTGTGTACTGATTTCTGTATATCATTTTCTGTGTTTTCATTGGTAGAGTTTGAGAGAACTAAGAGTACAACTAGATAAGACAAAGAAAGAGAGGGACGACTTAATGAAAGAGAGGGATGACTTAAAGAAAGAGAGGGATGACTTAAAGAAAGAGAGGGACGAATCAAGGAAAGATAATGAAACTTTGCGTAGAAAGGAATTAATTCGGACAGATCCAGCTCAGCTATCAGGTTAGTTTATTTCAATGATGACGTCATATATATTTACGCAAAGCTTTCTGGGTAAACTATGTACCTACGTTCTCCATTTTGTTTACCAGTACTTGACAAGATGTCACTTTTTTGGAAAGCATTGGTTACATAAAGTGTTTTTATCCACACGTTTTTCTGGTGAATTGGCGCCTTTTACGTCTTCTTCTCGATACAGTATTATTCCTTCAGCCATTTTGTAAAATTATGTAAACATCCCTCAATCCCCCAAAGTGCTTTGCGCGTAAATTTCAAGTGACGTCATCAAGCAATCGGTCAATTGTTTGTTATTTTTGTCCAGAAGCACCTAATAAGAGATTTGTTCATTTATTGATCTAAGATATATACGTTAAAGTAGCTTTTATAAGCAACAAGGACTGCAAAACATACCCGATATTTTAATATTGTCCTAAATTGGCACACATTTTTGATTTGTATAGGTAACTGACTTTATCGAATATTTTTATTCCAACGTAACTATTTAATTTTTTAAAGGCACTTTAAACGATTAACTTCTCTTGGTGATCGAAAATTATGGAAAAAAATCTATAAGGTGGATAGATATGTACCTTCACAAAATTAGAAACGAATTGACAATTTCCATCCCTTAGCACGGCTCAAGAGTTATGCCCCTTACATTACCGCTGCTGTAAAAAGCCTTGTAAACACATTATCTGTAATAGTCTTTAACTTACAACTTTGAAACTTCACACATTTGTTTAATACAGCAAGTACAAGAAGCCTAACGAAAATCAATGGGCTTGGATGTTTTTTTCAAGAGTTATGCCCCTTACTTAACAATCAACCAACAACCTCCTTGTAAATGTGATACATGTATGTGGAGTAGTTTTTCACTCGCAACAAATTGTCTGGAAAATAAATATATCTTTGGTTTCTTTGGCCCAGACCCGAGGGGTCCTGATGGCGACAGCCACATAAATCAAGTATTTGCAAAACATATTTATAATTTTCTGACTTGTGTGTTCTTTATTTTACAACAATACAGTAATATGTGTTTTGTTTAAAACGCAATCGGTCTTTATGGTGCTGAGAATCCAACATTTCTGGTAGTGTGCAACTCCAACCTTTTGAAACAGATATATGAGGAAACAGTTTGTTTTCATTAAACACGCTGGTGTGCTCTTCGCAGAGTGTCAAAATGACCGCTGTCATCTTCAAATGTAAGGAACCTGGCCACACATATTTGTCGACGAATGGTTTCAATAAACATTGATCTAATTAATTTATGGCATAATAATAAAGGACCTGTAAATATTGATCTGTCATTGTCAACCGATGGATCTATAATCTCTAATATAGAAAAAAAGATAAAACACCAGGTATTATTCGAGGATAAAACCAATGTCACATGATACACATCCAACTTTAATCTACTATTCATGGCGGAAAAGTCAGCATATTTACAGAAACTATCTTTGTAACCCATAAAATCACACTGATGGCTTAATTGTCTATTCATTGCTTATTTGATAAACAAAATCACGCATTTCCCCCCTCAGTAATGTTACTGAGATATCTGGACTGTGGCAGAGAAAGATAAAATTCCAATTTCTATTTTAAATCCAGCATAGATGAGGGTCAACTATACAAATACAAATCTCAACTAATTAGCAATGGAACCAAAAGATCAGGCGAGTCAATTTGAGGAAATACATCATTAACTCAAAGAATTTGGAAGTCAATTTATATATTAAGGAACCTGCTTCCTAGGTATACATGTAGAAAAGGTACAGAATTATGGGAGTTTCATATCAAATCCCTATTGCATCAGATAAATCACAAATATTTCCAACGCACAAGGAAATGTCCTTATTTAATATACCTCAATATTCATTAGGCATTACTCCCATTCTATTGGTCAATACGTACCACGTACCGTGTCAACATTTTTCGATGTATGACCTGGAGAGAAATCTGAAACAGATATCTTATATGACGCCCTTATATGCATGGTATGATCACGTCATATCGGTTGTCAATGTCTAGACAAAATTGCAGGGGAGGGGGCAGAAAAAACACACACACACACACTTTTGTCCCTACTAATTTAGGCAACTGTGGCCTTTACCCGTATTCTCGATTTTTATGTGACGTGACAATTGCGAAAATGAGGCTGTTAATCAGAAGGTTCAGAGATTGCTTGCATGGCTGGAACAAAATGGCACCCACTGAGTTGTTTTTACCCATGCTTGATCATTCTGTGAATGTTAGGGCTTCAGAGACCATGTGAGCGACATTGCCAGACTGCCCAGATGTCCAAAATCTAGAAAAGATAATAATCTACATGTATATATCATCTTAAGCTTATACCATTACGCCATTGATAATCCCCTCCCAAGATACCTAGTTGTTAAATATGTATGACCCTTGTAAATAGTTATATTTAAAAAACAAAAACAAAAAAACCGAACTGCAATCAATAGTAGGTTGTAGTTTAATGCTGGGGTCAGGGGTATTAAGAGTGTCAATGAAATATTGAAGGTCTTATCAACCACTACATCAATTGTTTAGTACTCATGTGTTTTTCTTTTGTATTGTTTTATTTTTTACTGTTCCATTTTATAGCTCTATACCCTACACATTGTTTGGGTATTTAGTACAATAAAATTTGACCTATCAATTAGACTTATTACTAGAAGATGGACATTACAATTATTACCAATAAAGTAGATAATTCAATAATATCGTTCGGATATGTATAGGTTGGTACAAATGTTATCTGAAATTTTATTTGTAGGCCTACATAGCCTCCTAGTTGACTTTGGTGGTCAGTTAATTGTGATGTAGGTTTTTAGACCACCATGATCAAATCGCTTTTTGTCCGTCGTCCGGTGTCTGTAAACTGATCGCGATTTCAAGAGAACTATTTTCGGATATTCATCAAATTTTACAGACAGGTTCCCCCTATGGTCTAGTTGGGCTACACATTTTTTTGGGCTCGATTGCGTAGTAAAATTGCTGCTAGGCAACCGTTTTGTTTTTCTCCTTTTTGTCACTTTTCTCCTAAAGTAATGAGAGGATCTTTGTAAAAATTTGTATGCAGGCTAACCCTATGATCTCGTTGTGTACTATGCACTATGCGTATTATGCTCATTTACATATTCACAATTGCGGCCACTGGCCATTTTGTTTTTCTTCTTTTTATCACAGTTCTACTAAAGTAATGAAAGGATCTAATTCGTAAAATTTTGTACGCAGGTTAACCCTATGGTCTTGTTGCGCACTATACACTTATTTGCTCATTTGCATATTCAAAATGGAGGCCGGAAGCCATTTCTGTGGTTTACATAGTTTGTGATCGCGGAATCAAGAAAACTACCAGCCGGATCTGGATGAATTTTTAGACCACCATGATCTCAAAAGCGCTTTTTGTCCGTGGTCCGTCGTCCGGTGTCTGTAAACTTTTCTTGTGATCGCGATTACATGAGAACTACTGGTCGGATCTTCATCAAATTTCACAGACATGTTTCCCTTATGGTCTAGTTGTGCAACATTTATTTGTTTGCTCATTTGCATATTTAAATCGCCGCTGGGCGCTGGCAGCCATTTTTTAATTTTTACCTACATAGTTTGTGATCACGGAATCTAGAAAACCACCAGGCCAATCTTGGTGAAATGTTTTTGTGTTGGTTCCCCATATGGTCTAGTTGTGCAACATCTATTTTTCTGGACTCATTTGCATATTTAAATGGCCGCTGTTTTTCTATTTTTTATCAGTTTTCTCTCTTGTGATTGCGACTCCAAGAAAACTGCTTGTCGGATCTTCTTTAAATTTCACACGCACGTTCCTCCTATGGTCTACATGTAGTTTTGCAACATTTATTTGTTTCACTCATTTGCATATCAAAATGGCCGCTAGGCGACCATTTTGTTTTTCTTAATTTTAGCACTTCTCTCCTAAAATAATGAGAGGATCTTCGTAAAACTTTGTACGCTGGTTAGCCCTGTGGCCTCGTTGCGTACCCCGTCGTTGATGTTTTCATTTAACACATTCGGTACCCCACTGACGCCGTATGGTTATTTTTTTTACAACTTCAACTAATTTTGAAAATGAACAAATAAAATCACATGTTGCATCTGTTGGTTGCTTTGTGTTTTTTTATCCTTGAAAATTATAGACATATTTGCATTAGCAAAATTATAGAAAAATTAGCCTCCAATATGCTCTTTGATTTTTTACATAATCATGAAATTATCTCCCCTGATCAATTCGGGTTTCAGCCATTTCATTCAACCCTTCATGCAGCTATCGTTCTATATGATCACTTAGTTCAATCCAAAGACCTGAAACTTTACTCTTCTGTGGCTTTTCTAGACCTTTCTAAAGCCTTTGACACAGTCAGCCACTATTTTCTCCTAAAAAAACTGAATCATTATGGTATCCGTGGGGTTGCAAATAACTGGTTCAATAGTTACCTGAGTGAGAGGCAACAGGTGGTTTGTGTTAATGGCGTGTCATCACCTACTCATTACATCACTTCCGGTGTGCCCCAGGGGTCCATTCTTGGACCAACTTTATTCATCCTGTACATAAACGATATTGTTAACTCCTCTTTGTTACAATTCACCTTATATGCAGATAATACCAGTGTTATTTCGACTGCAACATCAGCTAAAGAAGCAGTTGATATTATGTCAGAAGAGTTGCAAAAAATTTCATCTTGGTTCAACGCTAACCGTCTATCCCTTAATTCAGGCAAAACTAAGCTCATGCTAATTTGCCCCAACCGATGTAGGCCTTCTCCACCTTCATCGATTCTTATCAACAATGTGGAAATTTCCATTGTTGAGGAATTTAAATTCCTGGGTGTTGTGTTCAACAATAAATTAACATGGACCTCTGATATTACTTTTGTGAGCAAAAAGGTATCCCAGCACATTGGAGTCATTAAACACATAAATTCTGGGCTGAATTTATCAACTTTATATATTCTCTACAATTCCTTAATTTTACCGTATATGTCTTATGCCAAAGCTCTCTGTGGTAGAAGTCGGGTTCCCCCCACGTGGAAGTGGATCATATGAAAGCTGCAGGGAATACAACACATTAGTCACAGACTTTAACCTTGATACCCTGGTTGACGATGCTGTTCAGTATATAGAACAGCGATTTTCAGCATTTAAAGAAATTCCAATGTCTAGCTTTACTGTGTTTGACTACCGCAAAATACCATATCAACAAGATCAAATGGCCACATATGGGAATGAGCAAATCAAAGATATAGTCAAGCACTACCAGGATGTGCTACCTGATAATGTTAGAACTCAATCCATACTTGAATGGCCAGAGCTTAAGGTGATACTTGCCGAACATCGAAATGCAAATTCTTTTGAACTTTACTCTGACCTTCTCTGTCAAAGATCCCCAGACCTCAGAAATATTTTAGTGTTAATTGAAATTATGGTAACTGTCAGCCCAAGCACAGCAGCCTGTGAGCGTGGATTTTCAGCGGTCAATAGAATTAAGACTGATTTGCGATTTAGTTTGTCCCAACTGAGTTTGAGACAGCTTGTACTTGTTGGTGCAAAGTCTTTTAAAAGTGAGAATGAAAGACAACATTTAATAGAATCCTCTGTGAGAAGATGGATGTCCATGGGTAACAAGCATGCAAATGGTCATAAATTGCCTGGTCCACGAAAAAAAAAATGAAGTCCCCTCTTCTCAATCCAGCCAAAACCCTGCCTCCCCTCCTCCTGATCCTTGTAGTTCTTTTGACAGTGAGAAATTTGTCCAGGTTGATAACAGTGACTCTGACTCATGCGACTCAATGGATGATTAAACTTTGTCAGAACTCTTCCATTTCCTGTGTTTATAATCACTGATCACACACAAGATAAAAGTGACAAAGATGAAATCAACAATCAGTATTGTTATCTATTTTCATTCAGGAATCTTTATTTATTATTAAAAAGTTCCTGCTGTTGTCAAAATATGTGCATACAGGGGTACATGCATATACATACACATGCCAAGCATACCCGGTACTTACCCAGTGAAAGCGCATATATCATGAAATCATGGCAACCTTAAACACAATTTTATGTTGTTGCAATAAACCTTAAAGCCCATGCTATTTCATCGGGTTGAAGACAAACAGGAGTTACGTTTTAGTGAGTAGAATTTAGAAATTTATTTTGGTGGTCGGAAGGGTATGTTATTGAACATAATTATAGGATTATCCAAGGCTTCAGTAAATGCTTCCATAACAAGACAGCCATTAAACAGAATCCGTTTTGTAAATAATTTACACTTATATTCAAAGTATACCTAATAAGATATAGCAATGTCAAGACGAATTGATGCATTTTTATGTATTGCTTGCTTGTGTGATTGATGTGTTATGTATTGGTTGTAGAAGGGGACGCTGTTAAACCAATTCGCATGCGTACTGTACCTAGCTGTGGAACACAGACAGACATAGACCGTATAGTAAGTAGCATAATGTATTGTAGAAATAAACATGACACTCATTTGATGATAGATATTTTATTAATTTGTGTTCTGATTTCTATATATTATATTATATTATCTGTTTTTTCATTGGAAGAGTGTTAAAGAATTTGAAAAACTCAGAGTAAAACTGGATGAGACAGAGATGGAGATGGAGAACATAAGGAAAGAGAATGAAACGTTGAGTAGAAAACATGAAGTCCTATTTAATGAAAACAAAGACTTACATCAAGAGTTATCAGGTTTGTTTAATTCAGTGATACACTTTGCCAACAGGCCCGAATGAAATGCTAGTCTTTTGAAACCAAACAGAGTAAACTATAAACAAACTATATTGTTGATGTATTTTAGGGTCAGGTGCTGCTAGAAATAGAGAACGTGTCAAAGAAACAGAATTAGACAATGATTTGTTATTTTTGTCCAGAAGTACCAAATAGGAGATTTGTTCATTTATTGATCTAAGATATATACGTTAAAGTAGCTTCTGTAAGCAACAGGGACTGCAAAACATACTCATACCTCCTGCTATTTGAATTGTGTCACACATTTTCGATTCGTATAGGTAACTGACTTTATCGAATATTTTTATTCCAACGTAAATATTTAAATTTTTAAAGGCCCTTCAAACGATTAAAGGCCCACTTGCCGCCGTTGCCGGTTGACATTTGTTAAGAAAACCAATTTACACGAGCTTACTACAGCTAAAACCACTAAAATTAAACATATCACACATAAAGCATGTTCAATTCGGTATAGAATGTATAAATGAGGGTGAAAAACAAACGAAGAATCGAAGCTCGATTACAACAACAACAACAATCAGTGTTGGTTTACTTAAGTGTTGGATTACCCTCATTCAGTCTGTGGTTTGCACTCGGCAGGCTTTTATAGTCTCCTTACTCGATCTTTAGCCTGTATTTCTTACATAAAGTTCGTAAAATTATACTGTGTCGTTAGATTGCCCACACGACTCAAAACATTAGGGCACTTATGCGCATGCTCAGGTTCGAAGTTTGTTTACATTGCGGGTACTTGAAAATATGTTTTTCAATTCAAATTAAAAATACTAAATGATGCCAAAACTTTCAATTTCTGGTAAAAATAGAAAGTTCCCAACTTCTTCTGTGTGGGAAAAATACAGAAAATTGTCCACTGTTTTTAATGTAAACAGTATTCTGGACTTTCGCAGCAAGTGTGCCTTTAACTTCTCTTGGTGATCGAAAATTATGGAAAAAATCAATAAGGTGGATAGATATGTACCTTCACAAAATAAGAAACGAATTGACAATTTTCACCCCTTAACACGGTTTAATAAATCAAGTATTTGCAAAACATATTTACAATTCAAGAAATGTTTTAAACTCTCCTGCAACGTGGGCTCCATGATACTGATAATAAATTAAGACATCACCACATAGTTAGTTAGTTCTTTGTTCACCAACAACTAACTACATGGAGATGTCTTAATTTTTTATCAATAAAATTTACAATGTCTGACCCGTGTGTTCTTTATTTTACAACAATACAGTATTATATGTTTTGTTTTAAACGAAATCGGTCTTTATGGTGCTGAGAATTCAACATTTCTGGGAGTTTACAACTCCACCGTTTTGAAACGGATATATGTCAGAATATTTACTTAGGTTTTCGGCTGCACATGACGGCACAAGACTTCTCATAATTTGACGAGGTTTACAGAAACTATCTTTGTAACCCATACAATCACACTGATGGCTTAATTGTCTATTCATTGCTTATTTGATAAACAATATCACGCATTTTCAGCTTAGTAATCCTACTAAGATATCTGGACTGTGTCAGAGAAAGAGAAAATTCCAATATTTGCAGCATAGATGTAGGAAAACTGTAGAAATCTCAAATTATTAGCAATGAAACCAAAAAATCAGACAAGTCAATTCGAGGAAATACATCATTAACTCAAGGAATTTGGAAGTCAAATTATATCAAGGAACCTGCTTCCTAGGTATACATGTAGAGAAGGTACAGAATTATTGGAGTTTCATATCAAATCCCTATTGCATCAGATAAATCACAAATATTTCCAACGTACAAGGAAATGTCCTTATTTATTATACCTCAATATTCATTAGGCATTACTCTCATTCTATTGGTCAATACGTACCACGTGCCGTGTCAACATTTTTCGATGTATGACCTGGAGAGGAATCCGAAACAGATATTTTATATGACGCCCTTATATGCATGGTATGAACTGGGTATGTCTGATCACGGCATATCGGTCGTCTGCTTCCTAACTCTAGCATGACGCAAAGTATTCATTTCGCTGATTTATCTGATTCAAATGTTCAGGATGTTTTGGAAAATCGCAACCGTAACAACACAAATAATGAGATTGATGCGTTTTCGGTTATCCGTCGCACAAATTGCCTGGCAAAATACACAGGTATGGAGAGTACATATATCTCAAGCTATGGTGTAGCCTAATAGTAGCTGGAAATATCCAAGCCCTGTGGCCAAAGTATATATTGATGAGGTGTGGCCATACAAACTACATCAATGTCCAGAAAAAAATTGCAGCGGAGGGGGCAGGAAAAAAACACACAAACACAAAAATATCTGGAACTTCTTTTGTCCCTACTAATTTAGGCAACTGTGGCCTTTATCCATATTCTCGATTTTGATGTGATGTGACAATCGCGAAAATGAGGCTGTTAATCAGAATAGTTGGAACAAAATGGCACCCACTAAGTTGTTTTTACCCATGCTTGATCATTCTGTGAATGTTAGTTCTTCAGAGACCATGTGACCGACATTGCCAGACTGCCCGGATGTCAAAAATCAAGAAAAGATAATAATCTATATATCATATTAAGCTTATACCATTACGCCATTGATAAAGAAGATACGTAGTTGTCAATTATTTATGACCCTTGTAAATAGCTATATCCAAAAAACAAACAGAACTGCAATCAATAGAAGGTTGTAGTTTAATGCTGGGATCAGGGGTATTAAGAGTGTCAATGAAATTATGAAGGTCTTATCAACTACTGACAATACACTACATCAATTGTTTAGTACTTTAGTACTGTTTTTGCGTATTAAAATGGCCGCTAGGCAACCATTTTGTTTTTCTCCTTTTTATCACTGTTCTCCTAAAGCAATGAGAGGATCTTCGTAAACATTTTGTACGCAGGTTAACCCTATGGTCCCGTTGCGCACTATAAACATATTTGCTCATTTGCTTACTCAAAATGGCGGCCGGAAGCCATTTGTGTGGTTTACATAGTTTGTGATCGCAGAATCAAGAAAACTACCAGCGGGATCTGGATGATTTCTTTTTTGTTCCCCAATATGGTCAAGTTATGAAACATGTATTTTTTTTTCGTTGTTTTTTTTTATTTAACCCATTTCGGTACCAATGTCGCCATTTATGGCGTCAGAGTGCTAGCCTGCTTCAGTACCGAAGACATAGTATGGTGACAGCGGAAAAGTCGGATTAAACCCCACTGACGCAGTATTACGACAATGCATTCAGTAAACATACAGGTTATTTTTTCTTACAGCTTCAACTAATTTTGAAAATGAACAAAAGAAATTACATGTCGCATCTGTTTGTTGCTTTGTGTTTTCTTTTTTCAATCTTCAAATACGGTAAAAGAGGTTTAATTTACTTTAAAATGTGCGTAATTCACTGATAACTTCCAACTTTGTCCAAGTTAGAACAGACACTTCAAGCATACACATATAACAAGAAAATGTTAATTTTGACAATAAAAGCTTGGGAATTCCTTATATTTACAGTTTCAGATCTTAATATATATCTTCCTTGTCTTCAATATACTGACAATGAGTGAGATATTTAAATATCTATGATTAAAAAGTGCTAAAATCGGATGGTGAAATTAGTTTGCGAGAGCGAGTTTCCGCTGTCAATCACATGGCCCCTACATATGCATTTAATGGGCTTCTCAAGCATGACCAAGTTAAAGACGAAAAGGTTCTTTTGGCACTGAGGACGTTATTTGGAGTTAAGGAGTCCAGAGTAATGAAAAAAACCTCTGAGTAAAATCGCAATCCTCAGGTCTTCTGAACAAATCGGCACACTTTTTTGCCATTAATTTTTAAACTGACTTTCGTCATGGCCAGCCAGCCACAGGTTGAAGGTAGGAATTTTAAACTACTACCAGAGACAGGTCATAGGGGTCCCTTTGCAGATTCAGGGGTTGATAAGACCTTCATAATTTCATTGACACTCTTATCGGGTTCCTTTCCTTATATATGATGTAAAAATGCTGAAAACTTTGAGTTAAAAACAGTTGGATGCTTTGTCCGGTCTACCACAAATGACCGTCATTGTGACGTCTCTAAATTACGTCATTTTCAAGTAATTGGCAAATCACCTTTTCAAGGCATTCTTTTTCTCTCTACAGTCTGAAATCATCAAGCAATGCGAAAAATCTTGCATAAAACGGGGGCTCAACAGAATATAGCTATAATGTAATTGAAAACTGTGCTTGTCCAGTCTAAGATTGGTGCCACGACGTCATGTCATTGTTGCGTGAAAAACTGGCAAATGGTCTATTGTGTAGGTTTCTTGCCTGAAATCACATTTTACTTTTGGCTACGTTCGTATGTCTATGCGGTGCAAGTTTTTAAAAAAATTGATTACCGAATATGAGGCATTGGCTTAAACTTGTCATTTATCATTTAAGGGGAGAGCACTCCATGTGCCTGTGGTTGAGAATACAATCTCTTGTTAATTACACCTATCCAAGGCTAATAATATACATTTGCTTTCATTTGTGAAACTTTTCCATGTTTTTTTTTTCCGTCAGGATATATCCATCAGAAGGCTCTAAAGAAATGCTGGGTTCAACTTGTGAATGATATTGGAAATCCAGCAGATATTTGTGATGTCTTAATATCAAAGGACATTTTCTCGCATGATAAGGTGGAGGAAATTATGGTAACTATAAACTTGTGAATATATTTGCACATCACACATGTTGGTGCACAGATTTTAATACTGGACCTTTAAAGGGACTGTTTGTTTAAAATTGTTTACATTTTTGCTAAAAGTTCTGCTAAATAGATAAATATGATTTTATTGTCTTTGGATGAAAGGTGGCTGGTCGATTTTCAGCGAAAACTGTTCAATTAATGGGCAATCAGTGTGAATTCTGTGGTACATTGTTTACCGTCTGACAGTTTCTGGTTAAAGGAGGAGAAAACAACAAAAAAACATGCAATTGTATCGAACAGGCTCCCATAGACCATCGTATTCATGTGTATGAGTCTTACATGTGGTTTACGGTGTGAAAATACACTGAAAATGAATATGCCAGGCAAGCTTGTGCTTGATCATCAGCGTAGCGCGCCATAGATGGTTTAAAATTGACCGGGAAAAGTATTAGGAAATTACTTCCCATGCGAGCTTATCATATCTTGTGCAATGTCAGCGGTAAGACTACCTTTTCTGAAAATTCTACAACAATTACAACTTGTAAGTCACATAGACAAGATGTATTTCAGAGTTATTAGAGTGTTTATCTTCCCTAATTAGCGCCTCAAAATGATTGAAATGAACCTAGGTTTGAATAGCAGACTTTCAGAGTTGACCAGTTTCTCTGGCTAGTGCAGTGACTGGTGGCTAGGCGTATACTGATTGGCCGATCGAGACACACAGCTAAGCTCTGCTGTGAAGATGGCTGCCGAGTCAGTTTAGAGTTCTCTGATAACGATTGTTAACTTTCTTATAGAACAGTTTGGCGAGGAGAAATCGTAGAAAGAAAAATGTGTCGCCTCTGTACTGTGTTTACTAAGTTCTTTCCTTTCTTTCTCCTTTAATGTGAACATATAGGTCCTACATGGATCAGCCCTACTGTATGTAGTGAGTTGCTCTGGAGCCTCTATTAGAAACTCTAGCCTGGCTGAAACTCAAAAATCATATTAAACTCGTCATTTAACGATCTATCAGGGGAAAGATTTTTATCAATGGTCATTCCAACACCTTACCAGAGTGTGTACAACAGTGAAATTTCTGAATTTGTTGAATCTTTAATCTTTAATTAGCTATTTGTTAAATAGTTAATAGACCGATAGCCTAATGACTTCACTCTAACAGATTATGGGATATTTGAAGGGCTCTGACTTAGTGGTGACCGCTTTGTTAAACCATTTGTAGCAATTCACATGACTCAGGGACTGATCCAGGGAAAATTTGGGCATACCATTTCGGTTCAAAATGTTCCAACAATAAGACAAAAACAACATCTCTTGCCCAAAATTCAATATTAAATGCTATTTTGACATTAAAATCTGTTGGTTTTAAGAATTTGGGCGGATTTTTTGCTTGTGAGTTTGGGCGCCCATACCTGTATACAGGTATCAAAATGTCTCTGGATCAGTCTATGTGACTGCACACCTGTATTCTCTGATTAATTGCTATGTCTTGAGAAAGAGCTTGGTTTCCTTCCCCACTAAACCTTGGAAAGTTGCCATATCAGTGAAATAATCTTGAGCGCATGTTAATAAAAAAAACATCAATCAATAAATCAAAACAAATTACTGTACCTTTAATTGATTCCTATTTCTCTTAACATTTGACTGGCATTAACATCATTTTGTGATTTTTGGATTTTTTTGGATTACATACATGTATAAATAATCCAGGCATCACATCTTCTATAACATTGGAGCCAGTAAAATTGCATGTTTCTTTGTTGCATTTGCCTTGCTTCTTTGTCAGGTTTCTTTCCCTTTTTCCAGCTATGTTGATATGTAATTCGTGCGATTCCTCTACTTAAAGTATATCACATGACGAGGAACACTATGTATAGGACTAGCTTGCAATGGCTTTGACCGATGTGTCCTGTATTGCAAAATCATATGTGTGTTCATATGTTTAATCATTATTTTCTTAAAAAAATTGTTAGTGGGAAATCACTAAATTACCCAATTCAATATGGAAGGGTTGGCAGGAACTCAACAATGTTTTTAGCCCGCCATCATTCTGATGGAGGGCTATTCAAATCGCTTTTCCGTGGTCCGTTGTCAGTCGTCCATCCGTTAACTTTTTGCTTGTTACCTTTATTTCAAGAAAACTACCAGTCCAATCTTAATCAAACTTAACATACAACATCACCTAATAGTCTAGTTGTGCATCGTACATTTTCATGTCATTTGCATATTCAATATGTCTGTCAGGGGCCGATATATTTTTTTATTCCAAGAAAACTACCCGTCTGATTTTCACCAAACTTGACTCACATTATCTCCCAATAGCCTTGTTGTGTACTGTACATTTCCATCTGATTTGCATATTCAATATGGCCGCCAGGGGGCGATGTTGTTTTTCTTAATCTTTGTTACCTTTATTCCAAGAAAACTACCTGTCTAACATTAATCAAACTTAACATACATTATCACCCTATGGTCTAGTTATGCACTGTTCGTTTCCATCTCATTTGCATATTCAATATGGCCGCCATATTGAATACTTTTATTACTTTTATTCCAAGAAAACTACAATGTACTGGTCTGATTTTGACCAAACTTGTCCCACATTGTCTCCCTATGATCTAGTTGTGCACCCTACATTTTCATCTCGTTTGCTTATTAAATATGGCCGCCAGGAAGCAATGTTGTTTTTGAACCAAATTTGAAAATGAAACTTATCATTATTCCAAGAAAACTACAGACCTGATCTTAGCCAGGTCCCCCTAAGTTCTAGCTGTGCACCGTGCATTATCATCTCATTAGCATATTGAAGGTGGCAATGTTGTTTTCAACGGAAATTTCAAAGGGAGCTTACTTTGCAATTCACAATTTAATTTTCCTCAACAATAGTTATCTCCCTGGAATAAGTTTTTTTTATGTAGGCCCCAATTCCTATATCCAGTTATTGCTGTAACAATCTTTAATATGAATAGACGACCTATGTGGGATGGTTGCCAGTTACCAACGGAAGGTTGTGGGTTTCCTCTGGGCATAGAGCCCGGTTTCCTCCCACAATAAAACTGGCAACGCTGCCATATAAGTGAAATAATCTTGAGCGCGACGTAAAACACCAAACAATCAATTTAATATGAATAGATGAACGCGGGCGTTAAAATCCCTGTAAGGGATCTCTTGTTAGATCCCTGTAAGGGATCTCTTGTTTAACTAGATGTAGCAAATCTATTTGTTTTTCAAATTTTCTATATTTTTATGAATTTTTTGCAGGCGGAAAGAACTAATCAGGCCAAGTGTAGACATTTGCTCAATGTTGTACGTGTTGGGGGTCAGAGCGCTTTTGAAGCCTTTCTCATGGCTCTACGCGATTGTCATCGTACGCATTTGGCTGATCAGCTTGATCATACAGTATCAGAGGCAAGTGGTGGAAACAGATAACTTAGGTAACATTTTATTATTTTTAGCCCGCCATAATTCTGATGGAGGGCTATTCAAATCGCTTTTCCGTGGTCCGTCGGGGCCTCCCTGGCTCAGTAGGTAGAGCGTTGGACGCTCAATCCGATCAGCCTTCCACCAATGGGTCGCGGGTTCGAATCACACTCAGTCCAAAAAAAAAATTGTGAAAATTTTCTGACTGGGTTTTCACTCGAACGACATATGTGGGATGGTTGCCAGTTACCACCGGAAGGTCGTGGGTTTCCTCCGGGCATAGAGCCCGGTTTTCTCCTACAATATAACTGATCTTGAAAAAAAATTGATAAAAATAATCTTGAGCGCGGCGTAAAACACCAAACAATCAATCAATCAACTGTCGTCCGTCCGATAACTTTTCGCTTGTTACCTTTATTCCATGAAAACTATCAATCCAATATTAATCAAACTCAACATACATCATCACCCTATGGTCTAGTTGTGCACCGTACATTTTCATCTCATTTGCATATTCAATATGGCCGCCAGGGGGCGATATTTTTTTGTTACCTTTATTCCAAGAAAACTACCAGTCAAAAACCTCTCAACCAATCAGGTTGGAAAAAAATATGAAGCACTGTTTGTTGAAATTGTCCACTGTAGTACAACATATATTGTCAGCATTATTTACAGACCCCCTGGAAACAATATAAATTTATTCAATGACCATCTTTTCAACAACCTTCAAAGTATCCCATCTTCCAGTAAATGTATCATCTTAGGTGACTTTAATATTGACCACATAAACCCTCCCAAGATTTCTTATGCCAATTAAAATGCCGTTACTTCTTCCCATATGTTACAAAACCAACGCGGGTAACATCCAGATCAACTACCTTTAATAGACAACGCGTTTTGCAATTTTCTCGAAGATCACATACTAACAAGATTACTAATAACTGATATAACAGACCATTTTCCCATCATTCACGTTCATAGATCTTCATCTGTCACTACACAATCTCACACCATTAACAAATCTATCACCTTTCGCAAAATGACAGACGAACAAAAGAATGAGTTTAAAAGTGCATTAGAAAACTCAAACTGGGACGAAATTTTAAACCAAAAGAATTTAAACGATGCATTCATTTCTTTCAACGTCTGCTTTATATGACAAGTCCTTCCCAGTATTAACTTTGACTCCACCAAAATGTCCTATAAGTAAACCTTGGATAACTCCAGCAGTATGGAAATCAATCCACCACAAAAATAAACTGTATCGTGATCAACTTAAATATAACCATTCTCTAGTAAAACTAAACTACCGTTCATATCGCAACAAATTAAATAAACTGTTATCGTATTCGCGCAAATCATATTTCGGAACTCAGTTCAATAAAGTTAATAATGAAATAAAAGGGACGTGGAAAGTACTCAATCAACTCATGCATCGAAAAAATCAATCTGTTCTTCTGGACTCATTCCAAATAGAAGATAATTCCATAACCGATAAATGCCAAATAGCTAATACATTCAAATCTTAGTTTACATCAGTGGCAGGAACCTTAAAAAAACAAATACCAAATTGCCCCCAAAAATTCACAGATTACTTGCCTGACATGACAACTGACGAGTTTCAATTTAAAACTGTAATCACTTCTGAAATACAATCTACTATAGGCAACCTTAAAGCGACTGCTGCAGGACTGGACGGTATTACTGTGGCTTCACTTACACCAGTTTCGCATCTTATCTCTAAACACATTATTCATCTTTCCTTTAACTCTGGCACCTTTCCAAATCTTTTAAAAATGGCAAAAGTCACACCTGTCTATAAAGCTGGTGAAGCCAATATTATCAATAATTACCGTCCTATATCTGTTTTATATTCCATCAGCAAAATTGTTGAGCGTATTACATATAACATGATGCTTAACCATCTAGAAACTAACAACATCATATCACCTGATCAATATGGCTTCCGAGCCAACCACTCAACTCAATCTGCCGCATCCTCACTATACTATAAACTAATAAAAGCCAAAGAAAATAAATTAAATAGCATTATAACCTTCCTCCTTTTGATACAGTTGACCATGACATTTTATCCTCAAAATTACAGCATTACGGGTTTCTTTCTCCTTGGTTTAGGGATTACTTGTCTAACAGAAAACAAGCCGTAAACTTTAAAGGTACTCTTTCTGCCTTGTCTACAATTAGCTTCGGGGTTCCCCAAGGGTCTATCCTTGGTCCAATTTTATTTATTTTATATATAAATGACATTTCTTATTGCTCTTTTCTTCTAAACTTTACACTCTTCGCAGACGACACCAGTGTTTGCTACTCTTCCGATAATATACACAGGACTATAGATATCATGAACCAAGAACTAAAAAATATTCAACTTTGGCTTCAAGCAAATCAACTCTCCTTAAATATCTCAAAAACTAAATATATGATCACCGCCCCAAATCGAAAACAATACCACGAACATGCTGACTTAATAATTAACCACATGCCAATCAAGCAAGTTACTGAATTTGAATTCCCAGGAATAATTCTCAACGAAAAACTAACATGGACATCTCACATTAACTACATCTAAATAAAAATTGCAGGTAATACCGGAATAATACGACATAATCAGAAAAAGTCTTAACAAACACACACATCATTCTTTACCATTCTCTCATATCACCATATCTGTTATACGCAAACGCTCTTTTGGGAAATACTTACAAATCTCATCAAAATTCTTTATTTTTCCTGCAAAAAAAAGCTGTCCAAATAATAACCTTTTCTCATAAACTTGCATCAACTGTTTCTATCTTTCAAAAACTTAACATTTTAGATATCTACAAGTTAAATATTTTCACTACTGTATAGTTGCTCATACATTTATTCATCACCCCTTTCGTTTACCTCCTTCACAGCGAACACTCCTCACTAAACTATCTGATATTCATCATTATGAAACAAGAGCCAGAGACAATTTATACAGACCCTTTTTCAAAACAGACCTATCTCGCCATTCACTTGCTGTTAAAGGTCCTCGAGAGTGGAACAACCTTCCTGTTGAATTAAAATCAATGTCGTCGACTTCACATTTCAAAACCTCAATAAAGCAACATATACTAGATATTTAAACAGATTATCTGTATCACTGGTAAGATACATGAGGATAAGTGTACATATGTTCTTTTATTTCATTTATTGACTTTCCTTTTCTAAATTTGTTTAATTCACTATATAAACAATCTACCACCGTATTCCAATGATATTTCATATTTTTTCATCAATGGGATAGAACAAGTTCCATTACTTCTATACTCACTACAACTTCTGTACTGCCTCGCTGATTTTATGGTTAATAAAAATCAAATCAAATCAGTCACCAAACTTGACTCACATTATCTCCCTATAGCCATGTCGTGTACTGTACATTTTCATTTTAGTTTGTTAAAAATGCGCAACACGCCAATTCAAATGGATTCTCGTGTTTTTTTCTTTCTCAGTCAGATATGAAAAGACAAAAGTTGACAAAGCGAGAGTAGCTAAAATGTGAAAACCGCGCGCCTTTGTCAAGGTGCGTCAAGTAATCAACTTTTCTTGACAATCGGCCGCTTTAAACTTATTTGTGAAACTCATTTTTTATACGTGTGACATGTTTGTATTACGGTATACCCAGCGCCGTCCGTCCATGCAACCGTCTGTTCGTTCGAACGGCCCGTTTTTTCTTCCGCTCCATAACTTGGAGAATTTTTGACCTGATCTTTACAATTCTTTCCCAACATATACCATTTATGACATTTTCGGTTGCATAATGTGGCATCTATATTAGATTATGTAATATTCTCTTTAGTCTATATCTGCATTAGCTTTCAGGGGGCCTCGGTGGTCCAGTGGGTTAGAGTGATCGTCCCTCAGTCCAGCACAGACCTTCCATTGATGAGTTGCGGGTTCAAATCACACTCAGACCAATGAAAAATTAAAAAATTTCTCTGGATTTTTCACTTGATCAGCGTATGTGGAAGAGTTGCCAGTTACATGTACTTGCCGAAAGTGGGGTCTCCTCCGCCCCCACTAAACCTGGCAACGCCACCATATCAAGTGAAATAATATAGAGTGCTGCGTAAAACATCAATCAATCAATTGTCCCTTTCACTCCAAAACGTGAAGTTTTGATCCAATCTTTACAATTCTTTCACAGCATATACATTTTGTGTTGATGGTGTGTAATCATCCAATTATGACATCTTCAGTTACATAATACAACATGTATGTTAGATTCTCTTTCTAATAGTCCATATCTTGGAGAATTTTGACCTGATTTTGACAAATTGTTCAAAGTATATACCTAAGGGGTAGTTGTAGTGGCGGGAACCATTTAGGACATCCAGGGTTGCATAATATGGCATCCATATTGGATTATTTAATATTCTTTTTTTTTAGTCTATATTCCATTCCACACCAAAAGAGTCTGGGTCAGATCATTACAATTCTTTCATAGTATTTATCTTATGGGCTCTTGGTGTGTTGTCAACCATTTATGACATCTTCGGTTGCATTATTGCATAATACGGCGTCTATATTATATTTATATGTAATATTCTTTTTTAATATTCCATATCCTCTTTTAGTTTTGCCCTGATTTTGACAGTTTTTTTTTACAGTAAATATACTTAATGGTTGGATGGAACGTTGTGAAAAATTTAGGACATCTCTGGTTGCCTATTATGGAATCCATATATAATCATCAAATTGAGGAATGAAAATTTTCATATATATAGAATTTCAATTGCTGAAATTTAAAGAAATATTTTTTATAATGTAGAGTACTCAGTCGTAGCAGACTATGTTTATTGAATATACTAAACTCGCGTTAAATATTTAAATTGTATTTTATAAAGGTGGTTTATTTTATTTGCAGGTTGGCTGATATGAAAACATAAGGCTAACTGAATGCTGCTGAATCTCTATTGAACTTGTTGCCAAGAAGACAGAATTTTGTTTAAACCACGTTGACATTTTGACTGAAAGTAGCACCAGTTGCTAAAATTTCATATCTTTCTTCACATTTTGTATTTTTATGATGTAACAAATTGTAATAGCCCTCGACCTTCATGAAAATAAGTATTAACCTATGAAGTAATCGAGTTTCTAAATAAAGATCACCAATCAATCTTTTCCATCAAAACGAAATGAATAAATTGTCAGCCATAAGACTAGATAAATTGGAATATTTTTATGACACCGGACTTGAGAGTGTACTACAAATCACTTGAAAGTGTCACCATTTTTATCACTTAAACTTAATCTTTTAAGCGGGGCGGCTTACATGTAGTTGAAAGCTGGGTGTTTCAAGTTAGTAAAAGGAGATATCTAGTTCATGCACATGCATCCCGTATATTCACATTTGGCTGTATTATGCAAACAAACCTCAAGCTCATTTTTATTAACCCCTCGCCAAATGTAGGTGGGGGGGGAGGGGTGGGTATTATTGAAATGGGCTCCATTCATCCGTCCCGATTTCGTTTCCGGAGCAGAACTAAAAAATTGTCAGACATGACTCAATCAAACTTGGTGTGTGGGACAATTATGATTTGAAGATGTGCCTTTTGAGGTTTTCAACTTATTGAAACATTTTTCTTTTTTTTATTTTCGGCCGTTTCTATGTAAAATTGAGAAATTCTTTTTTTTTTATTTTCAACCGTTTACATCACTTAGAAATTTCGTTTCCTGAGCAAACTTCGAAAACTATTAGACATAACTTAATGTAACTTGATGTGTGGAACAATCATCATGTAAAAATGTGCCCTTTGAGGCTTTCAACTTCTTGAAATTTTTTTATTTTTATTTTTAACCGTTTCCATGGAAACATAACTTAGAAATTTAGTTTCTGGAGAAGAACTTATCATCTTTTTCAATCCTTTATGGTACCTGGGATGGGTGATATGCTATAAACTGAAGGAGAATGTCCAATAAAGATGGCAAAAAGCTGGGTACTGGGTAGGTTGTTTTTTTATAAAGGTTATCATAGTCACCGTTCTTCAAGTATTCTTTTTCACCAATGGGTCGCGGGTTCGAATCCCACTCAGTCCAAAAAAAATTGGAAAATTTTCTGACTGGGTTTTCAAACGAAAGACCTGTATGGGATGGTTGACAGTTACCACCGGAAAGTCGTGGGTTTCCTCCAGGCATATAGCCCGGTTTCCTCCCACAATAAAACTGGCAACGCCGCCGTATAAGCGCGGCGTAAAACACCAAACAATCAATCAATCTAGTATTATTCAGCATATTTTTCCTAAGGCGGGGGATATAGTCGACTGTGTCTGCTTGTTTATTATGAATTGATATTTTTGATATGAAAACTTTTGACATCTTCGGTTAACATCTTCAGTTAGACATCTCCCATGCTACTTAAATGAATTCATTTTACGAAAAAATGTTAGAGCTACTTGTAGGGGCATGAATAGAATTAGTTTAGTGCCTGTTAGTCTTATGAAGAAGTTAAAAATAAAAAGAACTTTCTGTTGATACCAATGTTGGATACTGCATTTACATTTAAGTTGTTTTATAAGTAAATACATCCCTAAAATATGCTCATACATTCCGGCCTTTTTGCCAATCCTGCTTTTCTTTTTTTTATTGCAGCCACTCTATGCTTATACATTTTCCCCATCCATATATGATTCAATGGATGGGATAGATTTATGTCTATTGAATTTGTTACGTTTAATTATATAAACTGTTCTACGCATGTGAATATAGGCGTTTTGAGTTCAGTGGAAAAACAATATTTAAAAAAAGCCTACTAGTACCTACCAAATATTTTCAGAAAAGGATTGTAACTGCAAACAATCATTGTATCACTCAGGTAGTCTTGATATGGGCAGATAGCTGTACCATCACAATTAGAGCATTCATTGCCTCAACCATCTTTCTACAGAACCACAGTGGGGCAGATCACCTCCCGTGAGGATTATACCCAATTCCTAGTTTTCCATTTCAGTATTTCCTTTTTTTGTAAATGCCTGTCTTCTTAAAACTAAACCAAAGTATGTTTGTTTTTCTCAACTTTCTATAAGAAATTCATTGACTTGATAACGATGTAAGAACTACATCGTAACGTCGTCACCCAATAAACCAAGAAGTTGTTATCCATAAGTAATTCTTCACCTTATTGTTAACCTTTCAACTTCTAAATGCCATTGAAAGATTTTATAAGAAATGTGTCCGTTTATTTATTCTTTTTCCAATTCTTAATGCACAGATACTGTATTAGAACCATCTTTATCTAATCAAAGTATTTTTTAATCAATTTATGTATAGATTTTACCAGAGTGTACAGAAATGTCTCTTAATTAGCCTTGTACAAAGCATAAAAATAACGAAGTCACTACTCTCTCACTTAATGTGATAAATCTCCCCCCAGTGAGTTGCTGGTTCGATATTTTTACTCGCTGGATTCTTAATACGGTAACTTATATATGTATATTCTACAATAGTGTCTTTTGTTTGTGTTCAATTTTGATAAAAATATGGCTTTGATAATCATATGTATATTATTTGTTTTTGTTTTTTGGTTATGTTTGAGTTGTTTAATAACTTCTCGATAATATGAAAGATATTCCCGAAGGATGGCCGAGTGCGTTATCACGAGACAATTCTGGAAATGTATTTAATGATCCAGGGTAACAATCAACATCGCATTTGTTTCATGATACAAAAGGTTGGCTTGATCTTGTTTAACTCCGATCAATTTTGTTTTGATCAACAGAATATTAAGGAAGTCGGTGGATTGATTTTTTAAAAAAAAATAGCCAATGCAATCAATAGTCTGTGTCTTTCTGTTGCTACCAACAGCTTTGGGTCAAAACACCCAGTTTCTGTTTTTCAGCCAATGGAAATCTATATCGATTATGGTAGGTAGGTAGGTAGGTATTTAGGATAGTGGCGCTTTCCATTCATTTGAATGACGCACGCCATCGCTTTGGGTTGAATTTCTTTCTACAACAAAATAATCACGTTATCGAATTAAGTAGGTTATCGTTAGTAGTTGGACATCGTTGGATATGATAATTAAAGATAAAAATATTTGATATTGGGTAAGATAATATTAAGTAGGTAGTAATGACTTAATCAGTCGTTTGATGTAAGTTAAAACCTATGTGTTCGTACGATAAAATTTGCCATGGCTTGACATTTTTTTACCCTGTTCTTTGAGGGGTTGAAAATATTCCCCATGTTAGGATGTCTTACTCCAGCTGTAGCAAGTTCCAAATAGTATATTTCACGCGCATTGTTAAACATATCACAATACAATAAAAAGTGTTCTATTGTGTCTTCGGCAAATAAACAATGATCACATCTGCCAGTTTCATGTAAATTTATTATTAATATTTAATTAGTTTAAAAAGATGGGAGTTCAATGGGATGTGTCCGGACTGGAGTCTGAAAAATAAAGTATCTGCCAGACGGGAGGATAGTATTGGCTGATTTGAGTGAACAGATGGGTTAAAAGAATGGTAAAAACGCCCTGTAATGGAATTATCCCATTCGTATTGCCAAAGCTTTAAATAAAATGTTTTGGCTACAGACATAGCCTCCGATAAGCTGAGTGGAACCGTAATGTCTATATTGCTGAAGTTTACAGCCTCTTTTTGCTAGGAGGTCTACCTGTTCATTGCCTGCATGACCAGGTAGCCATTCCAAGAAAACTGAGCAGCCTTGAAAATATAAGTTAGTGCATAATGTTAACATTTCATAAATAACAACATGAGAATTATTCCAGTTAAAATTAACAATTGCCTGTAGTGCACTCAGTGAATCTGTGAAGATGACACTTTTATATTTGGTAAAAGCTCTGATAAGAAATGAAGAGACATTAAAAGGGCTGTAAGTTCTGCAATGAAAACAGATATGTTGTTTGACAAGCGGAATGATTTACTGTATGAGAGTTCGGGGACCCAGAATGCTCCACCCGTTTTCCCACTGAGTGGACACTTTGATGCATCAGAGTAGATGTGTAGGTATTCAGACCACGTGGTGTCTATATAATGATTACTGTGTTCAGGATCAGATTTTATAAGGCAGTTCATACGCAATGGTAAGAGGATTCAGTGCCCAGAAGGAGCCATTGGCACGTAGTTCTTCTGTATTATTAAATTCTGTAAATTGTTAGCTCTAGTATTGTTTTCTATGCGTTTTGAAAATGGATATTAGTATTTACTTTCAGAACTATAATATTTAGCATAATTGCTATGCTGGAAAATAGACAAAGCAGAGTTATTTCGGGAAGATTTCAGTTTCCAGTAGTATTTTAAAGAGCGCATTTGTCTAGGTATGTGCAGAGGGAATTCGTTGCACCTTGTCTGGAGTACATTAGGTGTGGGGAATTTCATGCCACCAGTACATATACGAAGAGCAGTGCATTGAATAGAGTCAAGCTAGCTTATTAATGTATTGCACGAACTTTCGTACGCCTCGGCACAATAATCAAGGCGAGATCTAATCAAGGATCAATACAATAACAGCAATGTTTGACAATCAGCTCCCCAATTCTTGTCTGAGACACATCTCATTAGGTTCAAGATCTTCTTACATTTGATAGTAATTGCATCAATGTGCTTCCCCCAAGTTAGTTTCTTATCAAGGATAACCCCCAGAAACTTGAAAGATTCAGATATTTCAATTGATCTATTGCTGAGAGCAAGCGTAAAGGGTTTAATTTTTCTTCTTCGGGTAAACAAAATAGCCTCTGTCTTTGGGTGAGAAAATCTTTTATATTTCTACATCGGAACCAAATGGCTTTATCGTCCGCAAAGAGAGAACATCCAATTTTAGGATTTAAAATAAATGGCAGATCGTTAATTGCTATATTGAAGATTGTAGGACTTTAACATTAACATAGCTAGACTGACTTTTCCCAATTCTAACAGCATTTTTTCTATCGGTTAAAAAACTTTTAACCCATCCCAGTAAATTCCCTTGATACCCAAATTATACACTTTAATGAGAACCCCTCTCCGCCATACCATATCATACGCCTTCTCGATATCGAGAAAGACAGACAACATATAGGCCTATTCTTTGCGGAGTAAAGCGCCTCGTATTGCATTTTCTAGTGTGATCACGTGGTCAAGAGTCAACCTATTTTTACGAAATCCGCTTTGATAGGGGGATAGTAATTCATGTTTTTCTAGAAACCAAACTAAACGAGTATTGATCATTTTTTCCATGATCTTACACATACTCGATGTAAGAACTATTGGTCTGTATGATGGTGGCAGGGAGGGGTCATTGTCTGGTTTAAAAAATGGGATAACAATAACTGATGTCCAAGATTTTGGCAAGGTCATTTTCCTCCAAATTGTATTAAAGAATAAAAGTATTATATCAAGGCATTGTTTTGGTAAGTTTTTAATCATACTGTAAGAAATATTATCTTCCCCTGGTGTTGTATCATTTGTCGTAGTAAGGGCTTGTTTCAGCTCCATGAATGTAAAATGAGCATTAATGGCCATGTCGTTAAATATTATATTAGCGAACTGGCATTTCCTCTCCGTTTCTTCTTTATGATGTAGAAAATCACTGGAGTAGTTATCAGAACTGGAGACAAAGGCAAACTTATCTGCAAGTATTTGGCATTTTTCGTCATTGTTAACATAGTTTATATCATTATCCGTGATAGTTTGAATGCTATTTGATTTCCTTCCCCGATTTATTGCTTTTACCTTTTCCCAAGCGGATTTGATTGACGTATTAGTTTTCAAAAAAGATCAGAATTCTCCCCAGTAACCCTTTTGCGACGATTTAATAACGCGCTGAGCGACAGCTTTCTTTTGTTTATATTCATTGATGTCTATATATAGATGGGTGGTCTCGCCAAGCGTCGGACTTGTTCGTCGTCCGAGGTGTGAATTAGACAAGTTTATAATGGTTCCTCTAAACTGTGAAGTCCCCCAGTCTACTGAGAAGTAAGTTTATGAACAGTTGCAGAATGCAACTGATTTTGTGGTGTGCTTCAATTGCGCTTACCCCCCTCTAGGCGAAATCCCATCACGCATTGCTCTTCGCGGGTCTTTTGCATTTTATGTAATTCTTCATAAAAAATCATCTCACTATAGTCCGTCACGTGGGTGTCGTCTGCACTTCCATCCTTGTCCGGTCAACTTCGCAGCCATTTTCTATTCGCGAGCGTTAGTTTTGTCTTTAGTTTTGTTTTAAGTCCAGTTCAAACTTTCATTTTCCAGTTATTTCGTTCATTTGTCATAATCTGCTCGCGAATTAGTTGTTGTATACGTCGTCCTAGTCGCGGTGACCTGTTCCTTTCTATCCGCCATCTCCTTTTGTTTGGTGCGTCAGCCGAAGTAACCTTCGCCGGCAGTATTTAAGGTAGGTGTTGTCACGAAGACTGTAATTCTCGGTCATTCTATTATTAGAAATTTAGGGGATTATTTAAGCTCTTCTGATAGCCGTATTCGGCCTGATTTTCGATTGTCCGAATCTACACATGTAAAGGTATTTGGCAATGGTGGTAGGACGTTGGAATTTGGATAAGATAGTTACCTTCGATTTGAATGTAGTTACAGCCTACCAACCGTGGATGTCATTATTTTACAGGTCGGTTCAAACGACCTTGATCAGAACGAAGGTTCTTCTTTAGACGAGTTATTGGGTAAATTTGTTAAGCTCATTGATCGCTTACATAATGATTTTAAGCATAGTATGATAATGATAGGTGAATGTTTGGTTTTTATTATTTTTACCTCGAATTCGTCCTCGTACGACTGATTTTAGTCAACGGGCATTGACTGTAAACAGGATGCTTTGCGATCGTCTACACTCTCACTGATATAGTTTTACTTGGAAGTCCCCCCCCCCCCTTTTTCTCTCTCCCCATAGAAACTATTTGGTTTGGATGCATTTAGAAGGGATGGGATCCATTTATCCGACTAGGGTAATTACCATCTTTATAAGTCGTTTAGAGGGGCAGTTCTCCGACTTCTCGTAGCCATGGCCAAACTGCGATAAATTCATTTCACCAACATTGGATGGAAAGTGATATGTGTGATTTATTTTTCTGGCCGTTAGTCACACACTTGCTGTAAATGCAACTATAACTTATACCAGTAACCTACAACGTACAAGTGCTCATATTCCCATCTATTTATTACTCATTCATCATGATTTATGTTTCCTTATGTACTATTAATAATTTATTACTTATAATTTTTCTTTCACGGAGGAGTAGTGCTTGTAATAGATTGTGGGAAGGTTTATTTAGGCAATCAAGCTTGGCAGATAATATTAATGCGATTAGCCCTAGGCCTATATTGTCTGTGGTCAGTCTTGGTGACTTTAAGTGAACCGACTGTGCCTTAACTTAAAATGAAAGAAAATCCAGCCAAACATGTACATTCATTAAATAGAGCAGCCTTATAGCTTTTGATAGAAGTGTGTAGTTTATTCGTACCATTTTTTGCTGATTTTTGAGAGATTTTTTATTCAACTTTACCAGTACAAACGACAATAACAGTAGATCAGACATGTTGATTTCGGCAAGCCACCTGCTGACAGAGCGGGCCAATAAAAGTGTAAGTTTCAGTCAGGTGTCTCACTTCAGCCCAAGCTGGCTTTGAATCCACTTCATGTAAAGGGCTGCACTGATTTTTATTCTCCATTTGAAATACATTAACGCTAAATCCAAATTGGCCATATTCCATAGTTGAGGTGTTTTTTAAATTAATTCTACTGTTCATGACCCATTTTACACCACATAGTATACAACTGGATTTGGTTTTATACGCCAAGTAGGCCCAATGAAATACTGAATATTATGAGCATATAAAAAATCAGAGATCGTCATAGTAAAGCACCGGACTCTCAGCCCTTATACGTCAGGCGCGTATTTTGTAGACGCGAGAATGGCGCCACTTATCCGATTTATAACTATACTTTCAGATGCCGTTTAACTCTTTATTGGTGCAATTTCTGCAAATATCCATTTATAATTGGTATGGAACTAAAGTGCATTACCCGATGAGTATGGTCAGCTTCGATCACTCTGGATGTTTTCCTTTCTTGTAAGCTTTATTTATTTAGCCATTAGACACATACTTTTACCGCCTGTGCCTTTATTTATTTAGCCATTAAAATGGCCGACTTTATTTTTTGTGCCTGTGCGAAGTGACTTTTACCGCCTGTGCCTTTATTTATTTAGCCATTAAAATGGCAGACTTTATTTTGTAGCCTGTGCGATGTGACTTTTACCGCCTGTGCCTTTATTTATTTAGCCATTAAAATGGCAGATTTTATTTTGTAGCCGGTGCGATGTGACTTTTTACCGCCTGTGCCTTTATTTATTTATTTAGCCATTAAAATGGCAGACTTTATTTATTTAGCCTGTGCGATGTGATATTTGTCGCCTGTGCCTTTATTTATTTAGTCATTAAATTGGCCGACTTTATTTTATAGCCTGTGCGAAGTGACTTTTACCGCCTGTGCCTTTATTTATTTAGCCATTAAAATGGCAGACTTTATTTATTTAGCCTGTGCGATGTGATATTTGCCGCCAGTGCCTTTATTTATTTAGCCATTAAAATGGCCGACTTTATTTATTTAGTCTGTGCGATGTGATATTTGCCGCCAGTGCCTTTATTTATTTAGCCATTAAAATGGCCGACTTTATTTTATAGCCTGTGCGAAGTGACTTTTACCGCCTGTGCCTTTATTTATTTAGCCTGTGCGATGTGATATTTGCCGCCAGTGCCTTTATTTATTTAGCCATTAAAATGGCATTAGAGCATTCATTGCCTCAACCATCTTTCTACAGAACCACAGTGGGGCAGACCATCTCCTGTGAGGATTATACCCAAGTTTTATCCCATTGGATAGTTTTCCATTTCAGTATTTCTTTTTTTTTGTAAATGCCTGTCTTATTAAAACTAAACCAAAGTTTTGTTTTTTTTTCTCAACTTTCTATAAGAAATGTGTCCGTTTATTTATTCTTTTTCCAATTCTTAATGCACAGGTACTGTATTAGAACCATCTTTATCTAATCAAAGTATTTTTTAATCAATTTCTGTATAGTTTTTACCAGAGTGTACAGAAATGTCTCTTCATTAGCATTGTACAAAGCATAAAAATAACGAAGTCGCTACTCTCTCACTTAATGTGATAAATCCCCCCCCCCCCCCCCCAGTGAGTTGCTGGTTCGATATTTTTACTCGCTGGATTCTTAATACGGTAACTTATATATGTATATTCTACAATAGTGTCTTTTGTTTGTGTTCAATTTTGATAAAAATATGGCTTTGATAATCATATGTATATTATTTGTTTTTGTTTTTTGGTTATGTTTGAGTTGTTTAATAACTTCTCGATAATATGAAAGATATTCCCGAAGGATGGCCGAGTGCGTATCACGAGACAATTCTGGAAATGTATTTAATGATCCAGGGTAACAATCAACATCGCATTTGTTTCATGATACAAAAGGTTGGCTTGATCTTGTTTAACTCCGATCAATTTTGTTTTGATCAACAGAATATTAAGGAAGTCGGTGGATTGATTTTTGAAAAAAAAATAGCCAATGCAATCAATAGTCTGTGTCTTTCTGTTGCTACCAACAGCTTTGGGCCAAAACACCCAGTTTCTGTTTTTCAGCCAATGGAAATCTATATCGATTATGGTAGGTAGGTAGGTAGGTATTTAGGATAGTGGCGCTTTCCATTCATTTGAATGACGCACGCCATCGCTTTGGGTTGAATTTCTTTCTACAACAAAATAATCACGTTATCGAATTAAGTAGGTTATCGTTAGTAGTTGGACACCGTTGGATATGATAATTAAAGATAAAAATATTTGATATTGGGTAAGATAATATTAAGTAGGTAGTAATGACCTAATCAGTCGTTTGATGTAAGTTAAAACCTATGTGTTCGTACGATAAAATTTGCCATGGCTTGACATTTTTTTACCCTGTTCTTTGAGGGGTTGAAAATATTCCCCATGTTAGGATGTCTTACTCCAGCTGTAGCAAGTTCCAAATAGTATATTTCACGCGCATTGTTAAACATATCACAATACAATAAAAAGTGTTCTATTGTGTCTTCGGCAAATAAACAATGATCACATCTGCCAGTTTCATGTAAATTTATTATTAATATTTAATTAGTTTAAAAAGATGGGAGTTCAATGGGATGTGTCCGGACTGGAGTCTGAAAAATAAAGTATCTGCCAGACGGGAGGATAGTATTGGCTGATTTGAGTGAACAGATGGGTTAAAAGAATGGTAAAAACGCCCTGTAATGGAATTATCCCATTCGTATTGCCAAAGCTTTAAATAAAATGTTTTGGCTACAGACATAGCCTCCGATAAGCTGAGTGGAACCGTAATGTCTATATTGCTGAAGTTTACAGCCTCTTTTTGCTAGGAGGTCTACCTGTTCATTGCCTGCATGACCAGGTAGCCATTCCAAGAAAACTGAGCAGCCTTGAAAATATAAGTTAGTGCATAATGTTAACATTTCATAAATAACAACATGAGAATTATTCCAGTTAAAATTAACTATTGCCTGTAGTGCACTCAGTGAATCTGTGAAGATGACACTTTTATATTTGGTAAAAGTTCTGATAAGAAATGAAGAGACATTAAAAGGGCTGTAAGTTCTGCAATGAAAACAGATATGTTGTTTGACAAGCGGAATGATTTACTGTATGAGAGTTTGGGGACCCAGAATGCTCCACCCGTTTTCCCACTGAGTGGACACTTTGATGCATCAGAGTAGATGTGTAGGTATTCAGACCACGTGGTGTCTATATAATGATTACTGTGTTCAGGATCAGATTTTATAAGGCAGTTCATACGCAATGGTAGGAGGATTCAGTGCCCAGAAGGAGCCATTGGCACGTAGTTCTTCTGTATTATTAAATTCTGTAAATTGTTAGCTCTAGTATTGTTTTCTATGCGTTTTGAAAATGGATATTAGTATTTACTTTCAGAACTATAATATTTAGCATAATTGCTATGCTGGAAAATAGACAAAGCAGAGTTATTTCGGGAAGATTTCAGTTTCCAGTAGTATTTTAAAGAGCGCATTTGTCTAGGTATGTGCAGAGGGAATTCGTTGCACCTTGTCTGGAGTACATTAGGTGTGGGGAATTTCATGCCACCAGTACATATACGAAGAGCAGTGCATTGAATAGAGTCAAGCTAGCTTATTAATGTATTGCACGAACTTTCGTATGCCTCGGCACAATAATCAAGGCGAGATCTAATCAAGGATCAATACAATAACAGCAATGTTTGACAATCAGCTCCCCAATTCTTGTCTGAGACACATCTCATTAGGTTCAAGATCTTCTTACATTTGATAGTAATTGCATCAATGTGCTTCCCCCAAGTTAGTTTCTTATCAAGGATAACCCCCAGAAACTTGAAAGATTCAGATATTTCAATTGATCTATTGCTGAGAGCAAGCGTAAAGGGTTTAATTTTTCTTCTTCGGGTAAACAAAATAGCCTCTGTCTTTGGGTGAGAAAATCTTTTATATTTCTACATCGGAACCAAATGGCTTTATCGTCCGCAAAGAGAGAACATCCAATTTTAGGATTTAAAATAAATGGCAGATCGTTAATTGCTATATTGAAGATTGTAGGACTTTAACATTAACATAGCTAGACTGACTTTTCCCAATTCTAACAGCATTTTTTCTATCGGTTAAGAAACTTTTAACCCATCCCAGTAAATTCCCTTGATACCCAAATTATACACTTTTATGAGAACCCCTCTTCGCCATACCATATCATACGCCTTCTCGATATCGAGAAAGACAGACAACATATAGGCCTATTCTTTGCGGAGTAAAGCGCCTCGTATTGCATTTTCTAGTGTGATCACGTGGTCAAGAGTCGACCTATTTTTACGAAATCCGCTTTGATAGGGGGATAGTAATTCATGTTTTTCTAGAAACCAAACTAAACGAGTATTGATCATTTTTTCCATGATCTTACACATACTCGATGTAAGAACTATTGGTCTGTATGATGGTGGCAGGGAGGGGTCATTGTCTGGTTTAAAAAATGGGATAACAATAACTGATGTCCAAGATTTTGGCAAGGTCATTTTCCTCCAAATTGTATTAAAGAATAAAAGTATTATATCAAGGCATTGTTTTGGTAAGTTTTTAATCATACTGTAAGAAATATTATCTTCCCCTGGTGTTGTATCATTTGTCGTAGTAAGGGCTTGTTTCAGCTCCATGAATGTAAAATGAGCATTAATGGCCATGTCGTTAAATATTATATTAGCGAACTGGCATTTCCTCTCCGTTTCTTCTTTATGATGTAGAAAATCACTGGAGTAGTTATCAGAACTGGAGACAAAGGCAAACTTATCTGCAAGTATTTGGCATTTTTCGTCATTGTTAACATAGTTTATATCATTATCCGTGATAGTTTGAATGCTATTTGATTTCCTTCCCCGATTTATTGCTTTTACCTTTTCCCAAGCGGATTTGATTGACGTATTAGTTTTCAAAAAAGATCAGAATTCTCCCCCGTAACCCTTTTGCGCCGATTTAATAACGCGCTGAGCGACAGCTTTCTTTTGTTTATATTCATTGATGTCTATATATAGATGGGTGGTCTCGCCAAGCGTCGGACGTGTTCGTCGTCCGAGGTGTGAATTAGACAAGTTTATAATGGTTCCTCTAAACTCTGAAGTCCCCCAGTCTACTGAGAAGTAAGTTTATGAACAGTTGCAGAATGCAACTGATTTTGTGGTGTGCTTCAATTGCGCTTACCCCCCTCTAGGCGAAATCCCATCACGCATTGCTCTTCGCGGGTCTTTTGCATTTTATGTAATTCTTCATAAAAAATCATCTCACTATAGTCCGTCACGTGGGTGTCGTCTGCACTTCCATCCTTGTCCGGTCAACTTCGCAGCCATTTTCTATTCGCGAGCGTTAGTTTTGTCTTTAGTTTTGTTTTAAGTCCAGTTCAAACTTTCATTTTCCAGTTATTTCGTTCATTTGTCATAATCTGCTCGCGAATTAGTTGTTGTATACGTCGTCCTAGTCGCGGTGACCTGTTCCTTTCTATCCGCCATCTCCTTTTGTTTGGTGCGTCAGCCGAAGTAACCTTCGCCGGCAGTATTTAAGGTAGGTGTTGTCACGAAGACTGTAATTCTCGGTCATTCTATTATTAGAAATTTAGGGGATTATTTAAGCTCTTCTGATAGCCGTATTCGGCCTGATTTTCGATTGTCCGAATCTACACATGTAAAGGTATTTGGCAATGGTGGTAGGACGTTGGAATTTGGATAAGATAGTTACCTTCGATTTGAATGTAGTTACAGCCTACCAACCGTGGATGTCATTATTTTACAGGTCGGTTCAAACGACCTTGATCAGAACGAAGGTTCTTCTTTAGACGAGTTATTGGGTAAATTTGTTAAGCTCATTGATCGCTTACATAATGATTTTAAGCATAGTATGATAATGATAGGTGAATGTTTGATTTTTATTATTTTTACCTCGAATCCGTCCTCGTACGACTGATTTTAGTCAACGGGCATTGACTGTAAACAGGATGCTTTGCGATCGTCTACACTCTCACTGATATAGTTTTACTTGGAAGTCCCCCCCCCCCTTTTTCTCTCTCCCCATAGAAACTATTTGGTTTGGATGCATTTAGAAGGGATGGGATCCATTTATCCGACTAGGGTAATTACCATCTTTATAAGTCGTTTAGAGGGGCAGTTCTCCGACTTCTCGCAGCCATGGCCAAACTGCGATAAATTCATTTCACCAACATTGGATGGAAAGTGATATGTGTGATTTATTTTTCTGGCCGTTAGTCACACACTTGCTGTAAATGCAACTATAACTTATACCAGTAACCTACAAGGTACAAGTGCTCATATTCCCATCTATTTATTACTCATTCATCATGATTTATGTTTCCTTATGTACTATTAATAATTTATTACTTATAATTTTTCTTTCACGGAGGAGTAGTGCTTGTAATAGATTGTGGGAAGGTTTATTTAGGCAATCAAGCTTGGCAGATAATATTAATGCGATTAGCCCTAGGCCTATATTGTCTGTGGTCAGTCTTGGTGACTTTAAGTGAACCGACTGTGCCTTAACTTAAAATGAAAGAAAATCCAGCCAAACATGTACATTCATTAAATAGAGCAGCCTTATAGCTTTTGATAGAAGTGTGTAGTTTATTCGTACCATTTTTTGCTGATTTTTGAGAGATTTTTTATTCAACTTTACCAGTACAAACGACAATAACAGTAGCTCAGACATGTTGATTTCGGCAAGCCACCTGCTGACAGAGCGGGCCAATAAAAGTGTAAGTTTCAGTCAGGTGTCTCACTTCAGCCCAAGCTGGCTTTGAATCCACTTCATGTAAAGGGCTGCACTGATTTTTATTCTCCATTTGAAATACATTAACGCTAAATCCAAATTGGCCATATTCCATAGTTGAGGTGTTTTTTAAATTAATTCTACTGTTCATGACCCATTTTACACCACATAGTATACAACTGGATTTGGTTTTATACGCCAAGTAGGCCCAATGAAATACTGAATATTATGAGCATATAAAAAATCAGAGATCGTCATAGTAAAGCACCGGACTCTCAGCCCTTATACGTCAGGCGCGTATTTTGTAGACGCGAGAATGGCGCCACTTATCCGATTTATAACTATACTTTCAGATGCCGTTTAACTCTTTATTGGTGCAATTTCTGCAAATATCCATTTATAATTGGTATGGAACTAAAGTGCATTACCCGATGAGTATGGTCAGCTTCGATCACTCTGGGTGTTTTCCTTTCTTGTAAGCTTTATTTATTTAGCCATTAGACACATACTTTTACCGCCTGTGCCTTTATTTATTTAGCCATTAAAATGGCCGACTTTATTTTTTGTGCCTGTGCGAAGTGACTTTTACCGCCTGTGCCTTTATTTATTTAGCCATTAAAATGGCAGACTTTATTTTGTAGCCTGTGCGATGTGATTTTTACCGCCTGTGCCTTTATTTATTTAGCCATTAAAATGGCAGATTTTATTTTGTAGCCGGTGCGATGTGACTTTTACCGCCTGTGCCTTTATTTATTTATTTAGCCATTAAAATGGCAGACTTTATTTATTTAGCCTGTGCGATGTGATATTTGTCGCCTGTGCCTTTATTTATTTAGTCATTAAATTGGCCGACTTTATTTTATAGCCTGTGCGAAGTGACTTTTACCGCCTGTGCCTTTATTTATTTAGCCATTAAAATGGCAGATTTTATTTTGTAGCCGGTGCGATGTGACTTTTACCGCCTGTGCCTTTATTTATTTATTTAGCCATTAAAATGGCAGACTTTATTTATTTAGCCTGTGCGATGTGATATTTGCCGCCAGTGCCTTTATTTATTTAGCCATTAAAATGGCCGACTTTATTTATTTAGTCTGTGCGATGTGATATTTGCCGCCAGTGCCTTTATTTATTTAGCCATTAAAATGGCCGACTTTATTTTATAGCCTGTGCGAAGTGACTTTTACCGCCTGTGCCTTTATTTATTTAGCCATTAAAATGGCAGACTTTATTTATTTAGCCTGTGCGATGTGATATTTGCCGCCAGTGCCTTTATTTATTTAGCCATTAAAATGGCCGACTTTATTTATTTAGCCTGTGCGATGTGATATTTGCCGCCAGTGCCTTTATTTATTTAGCCATTAAAATGGCAGACTTTATTTTATAGCCTGTGCGAAGTGACTTTTACCGCCTGTGCCTTTATTTATTTAGCCATTAAAATCGCAGACTTTATTTATTTAGCCTGTGCGATGTGATATTTGCCGCCAGTGCCTTTATTTATTTAGCCATTAAAATGGCGGACTTTATTTTGTAGCCTGTGCGAAGTGACTTTTACCGCCTGTGCCTTTAATTATTTAGCCATTAAAATGGCCGACTTTATTTTTTAGCCTGTGCGAAGTGACTCTTACCGCCTGTGCCTTTATTTAGCCATTAGAATGGCAGACTTTATTTATTTAGCCTGTGCGATGTGTTATTTGCCGCCAGTGCCTTTATTTATTTAGCCATTAAAATGGCCGACTTTATTTTGTATCCTGTGCGAAGTGACTTTTACCGCCTGTGCCTTTATTTATTTAGCCATTAAAATGGCCGACTTCATTTTTTAGCCTGTGCGAAGTGACTTTTACTGCCTGTGCCTTTATTTATTTAGTCATTAAATTGGCCGACTTTATTTTATAGCCTGTGCGAAGTGACTTTTACCGCCAGTGCCTTTATTTAGCCATTAAAATGGCAGACTTTATTTATTTAGCCTGTGCGATGTGATATTTGCCGCCAGTGCCTTTATTTATTTGGCCATTAAAATGGCAGACTTTATTTATTTAGCCTGTGCGATGTGATATTTGCCGCCAGTGCCTTTATTTATTTAGCCATTAAAATGGCCGACTTTATTTTGTATCCTGTGCGAAGTGACTTTTACCGCCTGTGCCTTTATTTATTTAGTCATTAAATTGGCCGACTTTATTTTATAGCCTATGCGAAGTGACTTTTACCGCCTGTGCCTTTATTTATTTAGCCATTAAAATGGCAGACTTTATTTATTTAGCCTGTGCGATGTGATATTTGCCGCCAGTGCCTTTATTTATTTAGCCATTAAAATGGCCGACTTTATTTATTTAGCCTGTGCGATGTGATATTTGCCGCCTGTGCCTTTAATTATTTAGCCATTAAAATGGCAGACTTTATTTATTTAGCCTGTGCGATGTGATATTTGCCGCCAGTGCCTTTATTTATTTAGCCATTAAAATGGCCGACTCTATTTTGTAGTCTGTGCGATGCAACTTTTACCGCCTGTGCCTTTATTTATTTATTTAGCCATAAAAATGGCAGACTTTATCTTTATTTATTTCTTTTATTTATTTTTTTGCTTTGATATTTTTTATTAACAGCCTTGTCCTCAGTCTTTTTCAGGTATGCCGAAACAGCCACGTTGTAAGGCGTCCAGTGGGTCCGAGCTGCCAAGTTAAAGGAAAGCCCACAACTTCCAGCCCACCGGGGTGACTCACAAAAACCAGTCACCTCACCCTGCGCTTAGCTTTGTCGCCAGCAAAACATTCAATCCTCTCGTGTATCCGCCCGCACACCCAATTAAGCCCAATCCCCTTAATTTTTGGCTACAGGGGTATACCCCACATTAGTTACGTTTCTTGTAAGAGGGTTTTTCTTCTGTTTTCAGTATTGGTTACACCAAGAAGGGTATTTTAATTTCACATTAAGCTATGTTATCTTCCACTGAATTTCCTGGGTGGTGGACGATAAGCTATCAAAGGAGATAAGGCTAGGGCGTGTGGCAGGCTCCTATTCCTCTCCTCCAAATAAATTACATGTTTCTCCTTTAGGTGTGGTCCCTTAGAAACAAGCTGGTAAATATCGTTTAATTCACCATCTGTCTTTTCCTCATGGGTCATCAGTTAACGACAGCATCCCTGCAGCTGCGTCGACTGTCTGCTATGCTACTGTTGATGATGCAGCTGATCTCATTCTTTTGACAAACAAGTTCTAGGTACCCTTAATTTTGCCTGTAGTGTGATAGTTCTACGGCGGGCTTTCCTCAATCGACTACAGGATTTGACGACAGGTCCTAACCATCACATACGAGTCACTACGGCCGCAAAAGAGGAGCTTTGGTTAAGTTTTATCTCTAGTTTCATTGGTAAGTCACATGTTTTACATAAGGACTGGACTACATCAAATTCAATGTCGTTATACACCGATGCCTCCGAGTCACTTGGGTTTGGGGCCGCTGTGCTAGGTAAACGTTGGTTTTATGTTGAGTGGAATACCCAATGGCGTTACCTGAACATAACAATTCTTGAACTTTACCCTATTGTCTTGGTAGTTGAAATTTGGGGTTATCTTTTGAAGGATAATAGAATTGAGTTTTATACTGACATCATGGCTCTCATGGCTATAATTAACAAGCAAAGTAGCAAAGATAAAAAAAAAGTCATGGCTATAATTAACAAGCAAACTAGCAAAGATAAACAAGTCATGTTCTTAATACGAAAACTTTTGCTGTGTTGCTTTCACAATATTATTCAATTCTATGCAACCCATATCCCTGGTAAGGAAAATATTCTGGCTGAGTGTTTGTTTACAGGTAGCAGAGTTCCGCCGATATTCAGCTGGTAGGTCATTTAGTCTATTGATACCCAGCCCATTTGGTAATTACTGTACAGCTACAGCCATGTTTGAGTATCTTAAGCTAAGGGGCAGGCATCCAGGACCTCGTTTTGCTACAGGGCTTAACTCAGCTCTGATATATGCAGGCCTCCCAAGTTAAGGTCATTAGTTTTAGAATTGAAGCTGCTACTGAGGCAGCAGCTCAGGGATTTTTCCCATGCTCAAATTAGACACTTGGGTCGTTGGAAAACGGACAGTCTTCGCAGGTATATTAGAATACAAACACCTTTGACTCATTGAGTACTATTTGACCAGTCTTTAGGACTGTACCTAACCTAGTAGTGTCGACTCATTTTGTCTATTTACTGGACGCTTGACTTATATGTTTTCTTTGAGTTATATTTGCAGATTGTGTAGTACCAGGGTTGGTGCATCCCTCAGAGGATTCTGATATCGGCCTGCTTAGTATCCCTGTCAGCATAATTCCTGTCGGCAGTTTCTGTTATGCCTACTCGCTTTTCCTGGGGCCTATCTACGCTGCTACTCCGCTGGATTTCCTTGTCTTGGCCCTTGATGTTTTGATTATTTGGCGTTCGGACTCTGACCCACTAGTGATCTTTTGAGAAGTCCCCCCTTCATTCCCCTCCTTTCGTCAGATGCTGTGAGGGTCGCCTGTCTTGAACTTTTTACATCCATCATACAGAATTATTTGTGTGTTTCGGTACTCTCGGATATAATTGGGACTTGTTTCGTTTCCCTAGAACATTAACTTTCAGACTTCATCATGGTGAAGTGCGGGTTGCCTTCACTGCCTTGATTTTAAAATAAGCCCATCGCCCATTAACAGTTTCAATTTAATACACAATGCTAGGTCACTGAAGTGCGGGTTGCCTTCACTGGCTTGATTTTTAGTGCTTTTTGTTAATAATGAGTGAAGTGCGGGTTGCCTTCACTGATCATGCAATGAGAGTTGTATATTTTACACATACTTGTATATTTTGCACATAGTTGTATATTTTGCACATAGTTCGTGTATAAAAGTTTCCAGTTTCAGTGTTGCTAATTTTCGCAATCAAACTCTAGTGGATAAATACCGTGCATTAATACAAAATTATTATTTTTTTTTTCAATCCATATTGCCTACTACGCTTTTTCCAGTTTAACCCCTACTAACAGAGGTCTGGTTTTTTAATGCAAGTAGGCGTTATGGAACAAGGAGTTAGGTTACAGGAGGTTTTACGCGTCCGCCCGTCTTCAAAATCGAGTGACTAAGGCCATTTGGGTGGGGCTGCCACTTATGCCCATCCCAATGGGCATCAGTGGTTGTGGCGGTTCAGCCCCACTTCATTTACACTAGCCAGTAAATTTATTTGAAAATTCCTTTATTTAATGTCTAATTGGAAATTATTTATTTTATTGGGTATTTTATTTTACATTTAACGTTACCTTTCGCTTTCACGTTTTACTGGACAATATTTAATTAAAAAGTCACTTTGTGGCCTTAGTCAACTCAATCTGTCTTTATTGTTTTATTGATGCTAAAACACAAATGTACAGAGAGGGGATTGTCTCTCACATCAAATGAAACTGTCGGATATTTGTACGTGATTACATTGACTCACAGGTCATTTTCTATCCGAGCAGCGAATGGACGCTGACAGTTGTCATCTCAGATGTTTCATTTCCTTACTTTCTAAATCTGGAATAATTATTCCCCTGTGTGACTATGTTTCTATATGTTTTTCTGTTTGGCTCATGCATATTTTAACCTATTGGTTAGTGAGACCATTTCTAAAAGTCTGTTCTTTGTTCATAGTATATAAAGCTTAATCGCGATGTTTAATTTTTTACAATCTAAACCACTGTAATCACCCTCCCAGACTTGTCGGGGTGCCCGGCAATTAGAACGATAAACATGCTGGTTACAGTTACTGTAATATCATTCTTTGTATTTATTTAGTGTTACTAGCTAACTGATGTTTAATAGATTATAGCTATACACAATATCTCTATTGACGCATGTAGAGTATATATTTATAGATTTAATAATAGAAACACTATCAACCCTCATCATTATCACTCACTATCCTAAAGCGATGGCCGTTATCCTGACGTCATGGGAAATCCCCATTTTTATAGCGGTGGTGCAATAAGACCTGCCTGGGTTTTACGCGGGGAATCCCAGTTTAAAGACGAATCTGCTATTTATTTAGTGCCCAAGGGAGGTAACTCTTCCAATACCTCAAAGTATTCTAGCCTTGGATTATCTCCCTTTGACCGTTTCTATACCCCTCAACACTATTTTGCAGATTTATACAGACTGTTATTTTTACAAAACCTATCCATATTGTCCTAAAGGGACGGCCGAAAGTCACCTAAAGTGACGGCCGGAAGTGACGTCGAAACTGCCCTAAAGTGACAGGCGAAACTGCCCTAAAGTGACCGGCGAAACTGTCCTGAAGTGACCACTGAAATGCCTCATGATGCCTCTGGCTCCGAAGTCTCAAATTACTATTTACTCATATAGTTATATTTGTTACATGCAGAGTTTGCTTAATTGCATTTTATGGAGGTTAGAATGTAGAAAAAAGCATGTGTGCGCCAGGGATTTTTTACAGATCAAATGTGGAAAATTGTATATATGGTTTGGTTGTTTTCACACTTCACACAGTTTCTTGTACATGTATATTTATTTTGAGACTCTCGTTTATCAAGGTATTTATATAACAACCAAAAAGTGAGGTCACTTTAATTATGTGCATGGAGCATCTGTGTAAAAAAGGTATTACTCAACCGTTTTTGTTCGCAATATGACTAACGTTAATATAAAATCACAAAGTATTAAAATTATTTTATTACTGCAACTGATTAATCACCTCGGTGGTTTGATAAGTAGTTGTCTGTTTGATGTTTTACGTGACGCTTCAAGAATTTATGAACAGCTATAAATTAAGGCCTTGGTTAAAGGAGAAGAAAACAAACACTTGAAAGTTCGATTTATTTGCCGTTAATTTTGCTTTTTTAGCGGTACCAAATATAAGACTTGACAGGTAATAATTTCACTGAGGTTTGTTGAAATATATATGTAATATAATAGAAGAGGGGGTCGGCCTAATGGACATATTAGTTAACAATTGTTCGAAGCCAGTCTACCACCTGGTGAGTCCGATACTGATTGATCGTTTTGCGCGGCTCTCAAGATTATTCCACTTATACTGCGATATTGTATAAGGTTTATTTGGGGAGGAAACGGGAGGCAATGCTGGGGTACCTGGCAACCATTCCAAATAGGTCGATCGGGTGAAAAGTCACAAATAATTTTTCTCCATTTTATTGGACTGAGCGGGATTGATACCGGTAGCTCATTGGTAGAAGGCTGCTCAGACTGACTGTCTAACGCTCTACTTATGTAGAATCTACAAAATGATTGATTGATTTATGTTAAGGTGTGCGAGGAAACCTGGCTCTTTGCCCGGGGGAAACACCCTACCTGCAACTCTTTCACATATGGAGATCAGGTGAAAAACCAAGTCAGAATGTTTTCAATTTCATTTGACCTGAGCGGGATTCGAACGCGCGACCCGTCGATGGAAGGCATGTGCCGGCCTAACAGAGAATCACTCTGTCGACTCGGCCACCAAGACCCTTTCTACGAATTTAAGATAAAAATAACCTTGCGTCAAAACCTGGTAAGACAAATTTCTGAATCATTCCAGTCATTTTTTTTATTTGTCCAACTTGCTCCCGTGTGTGGCATTTTCAAAGAGTTAAACCAAACTTATAACGTTGTATCGGTCAAATTTTACTACATTATCGATTAGAAAAAAAGTTACAACGTTATACGTCAAAATTAACTACATTATCGGTTAGAAAAAAAACGATGCGATTAAAATGGATGTTTTTAATTGGTCGATTTGATTTGTCAACCAATCAAATGCATCCATTTGAATCGCATGCTACAAGTCGGTCCTACAAATCGCACAGTGAGAACGGGCCTTTATCGGTTAAGTGATGCATTATTCTAAATGACTACAGTATCGGTCACAACAGGGCCTCACATTAACGCTACCCACCGGAGAGTTCTACATGTACATATACTTGCACACAGGCCAAATAGCGATATCACTTGTTTGAGTCCTGTACACCATGACGAACGTCAGTTTAAAAATTAAAGGCCAAAAATTTTCCGATTCGTTCAGAAATAAATGAACTCTTTTAAAAACAATCTTTCTGCACGATTTGATATACATTTAGGATTGAATAAAAACATTTAAGTTTACTTTATTGTTAAATAACATTTACATTTGCGAAGTCTGACAGTTGCTGTACATAGACTGAACGCAAATTCGCACCTCATGTTGTGTTTATGTAAAATGAATAGTATCTGTTTAAATAGTTTCGGCAATTTTACCAAGAAAGTGTAATCCAAAATAGCGAGAATACTAAATTTTATCAAGTTTTTAATTACAGAAACATGTCCAAAGGTGTACATTCACTAAATAGAGAAACTTAGTAAATTTCAACAGAAGTGTGCAGTTTGTTATTACGATTTTTGTGGATTTTTGAGAGATTTTTAAATTCAGCTTTATCAGTATCAGTAGGCCGCCTGCTTACGGGGCTGGCCAATATAAGTGTAAGTTTCAGTCACGTGTCTCTCTTCACACCAAGCTGGCTTTTAATTCACCACATGGAAAGGTCAGCCCTGATTTATATTCTGCATTTGAAAAACATTAACGCCAAATCAAAATTGACCATAGGGCCTATTCCATCGTTGAAGTGTTTTTAAAAATAATGTCTACTACTCATGGCCATAGCAAAGTACTGTCAGCCCTTATATTTCAAGCGTGCATTTTGGAGACGAGCGAATGGTGTCACCCTTCAGATTCATATGATATGCCTTCAGATGCTGTTTAACTCATGCGTACACATGCCACCCTTTAACTGGTATCGAACTGAAGTACTTTACCAGATATTTATGGTCAACTTTGATCACTCCGTGATTTTTGATAACTTTTAAATCACCGGGATCCATTTATTTTATCAAATTCTTTCTCATTTTCGGGTCTCGCCACTTCACTAGCACTCTGTAAACTTCGGATTCAAGCTTCGAATTTGTATTTTTAAAAAGTAATAACCAATCTTTGTTTATATATTAAACAGGTACTTGCACTTGACATCACTTCCGCCTGTTTTGCAGGCTTTTGTCATTTTGGTGGTCAACCTAATAGTCTGTTGGCTATATAACCAAATGCAAACGTTGATCGAGAGTCCCACAAAAATAATCGAGTGAATGAAACAATACCTTGTTTTACTCTCAAAGACCACAGATGTTGTGTCAGATTGACATGCGTTACTCAAACAATGTAATCATCTATATGTATAGGCATGAAGTATAAACCTGTCCCTGCAAAATATTTTACAATGATGAAAACGTAACCAAGTATGTTTTCTTGTTAATCATTTGTTTTATTTATGTCACGAAATTATATAGATAAAGAAATCCTATATCAAAACACTTGAAAAAAAACTATGATCCATAAACTCTCACAAATTGTTGAATGGTATCTCACTTTTCCCAACAAGCAATTAATTGATGACATCGGTTGCTGTTCCGTCCAAAGTTCTATGCATTAACACATTCATTGTCGGCACTTTGAAAACTGTATCTGTTTAATGGTGTGAACAGATCAGGCAACGACACGGTTTATTAGATGATGGATATCGGGTTAATGATGCGTATAATTCGACTATAAAGACACAGATAACTAAATTAACGTCCCGTGCCTCTGTGTGCTTTCCAATTTTCATTTTATTATGTATATAATCCATTGGTCGAAATGTTGGACTAATAAACGGCAGGAGACAAATGATTGATGTAGGATGGGGAGGATGGGACTTAGATAGATATCTTATAATAACTAGATTGGCTAATGACAAGCGACTTTCGACACATAAGTCGCCATCTTGTTAGTTAATTTTTGACTTGCGTTAACAAGTTGTCTTGTAGTCTAATGTAAACCTTTTCTACCATTTTATTTTTCGAGAATGGAATAAATTCCAATCTGTAGGTGCTGTGTGCAATTATTCGCCAACCAAGACAAATGTTTAAAAGAGACAATAGTTTGGCCTGTGTCTTGACTACGTCTATGTCTTAAACAACATGGGAGGCGACTCTTGATTTCCTTTGAGTTATAAATAAGAGTAACCTCCCTTATTCGTCCAACAACATACCCGTTGTGCTACTCTCTTTATTTAGAGACACTAAGTCCAAATACACACAGCTCCATCTGTTTTTTTAACAAATTATGTGCTTCTTTTCCCCAATAGATGCACTGATTATCATATACCGATCAGACATAGTCTTAGGTGTTTTTTAAATTACATATACATATAACAGACACCGCAAAAATGCAGTAGTTAATTTTATTCCAAACAGAACAAAATAAAGTATTGGACCCTCCCTCTAATAATTTGAGCGATTTTTACCACACTCTATTGCCAATTCAATTATCACTGTTAACTATATGAACAATAGGGCCTACATGCACAATTTCTCCACGATAACGGTGAATTTATGTCCTAGATGACGGACACATCCCACCAAAATAACCAACAGTCAGAGTTCGGATAGTTTTAATTCCAAATGTCCACAATATAGGACACAGTAATTGGGTTCCAGCTAACTTCCTAACATGGAAAATGTCTGTCTGAAAAAGAAGATGCACGCAAGCGTTTCAGAGCTGTGCATGTATGCCGTACAAAAGCACTTTGGCATGTCTGGTGTTTAGAGAATATCCTCGGCGTTCTTCTAAAGCTTTAGCGATCAACACTTTGAGTTTTAACACTTTAATTGTCCTGTCTCTTAAAGTGGCATGAGCTGCCGAAATTCACACTTTTTTCATAATTTCTGATCGTCACGACAGTAAGAGCTTTTGAAGGCCATCGAAAAACTAAATGATTAGCGTTGGAATGAGGAAAATCCATACAGTATGTGGCCTGTACGAACCGAAAACGTGTGCGAAAAGTAAACAAAATGTAAATAACCGGGACGACCATTCATTCATTCTTAGCCTAAGTTAGTTCAAAACAATACTTTATCGTACATTTTCGAGACCAGAAGCACTAAAACGCTTCTGAATTATACGTCTTGAGAAAAATAGCCAATAATTTCAACAGTCTGTTTTAACGTCAAAATATCAACATTTTGGCAGCTCATGCCCCTTTAAATGATGTGTAAGCCTTACGCAAAGAACACATTTTGTTGACCATGTCTAATGAACAGGGTATGAGGTTTTTGAGTCACACAAAAACGAATACCAGGAGAGAAGTATTTAAAGGCACACTTGCCGCGAACATCCAAAAGACTATTTACATTCAAAACAGTGGACGGTTTTCTGTATTTTTCCCAGACAGACAATGTTAGGAACTTTCTAACGTTGTCTAACGTTGTTGCCCTTTACCAGAAATTAAAAATTTTGACATCATTTAGTATTTTTAATTTGAAATTGAAAAACAGATTTTTGAGCTATCCGCAATGTCAACAAACTTCGAACCTGGTCGTGTGCAAAAGTGCCGTGATGGTTTGAGTCGTGTGGGCGATCTAACGAGACAGTATAATTTTAAGAACTTTATCTAAGAAATGCATACTAACGATCGAGTAAGAGGGACTATAAAAGCCTGCCGAGTGCAAACCACAGACAAAAACGCTTGAATGAGGGTAATCCAACACTGAAGGTAACCAACACTGATCGGTGTTGTTGTTGTAATCGAGCTTCGATTCTTCTTGTGTTTTTCACCCTTATTTATACATTCTAAACCTAATTGGACATGCCTTATGTGTTCTATGTTTAATTATAGTGGTTTTAGCTGTAGTAAACTTGTGCAAATTGGTTTTCTTAACAAATGCCGAACAGGCTACGACGGCAAGTTGGCCTTTAAGACCAGGGGAGATGACTTTTGATTTACTTTCATATTAGTCTTTCAGTAGCCCATTCCTCAAAAGTTTCACTTTTTGTACATTGACAGTTTTCAACAATGAGTCGAAAATGTATTCATACATCCCGGTTTTCTGAATTTGCCATTGAATAGGTTCGTGCGGTCTATTACGGTCGTGCGGTCTATTGAGGCAAGGCCTATTTAAAAGATAGGACAACTTTTTTTTCAAAACGTTGAGGCACTGCAGTTAGTTTTCGTCCGTATCCCATCTTCATGACACGTGGCGCTTATGTATTTTTGATTGGTCAGCCATAGGGAGCGTAAGTGATGTAAAAAATATTACGAGATTTTGTGATATCCGGTGACAGATGACGCTATAAAGAACGTTTTTGGTGACATTGTTAGGGACTGTATCCAACCTTCGTGCAATTTTCAATCGTGTAATTTTCGGGAAAAACACGATAGTGTACACGAATGGATTAAGCTTGGCTGTGAGAGGGATTAGAGGCGCCCTGTGGTGAAGAATGAGCTCTGCTGTAAACGGCCCAGCGTGTCCAGACATCCTGAAAGTAGTCCCGTGAATCAAAACAACACTGAACGATCAAGGCACGGCTCAGCACGACTACCGCTATACTAGGCTAGGGTCGAATGACATGTCAATTGTTATTATTGGTGCAATATAAAGAAGCTAATAGATATTTATTACGGGATAAATAATAACCATTTGTTTGGAAAAAATGCGAGGTGCCTAATATATTATACCAAAAGAGATACCGGTCTGCGATTGATTGCGTTAGTCTGATTTCATACGTTTCATACGTCTCTACTTAAAATGGTCGGGGTAGGTCTGATTCCAGATTTGTTGTTTATTATGCTTTTGAAAGCATAGCTTTTCTTTTCGACTGCCTGGTATTCCCATACTAAATGTTTTCATTCACAAGGACCAAAATCAGTTGTCGTAGTGTTTATTAAAGAAAAATACTAATTAAGTGTAATATAATATAAACAAAGGAGCACGATGTGAATAGCATAAAAAAACCAATTCAACATTACATACATGAAAATTATGTTATCCCAATGTCAGTCAAGCTTTATTCTTTTGTCTACATTTAGCGTTTACGGCATTCCGAATGGTAAATTAGCAGTGAGCAAATGTAAAAAAAATTCGACCTTTAGATCTTGAGCTTTAAAACAAGACATTTTTAAATAGAGTCTTCACCATTATTGATCGATAATGAACACCCCTCTCCCCCACCTTTGCAATTCTATCCATTGTACTGTAATATTCCATGCGCATGCCCTGCTGAGTGTTCGTTGTGCGTTCATTTGCTATTTAGAAAGGAAAGAGTTCGGATTATATTGGCATTGACGCAACCCTGTGGGTGTCTGGGATTAGTCTTTAGATTAGATAAAGTACTCACTCAAAAATGTCAAGATATACCTTTATAAATGGAACATTTTGCATAAACTATCATAGTAAATAAAACACATTGCTTAGACATGGTAGACCGCTCAGAATGTTGGATGTTCGACACTGATGACGAGGATGATACGCCTGCTGATATGCCCGTATTTAAACGTGCACAGGAGTCATTAGTGGAAAGGTTTCCGCAGCTACCATCAATCGTGAAACAGTTTGTTAAAGATAATTCTGCAGAGGCCCATATAAGAAGAAGAGACGCTACTGCATATGCAAATGGAGTATCTTGGACCGATATCCAAAGGCATGTTATAGCCAACACACCCGGGCTTGAGTCTATCTCCAAAATGACAATTCATAGGATGTTGAAGCCATCCCGTCAAGGTACCATCAACGCCAAACGCCACACCGGCATAGTGAATGCCAGGATCCCAGCCAAGAAGAATGATTCCACCAACGACCTTCCAGATTTCCGATTTTCGTGCGCATCTGTCAATTATGTGAATAAACTGGTTCAACTGTACGAAGACGAATGTATTGCCTTGTTCTGTGATGACAAGAACAAGGTGAATGTGGGGACTCTGGCTGTAAGCAGACATTTCCAGATAAACAGATTTTTTTCTAATGATGATAGACCAAACTACCCCGACCACGATTTTCCTCATCCAAACTCTAAACTCATACCGTCCGGTTATATGACTTTACGCAAAAGGACAAGAACGAGAAGTCTGTCACCAGCAAAAGAGCGTCGCTTTCACAGGAGGCGCACACGATCTGCTGATCATACAGGTAAATATTTGTTGGTTTAAGATGGCATTCATAACATTGATTTCTCTTTATCTACAAATGATTATACGTACAATAACATGCATTGTATTAATTCATATATTTTTTTTTCACCAGATTTAGTCGGGACTATAGATAGAAACGGGCGACAGCGGGTATCCTGGCCAAGAACCATTGGATGTTTTTTTGCAGGCTGCAATGTTTCACAGCAGTACAAGCCAGATCCACGCTGATCATTTGTTCAAACTTTTGAAGCCCATTGTGGAGGACAAATTGAACCCACGGACCGTTGTCTCCATTATAGCGGACGGGGGTCCAGACTGGTCAACTAAATCCCTGGTTAATCCGATCAATTATGGGAGATTATGGCGGGATTTATGTTTAGATGGGCTGATCCTGGCGAGCTACGCTCCACGGCATAGCAGATTTAACCCCATAGAGCGTGCTTGGGGTCCACTCTCCAAATCGTTGACAGGTGTCACCCAACCCAGGACACTAGAGGGGGAAGTTTCCTTGCCTTCAGAGCAGAGCCATCTTTCAAAAGACGACGTTTTGATGAAGGAGGCGAAAATCTTTGACCAGGCCATAGACCAATGTACCAAATATTGGCATGGGAAGATTTATGACGGCTATCCGATTACGGTACACTGTCGATATTCAGACCACAGTGAATTGAAAGCCTTTGTAAGCGCGTCTGCGACCCAGGCTTTATGCATCTCAGACATGAACTCTTATTTTTAATGAACCATTCAGTACACCGAACATATCACTTAGAATTGTATAAGTGCCTGTTGTACCCACTGCTTCACCCATCCTATAAGAACAACGAAATTTTTTCACACTTTATCCACCTTTGGAGGGGCTATGCCGTCCCCTGTTACATATCCTGGCAGATGTAAGGGGGAATACATGTCACTACTGCGGCTATTAGATATGCCAGAGCATTGTTCTTCGGAATTTGACACAACCTTGCCCAGTGCTAATAGACAACAGTGTGACCGAGGATGCCGTTACGTATTTTTATCAGATGCAGATAGGAAACGTCATCAGACATTAATTCATTCTAAGAAGCTCTGAGTATTTGTATAGACCTATACATTTATCTCCCTGTAATATTTTCATTTTCATGTCATTTCATATCGTATACCTGTACATAACTATATCACTTTAAAAAATATATTATTGATTATAAGTACTAGGAGATTATTAGTCACTGGTTTTGGAAAATAGATCATACTATATAATTACAGGCCGAGTTTTGAACTTTCATTTTCTCGTTGATCAGAACATTATAATTTCAAGCACCTGCTAAAAATTAAATGCCAAGTGTATAAGTCCATATTTTCATTTGTTTAGTAAAACTCAGAATCGCGTGTTATGTCAGCGATTGTTGTAGATCGCAAAACGAAAATTAAACCATGCTCTGTCGAAGAGTCAAAGTTACACAAACCAAAGAAAAACCGTCCATTAAACACACCTCACAAATTCTGTAGCGTATAAATAACATACAAAAGAAAGACAACCAGTTGTGTGCAGACATTTCCAAAACGTTACTCGGAGTGTCCTGCTTACAGCTATACCGTCGACTGCATTGCACTGCATACACGAGCCCTCTCACTCTATGTTACCGCGCAGTAATATACAGACACGCATATCTCTGCTGCTGTTCAAACCAGACAGGACCGCAGAGGCCACTCAGACAGACTCGAGGGTGTTGTTTTAACAGATCGCTTTGGATTGGAGATCGCCGCGAGTGTAGAAATCGATCGTGTAATTCATTCGCATTACACGAATGATCGGTGCACGATGGTTGGATATGCTCCCTTATTCCATTTGACGTATTTTCCTCTAAGTCGACAGATGTAAACGTCATGTTAGAACGAAAAATGCTCAGCCAGTTCACGCAAAGAAGTACCAGTGACACGAAATATGTGGAATTACTACGAGACTTGCGCCCCCTATTATGACTTAGATACCAGATACAATGTAATTTGTTGAGGCAAGGTCAAGTGCAAAACGTGGTAGAGAATAACAACCGCTACATTGCTAAAGGGAAAAATGCCCATTATATCAATCCCCGACTAAATTCTGGTCATAATACAAATATGTAACAATTTCAGCGCCTGGATTGCCTATTACAACATGTAACAATGTCAAAATTGGCCAGGCTATACATGTACAACAATCGCTCGGTAACATAAAGGAGGTTAATTAAAAAATATCCAGGAAACCTTCTTTTAAAACCACATCTTGATTATATATAGCCAGGTTTTCCTGTCAACAGACGATCGTATTAACAGGGATTGAGGGGGGTAGGTATGCTGATCAAAGAAGAGTTATCTTACTCCGGAGTCATATCAGCACCCTTTCAAAGTATTTAAGCTCGCTGCTACAATATTGCCGGTAAGAACGGTTCACTTGTCACAATTGTGAATGTATAAAATCCATGCAATTGTTTGGGTAGAATAGATTTCAATTCACTTATGACATTTCTTAGCGATTCGTGTATTATCTGTGGCTACCTAAATGTCCCCAGCCACTTGCGGGGTAGTGTTTCTACTGATTATAATGGGAAACTAAAGATGAATGTGATCGATGACTAATAATTAAATGACCAATAGCGCACTCATATGAATACAGGTCACAGTTTCTGACTTCCGGAAGTTCCAGATATTTGTGTGTGTTTTTATTATTATTTTTTCCTGGCCCCCCCCTGCATTTTTTTCTGGGCATTTTTGTAGTTTTTATGAAAGGACAGGGGTTGAGTTACTGTCTGGAAATGATTTTAGAAGTGGAATGGGACCAGTTCAGGTGGATGGAGATCTGGTAGTTGGGGGGGCTTTGTTATGTTTACATGCGCCGGTATATGTGCAAAGAGACCCCTATCAGCTGATTCTACTCGTATCTCAAAATTTCTACCTTGAACATATAAAAAAAATGTGCTTAAAATACTGCCAAAGGACAGTTCAAGGCCCCCATCGAAGGATTTGGTTCAACGAAAGTTACGGACGATGCTGTGAGAACAGCCACCACACTATTCGGCATTGTCATAAGCCCCTATTTCTTAAACCAACCTTTCAATGATATCATTTTACGGCAATTGATTTGCAACGCATTGCCTTCATCGAATAATGATTAACCAGAAGTTTGATTGACATTTTATCCGACATTCTTTTAGCACATTCCCCCTATTTATGACATTCCATTTAATATGTTTTGTATATTTGTAGTTGTGTACAGAATTCATTATGTCACCAATTTTATCAGCCTTCTAATGTTTCTAAGAATGGTGCCATACCTGTTTCACTAAAGTAATTTTCCCCACATTGCCCATGCAAATTAATAACTTATTTTTTGTACAACAGGTTTTGAATCTTTAACATTATGTTTAAGGTAAATGTTTTTGACAATCAGGGATAGAAGAGACCAATATAAATATTCTCTACATTGGAAAAATATAGCATGTGATTTTTATGAATGGCGACAAAATAGTCAGCCTTATTCCAGTTAATAGTGGATATCAAACAGTTGGGAAATACAAGGTCAACATCACGTGATTTGCATTAATATTTAGCCAGATAATTGACCTATATACTTTATAACACATGAGTCTTCTCAACGCCAAAGGTAGGTTGCTACACCCTTTTGCTGTAGGATATGAAAGCTTTCGCGGTTTTGTACAGAATTAGTTACGATTTCTATCAGCTTTTACATCTTACCTTCCAATCGCTAATCGTGTAAAACAGGTGCCAGGCTAACCCATCTATCCTGGCAACGATGACGTGTGATTGTTAAATTATTCGATACGGTTTAACCAGGTGAAGTACTGGTAATTCAATGTGACGACTTACTTTGATCTACATAGCAAGGACTATACAAAGTATACTAATTTAGTTTCCGCTCTACAAACTATTTTTAAAGACCAATTTCAGCTTAACATCAGTAGAATTGTATTGGATATATTGAAAACAATTGTAATGATGTTATGCTTCCTTTTAAAACAAGGATTATTGATTGACTAACAATTGTAGTAAATATGTATCTGCACATATTATCCATTAGACATATATGTGGGTCTGTAGTTCAGTAAATATTTTATTTGGTCTGTGCGTACAAATCTACATGTATAACTGCCTCGAGTGAATTAACCCACTGAAAACTAAACTATAATGAAAATGTCAGGCACCATTTTCCAACGCCCAAGTTGACAGGATCGCTACGTCACAGAATTACATCAACTGCGATTTTTATAATCAATATATATTTATATTTACCCAAAAACTAAATGCTCACAGCCAGTTTACCGAAACTGTGGATTAGAGTTACTATTCTAAAGGTCAATAGAATTAAAAATATAGTTTTCATAGAGATGAAATCTTAAACCGGAACACGTAATCATTGAATTAAAGTATTTCTCGGAACTAAGTATCCACATGTAGCCCACATATAGCCATATCAATAGTAACAATGCAATATTTATATAGAAATAGAATACAATTACATTTCCCATTTGGAGCACTGTTAATGTTTTGACCGACCACAACTTTACTAATTTTCGTTCAGTCAAATGACTTGGTGGGTGCTTCCAGCAGATCCAACAGATGTGGACAAGTTTATGAGTTACAAAACATCTGACAGAAGTCATTTTACATGTGTCCTAATCTATGCCCACCCAGCTTTCAGATTTCTATCCATCTAACCTGGTCTCATTATACATCCACAATTCTTTTTAGTCTTTAAAGTGGCATGAGCTTCCAAAATGTTGATATTATGACGTAAAACAGAATGTTGAAATTATCGGCAATTTTTCTCAAGTTGTATAATTCAGAAGCTTTTTAGTGCTTCTAGTCTCGAAAATGTAAGATAAAGTGTTGTTTTGAACTAACTTTGGCTTAGAATCAATGAATGGTCGTCCCTGTTATTTAAATTTTGTTTACTTTTCGAACACTATTCCGGTTCGTATAGGCCACATACTGTAAGGATTTTACTCATCCCAATGCTAAACATTTAGTTTTTCGATGGCCTTCAAAGTCTCTTACTGTGATGACGATCAGAAAGTATGAAAAACGTGTGAATTTTGGCAGCTCATGCCACTTTAATATGCCAATTTAATTAGCCTCTTTCGAGTTTCGGTAAAACCCCTTGAGATCACATGAGGAATAAGTTTAGGGGTATAACTTTCACTGTCTAGCCGTTCATTTAACATTAGCCTCTATGTAGCTCCGGTATGTAGCGTTATTGTGAAGCCCGAAGGGCTGAACGCTACGGGAGGAAGCCATTTTTTAAATTTGCGAAATTAACCATGATTCCATAGGCAATATGGCCGCCTTGTTCGCGGGGAAATGTTCCAACCCTCTTTCGATATCGATGGAATGCAACAACCCAAGCCTATAGTTCAACAAAAGGGGAATGGATACTAAGACAGAAAAGGTTGGTCATTCATTTTAAGGCATTTATTGCATCAGTGAACAATTTTTTCGAAGGAAAATAGGGGCCGGAGCTGCAAAGGCTTCGTAATGTAACTAAGACAAAATGGCGTCTCCACTACAATGTTCACCGCTCCCAGCTGGTTAGACCATTGTTTTCTACAATTAGCCTCTATGGTGATAGGCGGTTGTCGTGTGGTTTTGTCTTTGATTCTTTATTTCTAAATCATTGAATGTGCTATCAGTTGCGGTTTTGTCAGTTGACTGTCTATGAATTATTCATATCGCGTGGATGCGCTTAGAAGTTGTCAAAAACCAACGGTGAAAACACAATTACGACATGTTATTTTTGTGTTAGAAATAATATTACTTTTTTTGTCGGTCAAAAGGAAGTATCTTAATGTCTCAGAAAAAGTTCTTTGGTTCATGTAATATATCCAAATATATAGAACCGTGTTTGTGGGAAGTATTGAGTTCTTTATTTCCCATAATTCATGGATTTAATGGAGTTTTATTATTTTATTTTCTTAAAAGATGTAACCGCAAAATATATGCTTAATCTCCGCCTTCATTTAACCGACTTTTGACACGTTGCCTTGTTTATTGTGATAGAGCAAAACAGCTGAAGGCTATTTTTATTAAAACCAGCACCAATTAATGCGTCCAAATGACACACGATAATTGACTATGCTATCTAAAGACAAGCGTCCACGGTTTTTGGCAATATTTTCACCATTCTCTAGTGGATTCACTGGCTGTGCTGGCCCATCGATTTAAATATTGGAAAATAGCTCCATTCTCATTATCTGCTATTATTTTTTGTTAATTTCTTCACCTCACTTTGGCTCCATTGCGGCTGTTTGACATACATACATGAGACAATTGCTGCAGTAGAATTTGTTTTTCTTATATTGATCTCGTTTGACAAGAGTTAGATAAGAAAATTTGATTATATATTAATTGCATACATATGCAGGGAAATTATGGCATATATGTATTGAAAAACAGAAAGCCATTGGGTAAAAATATTAACTTTTAAGAGCAACATGCGGAAATAAAAAACCAAAACGTAACTATCAAAAAGCAAAACAAAAAACAAAGACCATTCCGATTATTAAATTGTCCATTGACTTTTTTACAACTACTCATTTGAATATTTAATTTTCGCAACATTTAAAATAATTGCACACATTATAGCAAACATCAACCAAACGTGTTTATTTTTGCAGCAACATCAAAAAGGACTGTCTGGAGATCTTGCCAAGCAGTACAAGTGGGTCTATCAACCTTGCCAATTTATTTCTTTCTTGTGGCAAATGTTTGAGTCCCCAAAATGTATGAAAACCTTTTGTTTTCTTTTTCAGACGAAATAGGTAATGAGCTACTGCACCCTGTGGGGGTGTCCAGTATAATTATCATAAGGAAATGTTGCCGATATCCCCCTTATATTCGGACTGTAAAATCGATTGTTTTAATCTTTCCTCCAAAAGTGTAGATAAGAATTTTCCACAAATAAAATGTCTTCATCTTATGTTTTTATCAAGATATAGAAAAGACGAACATGTTATTTAAAATTATTCACAGAGCATGACCAAAACTTTCTTTGCAAGTAGGCCTATACAACAAAAATTGTCCCATACAAAGAACGGTATACTATAAGTGAAAAGACCTTTGTGAATTGCGGTTACCCTCCAAACAAACAAACAAACAATTGCAACTAAATACATTTCTATGAGTGTCTGTGTGTAGTCATGACTTTTGAGAAAACCTGTAGAAATGCCGAATGATTATTTGATTACCTGTACATGTCTTTCACATTTTAAATACATTTTTCAGTTACAGTGGATCTATTGTTATGTACCAACGAAAGATTCCTATGGCCCTTTGTAAATAAAAAAATATTGAGGCGTTGATCATGCCACTACACAAAAAACATTCGAACCATTTATTTCTTAACATTAAATATATAATAGGCCTACTTTACTATCTGTACAAAACCAGTTCTTTGGACCAGGTCAATGGAATTAAAAAATAGTTTTCATAGAGATGAAATCTTAAACTGAAACACGTAGGCATTGAATTAATGTAATTCTCTGAACTAAATATCTACAAGTAGGTCATATGTACCCCTAGCAATGACCGAGTTATAAAGTAAATAGTATTTTATATGGAGATTTACGGGTTGCAGACAAAAACATATGACAGAAGTCATTGTACATGTATTCTAATCTATGTCAAAGACTGAAGACCACCCGGCTTTCAGATTTCTGTCTATCTAGCCTGGTCTCATTATATTTTCAGTCTTTAATTGAGACAGCCTCCTTTCAGAACCTGTTTAATATGCCAAGAACATATATATCACACGGGCACAGGAAAACTACACCAAAACTCCTACGAACTTTCTTTTGTTAAGAAACTATGTATTGATCACACGTTCTTACCGACAGAAAAAATGTAAAGGTATAAATATTCTTATTTCGGATAAGGGAACAATGTACGATACTTAACTATTTGGTGCACCCGGTAAAACTAACATTGCACGAGTCTGCATTAAAGAACACCCTTCCTTTCACAGGTCTTGGTTCCGACTGCACAGGCAATTGTTTTAAAAATATTTTTCTATTCCACCAATGGGTCGCGGGTTCGAATCCCACTCAGTCCAAACAAATTGGAAAAGTTTCTGACTTGGTCTTCACTGGAACGACCTACATGTATGTGGGATGGTTGCAAGTAACCACCGGAAGGTCATGGGTTTCCTCCGGGCATAGAGCCCGGTTTCTTTCCGCAATAATACTGGCAACGCTGCCCATATAAGTGAAATAATCTTGAGCACGGCGTAAAACACCAAACAATCAATCAGTATATTTTTCTAAATTTCAATTAAGTTAATGAAAACAAGGTACAAGTCTTCACAATGCTCTATGCCGGACAAACCACACATAGCCTTAGTAGCCATTGCTCAGCAGTACAATTATGGGATGTATCTATCCTGACACACAGCAAATATTTAATGGCACAGGCAAACGTATAGCGCCCTCCATTTTCCGTTAGATAATGTAATTTTGAATAGGGAAGCAATGTACATGTAGGAGTCTTTATTATGCTACGAGATGGACAAAATTAATATTGCATAAGACAATGAAAAGTACTTCAATCTGGCGTTACATCTTTCCCGGCACAGGACTTGGATCTGCCGGTACAGACAAAATGTATATTTTTCTCGATTTCAACTAAGTTAATGAAAGTTAGGTACGAGTCTAAACTATGCACTGTACAGAGCAAAGCGCACATAGCCTGAATGGACATCGGACCATTTCTGTATTGTGTGCCCATCCCATGACACAGATCCACAGGCACAGGCGAAAATCTACAACACTCTATATTTTGTTGATGCAAATATAAGGCAATGTATGCGTCTTAACTGTGCCGTGTGCCGGGGAAAACTAATGTTGCATAAGTAGACAAAGAAAAGCACTTGTGAGATTGCGTCTATTCAGGCACAGGGCTTGGCTCTGTCATGCATTTTACATTCATCGTTTTGAATCTAATTAGATATATCTATGTCCCCATAAGCAAACTGAAACGAATCCAAGGGAGAGAATTATTAGTTTTATTTAAGGCCTAGAAAAGGGGGAAGTCAATATCATGTGATTTGAATTAATATATATATACAGACATATTAACCTATACTTGTTCATACTTGCAACTCGGTTGTGGTTTAAACTTCACAGGTAGGTGGACCTAACAATTTTCTAAACCTTTATTGATGTAGGGTATGCAAGCTTTGGTTGTTTGGTACAGAATTAGTAACGATTTACATCTTAAGGTCCGTTCTCACTGTGCGATTTGTCGAACCGACTTGTAGGATGCGACTAAAATGGATGCATTTGATTGGTTGATAAATAATTTTGACCAATTAAAAGCATCCATTTTAGTCGCATCCTACAAGTCGGTTCGACAAATCGCACAGTGAGAACGGGCCTTTACCTTTCAATCGCTGATTGTCTAAAACAGATACCAGGCTAACCCATTTATCCTGACAATGATGACGTGTGATTGTTAAATTATTCGATACGGTTTAACCTGGTGAAGTACTGTTAACTCAGTGTGACAATTTACTTTGGTCTTCATAGCAAGGACTATACAAAGTATAGTAATTTAGTTTCTGCGCTACAAAATATCTACATATACCAACTCCGGACAATCACAGCCTTATCATCAGTAGAATTGTATTGAATATATTGGTATTGCATGCTTCTGCAATTTTATGCTTCTTTTTTATCAAGTGCATACCAGTATACTCTTAAAGCAAGGCTTATTTTTTAACTATCAATTGTAGTAAATAGGCCCTCTGCACATACATGTATTATCCACTAGACATGCAGGTGTGTCTGTAGTTAGTTTGTGTGTACAAAACTACATGTATAACTGCTTCAAGTGAATCAACCCACTGAAAAGTAAAACACCTATAATGAAAATGTCAGGCATCATTGTCCAATGCCCAAGTTGACATGATCGCTACGTCACAGAATTACATCAACCGCGATTTTTATAATCAATATATATTTATATTTACCAACAAAAAAAAATGCTCACAGCCAGGTTACTTAAACTGTTGATTGGAATTACCATTCTAAAGGTCAATGGAATAAAAAAATAGTTTTCATAGAGATGAAATCTTAAACCGAACATGTAATCATTGAATTAATGTATTTCTCAGAACTAAGTATCCACATGTAGCTCACATATAGCCATTGCAATAGTAACAATACAATATTTATATAGAATCTTTTTGGGGCACTGTTAATGTTTTGACAAACCACAACTTTACTAATTTTCGTTCATTCCAATGACTTGGTGGGTGCTTCCAGCAGATCCAACAGATGTGGACAAGTTTATGAGTTACAGACAGAAGTGATTGTACATGTATTCTAATCTATATCAAAGACCGAAGCCCACCCAGCTTTCAGATTTCTATCCATCTAACCTGGTCTCATTACACATCCACAATTCTTTTCAGTCTTTAAAGTGGCACGAGCTGCCAAAATGTGTTGATATTATGACGTTAAACAGAATGTTGAAATTATCGGCAATTTTTCTCAAGTCGTATAATTCAGAAGCTTTTTAGTGCTTCTAGTGTTATTTTGAACTAACTTTGGCTTAGAATCAATGAATGGTAGTCCCTTTTATTTAAATTTTGTTTACTTTTCGAACACTATTCCGGTTCGTATAGGCCACATACTCATACCACTCATCCCAACGCTAAACATTTAGTTTTTCGATGGCCTTCAAAGCCTCTTACTGTGGTGACGATCAGAAAGTGTGAAAAACATGTGAAGTTTGGCAGCTCATGCCACTTTAATAAGCCTTTTTCGAGTTTCGGTAAAGGCTAATGTTATCATTGAATTGCACATTCCAATACTCAGCTTGTACACAGACGTCTTATTTTTACCTATCTTTATGTGAGCCAATGCCGTCGTAAGAATATCCACTTCATATTAAAACATGCAACTAACTGCGCTTTTTTTTCTTCAAAAAAACGATTGCAAATGATGCACCGTAAAAATTGATAAGCAGCTAATACCTTCATTTTTTATACTTGCTATTTTGGGTGAAATTTTGGGGATTTTGAATTTCAGGTGGGGACTTTTTCGTAGGGTACTGTCCTCCGAAAAAAAAAACAGTTACCGTGCTCATGTGGATTATAGCCTACACGTGGAGTAGTCATTGTTTCGCGCATCCAAACATTTATTATTCACATGTCATACAATGTACGCTCGTAACTAGGCATTTCACATCGAAGTGGTTGAAATTCACACTTTTAACTAAAATATATTGATACATTGAAATGTTTCCAGTATACCAAATAAAATCCAGAAAATATTACCGTACCGGTATATTAGTAGGCCTACACTCTTAAAACATGAGAGAACAATATGGAGAATTATTTGTTCTCTCTCTGTTTATTCGATGTTAGTTATTAGTTACCACTGTGACCGAAGGTATTACTGAAACAATACTCAAAAACGGTTTAAATGCTAATATGCATTTCGTTTTCATAAACATCATGAATATGGATACCTTATTGTGTCGATATTTCTAGGCTTAGGCCTACATCTTTGCGTGTTTGTATATAGATGACGACACAGTGAAGCCTACACAGGTTTAGCAACAGGGGTATTCCCTTCAAAACAAATTAATTCAATTTTCGATTTTTTGAATTTGAAGACGAAATGCTGCTGGGATTATTTTCTATGGAAGCCCATATAGACCATTTCAAATTTTTGGGACAAAATCATTAAATTGGCAATCTTAACTACAAGAAAATCATCAGTTCTCTACAGGTCAATAGTGAACTCTACTAAGCACTGGAACTTGAAAACTCAAACTACGGAAGCCCAAAAGAACTATAACCATTTTCTCAGTCTTCTTAAAATAACGTCTAAAAATAAAATGAATGCTTCAGACCAAGATACGGTTTTTCAACATACTCAAAGTAGACCAGGATTACATAGCAGTATACCTCTACCACCTAAACTACAAATTAAAGAAAATCTTTCTTCAAACTGGAAACGCTGGAAACAAATATGGAACTCGTACGAAATAGTGACTGGTTTACAAGATCAAGAAAATAAATACAAAATATCCACCTTCATTACAAGCATAGGTCCTGATGGCCTACATCTCTACAATGGCTTACCCTTTGTTGTCAAAGAGGACACAAAATGACATGGATGTGGTACTCAAGCTCATGGAACGTCATTGGTTAGGCGAAACCAACGTCACCTATGAACGTTTTGTTTTCAATAGACGTGACCAGGCTGAAAATGAAACTATAGAGACTTACGCTTCCAATCTTCGTACTTTATCTCAAACTTGTGAATACAGAGAATTTCAAAATGAACTGATCCGTGATTGTATTATATGCGGCATGAATGACAACACTGTAAGTGAAAAACTTCTTCAAGATTCTCAACTAACTCTTAATAAATGTATAGACATTTGTCGCTCAGCTGAAATTTAATCCGCTCAAGTTAAATCCATGACTGAAAAGGATGAAATTCACAGTGTTTCCAAGTATGAGTCTAAGAAAGATAAGCATAGGAAACCAATATCAAGAAAACCTAACTTACTGAAATTTGAATGTAAATTCTGTGGAACTAAACATGAACCAGATCGACAAAAGTGTCCAGCATATGGGTAGGAGTGTGGAAAATGTGGCAAATTCTCACCCTTCTCTTCCAAATGTAGGATACGTCATTCTTCTAGACATAAAGCTCACTTGGTATATTCTTCTGATTCTCCCGACGAAGAATTTGCTTCAAGCCAAGATGTATCTTCTGTTGAACTGGTAAACTGCATGACTTCAGTGAAAAATAAAGTTTTTGCTACTTTACTTCTCAAGAACAACCCAATAAAGTTTCCAATTGATTCTGGGGCCACTTGTAACGTTATTTTTAAAAGCCACTTACCTCAAGGAACTGAAATTGAGCCTGGTACAGTTAAACTCTCCATGTACAATAAATCAAACATCTTCCCACTTGGTACAACTCAACTTAAACTCAAGAATCCAAAGAACTCAAGGAAATATAAACTTAAGTTTGTGGTCATTTCAGAGGAAGCCATACATTTGATTGGTGCTGATTCTTCACAACAGATGGATCTTCTGAAAATCCGCCATGAAAATATTCTGGTACTTGGTTTAAACATGTCTTTATTAGTGCACACTAAGCTAAAAGCTTATTGCGTGCATCAATTAGTACAGAATTTTTGGCAGCCATATATTTAAGAAGATAAACAAGAGTTAAGTGTAACAATGATGAAAAAGTGAAGAAAAAAATCACCTTTTAAAACTATGACTTTTGATGTGACTGAGGTTTAAGAAAATTTAAGATTCTCATTAATTGAGACAAAGTAGAATCTTCATGGACTCATGCTGGCCGTCTGAACCGCAACACACGAGATGTCCAACTGGTACGTTTAGCTAAAAGCGTTTTGTATTTTCTATATAGTTACATGTTGCAGTACATATTAGTTTGTTTGTTTCTTTATTAAGTTCATGTGACCCATAAAGGAGTAGAGATGTGGAAATGTCACCTGAATGTCCATTAAGATTCTATTTCTCTGAACATTTCCATGCGCGGCACAAGGAATATCCGACACTCCAGTAAATAATGTGACGCCGTCTCCATTGAAGGTCCACACCAATATTTAGGAGAGTCGGAAATAAAGTTTTTATATAGGTCGTCGTTCAAAGAACTACATCCGTTGCGCAGTCTGCACAATATTATATTGCTTTTCCGGGGACCTGTGTAGTACCAAGGATGCACTTTTGGTAATGGAAAAATGTTGTTTAAATCAGTTTTATTTTGTCAGTGATGGATCTAGTTGGCTTAGGCAACTTGTTCCATTCACGTAGGGTTTGAGGATAAACAGACTTGCTAAAACTAGCTGTCCTTCATCTAAATGGGGTTAACTGATTACGGTTTCTAACAGGATAAGGGTTACGGACATGGGTTGGGAGTGGTATAATTTGGTTAACATTAGTTTCAGGGTTGTTTAGGTTATTGTGGAGAACTTTTAATCGATGAATTTTACGTCTTGTAGTCCTTGTAAAAGTAAGATTCTATTTCAAAACAAAGGGACAGTAAACAATAGGAACAACAGTATTCACAAAAGTAATTTGTCATAGTATTTAGATTTAAGCGAATGAACGCAGAGAACAAATAATGTTTTGTTTTTAACATTATAAATGCTAAGTAAGAAAAACAAGGTGTTATTTTAATATATTCAAATTTTGCCGAAATTCTCAAGTTTTATGTGTTTCTTTGGCTTTTGAATGCATCAATAAAAAGTGTTATTAAATAGCATTTAGATAGACATTAAGACGTTTACCAATTCGGTTAATCCCCATGCAAAATTTGGTGTTAGATTTCACATCATGACTTGTAGATTGGGTTACTTTCAAGATATATATACAGAACGAAATAATTGTTAGTTGAGCATTCAAATCAACATAGAGATCAAAACATAGAAAACAAACTTGTAAAAACGACACTCATAGTATGGAAGTAGGGGTGGCCTTTTGATTAAGGTATAAGAACACATGTATAGGCAATGAAATGTAGGGGAGACATCTAACATACAGAGAAAGTCACTAACAGAGGTGGAGAAGGAAAATGTTTACGACTGGATCAGTAGCGGGTAGCCCTCTACAATCAAGAACACTGCAACTCTCTGTTTGTATTGCAAATAGCCACTAACAGAGGCAGAGAATGAAAAACGTATTCAGAAATGAATAGGAATTTGGGTATATATACAACAGATATAAACATGTGGGCAAGGTCAGCACAAGTCAACACATTTTGTAGGGGAGATAACTGCAAAGTTGACAGATAAACATTTCATAATAGCAGACATCTTACATAACCGCCAGAAGCTATCTCTGGAAGTGGTATATGCTATAAGGATAAATGACTGGATAGGACCAAGAATACCATAAACTTGGTGTTTGCAGCGCAGGTAGACACTAACAGAGGCAGAGAAAGGAAAAGTAGGATATAGGTACAGCAGTTAGGATCAAGCAGGCAGCTAGAGTACTATTGGAAACCACGAAACTATGTACAGTTAATTACACTAAATAAGCAAAGACAGATGTTTGGACTAGGGCAAAACATCATTTATCTATACATATATAGAATCAGTTTACAAGGGATAACAATAGTATAGAAAGACATTGCAAAAAGTGAAATAGCATCAATCGTTGCCCATGATCATACTTTCAACAGTTTCGTCTCCATTATTTGATTTGATTTGATAGGTAACATTTTCGAAACACGGAGATAATTTGCCAGGTGGCTTTAAGATTGTTTTGGGTACTTTTCTCTGTTTGAAAACGACTGTTTACACATCTGGTCTTGTTTTTCAGTTTGTTCCTGATTTTAGTATTGACTCTAGAACACCGAGTCTACACTACGAAGTCACAGTTTTTAGGTACTTTGTTTTTAGTATTAGCTCTTGGATACGTTCATCTGACGGTCTGCTAAAATGCAAGAAGTTGTTTATGTTAGACAGCTAGTCACAAACTTTTGGCACTTTTTAGAAGCTGCATTCAAATTAGTCCGCCCCCGTGTGGGTTCCGGGGAGATAAGAATAGACCCTCAGCTTTCCCAAGGTGCTTGATCGTAAGAGGCGACTAATCCTTGGGCAAATTTTTAAATTTATGGTATAAACCAATATGTTTTTAAATCACTCTAAAAGATCTTATTTAAAATTGCCTTAAAATGAAAAAAATATAGTTATTTATTTAATGTAGAGTTTATATTTCTATGATATATGTTGAAAAGTGTTGCTGTTTTGGAGATAAATGTGATATGTTGTTTTTATACTTCCAAAAATAATTTACTCTTGTTTTACCAGTTTTTACTATTTTGTGTTTCTGTCAATTTTTGTTTAAAGTGTTTTTTTGATGTTAAAGGATGAGCTAAATCTAACTTTTTTTCGCCGCCATATAAGTGAAATAATCTTGAGTGCGGCGTAAAACCCCAATCAATCAATCAATCAATCAAATTAGTCCGAAATATCTGCGATGATGATGTAAGACATTTTCTGACAGATAGGTTATCTGTCAGAAAATGTCTTACATCACCATCGCAGATATTTCGGACTACATTCAAATTAGCCATCTTCTCATCTAACCTTTGATTTCATCCAGATGCGATTCATACATTTGATTTAAGTCTCTTCTAACCAGGGTGTTTGAAAGGTCATAACCAATAGTATCCATGTCATTAGCCAATTCAGCGTTTAAGCAGGACTTATGAGGAGAATAATAGAGAAGTATCTGGCTTAGACCCAGTAGCAGAAGAGTACTTGTGAGATTGTGTCTCTTCAGGCACAGGACTTGGATATGCCATGAATTTTACATTTATCATTTGAATTTGATTAGATACATTTACGCCCGAATAAACAAACTAAAACGAATCCAAGTGAGAGAAGTATTGGTTTTAGCTAAGGCCCAGAACCAGGAGGAAGTCAATATCACGTGATTTGCATTAATATATATCCAGACGCATTGACCTACATACTTACAACTCAGTTGTCGTTTAAACTTCACAGGTAGGTGGACCTAACAATTTTCTAAACCTTTATTGATGTAGGATAAGACAGCCTTTGCGGTTTTGTACAGAATTAGTTACGATTTCTCTCAGTTTTTACATCTTACCTTCCAATCGCTAATCGTGTAAAACAGGTGCCAGACTAACCCATTTATCCTCACGATAACGACGACGTGTAATTGTTAAATTATTCGATACGGTTTAACCTGGTGAAGTACTGGTATTTCAATGTGACAATTTGCTTTGGTCGTCATGGCAAAGACTATACAAAGTATGGTAATTTGGTTTCCGCGATACAAAATATCTACATATACCAACTCCAGACAATCACAGCCTTATCATCAGTAGAATTGTATAGAATATATTGGTATTGCATGTAACGATGTTATGCTTCTTTTTGTACAAGTGTTTATTAAGTACATATCATTATACTTTTATAACAAGGCCTATTAATTGACAAAACTACACGTATAACTGCTTCAAGTGAATCAACCCACTGAAAAGTAAAACATGGAATTACACGACAGCCCTGGACACAGACTGAAAGTTTGTTTGAAACTAAAATTGTTATATCACGGTATCAACAGACCCGAAGAAAAATCCATGCAGTTTAATTGGAACGTTTTAGTGCGCAAATGTATTAGTCATGTGACCTCAAAATATTGCGCAACAATTATAATATTCAACTCCAACAACTTTCTCTATCTGACTAACCGTGTAAATGATACCATGTTCTTCAGCAAAACGTTGCTGTTGACACATAGGCCTATGAAACACAGTTGCGACACAAATTTCCAGTTAGGATGTCATGAAAGTTCATATTAACAGGAACAAATGCTGCATATTGGTATGCAGGATGTTTTGGAACTCAAGAATTTAAATACATACGATCATGCATGCCAATGGAGAACATGGTGGTTCACAACGGCTTACAAAATCGAGGAGGCTCTTCATCAAAACTATCATCTATTTTTTTAATCCAGTCGACGAGCATTTAGGTCTACCTTTAATTTTATTTCGATAGTTTCTAGAACTTGTGAGTATGGCCTTTTTCGTCATTGTTTAAGTAATGCCATAGAGGCAACAGGGTCCACACAACTTGTCATATTTCAAATTCACATCAATATATACTGAACAATCTGGGAACAAAAGCCTGTGCAAGCTTTACCAAACCCTCTCGTGCGCAGAACCTTAACAATAGTATAAACAGATTTGCCATTTCAGTTCCAACAAATTCAGGTTAAACTCACGCAGGCCATCCAAACACCTCACTTATGTATATAGGTTCACATTTACATTTCTCATTCAGCGTTTCGAATAAAATATCAATGCAAAAAAACGTTTGAAAGAAGTTATTTTTGTATCTTATTCTCAATAACTTCACATACGAACAATCACCACAGAAGTCTTATTATGTTTCAACTGTGCTGGGTTAGTGGTTGCCTAGGAGATTTACATTTACCTTTAAGAATCCGTTCTACCCAGCTTTCAGAATATCTATATGAATTACTGCATGCAATTTTGACAGTTTGCCTCTTACAGATTTCTATCAAAGCCTGTATTTTACGTTCAACTACAAAAGTAACGCAGTATTTTCTTTTGGTATTGATACGCAGGTAAGCGACCATTTTGTCTCTCTGAAGTTATCTCTTAGTTCTCTAGTAAAACATGTGTAGACGTTATTGTGCATTTAATTCAAATTATTATTATTTTCAGAAATAACTGAAGTATTCTACATATGCCTGTTTGATTTATAATTAGGTATATATGTGCAACATACTATAGGCCTACTTTTGGCCTACTTTTGAACACTAAAACACATGGGAACAGCTAAAATCTTCTTGACTAAAATAACAAGTTCAGACAAGTTCCTATAATTGTGTTAAAAACGGGGGTATGTCATTCAGACCTTTATATTCAATCATATATATGTTTTTGTAATAAACCAAAACCTCTGATATTTCACTAGGGTTAAAGACAGACATAAGTTTATATAGACCTAGATTCTACATATCCAACGTTTCATATATGCGTTCGGTATCAATTGAATTAAAATGTTTGATGTAAATGAATAAACCGATATGGAATTACAAGCAGCCGTAATTCAGTAACGACCATAATTGTAAATCCGTAACAGTAAAAAATTACCAGAATTTTCGATTTTTGCCAGAAAAACATTTATTTTATTGTATATTGAAAAAAAGATATATTTTATTACTATCTGACTAAAGTCGATATGCTCATTGGTCTTTTCCTTGAGCATCTCGACTTTAGTCAGATTGATTTTATTACGGCATTACATTAGCCATCTTAATAGCACTAGTTGGCCTAACTAACACCTTGGGCTTTTTATTTTCATGTTCAAAACAGGAGACAGAATACCCCTACAGCGGCAAGGAGTGAGCCTTAAAATAATATATGACTTGGAATTATCGCGGTAACGGGTTCAGTTTTAGTCATGATAACAAACCGTCAGAAATGTTATGTTTCTGTTTGCATTTTCGCGCCAAATTGTAACGTTTGCTCGCGCGTGATTTTGGGACAAATTGATGCACTTTATTCATAAACATTATTCAAATCGAGAAGTTTGATCTTCGCTGACAAAAATAATATATGCCATGTACATCTCTTTGATCAATGGAAAAATGGCCATCAGTTGAATTTTTCGTGGAATTGTAGCTATAATGAAATGTCAGGCACGATTTTCCAAAGCCCAAGTTGGCGTGATCGCTACGTCACAGAATTACATCAACTGCGATTTTTTAATCGATATATATTTATATTCACCAAAAAAAAACCCAACAAAATGCTCACAGCCAGTTTACCGAAACTGTTGATTGGAGTTACTATCCCAAAGGTCAATGGAATTTAAAATAGTTTTATAGAGATGAAATCTTAAACCGGAACACGTAGCCTTTGAATTAATGTATTTCTCGGAACCAATTATCTACAAGTAGGTCATATGTAGCCCTTCAAACATTGAATGCGTTCGAAAAAATATTGTTTGCTTTTTAACGATATTCCTCTTTTGTATCTGTCACGATGCAAATGGTTTCGACAGCAGGGCAAAGTATCACTCAATTAAAGTTTACCTAATCTAGAGTTAAGAGTGCAGGTAGCTTACACATTTGTTCTGTTTTCAGTACAAGTTTTGATTTTTCCATTTTATTTTATTATATTTTTATTTTATTTTTATAATTGGATTTAATCTTTACAATTCTTTCACAACATGTACCTTGTGGGTAGAAGGTGTGTCATGAACGATTTATGACATCGTCGATTGCATAATGTGGCTTCTACATTGGATTATGTAACATTCTGTCTTAGTCTATATCTTCTTTCCCTTCCGCTGTGTAACTAGAAGAGTTTTGATCCGATCTTTACAATTTTTTACAACATATACTTTAGGGGTAGAAGGTGTGTCATGAACCATTTAGGGCATTGTCGATTGCATAATATGGCTTCTACATTGGATTATGTAATATTCTGTCTTAGTCTATATCTCCGTTCCCTTTCGCTCCATAACTTGAAGAGTTTTGATACGAACTTCACAATTTTTTCAGAGTATATACCTAATGGGCCGACGGTGTGTCGTGTACCATTTCTGACTTCACTCGTTGCATAATGTGGCAGCCATATAGGATTATGTAATATTCCCTTTCGCTCCATAACTTGTAAAGTTCTGATCCGATGTTGTCGATTCCCTTATGGGCAGACGGTGTTTCACGTACTATTTCTGAGATCACATGTTGGATTATGTTATATTCCCTTTTGGCTCCAGAACTTCTTTCGTTTTCATATAATCTCTGAAATTCTTTTGGGGTATATATACCTTATAGGTAGATGATGTGTTGCATACTAAATTTCATTTGGGTCCACATATTTTTTGTGTGTTTTCAAGAGTTTTTTTTTTCATCAGAAATGTGTACCTGATGTTTAATATATTAATACATATCAATGCTTTTTTTAGTACACTTGGTCCAGAGTTATATTGGAAGCTATATTCTGGATTCTGAGACTGTTTTCTTGGATAGTTTAATTTGCGCTATAATAACAAAAAAGACCATTTTCACAGCTTTATTACCCATCTGGTATTTATCAGAGTGACTGTTTAAATAGAGATAAGGGGACAATGGCATCCACTGAAGTGGAAACACAAGCTTTGTATATTTACACACTATCATATCAGTGGTCAGCCTGAAGATTGTTTGTTTTGTACTAAAACTATTGCAGCCAAGTCCAATAGAACAGTGTCCAAGTCAAAATTGTTAAAATTCAAGAATTGTAAGCTATTGCATTGATTGCTCCTTCCCAATTATGGAACATAACAGCAATGTTAAAACAGTCACAATATTTCAGTTTTTGCAATTAAAATGTGATTATATTTACCTGAACAGATAACATATGTGTACTATAACGTACTGGTATTTAGTTGCAGCTTCATCAAATTCAGAAAAGAAAAACTTTCAATGTGAACAAGAAATTTCAGTTGATGAAATTAAAACAAATGTTATTTATATTAAATGTAACGTTGTTAATTGTAGCGGTTCGACTTTGCCACGGCGGGCGTATGTTGAGTTTACTAAAAGTCTTGTTTTAATTTTTTTTCTTATCTTTGCTAACCGCAGACTATACCTTTAGCAATATGCTAAGGCATTGGCAGCTTATTTTTATAATTACTTATAAACAATTTTACGATTCATGCCACTTTCAATAAAAAAAAATGCAGTATTTCCTTTTTCCCTCATACTGAATTTATAGAGATTAATTTCATACCATGTTACAAAGACGAGTTTCATAGATTTTATACCTAATTCAGTCAGACGGGCTTAAGTATCTTCAAAGGAGATTCAAAGACATTTCTAAATTACATCTGTGAATATAATAGGAGAACAATGTCAATTAATACTACAAGTGGTAGCGATAGCATTTAGCCTATAGTTTTACGTCAAAATGTACTGGAAGACTTTGTGTTTTTACAGGTATGTGACAATGTTTATTTTTACTTATGGTTTTCTTTTTACTTTGTTGTTTCCATGCATCTGTTTCAATTTAACAATAATGCAATATATGTCTATAGCGATTGTCCTATGTTATCAAAATTGGAGCTAAAATTTTAATCAATGGCTGATACCACATTTATGACTCTGAACTGCCAAGGGTTGAGTGGCAAAGAAAAACGTAGAGATGTACTTAATCACTTAAAAGAAAAAAGATTTTCTGTGTATTGTCTACAAGATGTACATTGGTCATCGGCTATTTTGAACCAAATTAGATATGAATGGGGTTTATAATATTTTGTCTGGCCTGGAAACTCCAATTCAAGGGTAGTTACTATTCTCTTTCACAATAATATTAACTATACAGTTCATAATTCTAAATATTCACCTGATGTAAATCTATTAGTCCTAGATATTACACTGTGTGATTTTAGATTAACCCTGGTAAACATATATGGGCCAAATAAAGATAATCCGGATTTCTTCCACAATTCCATACTTGATGAATATGACAACTCTTTTTGCATACTTTGTGGTGACTTTAATATGGTTCTAGACCCGACCATAGACTATTTCAATTATAAATTTGTGATTAATAAAAATGCAAGAGAAGCAGTATTGAATTTAGAAAGAATATTTAATCTATCTGATCCATGGAGATTTAATAACCACGAAATAACATGATATACAGAAAATCTCCCATAAAACAAGCAAGATTAGACTTTTATTTTATATCAAACGAATTATTAAACAGAGTAGAAAGAGTAAGCATTAATGCCGGTTATCGAACAGACCATTGAGCAGTAGTTTTAACTCTTAAATTACATCACATCAACAGAGGCAAGGGGTTCTGGACGTTCAATAATTATCTGCTTAAGGATGAAGACTATCTGAGAAAAGTAAGGGAGGTAATCCGTAACACTAAACTAGAGTATGCTGCCTTACCTTACTCATGTGGCTCAATAATTAATATTCCAAAATGTTCATTTACAATTTAGAATCTCCGAACAACTTTTCTTTGAAACATTGCTTATTAATATTAGGGCAATGACTATATCTTTTGGAAGATACAAAAAAAAAACGAAAAAGAGAAACTACACCTGGAACTAGAAATAAAAATATATTATCTACAAAAATCAATTGATGATTTTGGAGATCAAAAGCAGTTTTACAAAAAGAATTTGAAATTATTAGAAGAGAAAAAATGGAAGGCTTTATAATAAGATCTAAGGAAAATTGGATTGAGCATGGAGAAAAACCTAGTAAATATTTTTGTTCGCTTGAGCAACGAAATTGTGTAAACAAAACATTATGTAAAATTCATACTCCGGTCACAATAATTGAGGACCAAAAGGAGATTGAAAAAGAAGTTTTTAGATTTAACAGTAACTTATATACCTCGAATGAAAAAGATTTTAAAACCCTTTGACGAAAAGCTTTTTAAACAGGAGTATCATATACCTGTCTTATCATTTGCCGGCAAAAAATCATTAGAGGGCCCAATAACGTACACAGAAGCTTCTTCTGCTGTAAGGAAAATGAAAGACAATAAAAGCCCTGGTTCTGATGGCTATTCAGCCAAATTTTTCTAAACATTTTGGCCTGATATTGGATATTTTTGGCTTAGATCAATAAATACACATATGGTGAACTATCAGTTACTCAAAGGGACGGTGTGATTTCACTATTACCAAAGGGAGATAAATCTAGAGACCTGGTGAAGAATTTAGCCTCCAATAACACTCCTAAACGTTCCCTTTAAAATAGCTTCTATGTGTGTAGCTCAGCGTTTAAAGCGAATACTGAAAAAGTTAGTGAATGAAAACCAAAAGGGCTTTATGTCCGGTCGTTTTATTGGAGAAAACACTAGACTTATAGATGACAATATGTCTGAAACAGAATCTAGAAAATTACCAGGGATGCTACTTTCAATTGATTTTGAGAAAGCTTTTGACTATATCTCATGGTCATTTCTGTTTAAAGTATTAAGACTTTTTAACTCAGGAGAGTCTTTTATTTATTGGGTAGAAACTCTTTATTGTAATACTTTCTCTAGGGTACTCTTGAATGGTCATGTTACTAAAACTATCAATTTAGGACGGGGCTGTCGACAAGGTGATCCTCTGTCAGCTTATATTTTCCTGCTCTGTGCAGGGATTTTAGGGATTATGATTAGGGCAGATACTAATATACAAGGAGTAGAAATTGAAGATCATAAATACAAATTATCCCAATATGCCGATGACACTACAATCATTCTTGATGGTACTGAAAAATCACTCTACTCAACCATGAGACTGCTGCAGCTATACTATACTCTTTCTGGATTAAAGTTAAATATTGACAAAACACAATCAATGTGGAGTGGCAGTAAAAGAAATCTGTCCCAATTTGAAATTACAATGAACAAACTCGATGTGCTTATTAAATAGGAATATACTATTGTACCAACCTAGATCATATGGTTATGAAAAATTACACTTCAAAACTTAGAGATATTGACCTTTTAATAAAAACTGGAAGCGCCGAAAACTGACTGTTTTAGGAAGGATTGTAGTTGTAAAACAATTAGCATTGTCTAAGATAACACATCTAATAATTTTGCTGCCGACACCAGATCAGAATTTTTTAAAAGAACTTAAGATTATAGCAGGGGTGGTCTAAATATGGTAGACATAAATATTTTTAATAGATGCCTAAAATTATCTTGGATAAAACAAATTGTTCTGGGAGGAAGTGAAAAGTGGTCACAGCTGCTAAATAGTAATTTAAAATCTAACACGTCAAACATTTTTTGGAAGGAGGTTTTAAATTGTTGGAAGGAATATGCTATGTCAATTGAAATAGATAAAACAAACTGTCAACAAGCTAATATGCGGGCTGTATTATGGTATCATCTCCATCAGTTCGGCTGTCTGCGTTCCCTTCCACTCCATAACTTCCAAAGTTTTGATTCCACCTTGACAATTTTTTCTGAGTATATACCTTATGGGTAGAAGGTGTGTTGCGAACTATTTTTGACACCACTCATTACATGATATGGCACCGCAGTTATATTGAATTATGTAATATTCCCTTCCGCTCTATAACTTCCAAAGTTTTGATTTGATCTTAACATTTTTTTCTGAGTATATACCTTATGGGTAGAAGGTGTGTCGCAAACTATTTTTGACATCATACATTGCGTAATATGGCAGCCATAATGATATTGAGTTATGTAATATTTACTTTTTCTCTCCATAACTTTAACAAATATGATCCGATGTTTTCAGTTCTTTCATGTTACATACTATATTAACAGACAGTGTGTAAAAGATTGTTTATGATATCAACTATTGCAAATGATTGGATTATGTATATTTCCTTTTATTCTTACTTTCATTTTCAGGAAAATAACCTTTTAATTATAAAATGGCTTCTACTTGTCCGATTCTCATAAAAAAAGTATTTTTCCAAACTGCAATAATGTTTCTAAATTGATTAAAACTATTCTTAAATCAATATATAACATTGAAATCAAATGAAAAATACTTATAAGGATTAAAGTTTTATCTACAGACAAAGAGATAAGTAACTCAGCCTTGTTCTATTTACCATGTAAATACACTAGCTCAGCTCTTATCTCAAGTGCTGATACCTTTATATTTTATTGCCTTCTGTACCACATGGCCTCCATAAAATTAAATGTAGGCTTTGTATTAATGTTTGCCTTTTCATAGCCATGCTAAACTGTTATATATTTTTTTAGCCAAATAATATAGATAAATGATATTATGAGAAAGATTTTCAAATCTACTTGAAGTAATGTGAGCTGCGAAATTGCCAATTAATTACATTTGTTTAAGTATTATTAGTAAATTATAAACTGCTTTTTAGACCACCATGATCTCATGGTGGTCTTATCAAATCGAATTTTGTCCCTGGTCCGTCGTCTGGTGTCTTTAAACTTTTCTTGTGATCGCGATTTCAAGAGACCTACTGGTCGGATCTTCATCAAATTTCATCTATTTTGTTTGCTCATTTGCATATTAAAACGGCTGCTGACGGCCATTTTGTGATTTTTAACTACATAGTTTGTGGTCGCGGAATCTAAAAAAACATTAGGCCGATCTTGATGAAATGTTTTTGCGTTGGTTCCTTATATGGTCTAGTTGTGCAACATCTATTTTTCTGGGCTCATTTACATATTATAATTGTTATATATATATTGTTTTTCCATTTTTTATCACTTTTCTCTCTTTTGAACGCGATTTCAAGAGAACTGCTAGTCGGATCTTCTTTAAATTTCACACGCACGTTCCTCCTATGGTCTAGTAGTGCAACATTTCTTTTGCTCATTTGCATATGAAAATGGCCGCTTAGCGACCAATTTTCTTAAAGTAATGAGAGGATCTTCGTAAAACTTTGTACGCAGGTTAACCCTATGGCCTCATTGCGTACTATGTACTTTTGGGCTCATTTGCGTATTAAAATGGCCGTTGGGCGACCATTTTGTTTTTCTTCTTTTTGTCACTTTTCTCCTAAAGTAAAGAAAGTTTAGGATTTTCTTAAACAAATTGACGCATGTTAGCCCTATGGTCTTGTTGCGCACTATGCACTTTTTTGCTCATTTGCATATTTAAAATGGCGGCCACTGGCCATTTTTTTTATCACTGTTTTACTAAAGTAATGAAAGGATCTTCGTAAAATGTTATACGCAGGTTAACCCTATGGCCTCGTTGCGCACTATGCACTCGCTGCTCATTTGCATATTTAAAATGGCAGCCGGTAGCTATTTCTGTGATTTCTACCTACAAAGTTTGTGATCACGGAATCAAGAAAACTACTAGGCGGATCTTGATGAATTTCTTTTTTGTGTTACTTCCTCATATGGTCAACTTATGCAACATGTATTTTTTTCGTCGTTGATGTTTTCATTTAACACATTCGGTACCGCTGTCGCCATATGGCGTTAGAGTGCTAGCCTGCTTCATTATCGAAGACATTGTATGGCGATAGTAGAAAAGTCGGCTAAAACCCAACTGACGCTGTATATTTTTTCTTACAACTTCAACTAATTTTGAAAATGAACAAATAAAATCACATGTTGCATCGGTTGGTTGCTTTGTGTTTTGACTTTTTCAATCTTCGAATACGGTAAAAGAGGTTTAATTTACTTTAACATACGCGTAATTCACTGATATCTTCCAACTTTGTCCAAGTTAGAACGGACACTTCAAGCATACGTATATAACAAGAAAATGTTAAATTTGAGAATAAAAGCTTGTGGAATTCCTTATATTTACAGCTTCAGATCTTAATATATATTTTCCTTGTCTTCAATATACTGACAGTAGAGTGAGATATTTAAATATCTATGATTAAAAAGTGCTAAAATCGGATGGTGAAATTAGTTTGCTAGTGCGAGTTCCCGCTGTCAATCAAGCGGCCCCTACCAGGCATATTAAAAGGCTTCTCAAGCATGACCCAGTTGAAGACAAATAAGCTATTTTTGGAATTTCCGAGTCCAGAGTAGTGAAAACAAAAAGACATTTATCGAAGCTTTTTCAAACCTCAGAGTGAAATTGCAATCCTCGGGTCATTTTAAAACGTATAATATTCGACTTTTTTTCAGATTTCCAAGCGCGACTATAAGAAATAGTTTATCTATGCGTGTTGCCAGCCGCTACGGCTTGTTCGAAGTCGGTAAAACTGCCTTCTCGAATTTGGATTTCAAACGCCTAAATTCTTTCCAAAAATGTAGCAATAATAAATATGTTTAAATGAGAGTGTTCCCTAAGACACTTAAGAAGATCCATATTGTATTTTTAGTGGTAAGATTAGATTTTGTTGACATTACATCACCTTTTACCAAGCTTCAACCTCCTTCCTCTGAATTTTGAAAATTAAATTCAAATAAATATGGAAGGTTTTGTTTTTTGGTCCGGCCGCAGTTACTGTGCCTTTCCGGGGACGTATTTTGGGTTTCTCGAAACTCTTGTTATCATTAGTATGGAACCCACGTTTAAAGAGAGTTTCAAACAGTTCTTACAAAAATCATAAGAAATGGGTGTTATGTATGTTTCAGACTTTTTGAAAGGAGAACAACTTATAGAATATACAAATTTTTGTAACAGTTTTAACATTCCCCCTTTCTTTACTCAGTTGTATGGGCTAATAAGGTCTGTGAAATGTTTTTAAAACAATATACAGTGGAAAGTCAACAACCATTATATCCCATCATTCCTGAGCCACTGTTATTACTTGTAGCTGAAAGGAAACCTATGAAGGATGTTAGAAGTTATTTACTTCCAAATGTGAATGTAAACTCCATTGCTTCTTATGGCAAATGGGAAGGAATCATTGGCAAGAAAACTACTAAATGGTGGAACATCACAAACAATTTACCGTTTAAAATTAGTTCTGTTTAGTACATCTGTTTTGTGAGTGTCCTTACACAAACGCTTTTTGGTTGGATTTAATTCAGTTAATTAAGTCTAAGCTAAATATAGTTATGAATTTAACGAATGAAACTCAAATTTTGGGGTTTCAAAAATGTTATGACATAAGAAACCTTACATCTACAAAACACGATGTCAAAATCAACAACTTAACCTTTACTGCTTTTAGGAAAGAATTAAAGTATTACTATTTGTTGAAAAAAACAATGAACTTGATAGATGGTTGTTTTGAAAACACTATTTGTTAACTACTAGTCGTGCAAGTTAAGAGTTGGTAGTGTGGTAATGTCTATGGTGTAACGTGGATTTTTTGGATGTAACTATTTACAAGGGTCATACATATCATACTACTGGGCATCTAGATTACAAAGTATTCTTCAAATTTTCACCGTCTTTTTCCATGACCCTATAACGATATTTTTACCATAGCTTAAGGTACGTAAGCATTTTCAATGTTATACAAAGTGTTCCAGAAAATTCTACTGACTAAGGCCAAGCTCCTGTCAGTCGTCAACCTAATGAAATATCATAGGTTTACTTACAATTTATGATGGGGTATAAAGGTCTAAATGATATACCTCTTTTTAACACAATTAGAAACTTGTCTCCATGGTTATTTTAGACAAGAAGATTTCCCTGTGCCCGTGTGTTATTGTGTTCATAAATATATGGTGTAACATGTTATATTAATTAATATGAAAAATTAACTAAGTGAGAAACTGAACTAATTACTACAAACTATTACTAAAACCGATATCAAAAGTTAGAGTTAATATAACAGTTTATTTAGTCAAAGGTGCACCAACTGTTAAGTATGATTAAGTTTGATGTAGTAGTACTTATAGTTACCGTCCCACCGCTCTATCAACTGAGCTACCCGGCCCTGTTGGGAACAGTTCGCTTGTTAGATTCTCTTATACACGTAGAGCTTAAACTAAGCCCATTAGAACATGTATATTTAAATTTTCGTACGATGAAGTTTTTTTAATAGTGAAATTACTGAATTAGTAAATTTACTAATTCAGTAATTTCCTTGATGATGATTGCAGCTTGCTTTCGAAACACTATTAAAAAAAACAAACTTCATCGTACGAAAATTTAAATATACATGTTCTAATGGGCTTAGTTTAAGCTCTGCATCTAACAAGCGAACTGTTCCCAACAGGGTCGGGTAGCTAAGTTGGTAGAAACTCTTTTTGCTGTGAGATATTGTGCATTTTGAATTTGATCTATATGTATTGTTAAATTTGTATGGGAATAATAAAAAAGAAAAGAAAACCAACATCATGACACATTGTCATCCAGTTGTCTCGTCATAATCAAAAAATATAGAACTGTACCTTTAGAGCAATTGGAGTTATAAACCCTGTCACACGAATATTGACTGTTTTGGTAACCATAGTTAAAAAGCCAGGATGCCGACAAATAAGATTCGTGGCACATTATCATCAACATAACTATGTTCACACCCAAAATCAAGATTGGGGCGAAATTTGAAAAAAAATATAACAGCCTGGACACAGCTGATTACCTTATTAGGTACTTATTTAATTGGTAATCATAGTAACTATGAATAAGAAAAGTCTGGAGTCCTGAATCATTGTCAACAAAAATAGAACAGTTACTTTAACACTATTTGATTTATAGCCCAAAATGCACAGACGGACGCGAACATGTTGCCATTATACACTCCGCCTTTCGAAAGCAATTGTTCATATAACTGTATAACAGAAATCAAACATCATCACACTTGAAAATGTGCAACAACAACCAAAAAACGAAAATATATAGTAAACTGTAAGAGGAGTTAAATGAAATGAATATGATTTACTTAAAGCAGTGAGAAAAATCCTTAAATAGCATTTAAATGATGTTCAATTTGTTATTATTTTGATACAGGATCCATATACATGATTCACTTTTCTCTAATTTCAGGATACTTGAAAAACACATACAATGTCTGAAATTGTGATGGACAAATTTCCCGTCCTTCGTAGAATGGATAGAGATGTGAAAGCATCTGTCGAGAAAATATTTGTGTTTAGCGGCCGAAAGGTTCAAAATGCTGTTGTCATCACAAAGGATGACAACGTATTTGGTGTTGGATCCAACGAGGATGGTTGTCTAGGGACAGGTAAATATAAATTTCATAATTCATTTACTTAAATATAAAGTTGCAGAAAGCTTTACATCTTGTTTCTATTAACCCAGAGAATAATTTACTATCGATTTAAATAAAACAACAGATAACATTTCTTTAAAGTAGCATAAACTGCAAAAAATCACCCTTTTCGGAACAATAAGAAGCTTAGAAGTTGATCGAAAATCTAGAATAGTGAAGATGAAATGAGGAAAATCCTTGCAGTCTGTGGCCGAAGTCAAGCAAACAATGCTCGAAAAGTAAACAAAAAGTAAATAACAAGGACGAACGCTCTTTCAATCTAGGTCTCACTTCTAAACACTCAAATAACGTACCGCATTTATACCGGTCGCGCTTAAAATGCTTCTAATTTGTTCTTTCAAAAATTAGATAATAAAAAACTGGCAAAAAAACCCCTACGGCTTCTAGAATGCGTGAAGCGATATATTCTAGAAGCAAACAAACTTTAAATAACTGGGGTAAAGGTTTACTCATATTATACCTAGATTAGTTCAAAACACCAAGTTAGTGTACATTTAGAAAACTAGCAACATTTCAAAGTGTTTTAGTTAAACATGTCGATAAAACATAGCCTATAATTAAGTTTTAATACAAACACATCAGCATGATGACAGTTTAAGTCACTTTTTGGAGCCGCCGTGGAGCGCAGCGGAACAAGGTTCCTTTGAGGGTATGTAGAGGGAAAGAGTGGGAAACAAAGTTATATGAGAATAGTAGCGAATTTACGATGTCACAAACTTACTGCCAACGTTATTATGTACAAATTGTCTTTATCCCTCCGCCAGTGAACGTGATGGCGCAGCGATTCTTTGATCTATGTTTTCATCAATAAGCATGAAAGAGTGATTAAATAGTTATCTAAATGTTTGCAATGTGTCTCTTAGCATTGTTTGAATATAAGACACATGTTAATTTGTACACAATTAATGTATTTTTCAATTTAAATAAATTTTTACGTGAAATTCTCGATCGAGAACCACATGGAAAGTTCGGCAATTTGAACATCTATTTACATGAGGCTTCGGAAGTGTGAACCTCCTCTCAGACCGAGCGAGGCTCATATTACTGTGGGATAGATCGTGGTTTCCGAATATATGACACATAGGCAGGTCAATGCTCTCTCAACCGCTGGAAACTTTTAGACAGACTAAATCAACAAGAACAGAAAGAATCGCCATGTTCACCGCCAAAATTGTACATTTTGCGGTATGTGATGTTTTAGAACTGTATTGGTTATCGTCAAACATGGCGGGCAACTCTTTGAGTCAAAATCTCAAGAAAGAATGACGCATATCGTTTTCGACTCGCAAGTTAGACTCGCGCTGTATCAAGGTTTGCATGCAGCTTCTCCTTCTCGCGAGATCTCCTTTAGACGTGGCTAAAATAGACCTTGTACGACTTTACCGTGATTTTCGCGTGCGATCTAGGGTAACATTTTTAAAAGCTATCAAATAAATATAAAAATCACGCTGTACGTGAATATATATTTTGAATTTAAGAAAACATTAAACTAGTAACGGAAATGTAAAGTCAATTTCACAAAAAAGTCCCATTTTTACAAAAACTGTCAAAATGGCGACGTTCCCTGTCGATCCGATTCATTTTGAACTGCTAGTGTTTAAATGTGTGATGTAACTAACAATAGCTCTAGCTAAGTGTAAGAGAATAACAAAAAGCACGTAGATGCAAGCAAATGCCAGGTACGGTGTTGTTGTAATGTTGAAAGCTTAAAAGTCACATGATCAATTGACCTACTATGTGAACTCTCCAACCCCATTCCAATGGATATTTACGATAAAAATATCGTCCAATGGCCTTAGTTAAATCTGACCTTTAGGACTAGGGTAACTTCTAAGTTTAGACTGCTTCGAATAGGAAGCCTGGTAGAAACCCTAGAGACAGGGGGAACTTACTCTCAAAGACTAATTTCATCACCCGATTTTAGCACTTAGACATTTTGATATCTGACTCACTGTCAGTTGATTGATGACAAGGAAAATATATATCAAGGTATGAAGCTGAAATTATTAGGAATTCCAATCGCTTACATTGCCAAATTTAATATTTTTCTGTTATATACGAGCCGGGACTGCTTATTGTGTCGGTTGACATCGAAGTTTTCAGTAACTTACGCATACTTTAAACCTCTTAAATCGTATTCGAAGGTTGAAAACAAAAACACACAAAGCGTCAAACAGATGTGGAATAGGTGGTTTTTTGTTTGTTCCTTCTTAAAATTAGTTGAAATAGCCTGTGTGGTTACCGAAGGTATTTTGTCGGCGTCAGAGGGATTTTGGCCGACTTTCAGCTGTCGCCATGCGATTTTTTGGTACTCAAGCAGACTGGCACACTGATGTCATAATGGCGCCAATAGTGCGGAATGGGTAATGATACTGACCATTCTGGGCGCGTAAGTCACACGTTTTTCTTCTTCTTTTTTTCGTGGTGCCAACATTTCACTGATGTGACTCACACCATATAATATGTACAATTTAAAACATGCAATGATATTACTAGCAGTCTATGAATAGACTTCTTACATCACTCCTATTCATCGAGATACAGACAAAACTTCTAAATTTGTTGATTGCCACCTTCCGTTGTCCTAATTGTAGTAAACGATACTCTAATGAGCTAGGAGCTCCCAAAATGTATGATGATTATCTGAATACACATCTAATATGTATAATGCTATACTGAGTCTCAACTAGCCTACCAAGGTCGCATGGGGAAATTTGTTTGTGTCTTTTAGTAGGGATGTACAGTCAAATTTCAAATCTTAAAAAATTAAGAATTTTTTAAATTAAAAAACACTAGGACACATGTAAAATCAATCTGCAACTTTGGCCTTTTCTAACATTTTGCACATATCATAATGTTACGCGCCAGTCAATCTCAATATTTGGGATTGCACAGCATAAATTATGACATTCGATCAGATGCGCAATGAGGTGAAAAGTATGGTACATGCACACTCTTCATACCCACTTTTAAAAAGTATGTAAAACTGAATTTTATCGGCGGTAGGTGGCTCCTCAGAGGTCTATAGGACGAGTTTATTGCTTCGCGTCATGAAATTTTGTGTTTAAAGTATCCGTTAAATATGCATTTATTTTAAAGCATTTTACGTGTCACAGGTATTCTGTTTAGAACTATCATAAATGTCAAAGTTCAGTCATTTAATGAACTTATATCTGATATATTTATGATCACTAAAAAACACTGATATACATTGTCAAATCGTTCTTCAAATCCAGATACCGAATTTTCAAACTCGTACGATCTAGAGAAGTGTTCCCACCTATTTCATTCTTAATTGGGCTCAGAAGCAGGAAAGATTGTTGTGTACGAATATTGACACAGCTGATTGACAACTGGTAATGAGACTGATTTACTCAAATATATTAACAAGAAAGTAGAAGATCCAACAAACCGTTTTCAACCTCCATTTCTAACTCATTCGGCTATAATAGAATACGCTCAAGTTAACAACAGTGCATGAGAACAAACTTAGATTTAAAATAAGTGGCGACGCTTCGATGTAGTTCTTACATCCTTATTGACTTTAATAAGGATGTAAGAACTGCATCGAAAATCGTCACCCAATAAACCAAGAAGTTGTTATCCATAAGTAATTCTTCCTCTTATTGTATTATCTCCTCTTTGTTTTGTTGTATGGTTGGTTTTTTTCATTAGGAAAGTTTCCTTAAACTTCATTTGTTTCACCGAATTTTTAACTAAAATATCCGTGCAATTATACCATATCTTATCATGTTGATAAAGTAGTAAGGAAACTCCGTAAATATTCATGGTGTAATCTCAATATTTCGACTTTAATTCAATCATCGTCAGGAGAATTATGAGTACATCAAATAACAGTGTGCATTTATAGAGATAAACAGAATACAATGATGGTTGACACTAAGAAGGCACGGGAGATTAAAATTTAGTTACAATAGAGCAGGGTTCTAACGGCAGTCATAATACCTAGCCAGGCTAATACATTAAGTAAACATCTGTCACTGAAAACATTGCAAGGTCATATGCATACATTCACAATAATAATTGGTAAAGTTTGAGAAAAATAAAACACATGATTGTAAGTATATCAAATATATATCTGTAATTTTTTTTAAATAATTCCTTTGTTTTATTAACTTTTCAAGACCTATTACCCTCTCTATTGCTTATGCATAATAAATATATGATTTTAATTAATGCGGCTGATTGTAAAATTCAATTTTTATTTTTATTGTTTTTCCCCCTCTCTTTGTTCTTTTCGCTCATTACAGATAAGTATTTATTTATGAGCACTAAAAAACACGGGCACAGGGAAAATCTTAAAATAACCACGGAGACAAGTTTCTAATTGTTTTAAAAAGAGGTATATCATTTAGACCCCCATACCCCATCATAAATTGTTGTAATAAAGTAAACCTATGATATTTCATTAGGTTGACCACTGACAGGAGCTTGGCCCCAGTCAGTAGAATTTTCTGGAACACTTTGTATGACATTGACAATGCTTATGCATCCTAAGCCATAGTAAGAATATCGTCAGACTATACACTATGGGGTTATGGGAAAAGACAGTGAAATCCCCCCCCCCCCACCCCCATCCCCATACCCCCTCCCAGAAAACCCAGGCAGAAGGCAGACAGGGGAGCCTAGCCCCGACCAGCACATCCCCCAAACCCTTGTTCTTTTTACAAGCAATGACTGGCCTTTGGGCCAGAGGTCGAGCAAGCCTACTTTGAAGTAGTTTGCACTCTTCTACTACAATCTTGGCCATAGCAATGCTAGCTCTGTTATACCGAAACACAAATGGTACTATAGTTTTTTTACGACATCCTCCGTGGTCCAAGTTCAAACCCAAAGGATAAATAGTTTGCAATGCCTGAATCCAAAAACTTTCCCTTTCCAAACGCCTGCGCCTGGTATCTGCAGCGGAAGCCAGAAAAGGGATTTTCTCAATAGGCATGATTTCAAAATGGTCCCTGACCGAACGACCTTGAGCACCGAAACGCCGTGCCACGGCACTTAAAATCATGTGTTTTATTTTTCTCAAACTTTACCAATTATTCTAACACATGTGTGATTTCCCTACATGTTGTGAGATAGGACAAAGCTGGCGTATAAACTAGCATATACGCAGAGAACGTTTTCATTGTGACGTCAAACGCCCTGACACTGAACGACGTCATCATTTTAAAATTTTGGTGACGTGATAGAACACGACGTCACTGGATGACGTCATCACCTAAACGCGCCGTTGTGTTTGCTGAGCATTTCGCCTGTAAAACTAACTTATAAACGCAGGACAATGTTAATACTCGACGGGAAGACTTGGAAGTGAACTTCCATAAGCTAAAAGTGTAGATATATCTTTAAAAAGTTATCAGGTCTGTTAGAAGACTTAAAAATGGTAACACATAAAACATTTTTTGAAGCTAGCACCCCTATCATTTTTCCGATATAGATTCGTCCACGAGGCAATCAGGGAAAAACTATTCAGCTATAACGTAGGGGTTGCCAATTTTTAGTTTGAAGTAGAAAATAAAGCAAACTACTGAAATTCAGTCTTTCTTTACATTAAAGTTTATGTGTTAGAATAGAAATAATGGATTGATTCTCTGCGTATACGCTGTGATAACTGCAAGAAAAAAGGAAGTGTCCACACTTTTTGAACTCGGGCCTCCGGCCCTCGTCCAAAAACAATGGACACTTCCTTTTTTCTTGCAGTTATCACAGCGTATACGCAGAGAATCAATCCATTATTTCTTAATTAATGTGAATGTATGCAAATGACCTTGCAATGTTTTCAGTGACAGATGTTTACTTAATTTATTAGCCTGGCTAGGTATTGTGACTGCCCTTTAGAACCCTGCTCTATTGTAACTAAATTTTAATCTCCCATGCCTTCTTAGGGTCAACCATCATTGTATTCTGTTTTTCTATATAAATGCACACTGTCTTTTGATGTACTCATAATTCTCCTGACGATGACTTAATTAAAGTCGAAATATTGAGATTACACGATGAGTTTCCTTACTACTTTATTATGTTAAGTTGTTCAGTGGATCAAATTATCATGTTGATATATATATATTCTAGTGGAAATAAAAAATATGCTTATGATGAACAAATTATATTTAGTCGCATAATGACGCAAAAATCGCGAAAAGGGGGTACCATTCTTCAATCATTAATGACTACGGAAAACACACACAGAGTCACAACGATATCATTATCTAATGTTGGACGAACCAAACTAACTAACGTAAGTAAAAATCAACCATGGGATTGCCGACCTGAGCACAACTTTTAGCCAATGTTGTTCTACTTACGCTTAAGCTAGCCAGAATGACCGACAGTGCGAATATATACAGCTAACAGCGGATCATTGAGAACAGAAAAACATTAAGCTACAACAAAAAAGCAAATTTTGTCATCAGGTTATGCACGTCCCGCCAATGTTACTATCTGATGATTATCCCACAGTAGAGGTGTTCTACTTCAAAACGTAAAGTGATGCAAAATGTAAAGTTTGATGCAAATTGTAAGAACCACTAAACGTAAAGTGAAGCAAAATGTAAAGTTTGATGCAAATCGTAGGAACCACTAAACGTAAAGTGATGCAAAATGTAAAGTATGATGCAAAACGTAAAGAAAACCAAACTCAAACGTAAAGTAAGAGGTCGCAAAACGTATAGCATTGTCTTCTAAAACGGCGTCAAAACGTAAAGTGGGGGGTTGGCAAAACGTATATCATTGCCCCTCAAAACGTCACCAAAACGTAAAGTTCTAGAGAACACAGTAAGTTTTTGTTCCATTCCAAAATAATTTTGTAGGACACCAATATATTAATGTTGGTTAAAGGGATGGGGGTGTGTTGGGGGGGGGGGGACAAATTTTCACTGTCTTTTCCCCTGACCCTATAATATATAGTCTGACAATATTCTTACCATAGCTTAAGATACGTAAGCATTGTCAATGTAATACAAAGTGTCCTAGAAAATTCTTCTGACTAAGACCAAGCTCCTGTCAGTCGTCATCCTAATGAAATATCATAGGTTTACTTTATTACAACAATTTATGATGGGGTATAAAGGTCTAAATGATATACCTCTTTTTAACACAATTAGAAACTTGTCTCCATGGTTATTTTAGACAAGAAGATTTTCCCTGTGCCCGTGTGTTTTAGTGTTCATAAATAAATATATTAATGTTGAACGATGAAGTGAAAGACCCAGTAGGGAGGGTCAGACAAAAGCCCAAGATTCTTAATGAGACGTGTAATAGGATGGGCGATAGAGAACCGGTAGGACACCTATATATATTTTTAAATGCATCTATTTTTTTCCAAGAAAGGAAAACAGACCAGTTCAGCAGACATTACCAAAATTAAATTCACGTTAGACTTCAAAAACTAATATTCATGATTCTAATCAAAAGTGGACTAGTTATTCGAATCCTCAAAGCCGTGCAAAAAGCAGAGTCAAACTTTTTATGGAAAATAATGTTTTGATGACGTTTTGAGAGGCAGGGCTAAACGTTTTGCCAATCCCCCACTTTATGTTTTGACGCCGTTTTAGAAGACAATTCTATACGTTTGGCCAACCCTTACTTTACTTTTTGAGTGCGTTTTTCTTTACATTTTGCATAAAACTTTACCTTTTGCATCGCTTTACGTTTTGTGGTCCAACAGAGGGAGATCCTGTGATGTAACGTTCGGCCAACTGTAGGTGAGCGAAGCTTAATGAAATATTAAATGACTGACGATGCGGATTTTGTACCGACGCGTTACAAATCCAGTACTGCAAACAATAAATCCACCACAATAAAACCACTTTGACAGCAATTTACATGACCAAACAACGTAACCATGGGCCAACAATGTCTCAACATTGAACAACCTTTATTTTTTCAAATTCAACAAGTACATGGAACCAGCAGGTAGAGCGTTGGACGCTCGATCTGGGCAGCCTTCCACCAATGGGTCGCGGGTTCGAATCTCACTCAGTCCAATAATGCATTAAAGTTAATTTGACGTGGTCTTCAGTACATCGATACAGTTTGGTAAACATTCTGAAATTGCAAACTATTGCAAAACAATATATAAATCATTAAAAACTTGAATAGCATATATAGAAAAGCAGGGTTGTATTGTACTATGACACTTCACCCATAGCACAACATAGGTGACATGTTATCTAACAGTATTCTCAGACAGAGGATAAATGATAGTAATTCCCCATATGTCGATCTTTTTTTCAAAAATTGAATTTCTGAATCACGTAAATGTTCCTGTGGGCCAGCATCTTGGACAACAAACTGTGTTTTGTTTTGGCCCAGGTTCAGCACTCCGTATCATGCAATGTTAGATTGTGTTTATCCAAGTGGCCTTATTGATCCTGATAGGTCAATATTCTATTGTTCGTTCTATTGACTTAAATTCCCAAACAATATATATAATTTTGTTTTTTATCCTGTTTGCGTTTTTTACCATGTATTAACGACAACCGTTTAAATTTGTATTTTAAATTGTCCCACCACACCAATTTCATTTTTATACAATACCGTTTTTTTTTTCATTGTTAATAGTGTCTCTAATCTTTTTACAAAAAGGAGTATCTTGTTATACCGTAATTGATTGTTAAATATAAAGAGTCCAGGGCCCCTTTCAACTGTTGATAGGTCTAATCGTAAATAAAGACTGCTATGGTCACTGAGACTGTTTCTTCGGTGATATACAGATTTTACAAGAGAAACTAAATTTTGTGATACGAAAATATGATCTATGCGGCTTTGTTGTAAAATACCTTGAACATTCCTCCTCCACGTAAAACTTATTTTATCAGGATGCACATAGGAGAGTAAACTCCCGTGCTATAGAAAATAATTTATCCCTTGATCTGTTGACAGCAAAAGTTTTATTGCCTCTATCTAAAGGAGAGAATTTAAATCAGTATTTAAATCACCCATGAGTATAGTTAAGACATTATCTCGAAAAAAAGTACACAGATTTGTAAGAAAAGCACCCGTTCATTACTTGTATTGGGAGCATAGCAGTTTATCACATCAATTTCCTTACCATCAATTGTGATAGTAATTCTAAGTATTCTACCCATCACATTTATAATCAGTCACTTTGTCCTTCAGCTCTTACGAAATGATTGTGGCTACACCACAACTATTTACAGTTCCGTTATTGTGGAACACTTCCCCACTTATTAGATGTTTATAGTTCACAAGTAATTGCTGGTCCCAGTGAGTTTCTTGCAAACAAAGTATGTCTATATTGGACACAGAATATAAAGCATTTATTGAATTAATTTTTCCAGAACTTCTTAACCCATTACTATTTAGGGAACTTAATAAAACCCATTTAAAACATACAGAAGGACTCCATTTATTTAAGAAAGGACCCCATTTATATAATACCCAGCGCAAACCACGCAGTAGTATATTTGACACCTATAGTTATCATGTGACTATATATTGCATTCTATATTTTTCTTGAATGGGACTCCATCGAGAAAATAATCTTGTACTATGCCAATACGTTCTATTTGTGCTTTAGCATCAATAAAACAATAAAGACAGATTGAGTTGACTAAGGCCACAAAGTGACTTTTTAATTAAATATTGTCCAGTAAAACGTGAAAGTGAAAGGTAACGTTAAATGTAAAATAAAATACCCAATAAAATAAATAATTTCCAATTAGACATTAAATAAAGGAATTTTCAAATAAATTTACTGGCTAGTGTAAATGAAGTGGGGCTGAACCGCCCCACTAAACAATTTAATTTATGACAATAAATTGACCAAGAAGAAGGTGGAGAAGGGGTTGGAGGAGGGCAAAACTAACGCTCGCGAATAGAAAATGGCTGTGAAGTTGACCGAACAAGGATGGAAGTGCAGACGACACCCACGTGACGGACTATAGTGAGATGATTGGATAAGAATCACATAAAATGCAAAAGACCCGCGAAGAGCAATGCGTGATGGGATTTCGCCTAGAGGGGGGTAAGCGCAATTGAAGCACACCACAATATCAGTTGCATTCTGCAACTGTTCATTTTCATTAGTAGAACTCTTCAAAGTGGAGGTGCATTTGGTGGTACGAGTGGGACAGCCTCCTTCTCCTTATAATGTAAAACAATACAAACAATGAAAGAGATCTATTTACAGATAATTTCGTCAGGTTTCAATGCATTATTTATATCTTTACATTTTTACTATCTGAGGTAAAATGCAAAGAAATATTTTGATCTTATAGCTTGTCAACAGTTTTCCATACAATTCCCCATTCATTCACAAGGCCTGTCCCAGAAATCTCGCGAGGTGGAGAAATGATCCCTCCTTTTAAAAGAAAGCACAGCAAGGGGAATAACTGAGAATGAGAATGCATATATATGCATTTAGATAAACACATTATTATGATCCCTATCTGGAAAGGAAGTTGCTAGTGTGAAACCTAAGAAGATACTGTTGAATGCATAACAATATATACCATATTCATCTTGCAATGAGCCATTGCCTGACTGCCATTTGCAGTTTAGTGCAAATGGCAACTGGTGTTATTTCAATGTCCTGCAATAACCCCACCCCCTATCGCGTCAGAGTTCTCGTGTTAGCATGCAAAGGGATTTGTATCGTTTGCGATTTCAAAGAACACATATTTATTTAACTTCACCTGCAGTTTTGACAGAATGTATATTTTAGAAGCAGAAACGTGAAATCATTTTGTAACAAGGATGCTTTTCCGTTATTCATAAATAAATTAACACTGATTAATAATATGTAATATTGTAATATGTTATAGCTCCCGAAATCCATATGTACAATTTGATATTTTGTGGGGAATAGACAATTGACAGTAAAAATGTCTTCTGGTGTGAAGCTGTTTTTTTCTTAAATAAGAGCATACTCTTGTAAGAAATCATGTATCTAAATTTAAATAAAAATGGATAATCTTTCTGTTTGAAATTCCTTCCATCGATTTTGTGTGGGTTCGATTCCAACTCAGAACAAATAAAATTGAACAAAATCGGAGTGGATTTTTCCATTCAATCTCTGTATGTTTTAAGAGTAACAATGTATCAACAACCAACCAACCAATCAAATTGTCTACAATATTTGATCGGTACATTTACCATGTGTACATGTAGATTTAACTATGGATGTACTGATACTTTTTTAGATTATTTAAATCCTATTTCATCTGCGATGTAGAACGACGATGTGATAACAATAAAAGGATAAAAGAATGACTAAAGCCATAGAAGATCGAGAGTCGTCTTGATGGATAGTAGGCCTATTATGCTTAATTGTAGAAAACAATGGTCTAACCAGCCTCACATTAACACTACATACCGGAGCTATATTATGCTATGTTATCACATTGTTTTTTTTTTTATATTTTAGGTAAAGACGGAAAATGCAAAAAAGCCAGGAAAATATCTCCTCTGTGTAAAAAGGAGATTCTAGATATTTCAGTTGGACATGGATGGCAAATACATGTCTTAGCCCTTAGTGCAGGTAAACATCTGTTGTTTGTTTCTTCGTCTTAGTTTTGTTGATATGTCCAATAGTTGCGTTTTTTTACAACAAAACAGTTTTCCTTCAATTATTGCTGTTATAGGCCTATATGCCCACTGCTTGCGTTTTTCAATTCTCGTGCCTATGTTTCGAACATATCTTCGTCGGATTGATTACATTTTGCGACCTGACCGTAGTATTCTGATGATGACTAAATTTTAATACATCAGATTGTGTGGAGTATTCTTACTGTAGATATATAAAACCTGTAGAGATCTGCTCAATGTTCGAATAATCACTGTTAAAATATAATAAATCGTTTATTTATTATACTGCTATTAAAAGGATTTCCCTCAAATGATTTAAATGTGTTTAAAAGAGTTGGACAATTTTACTATGTACCACGAGGAAATGCATGTAACGCAATGCGGTATGCGGTCCCAGTATAAGAGAACTAGCTTTGAGTTAGCTAAAATGTTTTATGAACAACGTTTGCCAATATTTCCTAATTTGCGTCAAGTGTCTTGTAGAACATACACTTCAATCTGATCAAAAAGAAAATGAATTTTTTGTCGCAGAAGATAAAAAGTCACAGCTAAAATCACAGTTTGCTGCTGTAAAATGCATCGAAAGTTAATTAGCTCCTTGAAATATTACATCAAACACGACATCGGTTGTGTGCGTATCCTCACAGTGGTGACGTAATACACACACCCTGCTGTGTCAGTGCGTTTTCGTGGCGGTTTGTACAAATCGAAGGTTGTGTATTGCGTCACTTTTGACGGGTTTTTACAAGTAAATACGAACAATTCGGAAAATATGCATATTTCCTTCCCACTCTGTTTTGACTTCTAGGGAACTAACGCGAAGGTTGTTTCGTTGCAGGTTATGTTTTTCAAATATACGTATACTCCATACACAATCACAAATCAGTTTTCATCCTAATTCTTTAAGCTTGGATTGACCCTCATGGACAAAGCATGTAGACCATAATACGTTAGGTAAAAGGACGTATGCTGTTTATTTGTATGACGTCATACCAGGTTAACGCGTTTTACTGGACAAACGTTTTGAATTGAAACATATACGCATGCAAATTAGTAGTCGTTTATAGGAGATTATTGAGTAGTCCTTTTTTTTAGTTACATGTCAATCTAGAAAAAAACTCGTAATTTGTTACAAACGACGAAATCATGATATGTAGGCTTCATCCTCACATGATATCCCGTATTAACCAATGTAAATTACCAGGACAACACTCGTATAAAAGCGATAACAAACACGTACTGCCCTTGTCTTCCTATATTGTCATAAAACAGTAACAACTATGAAATTAGTAAAAACGAACTGACTAAAAGGAGATGTCCATCTTTGTAGAACTCCCTTATTATCAGCTTCTCAAAACGGGGTTAAGTCCCGTTCTCACTGTGCGATGTCGTACCGACTTGTAGGATACGATTAAAATGAATGCTTTGAATTGGTCGATATGATTTGTCAACTAATCAAATGCATCCTTTTGAATCAAATTCTACAAGTCGGTATGACTCATCGCACAGTGAGAACGCGTCTTAAAGGAGAAGGAAATGAAATAACTTAGTAATTATAGTACAGGCGCGCTAAATTTAGCTTTCTAGCGGTACCAAAAGCATATCTCTACGATTTTTCCTCGCTAAAACTGATCTATAAGAAAGTTAATAATCGCTATCAGATAATGTGTAACTGACTCGGCAGCAATTTTTACTGCAGAGCTCAGCTGTGTGTCCCGATCGGCCAATCAGCATACGTCTTTAGTTCACCAGTCACTGCACTAGCATAAGAGAAATTGGTCAACTCTGAAAGTCTGCCATTTAAACCTAGGTTAATTTCGATCATATCGAGGCGCTATAATAACAAAGAAGAACACTCTAATAACTCTGAATATATACCGGCTTGTAAATCCACCTTTTGGGAAGACGTGACAGGCAGCATTTGGTGTCTGCGCGACTTGTGGGGATCGTTGTGGTATTTTCAGAAAAAAATAGTCTTGCCGTTGACATTGCAGGTTATAGCCATACAAGCTCGCAAGGGAAGTAATTTACAAACACTGTTTCTGGTCAATTGCAAAATAGCAATGGCGCGCTCCACTGACGATTGAACACAAGCTTGTCTGGCAGATTCATTTTCAGTGTATTTTCACACCGTATACCACGTGCAAGACTCACACACATGAATATGATGTCCTATGGGAGCCCGTTCGATACACTTGAATGTTTTTGTTTTGTTTTCTCCCCCCTTTAAATCTTTTATAAAGCCCTTGCGCGTTTTATCTTGGCAGATTACTAGGGTTCAACTCGTTAATCCTGCGGCGTAACACTGAATTGAATATGAAAGTTGTCTTTCCTACCTGACCAACTGTCGTGTCCTTGTTCATGGAAAAACACGGAAAGATATGATAATAATCACCAAATATATTGACTGAACTCAACACATCTACATGATCATAATGAGGTCAACTATACTCTCTATAATGCAGTAGCTTAGACAGAAAGTGAATAGCCTCTAGACTACATCTCTCCCCTCCTTGATTACGAACGTGAGGATCATTTAGCATTCTTTGGATCCGGGTATATCCCGTCTTTGTTAAAGATAAATTTTTGAATTCTAGTTGTGATTTGTTAAATCTACACTTGTCTTTGTTTAACGTTAAGTTGCGTTCTCGTAGACGTTGGAGGGTTAAACGTAGATTTTGATCGTGTTCAGTTTGTGTGGCGTCATAGACCAGTATATCGTCGCTTATGTTTAAAGTTCCAGGAATGCTTTCTAAGACTTGGCGTATTGTATTCTGAAAAACCTTAGAGGCAGAACACAAACCAAAGCTTAGTCTCTTATATTGTCGTAAAGCAACGTGAGTTGTGAAGGTTGTGATATATCTTGAATCTGGGGCAAGTTCTAGTTGGTGATATGCTTTATTTAGATCTAGCTTACTAAAGATTTTCGCACCGTGAACAATGTCATTTAACGTGGGCTTTATGTGTCTTTCACGTTTGATAGCCTTGGTTGGTAATCGCATATCAACACAAATCCTAACTTGTGAATTTGAGTTTGAGTTGATTTTCCTATTCCTTCAAATCTATCACTGTATTCAGTAAATATGGAGTTGAGATTATCATCACTGTTATTAGTGATAGGCTTATTAGACAAGTTGACTTGGACATCATAGATAAATTTCAGTAAGTTCATTTCCAAGGATGTGTTGTAACTGAGTAATGATCCACTTGACCCAGGCACAATAATAAATGTAACCTTTTGGTCAGTAGTTGCTGAGGTTAGTTGTAGCCTACTGTTATTTTGCCTTTGATTTCAATTGGCGTTGATGATCCATATAAGACCTTTGAGCTACAGGGCTGTAAATTTACTTTGAGTTTTAATTTAGCTAAGTCTTTTTCATTCATTAGGTTGACAGTAGCCCCTGTATCCACAAGAAAAGAAATTGGTGTCGTACCAATCATTGGACTTTCGGGTGTTGATGTTTTGCTGTAACCACACTGTAAATATAATCATCATCAGATGACGAATTTTCTTTCTTGTCAGCTGATAAATGTTTGACAGTTCGTCCAGATAGACAATAGTGGGTGTAGTGATTGAATTTTGAGCAATTTTCACAACGCTTTCCATAGGCATGGCATAAAGTTTTACCTTTTTATGTAGGAAATTTCCTCCACAATTTCGACAAATGTTATTTGTTTTAACTTGTCTTTCTTGTTTATCTTTATGTTGATACTTTTGCGGATGTATGTTTTGTTTTGGCCGTTGTTTTGTGTATTTGTTGTATTTCACTTGTTGTGGTAAGTTTAACTTTGATAGTTCTTAAGTTGTCCTCTATATGTCTGTTGCTTGTTGTTCTGCACATTCCATAGACCTTCCAGTATTTAGAATTTCTGTTAAAGTTAGCTCAGGTGATTGAAGACCACGTCGACGTAGTTTAGATAATGAACATTTTTGTATTATTTGAGATTTCACTTCACTGTCAATACTAGAGAATTCACAGTTTAGTGCGCTTAGTAGGCCTAATGTGTCAGTGTCAAAATGTTTTAAATCGTTGAAGCCACTTTGTCCATCTTGTTGAGACTGTGTTTAAGTCAGTTGAGACAGAAAATCGAGGGAATGGAGGTAGACCTGTTGCCATTCTGAGAGGCACAGCCAATGTTTATATCTTGTTAACTGAAGATTTTGAGTTACCATGGTGATGTTGTTGTTGTTTCCGAGGTTAGCGGAGAGTACCGTACAAGGAAATGCATAAAATACATTCACTGTCACTGCTTTAGTTTGATCGGGGCTTGATTTCGGCCCATGGACCATTCTCGTCGCCATCTGTCGTGTCATTGTTCATGGAAAAACATGCGAAGATATTATAATAATCACCAAATATATTGACTGAACACAACACATCTACATGATCATAATGAGGTCAACTATACTCTCTATAATGCAGTAGCTTAGACAGAAAGTGAATAGCCTCTACACTACACCAACTAGCACTCGTTAAAGAAAAGCTAAAGATGTACAAATGTATTAACCGCTGCCATGATGTCATTTTTTCAGGTACCAAAAGTGTGTTAACTCTTTAACCCATATTGACGCCATATGACGCCTTGCGCGTGTCCATGAACTTGATCCTCGGTCAACCCATAATGACCCCATATGACGCCTCAAGTGAGCTGATTCATATTGACGCCATTTGACGCCTTTTAGCATCACAAAGTTTGTTATAAGTAAGCAGTAATAATCCAAAGATAAATGAAGAAATAAACATACGATGCTAAGAAAGGGTGTTCGGTTAATGTCATCGTTCAAAATCTACCGAGTAAATAGTTGTGGCGCGCTCAAAGACACGCGACAAACAAGACGGGTTATCGCCACTTCCTTGTCTGTCAACAAAATGGCGGCCATGGAGAATTTTGAAAATACTAGCCGTGAAGAATCGATCGATAGTGACTCGGACGGAGATTTTTTTGAAAAACATTTCAACGAAACATCAAGTTCAGAGTTCGACGGATTTGAGTCGGACGATTTGCCTTTGGCACATGTAAATACCGGCCATAACAGCGACGATTCGAGTTGTGACAGCGAAGTGAGCGACCAAGAAACGTCAAACGAGTGGACTCAGAATTTAAAACCAGTGGAAGTGTTTCGTTCTAGTGTCGAAGGCGGTCCCCGCCTCGGCCGAAATTTCAACACGCAGTCAGCCTCAGCGTTGGATTATTTTTCCCTTTTTCTAGAGGATGGAATTTATGAACTGATTGAACAAGAAACCAACAAATATGCCGACCTACGTCAACGAGAAAAAAATAACGTTGATGTCACCTGGAAACCTACCTGTAAAGAGGAGATCCGTGCTTACCTGGGATTATGCATTATTATGGGAGTTACACCTAGATGTGAATATTCTGATTACTGGTCAGCGGATTCTTTTTTGAGATGTGAAGGATTTGTAAAAGTGATGACAGTGAACAGGTATGAAAAGCTAACTGAATATTTTCATCTTAATTGTTCAGACGCAAGAACGCCCAGGTGTGACCCAAATTATCACCCCGTTAATAAAGTGAAAGCTTTAGTGGATATGGCTCATAGTAATTTCAAATTACGTTATCAGCATTCAACAGAAATTTCTATTGATGAAGCTATGAAGAGATTTAAAGGAAGATCTGATCTCCGACAATACATGCCAAATAAACCAGACAAATGGGGAATAAAGTTTTGGTGCAGGTGTGATGGTGTAACATCCTACATGAGTTCTTTTCAACTGTATACAGGTAAAAGGGATTCAACGCCTTTACAACTAGACAAGGGCCTTGGCTTTCGTGTTATTCATGATCTCAGCAGAGATCTGGTTGGATTGAATCACCATTTGTATTTCGACAGATAAATTTCTTCTGTTGCCCTTGTAGAATACCTGAAAAGGGAAAACATTTACACCTGTGCTACGACAATGCAAAACAGAAAATCCTTTCCGTCTGATTTGAAAATGAAGAAGTCTCAACTAAAGAGAAAGCTAGGGGAAAGGGGTGATTCGGTCACTTATCAAAAAGAGTCTACATGTGTTTCAGTTTGGAATGACAATAATTTGGTAACTGTTATTTACAACAATGTAGACCCAACAGACATTTCTACCTGTACACGACAGGTGAGTCGCCAATCAAAGAACATTCCCCAACCCAAAGCCATAGAGTTGTACAACAAATATATGAATGGCGTTGATGTACATGATCAGTTACGAAAGAAATATTCAGCTGGACGAGCAAGTAAGAAATACTGGAAATATATTATGTGGTTCGTCATCGATTGTTGCAGAGTAAATGCCTGGATCCTTTTTAAGCTGTCAGGTGGGCGAACGAATAACAAGTATTACAGCCACAAAGATTTTGTCTTGGAATTAGGAAAGTGTTTGATTGCTGGGTTTTCCAGTCGCAAAAGGGCGTCAACAAGTTTTGATGAAGGCCTTCCCAGACCCCAACCCAAAGCCATAGAGTTGTACAACAAATATATGAATGGCGTTGATGTACATGATCAGTTACGAAAGAAATATTCAGCTGGACGAGCAAGTAAGAAATACTGGAAATATATTATGTGGTTCGTCATCGATTGTTGCAGAGTAAATGCCTGGATCCTTTTTAAGCTGTCAGGTGGGCGAACGAATAACAAGTATTACAGCCACAAAGATTTTGTCTTGGAATTAGGAAAGTGTTTGATTGCTGGGTTTTCCAGTCGCAAAAGGGCGTCAACAAGTTTTGATGAAGGCCTTCCCAGACCAATTGATATCCATCATGTGAGAACCATCTTACCTGGAGCAAAACGCAGGTGTAAAGGATGTTACAAAAACCATCAACGTCGTCGGGAAACTAGCTATGGGTGCTTGATATGCAACGTCCATTTTTGTGAAGAGTGTTTTGCCGTTGATCATACCCTCCATCAACCAGAATCATAATAAAGTAACATTTAGTGAAATAACCTTGTATATATTGGTACCTTGGGCTGCTAAAGGACATTTTCACCTGAATTTTACTACATTTTCACCTGACTTTTAAAGAAAACAAGACAATTTTTTCACAAAGTTTATTAAAAAATTACAATGAATGGAAAACTTATGTAATATATAATTGACGAAGTTATTTTATGCATGTTTGTCAATTGTACTAATTTGTAAAAAAAACATGCAAATGACATATTCAGATACACTTAATCAATTTCCACCTGTAATTAAGCTCAATTTAAATTTATCAACTATTAATTGTTTGGCTTATATAAAGTAACCTTTGGAATCTTCTTTCAACTACACAAGGAGCTTCTAAACACCTTTATTGCCTGAAAGAAATATGTTTTTAAAACTTTTTTTACCTGAAAAAGTCAACAGGTTATTATCTCACCTGTACCTGAAAATATGACAGGTAAAAAATAAATCAATGGTTATTAGTAAATGAAGTTGTCTTTACATTTCTTTCCTCAAGTTTCATTTTCCTATCGCAAATCATTGTTCTTCTAACATAAAATATGTATCACCAATTATTCCTTCTTTTCCTGGGATACTTGAAGGAATACTACATGGGTTGACCAGGCTAGCAGTCTATGGTTGAGGGCAAGGCGTCATATGGCGTCATTATGGGTTAATGGATAAAGCACTTCATGGGGTAAAGAGTTAAAGTGCTTGTCGTTTTGATTAGATGCGAGAAGATTTACTCGCGTCCCCTCACTTTAAAGGCACATGAGCTGCCATAATTTACACTTTTTTCATAATTTCTGATCGTCGCAACAGTAAGAGGCTTTGAAGGTCATCGAAAAACTAAATGATTGGCGTTGGAATGAGGAAGATCCATACAGTATGTGGCCTGTACAAACCGAAAATGTGTTCGAAAAGTATTACAAAATTTAAATGACCGGGACGACCATTCATTCATTCTAAGCCAAAGTTAGTTCAAAACAATACTTTATCGTACATTTTCGAGACTAGAATCACTATAAAGCTTCTGAATTATACTTCTTGAGAAAAATAGCCAATAATTTCAACATTCTGTTTTAACGTCAAAATATCAACATTTTGGCAGCTCATGCCACTTTAAATTTAATTTCTGGGATTGTCATTCCGGGCCTGTGGGCAAATATACATTGGTTTAAATCCAATGCATGCCATCAACCAATGTAAATGTACATTTACCAACGAAGACGGGAATTACTCAGAGAATATGGCTTGCTTTCCTTTATTTAGAGTAAGGTAACAGCGTCGGACAAATGACAGATCCCGCAGATCACATTTACTTGTATATTACCTAGACAAAGTCACAACCAGCTATCCCATGTTTGTTTGGAATTGGGTAGGTTTTATATGCATTCAATGTTATAAATAACTAAGATAACACCCAGCTTAACCAATCTGTGTATGACAGTATTCTCGTTATTTTGGGATTACACTTTCTTGAAAATATGGTAGAAATTCTTCTACCGATTTTTGGGTGACGCCAGAAATGGGAGAAGAATTTCTACCATATTTTCAAGAAAGTGTAATCCCAAAATAACGAGAATACTGTTATACCCACTTTCCAAAAGACACTAATTAATTAAACTCATGCATTCAGCAATGGGAGCTGTGTCAATTACGTTACCAGAGGGGTACTAAATGTCCGCTGTAGTATCTACCAGTCAACTACCTCCTTTTTTAGAGGAGGCCGGTTGGCTGAATGGATAAGACAGCCGGCATTTAGTGCTGGCGATAGGTGCCATACTCTGGGACCTGGGTTCGATTCCCGTTTCTGGCGTCACCCAAAAATCGGTAGAGGAATTTCTACCATATTTTCAAGAAAGTGTAATCCCAAAATAACGAGAATACTGTTATACCCACTTTCTAAAAGACACTAATTAATTAAAATCTGTGTATGATTTCAACACAGTAAATTTAACTTACTTCTAAAGGATTTTGTTAAAGTAAATAACCAAAGTATGGGAAATAATCCCTAATTCTATAGACAGATTGCAAATTGAATATTTTGTTCGTTAAACACAATATTTTTAGTATACGTTCAAACACAATAGTTCTGTTAATATAATTAGTCCCACGATACATCTGCAGTATATTAAAGGCCCACTTGCCGCCGTAGCCTGTTTAAATTTGCTAAGAAAACCAGTTGACATGAGCTTACTACGACTTATACCACTAAACTTAAACATAGGACACATAAAACATGTCTAGTTAGCTTTAGAATGTAGAAATGGGGGGAGAAAAACGAAGAATCGAAGCCTGATTACAACAACAACGATCATTTCAGGCCTTTTTATCTGTGGTTTACACTCAAACAATTATCAGCAGGTTTTTCCAGTCGCTGTTAACCGATCGTCAGTCTGTGTTTCTCAGATAAATAGGCCTACGTAAAATTACACTGTGCCGTTAGTTCACTCACTCGACTGAAACATAAAAACGCCCCTGCGAGCAGTTTGGTTTGTTTACGTTCCGGGCACCTAACAATCCAAATTTTCAAATTCAAATTAAAAATACAAAGTGCCGTCCAAACTTTTAAATTTTGGTAAAAATAGAAAGTTCCTAACTTATATTGTCTGGGAAAAATACAGAAAACGGTCTTTCTTTTTTAATGTTAACAATAATGCTGATTTTCGCGGCAAGTGTGCCTTTAAGGTATTTTCTTACAATCCGTTGTAAACCCCCTACAAACTCTGTCTGTTTTACATGACACCTGTGAAGATTAAAAAACACAACATGGCCATTTATATTCGTCACCATTATCGGGATATTGATTCCAATCCATTGTGTCCATGCTGCTGTTTTCTCTTGCAATGCCTGAATTAACAAGAAAGAAATCCAAACTACATGTATGGCTACTCCAGTCACGTTTAAAACGATACTGTATATTTCATAAGGACACTCCGGATGCTATTTTTTTCAATTTGAACCCGGCATGTTATATGGATAACGGCAGATGTACTCCCAATTCGAACACGAAGTGCATGCGTCAAATGACATGTTATATTACTATCATTGGACGGATGGTGTTAGCCATGTTATACTAAGCATTGCTTGGTGCGTAATCCATACAGGGTTTACGTGTACTAATTTTCAATCAAATCAATGCATCGTCTTTATTTCAGATGGCTCTGTGTATAGTTGGGGTTGTAATGATGAAGGTCAACTTGGGAACGGAACAACTAGTCATGGCCCATCTCCAGCATTGGTAAATAATATACAGTATAAGAAGATTGTACAAGTGGCTTGTGGCAGCTCACATTCCCTGGCTCTCAGTGATGATGGGGAGGTATGGGCATTAAAATGTATTTTCTTAAATAGTGAGGAGGAGGACTCGGTGACTCAGTAGGTTAGAGTGATAGTCCCTGATCAACACAGGCTTCCATTAGATGCGGTTCGGGTTTGAATCACACTGAGACAAATACAAATAAAAACAAAATTCTGAGGGGATATTTCAGTCGATCGCCGGTTGTTGGAGATTTCCTCCCTCACCAAGTCTTGCAACGCTGCAATATAGGCTAAGTGAAATAATCTTGAGTGCAGCATAAAACACCAATCAATAAATTAAATGTTTTGATATAAGCTAACTGTTTTACTAAGTTGTAAGCGTCAGGGATTTTTATATAATCGCTGTTCTTTGTTCTTTAGTATTTGTCGAAAACATTCACCACGTTTTAAGGGTTGCTCAATTGTTGTTAATTTTTACATTATTTCCAATCTATGAATCTGATGTCCCGTCCATAACATGAGAATACGTTGTCATTCACTTTGGTGCTTGAAGAATTTTATTATAGCTAAAACAAAACAAGATGGCATTTTAACTTAAAAGTTACTATTTGTAAATTGGGGAAGTATACCATTCTTTGGCGGCTCTTGCTTTGTTTACACTTATATGTTTTAATTGGCACCTATTATGGATATCTTATATAACTTTTTTTTTAAATTGGTAACCAAGTCTTCGTCTGTACTACAGTAAATACCAATATTGGTGTGCATGTATTAAGCAGAGACCGCAAAGAAAACTACATGTATATTGGTATCGACATACCAGCAAATCAATATAAGACAGAGCCGCCGTGGATTGCAAGGTTCCTTTGAGGGTACAGATGTGCGTAGGGAGAGAGCATGTGGTACGAATTTATAGGAGAATTGTAGAAGATTCATTATGTTAACAACTTATTGCCAATGTTATTATGTGCAAATTTTCTTTATCTCCGCCAGTAAACGGGATAGCATAGCGATACTTTGTTCTATATGTTAAAGAGGCATGAGCTGCCAAAATTCACACTTTTCTCAGAATTTATGATCATCACGACAGTAAGAGGCTTTGAAGGCCATCGAAAGCGATTGGCGATGGAATGAGGAAAATTTACACAGAAATGCGGCCTGTACAAACCGAAAATGTTTTCGAAAAGTAAACAAAAATTAACCGGGACGACCATTCATTCATTCTAAGCCAAAGTTAGTTCAAAACAATACTTTATCGCACATTTTCGAGACACTAAAAAGCTTCTGAATTATACGTCTTGAGAAAAATAGCCAATAATTTCAACATTCTGTTTTAAGGTAAAATATCCAGGTGTAGTCAAACCAGTTTTTCGGGTCACAAACTCACTCACTTTGGCTTAGAATGAATGAATGGTCGTCCCGGTTATTTAAATTTTGTTTACTTTTGGAACACTATTTTGGTTCGTATCATTTTAAAAGCACTAAAACGCTTGAATATTAGCGATTTTACATTTGCCAAACCGTTATAATTAATTGTATACTTCTATCGATAGTTATTTAGATTACCCTGTAATTTGTCATCTAACAAATTCGTCATTTTGAACACAAACATATAATCAACCAGTACATGCGTCGACGAAGAAGACCATTGTACACTGAAATGAATAAGATAAAGCTCTTGAGGCCGTTTCACGAAGCCATCGCAAAGTGCGATCAATCGCAGTTGCCATGGCGTTGTATCTCTTCACTATGGTATCCATTGGCAACTACGCCTCGTTTGTGAAGCGATTGCTTTGTGAAACGAGCCCCTGATCCCATCTTCTTAGTTTTGAAATATCAGAGTCTTTCAGTTACTATGTAATCTTCGCTGCCATGCAGCTGTCCTCCAGGTAAATTGTTGACCGACAGTAAGGCACACTGCTGTACATCTTCCTTTACATCATCCTCATCTGAATTATGTTCATCTCGTGGTGTTGTTATGTATATATAGATCTGTTGAAATGACATACCCTCTTTTAACAAAGCTATGAATTTGTCTCCATGGTTTGTTTAGTCAAGAATATTTGTTTCTGTGCCTTAGTGTTTATACATATATATATTTACGGATGCCATTGTACTATTATCAACAACTTCAAATTGGCTAGAGTCTTGATAAGTGTAAACATCTCTGACTTTTTGAAATATGAAAATATGTCAGTCTTATCGCAGGTTTTATTCAATAAGCCTCTTTCGGGTTTGGCGGAAGTCCCCCGAGATCACGCAAGACCCATGTTTAGGGGTGTAAAATACAGCATTTGATATCCGCCGATATTACATTAGGCGGGTTCATATAACGGACACTTATTTGAATGTGCCGCGCAGGAGGCTGAGGACTGTATTTAAATAACAATGGATTAACCACGGGCGTGTGGAAAACGGGATTTCCTTGTGGGAGAGAGAGGGGATTTTTTGTGTTGGAAGGGTAGAGGGGAAGTTGATGTGTCGATAGAGGTTAGAGTGAAGAAACTGGTGTAAATTTAAGGTAGTGACTGGAAGCTATAACCTGAGGTGAAATAGGCCTACGGTGTGTGGATTTACCTGTGCGGAATCGACGTGGGATGTGTTATTGAGCGGTATCGACGAGGGATGTGCACCGTGTGGTAACGTACTGTTGAAATTTCATAATAAATATTATTCGGGTAGGAACTGTGAGAACGCGGAAATAAATGGTACAATATTTACTAAGACCTAATTCATGAATCAACTTTATGTATACGGACATGATTACTAATGAAATTTACTATCAACTTTGCTGCTTATTATCTGTGTGCAAATAAAGTTATGGAAACCTGTATTGAGCATTCCGTTTCTTCACGTCGTAACAAGGGGTATAACTTTCACCGATCGGCTGGCCTATTAACATTAGTGCTTATGGAAATCGGGCGTTATCCTGTTGTTTTGTCTGCGATTCTCAGCTTACAATCTATACTTTTAACGAAAGTCTTTTTCTGAGACATATCAAAATATATACAAAGCCATTAGATACTTCTTTTTGACGGACAAAAGATAATATTAAATTTCCAACCCAAAACTTACACGTCGTTGTTGTGTTTTCACTGTTGGTTTTTGACAACTTCGAAGCGTATACACGTGATATAAATATTTTTATTGACAGTCAACTGACAAAAACTCAACTGATAGCTTCTGGTGTGTTTCACAAAAAATTAGGATTAAAGAAATGATTTAGAAATAAAGAATCAATGACAAAACCACACGGTAAGCGTCGATCACCATGGACGCTACAATCTATCAAAAAGATAGCAAAGGACTTAATTTTACAATGTACATATCTTTATGTGAACAGAGCAGACGACAATGTCAATTTTGTCCATTTCGATTGGAAAAATAGTTGGTGCAATAGTCAGTTTGTTTTTAAAAAGACATACATGAATATGTGACGTTTAAAAAATGGAAATTAAATGGAGACATATGTAACTGAAGCATTGTTCCACACTAGCAATAATTGTCTTTTTATTTGAAATGTATTGGTATGTATATGATGTTTCCGTTTGAAATGAGTACTTGTTTCCACCGTTTGGATTTCAGTAGTAGATGTAAACATATGGAAGCGGCTAACGAAAAGCGGATCGGTAATTGTCGAAAACTATCGACAATTCTGATCATATCTTGATATTGATATTTAATACCATTTGAGGACTGTTAAGTTTATTATTGATAACTGTCACTGGGTACAAATGGGTTAATCAATGGCTATTGCCCTTTATCATGCTGACAGTCATCAAACCCTTACAGATTGCGCCTTGATTACATGTCTTTTCGATCTTGGCATTAAATGACTCGACTGATATGAATGGTTCATCTTTCTCAGGGCATTTCATCGTTATAGAGTCTGGTTCATTTAATATGCTTACTTCTCCCACTATGGCAGTATATGGTGTCCAAATTTTGAACGGAGCAATTGTTTGTCATTAATGTATATATTTATGATCACTAAAACACACGGGCACAGGAAAAATCTTCTTGTCTAAAGTAACCATGGAGACAAGTTTCTAATTGTGTTAATACAAGGTATATCATTAATGTATAGTTATGACAGTATTGACAGCGTAGATCCTCAGATAAGGCACATAAAACACTGGGTATTTTCTGCGACAAACTGAATGATTCGCAATCGTCTCTTGACCAAGAAAATTACCTAAATTTGGGCCCATCACACATGGGCCTGTACGGCGTAGGATAAAAAAGCGTGTTGTATGGGGGTTCAACGCAACAAAAACTAATAAATGTGCATCAAAAATTCTTATTTTCGCATTGCGATTCATACATGTAATTAATGAAACAAGTTTCTGCTAGAACAACATACTTATTCCGAGAGAAAAACCTGTGTTTGCAGGCCTGTAAGGACACACGGTGCACGTGCGACAACTATCATCAATGTTCGCTGTCATCGACGGTGAAGTTGAACATTTCCTATACTTGAGATTTAAATTAAGCTTTTAAGTGGCAAAGTCTTGTTATTTTAAAATGAAGATTTACTAGATCAAGTGTGTTGATTATGTGCTAGGATAAATTAGATCTATCATTTATCGTTACCAGAATCAATCGAGTCGCATCTTTCATACTGACATTTTCGCCCAGAGCGAGCATGACGATCAGCTGGCACTGAGAGTCATATACCACAGACTTTGTTTGCAATGACTTGCGTTGGTTCTCGATACATTTTCTTGAAAATTCTCAAGTTCAATGCTCCAGCTGCACCACATAGTTTTACATTAGACCCTATAAAGTGGGGTACACTTGCAACAGGTTTTGACGTTTAGCGAATTCTGCTGGCCCAGGTCTAACACCGCGTATACGGTGAGCACCACAGAAAGGCCAAAGCGAAAAAATTGTTTGGTTTGTGTAAAAGTGTTTAACACCCAATTTATAATGCTAAGAATTGTTCGATAATTTATCAAATAAGACTTGATTGCAAATTTTAGCAATTTTTCTCAATTCCCATGAAAATAGTTCCGACACTGGCAGTAATAATATAAATGTTATCAGTAAAAGTGGTGATATCGCTTATATCAGAGCTGTGTTACTCAATATCTCACTACTAATTATATAATAAATGTATATATCATCCACTGGGTGTTCGATAGTAGCATCATCTTGATATATACCTTGCGCCATTAAAAACGCACGGTTGAATTTTATGTTTCTACGTGCCTGTCGTGAACATTGCGCAACATTTCCTAATAACGTCCATTGAGTGTTTCGCGGTCACTGAGAACAGCTTTCACGGCGCATTTGTCGTGGGTTCAACACTTTACACGAAGCTCAGAATAAAGACAAAAAAAAAATCCGAAAACGGTACCATGCCCCGACTTACGACACAACAAAGGGAACATGCCATTGGCATGTTACAGGCGGGTCTCAGTTGTGCCGCCATAGGACGTCACATGCAGTGTCATCCCTTCACAATTAGTCGCCTCAGAATCAGGGAACACGAAACACGAAACTATCGCCCATAGAGCACTTGTGGGATCAGCTTAAGAATGCCGTTGCCGTCAACCCAGGCCACGCAACCGACGTGAATTGATCCAGGTAGTGCAGGAAGAGTGGGACCGGATCCCACAGCACAGAATATCCACTCTCATCAGGTCCTTGCGTCGCAGATGTACTGCTTGTGTTGATGCCCGAGGTGGACACACCCATTATTGAATGATGACACCTTCAATTTCTGTATCGATGATTTGTTTGCAAGGAATAAAAGTCACCAGGGTTTCACATATTGTCAATTCTTTGTCTCATTGTGACCAATGCCTTGTTCTTCAATTTAAGAGTACTTACAATATTTTACACTTTACATTTCACAAAATATTTTACATTCTTTGGGTCGTGCCTTTTTAATGGTGCTAAGTATACCTTTGTTGTTTGACTGGCTCACGCAAAGTTGCTCTTAAATGAAACGCAAAGTTTGCACAATTATACGTTTTGATTGTTTTGTGAATGTGGTTTTCGCAAACAAGACAAACTCCACATCCTTCCTCTCTTAACTCAGCGAATAAAATGTTCATACTCTTGGGAATGTATCTGTACTTGTCATATTTGGCTACTCCACTGTATTTTATTTTACAACCCTTGTAAATATCTCTGTTTGACCAATCGGAATGTAGCTCGATAAATCGATGCCTATAGGGCTGTGAATCAAAGCTCATGATTTCTCGACTACTTGGAAGACCGTTATCGCTTTGGGGATGCTTCCTTCCTCTGATAGTGACTGACGGATCGATTTGGGTGTGTGGAGGGAGGGGGGGGGGGTGTTGACGATCACGTTTATCTGTCATAGGGGAAATGACATTGCTTGCTATGACTTTGAAGGTGGTAGTTATGATTTTATCAGACCATAATAGAACAAATTATGTAGATGTATTTAAATCTATACCCTTTTCGTGTGGCAAAATGGATACCAAATGATTGATCAAATTGCGATAATGGCCACAAGTAATATAAACACTAGAATTCATGTGAATTATTTCAGATTTAAAAAGACCAGTTCAGGGAAATGTGTAAATGACAAGCCCATCACATTATTATATGTAAAATAGCGTTGTGAAATGATATCGACCTTAAAGTGGCATGAGCTGCCGAAATGTTTATATTTTAACGTTGAAACAGAATGTTGAAATTATCGGCTATAATCATTAAATGTAAATGACAATCATTTAGTTTTTCGATGGCCTTCAAAGCCTGTTAGTGTAGTGACGATCAGAAATTATGAAAACAGTTTGAATTTCGGCAGCTCATGCCACTTTAAAAGGATACACAGTGTAAGTTTGTCGTCATTCTCTGTTTAACTTCAGCTTAGAAACATAAGAAGTTGTCAATCTCGGATGAAAGGCTGTAAGTCAACTTTCCAAAATTGACCAAAATTGGACATGTAAAGAGTTATTTAGGGGATTCACTGCTGCTATTGTTTTCTGTCTGACAGTCAGTACACAAACATGCTAAATTGAACCAAACGCGTAGCCACAATGGGTCAATAGGGCACACCTAACCACAACAAAGCCGACGAAGGAATTCCCAATAAAACTGCCTATCCAGCGGTCAGTGGGGGGCTTGGAAAGTTACCAGTCTTTACATAAATGATTGTTTTGAAACTTGTTCGCTCTAACTATACAGATGATGTTACATTGGATGGAAGGTGGTGCATCAATAATAATGCAAGTGAATTTACTCTGGGTGGAAGGTGATATGTCGAGAATAATGGGAATGACTTTACTGTGGGTGGAAGGTGATATGTCGAGAATAATGGGAGTAAATTTACTCTGGGTGGAAGGTGGTGCATCAATAATAATGCAAGTGAATTTAGGCCTACTCTTGATGGAAGGTGATATGTCGAGAAGAATGCGCGTAAATTTACTCTGGGTGAAAGGTGATATGTCGAGAATAATGCAAGTAAATTTACTCTGGGTGGAAGGTGACATGTCGAGAATAATGGGAGGGAATTTACGCTGGGTGGAAGGTGATATGTCGTGAATCATGGGAGTAAATTTACTCTGGGTGGAAGGTGATATGTCGAGAATAATGGGAGTGAATTTACGCTGGGTGGAAGGTGATATGTCGTGAATCATGGGCGTAAATTTACTCTGGGTGGAAGGTGATATGTCGTGAATAATAGGAGTGACTTTAGTTGGAGGGTGATATGTCGTGAATCATGGGAGTGAATTTACTCTGGGTGGAAGGTGATATGTCGAGAATAATGCGAGTGAATTTACTCTGGGTGAAAGGTGGTATGTCGAGAATAATGCAAGTGACTTTACTCTGGGTGGAAGGTGGTATGTCGTGAATAATGCGAGTAAATTTACTCTGGGTGGAAGGTGATATGTCGAGAATAATGGGAGTGAACTTACCCTGGGTGGAAGGTGGTCTGTTGAGAATAATGCGAGTAAATTTACTCTGAGTAGAAGGTGGTATGTTGAGAATAATGCAAGTAAATTTACTCTGGGTAATGACCTAACCCGGGCGGTTTTCCTGTTCCAAGCTGTCAGCATGTATATATTGATATGGGTGAGTAGGTGTACGAAATACAGTGATAGATGAGGAAGAGAATGAATATGTCTAAAAATAACTTTATTGTTAATTATATACTTCAATCTAGTGAATTTTAACGATTGATAAATGAATTAGCCTGATTCTAACCAAAGTCTTTAGGTTGACATAGAATAAACATATTACGAACAAAGTGAATATAAGATGTAATAACACCCTCTTCAATCAGTTTATCTTCAATTGTTTTCACTAGTTCGGTTAGAATGATGTTTACGATGGCCTGGGCCTAGAGAAGATCCGATCTTTTCGGCGTCAATTTGTTGATACAATTCATTGTTTGTTATGACAGGAGTATTTGTACAAGTATCATGAACACGTTTTTAAAGAGTGTTCTTCCTTCATTGCGTTGTTGTTAATTCATTTTTATTAATGCCCATCGTTTTAGTCAATGGTACATTAGTGAAGAGAGAATTATATCAAATGAGACAATTACCTTTATCGAAAAAGACTACTTCGAAAAACCAACCAGCTACCTACGGCAAGTGAGTTCAAATCGTTTCAGGATTGCATTAAATCTTCATTATGGGACATTAAAAAAAGCCTTGATCAGGTTATTTCTGTTCAAAGTAACTTTATAGAGAGAATATCTGCTATAGAAAAAAATCAGAATAATCTAATCAAAAGTGTGGAAGTGACTGATATTGAAGTAGACAATGTGCGTCGTAAATCCTCAGACAATGTACGGACAATTTCAGATCTTAAGAAGCAGGTTGAGAATTTGACGGCTGAAAATAAACTCTTGAAAAGTTCTAGATGCTGAATTCTAACACATGTGTGATTTCCCTACATGTTGTGAGATAGGACAAAGCTGGCATATAAACTAGCATATACGCAGAGAACGTTTTCATTGTGACGTCAAACGCCCTGACACTGAACGACGTCATCATTTTTAAATTTTCGGTGACGAGTGGGGATGTCAGGCTGTTGTGTTTGCCTTGTATTTCGCCTGTAAAACTAACTTATAAACGTAGGACAATGTTAATACTTGACGGGAAGACTTGAAAGTGAACTTCCATAAGCTAAAAGTGTAGACATATCTTTAAAAAGTTATCAGGTTTGTTATTAGACTAGAAAATGGTAACACATAAAACCGTTGTTTGAAGCTAGCCCTCCTATCATTTTTTAGATATAGATTCGTCCACGAGCCAATCAGGGACAAACTATTCAGCTAAAACGTAGGGGTTGTCATTTTTAGTTTGAAGTAGAAAATAAGGCAAACTACTAAAATTAAGTTTTTCTTTACACTAAAGGTTTATGTGTTAGAATAGAAATAATGGATTGATTCTCTGGGTATACGCTGTGATAACTGCAAGAAAAAAGGAAGTGTCCACACTTTTTAAACTCGGGCCTCTGGCCCTCGTCCAAAAACAATTGACACTTCCTTTTTTCTTGCAGTTATCACAGCGTATACGTAGAGAATCAATCCATTATTTCTTAAAGATATACAATGTAGCAGAGAATATAATCTGAGGTTTGGGGAATAGTGGAGACTGCAGGGGAAGATTGTATAAAGCTTGTCAACAAGTGTATTCAAAATGACCTAAAAATTACAGGTGGTGTTGAGATAGAAAATGCGCATCGAGTGGGGAGAAAGAGGGACGGTCAGACACGACATATCATAGCAAAGTTTCTCATGAGACCGGAACGCAGAAATGTTCTAATTACTGTCAAAAAGCTATTAAAAATAGCAATGTGTTTATTACAGAAGACCTTATCCCAGAAGATAGGACTAGAAAGGCTGAATTGCGTGAATGGAGATAGAATTCGTCTATCATAAAACTCAGTTACCATCTTTCCATCCATCTTTCAACATAGCTTCACCCGACAATCTGATGTACATAACTACCCTACTAGAAACCAAAGCTTGAATCTTAATCGCCTTCTGCCAAAAAACAATCTATCATTGTATTCTCTTAAATGTAAGGCGCCTCGAGAGTGGAACAAGTTAGATATTCAATTAAAAACTATAAATTCTAAATCTCTTTTTAAAAGCAAACTGAAACAACATTTAATCCAAAAACTGTAGCACGCCGTGACAATGCATAAAACATCAGCCAAAAAAAATCATAAAAAGTAAGTTTCTATTACATAAAATATAATTCACCGCCGCTTATTCAATATTTATATTTCTACATATCACATTAAGATCGTACAAGCCCCATGGGGCTTTATTCCCGCCAGCTTTTTCACTTTTTTTACTATATACTTTATCATCATCAAGCCAGTGTTCTTTTTTGAATATATATTGTATTTGTTTAATTCTCCTGGTGAACAAAAATCAATCAATTGATGGACAAATTCTATAGGGAGGGTATAGGAAGGTGAGGTACGTTCTCAAGAGGTAAACTTTTCGTAGACGGTAAAGAAATCGGCGCTGGAGATAAGTCGTCGTAGTATGAAGGATAACAAAGGAAACACCTGTGTGACTATTTAACTTGTCAACTGTGCTAAATTTGCGCATGGAAATCCTAGCTCCAGATCTCTTGTTGCTGAACTTTTCTTCTAGTATATAATTGAGTGAGCTTTACTTTGTCTTTTTTTATTTTTACTTGTTTTCCTTCAACACCACTGATAATCCAGTAAAATTATGCATACCAATGCTCCAAAAATATTTGATTAGGGTCTAATACCCCCAAAGCAATTTTGAATTATTTTTACTTAAACTTACAGCTTTCTTCACTTGGGAACATACTGGGTCAGATGGGGAGGAAATTTGTGCTGTCATCATTGTCCTTTACATAGAAAATGTAGGCAGCCAACACTCGCTTGGACTAACTGTTCTCTTCCAATCTTACATATATGTATTTAAATATATTTTTAGTTCATACATGTATATGATGAATAATATAAACAGTGGGAACTCTTTTCCATCCGCGAGGCATTACCTGTACCCCATCAACAGTGAGAGGCATTACCTGTACCCCATCAACAGTGAGAGGCATTACCTGTACCCCATCAACAGTGAGAGGCATTGCCTGTACCCCCCATCAACAGTTAGAGGCATTACCTGTACCCCATCAACAGTGAGAGGCATTACCTGTACCCCATCAACAGTGAGAGGCATTACCTGTACCCTATCAACAGTGAGAGGCATTACCTGTACCCCATCAACAGTGAGAGGCATTACCTGTACCCCATCAACGGTGAGCGGCATTACCTGTACCCCATCAACGGTGAGAGGCATTACCTGTACCCCATCAACAGTGAGAGGCATTACCTGTACCCCATCAACAGTGAGAGGCATTACCTGTACCCCATCAACAGTGAGAGGCATTACCTGTACCCCATCAACAGTGAGAGACATTACCTGTACCCCATCAACAGTGAGAGGCATTACCTGTACCCCATCAACAGTGAGAGGCATTACCTGTACCCCATCAACGGTGAGCGGCATTACCTGTACCCCATCAACGGTGAGAGGCATTACCTGTACCCCATCAACAGTGAGAGGCATTACCTGTACCCCATCAACGGTGAGAGGCATTACCTGTACCCATCAACAGTGAGAGGCATTACCTGTACCCCATCAACAGTGAGAGGCATTACCTGTAACCCATCAACAGTGAGAAAGCTGTAGCTTCCATGTCAATTAAAGCCACACAACCTAATTTGTTACTGACATGTAATTTTACTAAACATATTTTTTCATTAATTGTTTTGAAGTCTGATAGATATCACCATAGCATATCATGCCACCAGAATACAAATGGATTTATACAATTGTCCTGCACGAAATTACCCATAGATAATGGATAAGGAAAGCTTGATTACTATTATGACATATAATTGTTGAGGTTTAGGCAAAGACAAGAAAAGGAGAGACCTTTTCCAATATTTCAAAGCCAAAAAATACAACATTATTTGTTTGCAAGAGACGCATTTTAATGAAAAGTTAGAGCAACGTATTCGAAATAAGTGGCGAGGGGATGTTTTATTTAGTTCTAAAAATTCAAACTCTAGAGCAGTGTGCATTTTGTTCAATAACCTCTTTAACTATCAGTTAATCAAGGTAAAGAGTGATCCAGAAGGCAATTTTGTTTGTGTTCACTTAGTGATAGAACAAAAGTCTTTAACTCTGTTTGTCTTATATGGTCCAAATGAGGACATACCCGATTTTTATCAAAATATTGAAGAAATATTAATAGATTTTGGTAACGACGATTGTATTATTTTGTGGGGATTTTAACCTTATCCTAGATATAAATTTAGACTGCAGTAATTATTTACATACAAATAATCCTAAAGCACGCAATACTCTACTGAACTTGAAGTATTGGGTCTAATGGACCCATTTCGAGAAACATTATTGAGGAGATATACATGGAGACGAAATAATCCCATTAAACAGGCTCGCCTGGACTTTTTTAAATCAGCGTGTCAAAAGTTTATATTGAGACTAGTTACCGCTCTGACCATTCTCCAGCTGTTCTTGGCTTAAAATTAAATGAATTCAAAAGGGGAAAGGGGCTGTGGAAATTTATTTCCAGTCTGCTTCATGACCCCGAATATATTGAAAGAGTAAAGGTGTGTGTAAACCAAATTAAAATATAATACGCTTTACCAGTTTATAACGTCGACTGTATTGATAGTATCGATAACAATGATTTATGTTTGAGGATCTCAGACCAACTCTTTTTAGAGACTTTACTAATGTAAATCAGAGGGGTAACTATTTCCTATTCCACTCATAGAAAACGCCAGCAATCAAAGCATGAACGAGAACTCGAGAAAGAAATACTTAACTTGGAACAAGACGGAAATGTGGACATAGACATCCTTAACCAAAAAAAAGTAGAGCAAGAAATAATTCGAAAAAATAAAATGCAGGGTATTTTGATTAGATCAAAAACCAAATGGATTGAGGAAGGTGAAAAGCCTACACAGTATTTTTGTTCTCTAGAAAAGAGAAACTTTATCAATAAAACTATTCCGAAAATTCAAGTAGAAAACGACAGACAATTTGCAAGAAGTAGGCAACTTTTGTGAAAAACTATATACTGAAACAAAACTACCCACTTTTCTCTTGAAAGATGAATTAAATCTTTTAACAATGAAAACATGATGTGACAAAAGTAAATTAGCACTAGAAGGGGCGATAACTGAAAATGAGCTCCTACGATGTCTTGCAAAAACGAAAAACAACAAAAGCCGAGGTACTGATGGATACAAAGACATAGGGGCTTTTGTTTTAAGATCTCTAAAGGAGGGATTCCATAATAAATGTTTATCTCTAACTCAACGAGAAGGTCTAATATCATGCATATCAAAAGGGGACAAACCAAAACAATATTTAAAAAAACTGGCGACCCATAACATTGCTTAATGTCACCTACAAATTAGCTTCCGATTATATTGCGAATAGAATTAAATCTGTGCTGGGCGATATAATATCGGAATGCCAAAGTGGATTTTTGCGGGCATATCATTGGGGATAACATCGTCTTATACATGTATATGATATTATGCAATATACAGAAAATTACAATTCCCCAGGCCTACAAGTTTTAGAATTGTTTAATTTAATTTCAAGTCCATATTTGTATGTAAGAAAACTGCAAAAAATATTAAGGCCTTCCACTCAATCTCATGGTCATTCTTATTACAAGTTTAATTTTGGTCCTTCAATTATACAGTGGATAAATGTTTTTTACAACCAAATTAGAACATCTGTTATTCAGAATGGGTTTTTGTTATATTTCTTCACAGTTACAAAAGGTTGTAGACAAGGTGACTCGGTTTCACTTTATTTATTCCTACTATGTGTTGAAATACTAGCAGTCTCAGTTAAACAAAATAAGAATATAAAAAGGTATTAAGATTGACAGCAATGAATTTAAAATTAATCAATTCGCTGATGATACTTCTTTCCTACTGGATGGTTCGGAGAAATCGCTCAAAGAATCTCTTGATGTACTTAAATATTATGCTTATTTGTCAGGGTTAAGGGTTAATGAAAGTAAAACAAAATCAGTGTGGATAGGATGTAAAAAGTTTTGTGGCGAAACTATTAACCATCGTTATAAACTGGACTGGGACCAGACTGATTTTAAATATCTGGGTGTTACCTTTTCAGTTAACTTAAATACCATGATGGAATTGAATTTCGACCCAGTTCTAGTTCATATACAAAATGAATTAAACCTTATACGCCTTTTGGCAAAATAACGGTCTTAAAAACCCTTATCATTAGCAAGTTAAATCACCTGTTTATCTCCCTTCCCTCCCCTACAGAAACATATATTAGGTAAGTCTTTAGAAAAAATGTGCTATGCATTTGTGTGGGAGGAGAAGCCAGATAAAGTAAAAAGAGAACTGCTAGTCCAGCCTTACAATAACGCTGGTTTGAAAATGATTCATATACAAAACTTTAGTCAAGCTTTGAAAAGTACATGGATCAGACACTTACTACTCTGTAGTTCTCAATATCACTTTTTATTTGAATCCTGTTTTGGTAAAACTATTTATATAACAAATCGGGGAGACAACTTTCTTTCAAAACTTGCGAGAAAGAGTACCAATTACTTTTGGAAAGATGTATTACATGTAAGTGCTTGGCTGATTATTAACAAAACAAATTAATGTAACTCAATTGAAGACTTCTTTAGTACCAACCTGTGGAACAATACGGATATATTAATTGATAATACTCCTGTTTTTTTTATGAAAAGTGGTATGAAAACAATATTCACTTTATTGGTGACCTATTTGATGAGAATGGATAAATTTTTTCTCTTGAACAATTTTGTAATCATTATAACATAAATGGTTATTACCTTGTATATTTTGGTCTATGTAGTGTGATAAAACAGTACACTAGGCTAAAACAAATAGATTTCAATTCGTATTCCAAAACAAAGTCTATTATTGCCTTCTAAATTGAATCTTCTAATGAGACATACTAAAGGTGCCAGCGTGATGTACATGTATGTGGCACTAACATATTCCAATGTTACCCCAACTAGCCAAGCTAAGTGGGAAGGTATTCAAACTGACCGCTGGAATATGGTATATAAATTACCCTTTGTAATTTGTTCAAATACGAAGCTTCAATGGTTTCAATACCGCATCAATCATAGAATCTTAGCCACAAACAAATATCTAGATAAGATTAATAGAAGAGATGATGCTAGTTGTACTTTTTGTCACGCTGCAGAAGAAACTATAGAACATCTTTTTTGTCATTGTGAATGTGTATGTGATTTATGGGAGAAGTTAGAACTTCAAATCTACAATATTACTGGAAAGTTTGCTAATCTCACTTCTTCAGATTGCTTATTTGGAAAACTAAATGATTATTTTAAACCTATTAACTTAATACTTCTAGTAAGCAGATATTATGTTTATACAAAACGTTGTCAAACGGGAAAGTTATCGATATATGAACTCCTCTCCAAGTTAAGCTTTTACATCAAACTGAAAAAAATGATTGCCCTAAAAAATGATAAACTTGAGAAATTTGAAGCGATCTGGAATGACTGGTTAAAACTGTTGTTGTACTGATGAACTTATTTACTTTCTTTCTTAGTAGATAACATTAATTGTAAATTCAACAAATACTTGCCTGACACTAGATCAGAAAAATGTATATAAATGGACATGGATGGCTTGAAATGCATTGGATTATACCAGACTTGAAAATAAATAAAAAAATAAAAAGACTACTTCGGACATAACAAATATTTTTGCTGCTTCAAAGGAGTAGGTACTTTAAATCGGTGGTTCTCAAACTTGTCAGGCTCATCGCCGCCTTGAGACTGCTTGCTCATAGCCGCCCCCCCCCCCCCCCCCCCCCACACACACACACACGCACACTCACGCACCAATCTTTTGATTAGTACACTTGTATGCTTAGTCACTTCAGCTGTACAATATGCACTCCCAAGGAATGTTAAACAGAAATTAGAATACTTGACAATGTTTAACTTTTTTACGCGCTCATATGGTCATCTGTCATTTCTTTTCTCTATGAAAATATTGCATTTTCGGCGTAATGAAAATTATATTACTTCATGAAGAACAACCTGCAGAAGTTGAGGGCTCAATAACATCGCCGCTCTTACAAAGTGCTCTGCACATAAATAGATTTTCAAGTTTTTAAAAATGATTGATGCACTTCATTCAGTTTTGTTGACACTTTCAAGATTCTCCTACAAGTATTTAATGAGAAGGGTGAATTTGATGCGTTTTAGTAAGTTTGCCAATGTGAAATTTTAAAATTTTGTGTTTGTCACTGTTCATTTGATAGGTCTTGCCCCCCTTTCCCATTTTTTGTTTTTATCGTGTTTAATGCCATCGAGTTTCTACCGAGTCTCAACGATCAGGAATAAAGACATCGCGTTTTGGGTGTCCGCATTGATTTCTTCAGATGAATTAATCCAGAACCGATTCAGTTGGTTGTTTTTTATAGGGCCAGTCTGGAATAAGGTGTATTCTTATTAAAATCTTTACACTTTCTTCGCCTAAATTGTATACAGGTTATGCATTAGAATAGAAATTTAAAAAAAACTTCCGGTGAGCTGTATACTGCTGAATAAAGGTATACGGCCAAAGTTACTACTATTATTTTAAGGCTCTGATCTTCACCTTTCGCCCTCAAATAGTTGTATCCTAGGCTGTAATCCCTTTATTCGGCAACATATAGCTCATCAGGGTGTCAGTTATGTCTTAATTAATCATGTCAAAATAGTTTTTTCTAGACAATGTCTACTTGGTCTCTACAATAGCCTACTTTGGTCTTCAATAAATTACGAAGATGTACATGTATGTACTGTATGACTGATCAACCACTTTATTTGAAAAAAATAAATAGAATCGATTCAGTGTCGAGCAGCCTTGATCTATACAAGGGGGATTTGTGTCACACCATACAAATATTTACTCAATGAATTATATTTGGAGCTCTCATGCACTCGTTAGAAGTACTACCAAATCTTCAACAATATAATTATTGGACTGTTGGAAAAATATCTATGGTAAAAGATTACTCATAAAAGAGGTGTGGACGTCAATAAAAACAATCTTAGAAATCACAAAAAACTATTTGTTGTCTAATGTCATATTGGTCTATATTCTAAATATTTGTCTTCTTTCTGAAAACTACTTAAAATTTGAATTTGATACCTATATAGCGTAACTCAAGTTGAATTATTTACAAATCTCATGTACAACTCCCATATGTTGTTTTATGTATGTTTATAATACACTCTCGTTGTCTCTATCCAGTATTGCGGGATGGGAATGGGACCCTTAATCTATTTAAACATAACATAATAGAAAATAGATTGAGTGATTGTTTGGTGTTTTACGCCACGCTAATAGAAAATAGAAATTTGATTGTGTCTGTATTATAATCACAGTTGTGAAAATATTCACCATTTGATCGATCTGCTTTTATCATACAAAGACTGTATCGTCCTCTTAAAAGTGAGCTTCAACTTCCCTGGGTTACCCCTGGATAAACTGAGTAAAAAGGTGTCGTTTTCCCATTAAGGTTAGCTAATCAGATGATCTGTTTTATTTTGGCAATCAGATAACTTTGCAAGTAGACAGAGACTCGTCAACAAAGAACCGCCTGAAATGTTTGTTCGATATAAGGGGTCTGTTTTCTCAACCAATTTACACCCGACGTAACTTTGCGCCTGCTTATAATGTGATATCGACGGTATATGTTATCATGACAGTTAGGCCTTACATTGGACATACGTCGGGCGTAAATATATTGAGAAACCGCCCCAAGCTTTTTATTCCATATTTAAAAGTTAGTTTGCATCCGGGTGAAGTTTGATATTTGTTTCAAATTTTGTATTGATATTTGCTTCAAATTTTGTATTGATATCAATAACACAAACAATGATACAGGGCTAATGTGTCATGTATTCCCGTGTTAATAGCATATGGGATGTATACAATTTGAGTATAGAATTTTTTTCTAGATGGGAATTTGACTTTATGATATTCTGTTAACAGATATATGCTTGGGGCTATAATTGGCAGGGTCAGATCGGTATTGGAACTCTGAGAAACCAGCTTGTCCCACAGAAAGTGACATCTCAAATTGGTAAGTTTTATGTTCCTTATTCCCAGCATGTTTTCTGATGAACACAGAGTAATGTGGATATCTGATATAACGATTACATGTTTGATTATATAAACACGATAGTGATAAACTGTAACATATAATCCGGTAAAATATATGTTAATTATGTAACAGAAGGATGTGGATCGAAAACAAAGAAGAATACCAAATGTATTGTGGTCTATAAAACAGCCGCATATCCTTCTGTCATAATCTGTAAACTATATAATGATTATATGGTGTCTGTGAATTGAATACAACTTTGAGGTCTGGTGACGTCAGTTCTATGTTTTCGCAAGTGAATATTAAAATACAACTCTTTTGTCTTGAACGGCAATGCATACTTGCCACAGTTACAGAAACTCATAAATGATAAATAAAACATCACGACATGAGGTGCACATATGTCAATCAAACAGGTGTTAGGTACATATAACCTGGCATTTAGGAGGGGAAATGGGGTAATAAGTCAGCCAGCTTGATTGACACAAGTACCTTAATCACCAAAACAATCCTTTGAGGTAAATCAGACAGCTTCCAATAGGACGACACAGCGAGTAAGGGGCATAACCATTTTTTCTCCTGTTGATTGCATTACCATACAATAATAAAATCAAGGAGTTACTGGATTAGCACGGCTTTGATTGGACGTATCGACCGGACATAAATTTAACATCATTTTGATGCGAAAGTTGATGAAATGTATTTATTTCATACTATACTGTGCAAATGAAATAGTCAGAATACTCTTGTATATTATCTGTGCAAATTATTACAAAACAAAACTAGATACTCCTTCTCTTGCTGGAATACGATTGGTCGCACCACATCTATACAAAAAACCAAAAGACATGTGACCCAACAACTGCATTTGACTCAGATAAGCTACATGTAAGCGTAAAGAATGGAATGAACAGTCACATTTTTGAGTTTTCTAAATAAAGCGTATCAGAGTGGTTAGACCCAATTATTGAAATGGAAAGAAAATCCAACTAAACGTGAAAACTCGATAGAGAAGTAAGCAGTGAATTCAAGGAGTAAGTTTCAGTCACCTGTCTTCTTCAGGCTTGATTCACTACATGGGACTTCGCTGGTTTATGTTCTCAATTTGTAATTGAGTGAGTGATTCGGGTTTTACGTCATGCTTAACAGTATTTCAGTCATATGAAGACGTCTCCTTGTGGCAGGGCAGACATGGAGGAAAATTAAGTATGCCAAATACATTAGCCTTCCTGACGTTTAGATGGTCTGTGGAGGTTTTAATGTTACAATTTTGGTGGGGCGGGGGTGGATAAGATCTTTTGGTTTGTTGGTACTTTTGTCGCCATATAGCCTTAGCTGTTGAGTGTGACGTTAAGTTGAGTGTGACGTTAAGGTCAATAGTGCGTATAGTCTCCATTAGCTTCCAACCTGCGTTTCATCCCGCCAGTGAGATGTCTGATCTGTTGAAGGGGTAACTGTCGCCAATGCCGATGTAACGCGGCTTCCACTTCTTGCAGATTTAGTACAGGAGGCTCTAGGGCTGGAATGTTTCTGTCCATCCCATCCGAAATTTGCTCTAAATGATTCAAATCTGCGCAGTTACCCCTTCAACAGATCTGATGTCTCAGTGGAGGGAGGATGAGACGCAGGTTGTAAGCCAATGGAGACCATATATGCACTATTGACCTTCTGCTCTAGGGATGTGTTCTACACACTTAAAGCGAGATTCTTTTTCATATGGCCTCAGCCATCAGGGTCATAGTGCATATTCCTTCAGCGGTCAGCTGGTCAGCGTGATTTAACGAGATTAAAAACCCACGTGGTAACCCCCTATATAAGCCCCTGTTGTTCCTACTAGACCCATCTTTTTCTTTCACGCGGTCAAGCGCAGCGCATGTGTAAGCAGGGCAGCAGTGAACTATGGTTTGTCAACATGACCCTAACGCTACCTGCACTAGTAAGTGTTCCCTCGGCGAAGTCTCCAATGCACAAGAGGACGAAATGTCCAGCTCGGAAGACTCTTATCCTCAGTTCGAAGGCTTTGACATGAATGGAATCCCTATCATGTCGTTACCTCCAAATCTAAATAATGAAGCCACAGGCTCAAAGAAACTAAAGGCCACAGGCCTAAATAAAGCTAAGAACAAAAATACTACGGGCAGAGATGTTTCTCAAGATGGAAATATAAAAACGGCCACTGCAGGAGATTCTGTACCACGTGGTCAGGGGAAGTTGATATTCTCCACGTGAGAGATAAACTCATACCACTGCTTGGTCTTGATAATTTAAACGACAAAGTAAACCGGCTCTTGGAAGCTAAACAAGATGACTTTGAATTTCATACCGTACAGGGTTATGATGCGGAAGCTGTTAGGCCACATGCCGCCCTGGAATTAAATTCCGACATAGGCATGGACGAACAAAGTGGGCTTACTGGCATTCCCTTGTCGGGGGTTGTTGACCCGCTGTTAGTACAGGAATCTGCAGATTTTGAAGCTCCTGATGTATTCATTTCTAGTCGGGCCACAGGTCCTGCGGTATCCGATACCCTGGCGTCTTTCATCAACAAGGCAAGTTGGAATAAGAGTGATGTTTCTAATAAAAATGACAAGTTTCCACTTCCGCAAAATTGTGAGGCTGCATTACCACCACAGGTGAACTCGGAAATATGGGATGTACTCGATGCAAACGCTAGGTCTAGAGACATATGTTTAAAAAAATACAAAGCCAACTAGGTAATACCATTGCATGCATGGCAATCCTTGCACAATATTTATGTGCTCCCAAATCTGTTGTGGATGTTACCAAATGCAGGGAACTGACCAGTCAATCAATTTCTCTTCTTTGCAATACTAATTTTTCGTCCGTATGACCCAGACAGGCAATTAAGCCTTTCCTGTCCAAAAAATACTGGTCCTTGTATACACCTGATGTGCCCACTACAAATTGTCTCTTTGGAAACAATATAAAACAATGTGTCACTGAAATTGACAACGTAGCTCGTATTGGGAAGAGAACAAGTGTATTCCGTCACCCCCAATTCTTCGGCTCCCAAAGAGGCCAGCAAAACGGACCTTATCGAGGCCGTGTGTTTCAGACTTACCCACAAAGCCAAAGGTTCAGAGGACCATACAACCAGAGAAGGCGTCAGGGTACGAACTCATTTATGGCACAGCCAAACAGAAAATAAAGGTAAGCTTTATTGCTGGAAACATTAGAGATAAACTAACAAAATGGGAGATATTAACTACTGATCCATGGATCTTGCAAATGTACAAGGCCATGTAATAGAGCTAGCAGCCAGGCTACAACAACGTTATGAAGCAAATCAAATCAATTTGTCTAAATATGAGGCACAGAGCCTGGACAAAGAAATCCTTACATTACTTGCCAAAAAAGCAATTGAGCACTGCTCTCATTTGCCAAACGAGTACATTAATATATGTATATTAATGGTAATTTTCCTAAGGAAAAAGAAAAACTGCTAGAAGAGCTGGGATTCAGCCATAACCCAGATAAATCTGCTTTACAGCCATCTCAGACAATTACCTACCAGGGGTTCATTATAAACTCCTCAGATTTTACCATCAGACTTTCACTAGAAAAGCTTGAAAAAGTTCAGACTAACTGTTTACAGTTGTTACAAAGCCCTGCAATTTCAATTCGACAGGTTGCTCATGTTATTGGTATCCTAACTTCAAATCTGAGAGGTATCAGACTTAGATCGTTAATGTACAGGTCCCTGGACCACGATAAGACAATTGCTCTCCGGGCTAATTCGGACTATGACAGTTGTATGACCCTGTCTGTTGCTTCACAAAGGGAACTTCATTGGTGGATAACTAATGTAGTACGAATGAATGGGAAACCCATAAGGAAATGTCCGGTCGATTTCCAAATTTTTACAGATGCCTCAAAATCTGGTTGGGGAGGTGTATTTGGTCACAGGAAGACTAACGATACTTGGTGTCACGTGTTAGCTCGACCCCCAAGTGGATGGTAAGTTCGGAGGGAATATACGTCACGTGAAACCGTATTTTATTTTTATGGGTTGCTCGCAGAACTCTTCTAACAAAGGAACGAAAGAAGCAATACAGAATAAAAAGTAAGACATAGGTTTATTATTGGTTAACTCCCCTTTACAAGTACATTGATACCGAGTGAGACATGTATAATCATCTTAAACTACATGTAAGAGCCACAGATCTGCAAACGGGTCACGAAGAAATGAAAGGTGCCGGTTGGTAAACCATGGAGTTGACCGGGGTATACTTCCTGGTCGGATAATCGTCACTGGGGTAGTTCCATGTATGTATTCACTGAGAATAAGAAAAATATACAAATACTTTTCATAGATATGTATTTCCGAATTAGGTAATAAGAGACGCTCCCTCGGGGAGGTATCAATCATAGCAATATAAATCTGGCTACATATGATATAACATGTATATAAATATAGGCCTTTACATACAAACCCTACCTTATAGTTAATAACAGAGGCTTAGTCTTAGCAATATTAAGAGACCATACCTGAGAATAAGGTGACAAATCGCCTCATACAGAGGCCGCCTGGCTAAACGGTCATTGGGGATTAGCTAGGCACTCGCTCTAACCAGCGAGTCACGATCAAGGCTCCCGCCTAAACAGCTACGGGATTCAAGGCCTATATTAAGAAAAATGTGGCACAACATACCAGCAAGTTCAAAATACAATGAAAATATCGAAGAAAAATCGAGAAAAAGGTAACACTATATTAGAAACAAACATACCTGAAGAAACACACGTCTACACAAAAATACCCGGTAGACAACGGGTGACGTGGCTCTTCGATACAATATTAATGACACCTTTCCAGTAGCTGACCAGGCCTTATATACACAGTATTATTCAAACACCTGTAACCTACTTACAGCGTAAGCCAATAAAGGGCTAGTATTCTAATTTGCGGTCAGCTTGCGGCTGTAAAAAACCGCGCCAAATCTCCAGACAGTAATAAGAAATTGAGTTATAGTGACCTCTGCCACTAGTTTAAACGTTGTACAATGGAAGGAATATGAAAATACACAGGTCACTTGTGACATCACCCCATATTTCAAGATGGTAGTTGACATGAAAAACTTACAACTAACATAATTTACTCACATATCATTTCTACTGAGAAAATCTGATCCAACATTCAGTCTACCTTCGATTGCCTCGATAGTAAAATTACAAGATTGTAAAAATATTGCCCATCTCATTAACCTAGGGTTTGTCAACTTGGCAGTCTTGAGGAAAGATAAAGGTTGATGATCAGTTTGCAAGAAAAATGTTCGGCCAAATAGATATACGGCAAACTTTTTAATGGCCCAAATTATTGCCAAACATTCACGTTCCACAGTTGAATAGGATTGCTCACGTTGACTTAACTTTCTACTAGCATACGCTATAGGGTGAAAACAATTGTCAAATTCTTGCATAAGAACAGCCCCGACGCCAACATTTGAGGCATCGGTCCTTAATACAAAACTTCTAGAAAAATCTGGGAGTCTTAGGATAGGAGAATTAACTAACCTGCTTTTCAGTGTATTGAAAGCAGTAGAATGAATAGATTCCCACACAAGATTATTGGGTTGACCTTTCTTGGTCAAGTCAGTCAGGGGAGCAGCAATTGTAGCATAATTTGGTATAAACTTTTGGTAGTATCCGGCAAGGCCCAAAAATGAGCGTAACTGTTTCTTGGATTTGGGTTGGGCAGCCAATTTAACTTTTTCTACCTTATCATCAAGTGTAGCAATAGCACCCTCCCCAACTAAATGCCCAACGTACTCGAGCCGTGGATAACCAAAATAACATTTTGAGGGTTTTACAGTAAGAGATGCATCTTTGACACGACCAAAAAGCTCTCTTAACCGAGCAAGATGTCCATCCCAAGTTTCACTATAGACGAGCACATCATCAACAAAACTGTCAGTCTCGTCCATACCTTTTAGTAATTTTCGCATCATTTTATTATAACTACTCCCTGCGTTCACAAGACCAAATGGCATACGGGTGAAACGTTTTAACCCAGTGGGAGTGTAAAAGGCAGTAAAGTCTTTAGCTTTCTCGGTAAGAGGGATTTGCCAGTATCCCTTGCAAAAATCTAACTTCGACAACCATTTGCTATTGGTCACCTTGGCAAATATCTCTTCCGAGTTAGACATTGGTTCAGCGTCAAATACAGTCACTCGATTAAGTTGGCGAAAGTCAATAACTGGTCTGAACGTCTGGTCTTTTTTCTTGATCATGAGTAAAGGAGACCGGTAGGGGGAAGTGGCAGGTTCAATAATTCCCATTTTATTCATGTCATCAATTTCCTTCCTAACCGTCTCGACTAAAGCGTGGGGAACTGGGTAAGGCCTAACAGTAATAGGTTTTTCGGTGGTCAGTACAATATCATGAGTAACTAAATCAGTTATTCCAGGTATGTTAGAAAATATTTCACTATACTCACTGACCAAGGACTGTAAATCTACCTTCTGTTTCTCTGTCAACCCATCCCATAAATTAATGTCCATATGGGTTTCTGTCTGAGAAGATGGACAGTCGCTGAGCAAAGCCTCGTTTGAAACTTCTTCCTCAGCCGTATCGTCAAGTGCGGCAATCAAACTGGCACCAAAAGCAATGCTACGTTCAACATAGAGCTTCAACATATTAATATGAAAGATTTTTACTTTTTTGTCCATTTGAATACGATAATCATTGAGCCCAACTTTTTCTAAAACGACATAAGGTCCTTTCCATTGCATTAGGAGTTTATTAGAGTCAGTGGGCAACATGACCAGTACTCTGTCACCAGCTAAAAGTTCACGTTTAACAGTCTTCTTGTCAAAATTATGTTTATACCGCGTTTGAGCTTCTAACAAATTCTCACGAGCTATCTGGGCGGTGTCTTCCAATCGATTGCGCAAATCTAGCACGTACTCATACGTAGTTTTAACAGACTCATCAGGGACATCCTTCGTCCACAACTCTCGCAAGATAGCAAGCGGACCTCTGACACTTCTCCCATATAGGAGTTCAAAGGGCGAAAAGCGCAAACTTTCCTGAGGTACTTCGCGATACGCGAAGAGCAAGGGCTCAACATAGCGATCCCAGTCAGTGGGACGTTCTGCGCACAGCTTCTTAAGCATGTTTTTTAGTGTACCATTAAACTTTTCAACTAGGCCATTACACATGGCATGGTAGGGAGTAGTACGCAGTTGATTTATGGACAAAAGCCTACAAAATTCAGCCATAGTTTCGGACGTAAAGTTACTTCCATTATCGGTGAGGATTTCGTCAGGTACGCCAACGCGAGAAAAAACTGACCATAAAGCTTCAGCCACTCTCTCAGTGGTTATGTCTGGCAATGGAATGGCTTCCGGATAGCGAGTCGCGTAGTCGACCATCACAAGAACATATCTATTCCCCCTTTGCGTCCGAGGATGAATAGGACCAATAATGTCGGCAGCAACGCGTTTGAACGGGGTGTCAATGAGAGGCATTTTCTCAACGGGCACCTTAGCTAGACTACCGCGAGGTATGGTTTTCTGACAAATATCGCAGGACCGACAAAAGCGCGTGACGTCAGCCGAAATTCCCGGCCACCAAAAGTTACTGGACACTCGATCAAGCGTTTTCTTAATACCCAAATGACCGGCCATAACCGCGTCGTGGCCCACTTTTAAAACATTAAGCCGTAACTCTGTCGGAACAACGAGTTGCTTGACTTCAGGGGTTCCCGTTTTAGAAAAGAATCGGTACAAAACACCAGATTTATACCGAAACCGTTCGCTACTTAATCTGGGCGTTTCGTCACTATAACCTTTCGCAAGAGCGTGAAATTTCTGCAAGGTTAAATCTTCGGTTTGTTTCGAGATTATCGTCTCGCGTTTCACTTCAGGCAACGCCATTTTAGGTACGTTCAGGGGTCTCAAACTCTTGTCTTGTTTGATTTGACTTCGAGTTTCTACAACTGAGACAACCTGTTCATTTGTCAAATCAAGACATTCTTCACAGTCAGTTTTGGGACATTTATCCAAATTACTCCAGTTAGCTACGGGTTCGACACTTGCGCCACTGATGTTACCAATGATCAGATCGCATATAGTGTCCGGCATACACAAAGCTTCTACTTCGCCACTATAAAAGGGCGTCTCAACAAAAATTTTCGCAACGGGTGCGTAGTTTACGGTCCTATCGATCATGACATACCGTCTTAACGTACCGTCTAATTGATCGTCTTTAACTAGTGCTCGCCTTACCACAACACTGTTACAGCCAGTATCACGTAAGACCTTCACGAGCTTCCCATTTAGATTTCCATCAACTAAATGCAGACCATTAGGTATTACTTCTGAACGAGAACAAGAGTTACCAAGGACAGGTATGTTACAACCGCATTGGAGCGTTGCTGAACCGTCATTTACAGAACAGCAATGTTTAGAATTTCTATCTACTTTACAAGATGCGGAATAGGACTGCTTTTTATTATCGGGAAGACGACTACGACAATCACGTGCCAAATGTCCGTCGGCTTTACAACGATAACAAACAATACCCTGACGCTTAATGGGACTATCGGCTTTACCTTCAACCTGCTCAGATTTAGTCGGAGTTTTCTTCTCGGCGCTAGAGCGATGTAAATGTGACCAACTACGCGCGTCCATGAAAGTCTCGGCAAGCGAAACGGAATCAGCGAGGCATTTTGGACTACGCTCACGAATGAAAATTGCAAGATCACGAGGAGTATTACTAATAAATTGTTCCTTCAGAAACAAATCTCTAAGTCCACCGAAAGTTTTATCCGCGCCGGATAAAGCGACCCAGTTATCGAGATATCTACTAAGTTTGAACGTGTATTGCATAGGAGACTCATTCAATTCCGGTTTGGTAAAGAAAAACTTTTTACGAAAACCATCTTCGGTAAGTTGAAACTTACGATACAACGCATGTTTTAACTTTTCGTAATTGGTGGCATCTTCAGGCGGCAAGCAAACATACACGTCCAAAGCTTTCCCAGTAAGCAATGCCCCTAAATAAACAGACCAATTACCGGCATCCCAATTTTGAGACTCAGCGTAACGTTCAAAGCGTTCTATATAGGACTCAAGCTGGTCTTTCTTTTCATCAAAGGGAGGTAACTTAGGTTTGATTTCGACGTTTCTGTGTTCACTAGAATTATTTACATTAGCTTCTACTTTACCTTCTATCTCGCTTCGCTTATTCAAAATTTCCATTTCCGCTCGTTTCATTTCACGCTCATGAGCACGGCGTTCCCGCTCCTCTACGTCAATACGCGCACGCTCACTCCGAATAAACTCACGCAGTTCTTCTCCGCCCAATCCTAATTCTTTCCCACAACGCGTCAACTCAGTCAGTTCCGTCATGGCCTTACTCTGTCAGGTCAGTTAGACGCAAACCTGTTAACATATGAAAAAAACATTAGACAATCATCATTCACATAAATCTACAATATACGCCTTCAAAACGAAGGCCCTCGCCGTATACACGACACTTGGTCAAACGAACCGCCTTACAAAGGCTACTGAAAATCACCGTGCTGAATGTCAGACCCCGGCATACGAGTGACTAATATTACTTTCAATAAGTATACAAACTTCACTCCCGTCACCTTATTCTCCTACAATACATTGGAAACCGTAGTGGATAACAAAAATACAATGCAGCTCACTCTAAACTCCCATTAACCCTTGGGCGCCACAAGAATGGCTCACAAATGTTATAAAAAAAACTTTGGAAAAAAAAAATGAGGCAATCGGGATATACAATTGTGGGTAAGCTTCCGTTCCTAAGCAGAAAAAGACTTACCTGCGAGCAATTCCCGGACAAGCCCCCAGATGTCACGTGTTAGCTCGACCCCCAAGTGGATGGTAAGTTCGGAGGGAATATACGTCACGTGAAACCGTATTTTATTTTTATGGGTTGCTCGCAGAACTCTTCTAACAAAGGAACGAAAGAAGCAATACAGAATAAAAAGTAAGACATAGGTTTATTATTGGTTAACTCCCCTTTACAAGTACATTGATACCGAGTGAGACATGTATAATCATCTTAAACTACATGTAAGAGCCACAGATCTGCAAACGGGTCACGAAGAAATGAAAGGTGCCGGTTGGTAAACCATGGAGTTGACCGGGGTATACTTCCTGGTCGGATAATCGTCACTGGGGTAGTTCCATGTATGTATTCACTGAGAATAAGAAAAATATACAAATACTTTTCATAGATATGTATTTCCGAATTAGGTAATAAGAGACGCTCCCTCGGGGAGGTATCAATCATAGCAATATAAATCTGGCTACATATGATATAACATGTATATAAATATAGGCCTTTACATACAAACCCTACCTTATAGTTAATAACAGAGGCTTAGTCTTAGCAATATTAAGAGACCATACCTGAGAATAAGGTGACAAATCGCCTCATACAGAGGCCGCCTGGCTAAACGGTCATTGGGGATTAGCTAGGCACTCGCTCTAACCAGCGAGTCACGATCAAGGCTCCCGCCTAAACAGCTACGGGATTCAAGGCCTATATTAAGAAAAATGTGGCACAACATACCAGCAAGTTCAAAATACAATGAAAATATCGAAGAAAAATCGAGAAAAAGGTAACACTATATTAGAAACAAACATACCTGAAGAAACACACGTCTACACAAAAATACCCGGTAGACAACGGGTGACGTGGCTCTTCGATACAATATTAATGACACCTTTCCAGTAGCTGACCAGGCCTTATATACACAGTATTATTCAAACACCTGTAACCTACTTACAGCGTAAGCCAATAAAGGGCTAGTATTCTAATTTGCGGTCAGCTTGCGGCTGTAAAAAACCGCGCCAAATCTCCAGACAGTAATAAGAAATTGAGTTATAGTGACCTCTGCCACTAGTTTAAACGTTGTACAATGGAAGGAATATGAAAATACACAGGTCACTTGTGACACTTGGTCTCTGTCAGAATCACAATTTCATATAAATGTTCTCCAATTGATTGCAGTTTTTAGGAGCCTAAAAGCCTTCCTATCTATGAAGTATAAGGGAAAACATTTTCAGATCGTCTCTGACAGCATGACAGCTGTGTCTTCTTAAATAAACCAGGGGGTTCAAAACTCTGTTTAAACTCTATTACATTAGAGATCTTCAAACTGGCTGAACATTATTCAATCACAATCAGCAGTCGGTTTATTCTGGGTTCCCAGAACATTGAGGCTGATTACCTCTCCAGGAATTTTTCGCAGTCAAATGATTGGATGTTAAACAGAAACATTTTCAGTAAACTATGTTCTCATTGTTTTACCCCTGATATTGATCTATTTGCTAATAGGCTTAACCGCCAACTTTATCAATATGCTTCATGGGGGCCAGACACACGAGCTCTCGTTATCGACAGTTTTTCATGCTCTTGGTCAAGCTTTAATCCCTATTGTTTTCCTCCTTTCAGACCAGTGTCTTGGGTACTGAACAAAATCATGGACGACCAAGTTGTGAGAGCCTTGTTAGTTATACCCCTGTGGAACACTCAACCTTGGTTCCCACAAATACTCGGTATGCTCACAGAGATACCAGTACTACTACCGATTCCTCAGGACTTACTTACACTTCCAATGATCCACAAACCTCATCCTATTAGTCGGCGACTAAGATTAGTCGCTTGTGTCGTGTCTGGGATAAATGCCTTGAATCTGGACTTTCTAGCAAGGCTTCAGAATATATCGCCAGCTCATGGAGGGAATCTACCATTAAACAATATGAATATGCCTGGCGAAAGTGGTGTAATTGGTGCAATAAAGGGGATATCAATCCCATGTCACCATCTGTAATTCATGTTCTGAACTATCTTGCATCAATGGCTGAGAATTCTTCTTACAGTGTCCTTAATACCCATTGTTCTATGCTGTCTCAAACACTTAAATGTTTTGGTTGTATATTAGACAATGATTTAGTTAAAAGATTTATGAAAGGTGTTTATGAGAGAACTCCACTGTTACCCAGATATTCAGTTACCTGGGATGTTTCACAAGTCTTAAATTTTCTAGAGACTCTATATCCATTAGAAAATGTCTCCTTTAAATTGTTAACTTTGAAATTGGTGGCTTTGTTAGCCTTGGTTACAGCACAAAGGGTGCAAACGTTACATTCATTAAATTTATCAGGGATGAGATTATCCCAAGATCAAAAGACTATTTCCTTCTATCTTATGGAACATATGAAAACAACTCGCCAAGGTCGACTAACACAAGTTGTTAAGATTACTAAATATGAAAACACTAACTTATGTGTTGTTGCTACGTTACTGAAATATCTCAACCGCTCTAAACACAAGGGGAAGTCCGATCAGTTATTACTTTCCTTTAAAACGTTAAAACCTATATCAACATGTACAATTTCTAGTTGGTTATGTGAAGTTCTCAAAGCCTCAGGTGTTAATACTTAGTTTAAAGCACATTCATTTCGAGGTGCTGCTACTTCTGCAGCCTCACATAGAGGTGTTTCCGTTACAGACATTATGAAGACCACAGATTGGTCAAGCTCAAGAACTTTCTTTAAATTTTATAATAAACCTCTAATCAAGGACAAAGACAATTTTACTACCAGTGTCCTACAAAAAGAAAACTTGGTTACAACTTGAATATGTATTGAACTTAACACTGATTGTTCAACACTTAATAAATATTCTATGCACTCCTATATTAATGGTCTGTTGTCGTTGCTTTGAAGATGCACTATGACCCTGATGGCTGAAGCCATACGAAAAAGAATCTCCCCTCTCATCCCAGCATCTTGTAAAGATGTGCAGGATGAGAGGGATTCTTTGAGAATACAGGCCGAAGCCTGAGGGGTCATACCCACCTCAACTGAACTATAGCAATACAATATCAACCATTTTATCAAGTATCCGGATTCTGTTATACAGAATAGATATTCGGTCCCCTCCCCTTGTCCTCCAACAGACCTTGGCTTTAAAAAGATGGGTCTAGTAGGAACAACAGGGGCTTATATAGGGGGTTACCACGTGGGTTTTTAATCTCGTTAAATCACGCTGACCAGCTGACCGCTGAAGGAATATGCACTATGACCCTGATGGCTGAGGCCTGTATACTCAAAGAATCCCTCTCATCCTGCACATCTTTACGCAGCTACAGGCAGCTACTCTCTGAGCTAGTTGGCTATAGGATATAATTTGTCATCTAAATCAATCTGTGCGTTTTCATTGCTTCTAAAATTCAATTTTACGAGGACTTATACACAGAAATGTGGGAAATATTTCTACAGCATATCCTCCGATACGTGATAACATTTGTATGGCACGAATACCCTTGAGAATGATAGGGCTCTGTCGAACTTCCTTGAAATGGGTTTTTGCAATAATATAACAAGATGTTTGAGTTTAACGAATTACGGTAAGATCTCCGCTAATTCAAGTACTCTAAAAAATTCAAGGGCCAGAAAAACATTAACAAAAGTACACTTAAAATTCAACTTTTTTCGTTGAGAGTTACCGCCTGGAGTGAGCGATCAGATAATCCTATTGAACGATCGCTGTTGTTGTTTTTATAGACCAAATGTGGCAAATAGCAATGTAATAATTAATTATTTTCACATCACTGATCCTTGAATTAGCGAAGATCTTACCGTACATAATTAAATCAAGCAGACACTAATATTCCAGGGACCACAGCTTTAGTTTTTTACTGGTTTTCATTAACCATCATATTAGGAGAAGTCAATCCCTGATAACCAACAAAAGCACATTTGAAGACTTAACAATCACACCAGGGAACTCATTTGATATCGTCTAACAGTCCAAAACAAGCAGCCGAGAATATATAGCGGGCTCAGACACAACACTTTTCACTTCTGACAACTTAACTATACCAATCATCATAATAAAAGTAAAAGGGATCCTCCAATAGAATTCAACATCCAAATGTCAATTGACTTATTACTTAATGACCTCCATCTGGATATTAATAGGAAATAGCAATGGCGGAGAGATTTCTGTACACATTATTTTCTCACGTGAACTCATTAAGCTTCAAATATTTGAAATTGTAACTAGAAAAGATTAGTTTTATCTTGTACAAGCTCTTTTCACGGTTTTTAGGAAAATCAATTAAGGTTATTTGTCAGTTGTCGTTGTTATGTGTATATGGACTGATTTGACAGGATTGGCCGATTATTTGTTGCATTGTGAACACATACGCCAAAATCCTGTTTGGACCCTGATCCGAATTCGTTGTATATTGTGCCCATATAGTAAAGGTATGTCTCCGTGATCCAACCTGCACCCAATTCAATGCAGATTCAATATTTTCTTTGGTTGTCCTCATTTACACCATCTGAGAAATTAATTTCCTTAATCTACACAGGATGAGCAACATGTCTAATAACCCATGCAAAACGATCTGTGGTTTTTTATCTATTTTTATCAAGCGAGTTTTACAGTTGTATGAACCAAATGTGAAACTGTGACCAGACACTGCTACCCGCCATGTAAAATCCGTATAAATTTTTTACTCAGTATACCAAACTGGTCATAGAGAATGAAGAATTAAATTTGATTGAAATCGTTTTTAAATCAGTATTTGACAATCTGTATAGGACATTTTGGATCAATCACTCAATGATTTGTAGAAAATGTTTGATTGAGCCTTTAATGATTGGTAGAAGGTTAATAATGCAACGCTTTTTAAAAGTACTTTTTGGATAAGCCGGTCAAGGGATTTTGAAATGAGCGATCAACGATTTTCAGACATTATCTGAATTGAGTAAGTAGCCATTAACAGGATACATCTGGGTTGAGCTTACATCGATTGGTACAGACATTAGACGCATGTAGAGGGTAGATATAAACACACTGGCAGAAATGATTTTGGATTGAGCGTTCAACGATTGGTACAGACATACAACGATTATAGAGGGTACATATAAACACACTGGCAGAAATGGTTTTGGATTGAGCCTACCCGGATTGGTATAACGCATATTGAGCTTCACTTCACAGATATATGATAAGAATATTGGATAGAGAGCACGACGATTGGTGGAAAAGATTTTGAATCATAAGTTCAACCATTATTGGATTGAACATCCATTGCTAGCTGGAAGAGATTTTTATAATTTCCCTAATCTACATAAAATGTGTAACATGTTTAAGAACCCATGCAAAAAGATCTGTGTTCATTTGTGATTATTGGATTAAACATCCAACATTAGGTAGAAGAGATCTTTGTTGGTGCTTCCATTGATTTTATGAAACTTTTATGGATCAATAATTTGTAGACAACATTTTTATTAAGCTGCAAGGATTAATAGTAGGTATTCTAAATTGGACATCTAACAGTCGCAAAAAGCGGTTTTGGGCTTGAACCTGTTTGTATAATACATTTTGGATTTAGTGTCCATCAATTGTTAATTTTTTTCAAATGAACATTCAAAGATTGGTAAAATACCTTTTAAATTCATTGATACTTAGATGGTAGAGGCCTTTGGTAGGGTGTCCACATATAATAAAAGAAGATATTTTGCAATGAGCAACTAACCATTGAAAATGCACCCCTTATTTGAGATATTTTCATTTGCAGTTAGACAATCGGTAGAAAATCTGTAGGGTTGGTCATAGAAAGAGTATCCAAGGCCATTGATCCAAGGCCATTTACATGGAGCGAATGTGTATAAACATTGAAAGAAATATTCTGGAATAAGTGTCCAAAAAATGGTAGAACATATTTTAGATTGAGCGTCTAGCAATATGTTGAAGACATTTTTGATCGAACACAAAATGAGTTTGAAGAAATCTGGGCTTTGTCATCCAACGATTGGTAGAATGCATTATGGATAGAGCACCCAACGATTGGTATTACATATAGTTGATCGTGTATCCAACCACAGGTAGAAGACATAGTAGATATGTCCAATTAATAACCTTAAATTAAACTTCTCTATCATACATGTAACTATAACTGAAACTTGGATGAATCAGTCAATTGAAAATTTATTTGACATTCCCGGATATCCATTATTTTCCACAAATAGTTAAAAAAGCGTGGAGGTGTTGTTATGATATATATCCGCAATGATATAAAATGTACCATAAATAATGTCTTCAATTAATAATGATGGCCCATATCAATCCCTTCTTATAGATTTTGAGTTTCCAGGAACAAAACATGTGGTCGGTGCATTTTACCGGCCAACTGGAAAAGATGTGAGCTTATTTAATGAATACCTGCAATCAAATCTTGAATAAAACAAAATAGAATAAAGAGAGTGCTTACCTTTGAAAGATTTCAAAATTGATTTATAGCACGCAAATGATCACCAAATAACTTCTTCTACTTATGCCCTAGTATAAGTAACCCAGACACAGTCACATCTCACTGTGCAACGCTCATAGATAATATGTTTACAAACCATTATGAACACTATAAAACATCTGGGATAATACCTTTGGAAACTACTGATTATTTGAGCATTTTTCATATTTAAAAACTCAAAAAGAAAAGACAATTGCTGAATAAATTTGTCTCATAGCATAAAATAACTCCTCGAAATACAAATTTTGTTTAAGGCAAAAATTACTGATAAGCCTTTGCTTAGATACATAGAAATAATTGACTGTACCTCTGCCTTTAGTGCCCGGGAGGAACAGTTTGATAAAGGGGTGCCTAAAGGGGTGGAAAAAAATGTCCGCCCCATATCGGTGTTGCCTTGCTTCAGTAATCCTCAATCTGACATTATTTGATGATGACACCAGCCCATTCTTATAGAACCTACAGAGTGTTAGCTGACAATGCTTCTTGTAATTGTGTAAAATTTATACTTTGTTTTGACGTATGATATTACACAATACAATTGTTCATTGCTTTATGAAAACTAATGCTTTATGAAAGAGGCTAGATGCGGTAAAGGTTGTATCGATTTTAATTTTGGACAAATGTATTTCGAAGGAGTTATCAGGAGTTTGAAACATCCTTCATTTCAATCTTGGTAAATTGAAATCGAACATCCTCTTCAGTTATATTATTTGTAGGATATATAATAAGTTATAGGATTCTCAAATCCATTTTGGCATTGACCAATCATTTGGGAAATTTGGTGTGGAGTTTTCAGATTACAGCCACTTTCTACCAAAGAAACTTTGTTCTTGTCCAGCCAGCCACCAACTGAAGAAATCAATTTCACATATCAAATTTGCGCTCCGTTTACAATCAGCCTCACTTTCTGATGGTGTTCTATGGTGGTCGCCAACTGATCTCTTGTTTCTCAATGATAAACTAAATTTGCATTCATTAACGAAATAAACAATTTATTTACCCCATTTATTTATTACATCTATTTCATCCACTGAAAATGGCTCCTCTTTTTGTTCATCCCCTATTCAAATTACCCCAAAATTACAGATATAATTCACTCGTTTATCTGCAGTTCATCGTTGTTCGACTAGAAAACCTGACCTAAACTTGTATTGTCCAATATATCTGTCTAGCTATTCATTTTACTTCGTCTTTACCACAAATTTGGAAATTTACTTCCACATAAAATGAAAGAATTGCGAAATATATCACTTTTCAAATCACGTCTGCAAACGTATCTCTTAAATGATATATAATCTATGAATAGCGATGACAGATAACAAATAAATCCAAAAGCAAAATAAGAAAATAGAATTAAACGAGTTAATATAGTTGTTTGCCAGTCTAATTTACTCTGTTTAGTCTTATATACATACATGTAGACATCATAGTGTAATCTCGATATTCCAACTTTAATTAAGTCATCGGCAGGAGAATTATGAGTACATTAAAATACAGTGTGCCTTTATTGAGAACAGACTAAAGTCATTTGATGTACTCATAATTCTGCCAACGAGGACTTAAAGTGGAAATACTGAGATTACACCATGAATATTACAGAGTTTCCTAATACTTTATTATGTTAAGTTGTTCGGTGGATCAAACATAGCAACATATTCTAGAGATTTGTAGCTTAGCTTAATATCATTGTTAATCCTGCATAACGGGATAAAAGAAACGACCTGGGGCTCGTTTCACAAAGCAGTCGCATCGCAAACGAAGCCTAGTTGCCAATGGATACCATATTCAAGAGATACGTCGTCATGGCAACTGCGATTGATTGCCAGATTTTTTTGTACCATTTGATAAAACATATGTGGTTAATTTTAAGTTTACAATCTACCAACATGTTTATCAAAACTGATTAATGAAATGGAATAAAAATAAAAAATAGAGCATACAGTCATTGGTAGAAGGTACTGTGAATTGAACATCCAACTATTGGTAGAAGGTATTGAAAATAGAACATCTGACTATTGGTAAAACGCAGTGTGGATAGAGCATACAACAATTTATTAAAGGTATTGTGGATAGAGCATGAAACCATTGGTAGAATGTATTATGGATAAAGCTACAACCATTGGTAGAATGTATTGTGGATAGAGCATCCAACAATTTGTTAAAGGTGTTGTGGATAGAGCATACAACCATTGGTAGAATGTATTGTGGATAGAGCACCCAACTATTGGTTTCAGTTTTAGTTTAGTTTATTGCAGGAACAAACTCTCAAGGTTTCTCTCTTGTATACAAACGATACCTATAAATATCACATTTCACGAGTTATACATGGTTTGCCTATCAACATCTCTAAATGAAGACTACCTGGCTGCAAATAATTTACTATTGAGTCTATTTAGTAACCAACACACACGTACTAAATAGTTTCCTTAAACATACTGCCTCCTAAATATACTTTGATAAAGAAAATAAAAAGTTTCTTATCAGTAGTTAAAATTCAGTATGGTTGGTCATACACAAAAATAGGGTTTGAGATATCATGATATTTTTAGACAAAGTAATATAAAGGGGTATTCGTTTTCTACTACTTTATGAGAACAAACAGGGTAAAATCTGAGTGGTCTGGGAAGGATTAAGAATCTTCACTTCCTCTTCCCAGACCAAGAAACCCACACCTCAACCGAGCAACAAGTCTTAGAATTGTTTGCCCAATTGAAATACTATAACAACCAATATATTTAGCTAGCTCAAAATTAAAGCTGGGTTGTACGTATGAATCAAATCGTGTAGACTCATTAATGTTTACAAACTAATTATGTATAAAACAATCTACTTCTTTGCTTTATGATATTAAAGGGGCATGAGCTGCCAAAATGTTGATATTTTGACGTTAAAACAGAATGTTGAAATTATTGGCTATTTTTCTCAAGACGTATAATTCAGAAGCTTTTTAGTGCTTCTAGTCTCGAAAATGTACGATAAAGTATTGTTTTGAACTAACTTTGGCTTAGAATGAATGAATGGTCGTCCCGGTTATTTAAATTTTGTTTACTTTTCGAACACGTTTTCGGTTTGTACCGGCCACATACTGTATGGATTTTCCTCATTCCAACACCAATCATTTAGTTTTTCGATAGCCTTCAAAGCCTCTTACTGTCGTGATGATCAGAAATTATGAAAAAAGTTTGAATTTGGCAGCTCATGCCTCTTTAAACAATGTAAACGAACAAAGTTCCATAACCATAAGATAGCGTTAAGCATATTTATTAAACAAATTCGTAATACTTGTACTTTAGTTATATAAAGAGTTTAACCTAATATAGGACATTTGTTGACAAAGATATAGTTTATATGGTAGACATTCCTTACTACTCACTAATTTCATCTAATGTTGGGCAATTCCTGCTTTTAGATCAACAACTAAAGGGACTCGTTGGAGTTCACCACATACCAGGGCATTCGGTGCATTTTTCGGCAGGCCTATCAAATACTGTTTGTGAATCAACTCAATAGGTTTGAGATGAACAATCCTCCATAATTCACACCCATACAGCAAAATGGGTTTAATCATTTTGTCAAAAATATCCAATTTAACAACGATATCAGTATTTAGTTTGGTGAAACATCTCTTTAACACAAAAAAATGCTTTCCTTGCCTTATCAGCCAATGAGTTAACATCATCCTTAAAGGATAGAATTATTTTTGTTTAACACCAATCACAGGCACACGGAGTGCTCTCCCTTATCCACCCTCTGTTATACTATAAATATGGACAAGGCAGGAAACACTTATTCTGACTGCCTCCAGCAAAATCGGTCAGAATTTCTTAAAAATATCTCCTTTGTACATGAAACTTCACACAAGTCTCAGAGAGATCCTTGTCAAGCAATATCGAGGCCTAAGAGCGAACAAAACACCCTTTGCCGAATGATTTATCAAGTTTTCCAGCGAAATTCAAGTTGACAGAAAATTCCAACCGAAGTCTCAGACACTTAGAAAGCCAGATATGCCAAATATTGATATTAATGATTTTATAATCACTTTTTACAGCTAAATTCTGCTTTTAATGATCTACAATATTCAAATCCTGTTAATGCCCAGTTCGAGATTAACCAAACTGTTAGTGTAGAAGAACTTGAATTAGATATTGCATATGAATAAATTAATTCTGCTATAAGAAAACTTAAGAAAAACAAATCCTGTTGGCTGGATGGTCTTTGTGCTCAAATTATTGTTGCTGGCCAGAAATTTATTTCACATTATTTGGTAAATATATTCAACTATTTGTATTCAAGTTCTCTGTACCCAGAAAGCTGGTCCAAAGGTATAATCCTACCAATACACAAAAAGGGTGATAAGACAAACGTCAATAATTATCGTGGTATAACATTAATCAGTATTTTTGCTAAATTGTACTCTATGGTTCTAAATGAAAGATTATGTAATTGGGCCGAAAGTAATGATATAATCTACAATGGTCAATTCGGCTTTCGAAAGGGTAAAGGCACAGTTGATTGTATATTTGTACTATATCAAATTATTTTCCATGCAATTCAAACTAGACAAAAGTTATACTGTGCATTTGTGGACTATCAAAAGGCCTTTGATTCAATAAATAGAGCTGCCCCATGGCATAAATTAATTGTACTAGGATGTAGCTCTAAGTAATTGAATGCAATTAAGTCTGTGTATTTTTCAGTATAGCTTGTATAAGGAGTAGTGGTTCATAAAGGAATTTTTTCAAGCAAAATGTGGGTTTAAAACAAGGCGAACCATTGTCGCCCATTATGTTTTCCATGTTTATCAATGATATATCTGACAATCTCAGTACAGATATAGATCAGGATATAATCTATAATAAATTACAGGTATTTTCCTTGCTTTTTGCTGATGATGCTGTTATTTTCTCAAAAAGTGCACTTGGTCTACAGGCACTGCTAAATCAGCTTTATAGATACTGCAATACTTGGGGGTTACAGGTTAATATAGATAAAACCAAAGTGTTCGTGTTTGGCAGAAAAAATACAAGAGAGATTATGTTTGGACCTATGATAATGAGACATTAGAACAAGTCGAATCATTCTGTAATTTAGGATTAAATATTAAAAATAACAAACACCCAAAAGAAAATTATAAGCATCTTCTCAAAAAGGCGAAGAAAGCGATTTATACCCTTAAACAATGTTTGACAAAATGACATGCCGATATATATGTAATAACTGGAATTGTTTGATAAAATGGTTAAGCCTATCTTATTATATGGATGCTAATTGTGGGGTATGTGTGATGTTTCTGAAATCTGAAATGTTTTAATTGTTCATATTCAAGGAAGGATTGCTAAATTTTGGTCCAAAATCATTTCCGACCAAAAAAGCTTAATGTATAAACTTAATCGACAACAGTCAATGTCATTTACCAGGCTGATATCAATTTATAATTGAAGTAAGAAATTGAAAAATATTTTAAACATGAATGGTTTTGGTATATTACATGTTATAGAAAATGTTCAAATGTTGATTACTTGCAGTTTAAGCAAACAATTAAGGATATTTTTATATAAACTTGGTGTGATAGTATTCAGACTTCAAGCCGTTTTCTTTCATACAAATTTTTAGTTACCGATTTTGTACAAGCAAAACATCTAATTTTTTTGTGTGAAATCTCATGGAAAGTTGTAAAGCGGCGTGCTGCAAGATGCATCGTGCGTCGTTGTTTTTCACCGCGCACCAATGAGCGGGCGCCTTAGGGCGTTTTGTCAAATCGTGCCACGGTTTTGGGCTCCGCAGACATGATTGCACTTGTTGTAATTGCAATCTCGAGTGTAGCAACCACAGCAATTGACGAGGTGGCATCCATTTTAAAAGCTTTAACCGTTATGAGATAAAATGAAGCACCCCAAAATATATACCTGTAGCACACCTGAGGGTATTTTTCGCACGGTGAACGCAAAGCGGTGCAAGACCGAGACAGCGAATTGTTCAACGGTTTACGACTGCTGCAAGGTTGGCAGAACAAGAAATTTCACCGTACGGAGCGTCTTGCGACACACAAAAATTGTGGAACAACCATGCGTCAAGATACAACGGTTTACGGTGAACGTACTAGCGCCCGCACGGATCAGAGGTAATAAAAAAAATCGCACGGCCGAAAATTTAATTCCATGTGCACCCCAAACTTTTGTGGGGCTCTTGTGGCACAAACATTACGCGCGATAAGCTGCGGTTGCCGGCAAGGAAGGCTGCGGTCCATCGTTCGGAAGGCCAAAATTCATGACCGCAAGAGCCGTAAACCTGCCGTATCTCTATTGTGAACTGCCCTTTAAGGGTAAAAAGTCAAATGGCTTTCAATATCCAGCAATAAAATTGAAAAATAATAAATAACAAAAACATTATCAGTGAAAGTGGCTTCCCCTGTTTCAAACCTACATGTAAAGCCTGCCGCAGACGAGAGCTATCAGCTGAGGTAAAAACCTCTCGAGGAAATTCCCTCAGCTGTTAGCTCGTCGTTTGCGGGGTGCTTTTACTGAATTTCTCGCCTCGCGAGGTCTTGAGGCGAATATTTGATGTATTTAATATTTTACGTCTCTCGAGGACAAAAAAATCACTGTTTGCGGGGTGTTTGAGCTATCAGCTCAGCTAACTTTTGACAGTTGACGAATAAAAACTCACGAAAATATCACATGACAGTGAGTGGAAAATAGCAACGATTCTTCTCCAATAGATTATACATAGACGGCTCTATAATATGATATCTTATTTGAAAATTAATATTAGAATAAACAAATATGAACGTATCCAGCGTATTCAAACTTATATTTGCAAACCAATTTTATACAACGCAATACACAATACAATATCATGCATTCTGAATAACCTTGGTTGTAAGAAGCTACCAAAATTACAAAAAACTTTTTTTCATACATTTCAATTGTCAATAGGCCTAGATTGACGTAAAAATATAAACTGCATGTAAAGCCAGTGGTCCGTACAAATCAAAGATGAATGCTAATACCAGAATTTGATAAATACTGACATATAAAACATGAGGAAAGCTTGCATTTCATACTGTTTCTTAAAACTTACAAACAATTAGCTCATTCGTTTTCATTTAGAGTTTACACATATATTTGGCAGACATCCTCTCTGGAAATCACTAAACAAAAATAATCTTCAAAATATACACGGATAGTCTGTTAAAAATGTATGTCTTCAGAGAGTGTACCAGGTGACACAATCTCTCATTTTGATTGGCTGGCCTATCTTTTTCACTCTGAGCTGATAGCTCAGTCCCCTGCTTTGGTCAGATTTTTACCTCGAGAGGTTGAAATTATTCGACATGTTAGATATTTGTCTCAAGGCCTCGCGATGCGAGAAATTCATTAAAAACACCCCGCACACGACGAGCTAACAGCTGAGGAAATTTCCTCGAGAGGAATTTACCTCAGCTGATAGCTCTTGTCTGCGGCAGGCCTAAACCATTAAAAGAGGGATAAATCTCCACAGACTCAGAAAAATACATATAGCCTCAACAGGTTTAGTACTTCTAGTACCACACCCTAACTCAATAAACTTATTCTACAATGCAGCACGGTTGACTGAATCAAATGCTCCCTGGTAATCAACAGATGCACAATACAAACGAGCTTGAAAGATAATATTGTATAGGGTAAAAACACAATCAATGCTTTCCGTACAGTTTTCCAAAATTTGCTTGGCGATTGTACAGAATCTTGCCTTAACTTATAGCTCTGACCAGGGTTATACAATTGTCTAGCCTTTTCTTTTTATACTATTGTACACCCATCTAGCTTCCAAAATGATTTAATGTATGTTCAACCATTCCTACGAAAAAGCTTCTTAGTGTCAGTAAATTTCTACTTTGAGACAATACACTCAGTGTTAAATTAAGGGGGACCAGTCTTACATTGAGCAGATTTATTATCCTCTTTGGATTGAAAAGTCTTACCACAGACACTGAAAACAGAATTATAATGAACATTAGTCAAATTATCTACAGCTAAATGTTATATAAACATTATTCTGAAAAAAAAATCATTTATTGTTTTATCAATTTGATCAGGCTGACTTAGTAATAAGTTTTTAAATTCAGTATTTTGAACTTTATCCCATTCAATTTTAGAACTTACCACAATTATGACACTTAAATCAAACTATATGGATCAGAGACTTCTGTATTGTCGTCCACTCTAAAGTTTATCACCTGATTCAGCTGACTTGGAACAGTAATCAAATAATCAATTGTGCCGAATCGTTTTCTGTATCGATCAAGGTAATAATTACCCAAAAGAGTAACAAATGAATGGCTTATGTCTATAACAACCTGCGCTCTTTCTAACCAGGAAATCCTGATATTTTTTAAAATATAAAAATACAATATTTACATTCCATGTACATGTTTTATTGACTCTTTAGTAATATCTCAAATAAATATAGTATGGCTACAGAACAACGCAAAATAATGTTACCGTTCTCGTTTTGCTGGTACACAGCGAGAATCCAGCATTGGTTAATGATATAAGATAAAATATTATTACAGTCTGTAAACAAATGAACATCATACTAGGTTAACTGGAATTTAGCCCGAAAGGTCAAATAACGATATGATGCTGTTGATACCATACAATCACATATAATACAACACGAGTTTTCCAAAGAACTGCAAATTAAAAGTATTTGATGACACCAAACTCGAATGTTAAGTTACATGTAACATGGGACTATTGTGAATTTATACGTTCATCCCGGTTATTGAAAACAGTTTGACAAGCTAACGGACATATTGTTTACATTTCAAGGTGAATCATGCTTGTATATAACATGTACATTAAATGGTCATGGCGAAGAATTCATTGAATTGTATCGAAATGTTGCAGATAACACAAATGTGTCATTATTGATTTGTATTGGCATAAAATGAAATAATATATAGTTGTCATAATTAATAATCATCTTATATAAACATGGAATTATTCTGTGTATCTCAATTCAGTATTTCAATTATTCCTGGTATATGGAGACTCACACCATTTGATTTTGTTACTTGTGATAAATAATCTATTCTAACCATGTTTGTTGTGATATTTCAGGTACCAGGCGTGCTATATCAATTGCATGTGGTCGTTTTTATTCTGTAGCTTTACTGGATAACGGAGAGGTAAGTATGTTTCATGTACCCATATAGTAAACTGTTAATTGCACACTCTATAAATTATGTGACCACAGCTTTCGAACTAATAACAATCTGTGATTTAAGAAAAATAGTTGTGAGTCAATAAATTGACAAATATACATTCTATTTCTTTGATCACACATATCGTTATCATAAATCTGTGTTTTATAAAAAACAAAATAGTGTGTGAAATATTTCCCGTCAGTGTCATAACTCTGCGTCATTTATTGTTCAGATGCACATTTTCTCTGACGGTCTGTGTTTTATCGGTATCTAAACATCAGCATACATGCAGATGTCCAAACTCTAGTATACTTGTAACTGTCTTCTATATAATTAAATGTTTGTTATCAAAAGTTTTTAAGTGCATTTTATGCCTATTTTTAATTCAGTTTTTCTATCTACTTGACAAAAATGGTCTATATGGTATAAGGAGACAACTAACTTATTAACACGGATACGTTATCACAGCTCTGAATATAAAAACTGCTGCACTCACAATATTTATGCTTCAATTAGGTATATACTTGGGGATGTAATGAGGATGGTGAACTGGGCCTTGGTAATCATGATGATCATCAGTCCATCCCCTGTAAAGTGGAAGACCTGTCTGGGGAAGTTATCACACAGGTAAGATAAATAGTCCTCCTCAAATACTCTATATTATTGTCAAAATAAGTTATTTAAGTAATACTATATTACTAGGTATCAAGTTTAGTAGTATAGGTCATAACATGATGTTGTATTCTTTTTACTTGTGCGCTGTGCGTTGAATCAAGAAACAGAATCTTAAACCAGTGTTATTTAGTCTCCTCGATCCATATCGGTCAACTGAAATTTTACTTATCAGCCGTAGAAAAAAAAAGCTGATTGCCCTAAGAAATATTGACACATATTCAGCGTGTGTGTTTCTTTACATCAATTCTATGTTTTACATCAAATGATCGTGTATATATCACGCCTGTCGTCAACTTAATGAAATACATGTATCATGGGTTGTGTTTTTTTATAACAACTTGTGATTGGGTAGAATGGTCTAAATGATATGCCCCCTTTTTAACAAAGTAAAAAACTTGGCCTATACAGACTTTTCAACAGTGATATTTACCACAATACACAACATACAAACATAATGATGTATTACAATGAAGTGTGGTCTATATAAACTTGTCAACAGGGATATTTACCACAATACGCAATATGTAAACATAAGTGTCGCCTATACAGTGTATAAACTTATCAGTGATATTTACCACAATATACAAACATAATGATGTATTACAATGAAGTGTCGCCTATATAAACTTGTACATGTATTTACCACAATACGCAATATGCAAACATAATGATGTATTACAGTGTAGTGTGGCCTATATAAACTTGTAAACAGTAATAAACAAACATAGTGATGTATTACAATGAAGTGTGGTCTATATATACTTGTCAACAGGGATATTTACCACAATACGCAATATGCAAACATAATGATGTATTACAATGAAGTGTGGTCTATATAAACTTGTCAGTGATATTTACCACAATACACAATATACAAACAAAATGACGTATTACAATGTAGTGTGGCCAGCAGTAAATGAATGACAAAGTATGAAACGGTGACAGACAACGTAGACCGCATTGTTTCCATAAGAGAGGCAGTGACAGACTTGCAGTGCACCCAGTGACAGAATATCACTTAGCAAAGGGGAGTAATTTATTCTCATCATTAAATATGCTGCAACCTGCCATGTTCAAAGTTTCATAAAGAGTGCATCATGCGATATTTCTGCAAAGTGGAACGAGTGAGCGTGGACAGATTTTTCGTACCTTTCAAGCTTATGGATTACCCACACTAATGGGAAATGATTACGGCATCACCACGAAATACGTAGTTTGTGAGCAACACAAGCTTTTGACACCACCTATACCGGTGTCTTTATCAAGTTTACGTGAAATTAATATTTCAAAACATTGACATAAACACTAAAGAAAAGAACATATGTGTAATGTGGACAATCAGTGAAACTGTTTACAAGAGCAACTATGTTAAAAATATTCTAATGTTGGAATCTAAAAAAACATCAACTAAGAATGACATAACAATGTTAACGTTACAATACAAGAAGGACGTAATATGTTAACGACACAATACAATGGCATCTCAATAAACAAGCTTTAATAAAATACAAAATCAATATTACAAAGTTTTACAGTAAAAATTATTACATATACACTGTATTTTATAAATTTGTTCCATATTTGACTTATTTGTATACCACAATCTCGATTTAAAGAAGGTTAAGTGTTTATCTGAAAATGAAATGTTTACCTGATCCTGTTTAATAGTTTTTGTACATTTCAACTTGTGTTCTGCTAACCCAGATTTGTCTATGTCCCCTGTTTGAACAGCCTTCTTATGTTTGTTTATTCTAAGAAATAACGATCTACCTTTTTCACTATAAGGAAAGAATTACAATGAAGTGTGTTTCAAAATGTACCTTGTTGGCTTTGCCAAATGTTTACAGAGGTATTAGATCGATTCGAACCCTCACCTCATCGATGCAGGGGCAGACTCTTTAGAAAAAAAGAGTACGGTTAACTACAGGTATTCATATTAATAGTTTGATCACATGATACTTATGAAGTAACCAGCTGAAATGAATTAAACCCGTCCATATGAGTGAAATTAACTTGAATAAGACGGAAACAACCAATAACGAAATGCTTCATTTATACCTTCATATGAGGATTGACGTTGAAATAAAAATACGAGTAAAGCCAGTATTGAACCAACATTGTGTGCTAATAACGGCCAAAATTTAAGTGGTTGTGTTGCTTAAAAAAAACACCTTTACCTGCATTCCCGCTATCATTATCAACATATAGCTTTTATTGTGTACTTCTTGATAAAAACTAAAAGGAATCAGCTTGTTTTCTTTTCCACAAAATGTTTTCTCTATAATAGCCAGCTCAAGCCACTCTAGGTCGCCCAAAGAGAGGATATGGTTTATATTTCTAATCCATAGGCCTAATCACTTGAAGTTCACCTTCTTTTTTTTGGATATATGTGATTTGCATGTATTTCTATATACCCCCTATGAAGATGGTAGCTTTAGAAAACAATAATCACGTTTTAAAACAACATATATTTCTGATTGAATAATATGAGAAACAAAGACCAAGCCAAAAACTTAACTGGGCCTTTTTAATTCAACGGTTGGTGCTGCTATATGACTTCATATCCATGTTAATTTGGTATGAATACGGAATGATGAACGGAATCCTCACGGAACAGCAGAACAATGGTATAATCCTTGTGGACAATGGTATAGTCCTTGTGGACAATTGTGTTATCCTTGTGGAAAACGGTATAATCCTTGTGGACGATGGTAAAATCCTTGTGGACGATGTTATAATCATTGTGGACAGTGGTGTAATCCTTGTGGACAATGGTATAATCCTTGTGGACAATGGTATAATCCTTGTGGACAATGGTATAATCCTTGTGGTCGATGGTATAATCCTTGTGGTCGATGGTATAATCCTTGTCGACGATGGTATAATCCTTGTCGACGATGGTATAATCTCTGTGGACGATGGTATAATCCCTGTGGACAATGGTATAATCCTTGTGGAGGATGGTATAATCCTTGTGGACGATGGTATAATCCTTATGGACGATGGTATAATCCTTGTGGACGATGGTATAATCCTTGTGGACGATGGTATAATCCTTGTGGATGATGGTATAATCCTTCTGGCCGATGGTATAATCCTTGTGGACAATGGTATAATCCTTGTGAACAATGGTATAATCCTTGTGGGCGATGGTATAATCCTTGTGGAGAATGGTATAATCATTGTGGACGATGGTAAAATCCTTGTGGACGATGGTAAAATCCTTGTGGACAATGGTATAATCCTTGTGGACAACAATATAATCCTTGTGGACAATGGTATAATCCTTGTGGACAACGGTATAATTGTTGTGGTGAACACATTCAATACAGAAGAATCCAAAAGGATCAACCTACAACCACAATGTGACACATTGTAGATGACTTCCTACATTTCTGAATGAAATTATATTAAAACATAAGTCGTTGTTTGGGAATCTTGTTTATTACACACCGGTTCTTTTCAATCGTCGAATGGTGAAATATGTGTGTGAGAACGTATAATAGGCTGAACCACCTCCCTAACACAGTATACTTTGCTCAGCCAAATAAAACATTCATTTATGCCAATTGATGAGGAGGATATAATATACGTACCATGTAGTTCGTTTTTATTATGCAGTTTGATGTTAACAATTGTTTACTAAGAATCACAAAGTTATACCTACAATGACTCAATTCAATATCATTTAGTAGTTTGCAAATGCACCAACTCTAACCAAAACGCATTCTTTCATGCCTGGTGGTTGAGGTATTTCCTTTTTTATACGCCCGCTCTTAAAGTGGGCGTATATTGGTATACCGTTGTCCGTCTGTCCGTCCCGGATTCGTGTCCGTCCACTTAAAACCTATTGCCTGAATTTATTTTTTTTCTTAAATTTAAATTTAAATTTTTTCTGATATATGTAGCTTATGGGTAGACGGTGTGTCGCGTACCAAAATTAAATTGGAGTCTCAATATTTTTGGCGACCAAAACAGCCACCCAGCCTTTTGGCACTTATATCTGAAAAAAAAAATTAAATCCATTGAATATTTTCAGAGTTATAACTAGGTTATGAATAGATGGTGTGTTCTGTACCAAAATTAAATTGGGGTCTTCATATTTTGACATTCAGTAAACCCAGAACTATTGCATGGATTTTGAAATTTTTTTTAGTTATAACTGGCTTATGAGTAGATGGTGTGTTCTGTACCAAAATTAAGTTGGAGCCTTAATATTTGCGGCGACCAAAACAGTCACCAACCTTTTGGCATTGAGTTACTCTGGAACTATTCGATGGATTTAAATTTTTTTTAGTTATAACTGGTTTATGAGTAGATGGTGTGTTCTGTACCAAAATGAAGTTGGAGTGTTGATATTTGCGGCGGCCAAAACAGTCACGAGCATTTTGGCATTGAGTTACTCCATAATTATTTCATGGATTATAATTTTTTTCTTCTAATAGTAATATATGAAGCTTATGATTAGACTCTGTGTCCTGTACCAAAGTTGAATTGGGATCTCTATATCTGTGGCGACCAGAATAGTCACCAGCCTTTTAGCATTCAGTATCTCGGTACTTATTGCATGGATTATCAATTTTTTTTTCAGTTATAACTATCTTATGAGTAGACGCTGTGTCTAGTACTAAAAGTAAATTGGAGTCTCGCCATATGTGTTGACAAAAAACAGTCACCCAGCCTTTAGACATTCAGTAATTGAGGAAATGGCTGTTATTCTGTCTGTAGTTTCACAGAATAGCTTAGTTATTTCCAAACAACTTATTTGATAACCAAGATGACCAATGAGTTGCGACCTTCTTTCTATTGTTTAATCTGTAATTAAATGAAATTGCTGTTGTATGCCTATATGTAGTGTAGACACTTTTGCAAGTAGCTTTGGTACAGCTTTCAGATATAGCAGCTTATAGGTATGTGATTTGTCAAATACTAAAATTCACCAAGCCCCAGTCTTATTTAGGTGACTGAAAGATTCTACCAGCCAAAATTCTGTTTAAAGCATGTCTTTAATATTGAATATTGAGATAGTGTGCTACAATGAATTTAGCCTTGCGGGCGTATTATGAGTTTCTTAAACTCTTGTTTTAAAATTATTATTTCCAAACATCACAATAAATATAAAAGACCACTACATAGTACATAAAATAAGCTCCTTAAAGAAAGTGGATGTAGAGATCTCTCCATCAGCACCTTATGTCCAGGGGTACAATTATGAGTTATCCTCATTGATAAAAATTTCCATAGCCTTTATAATACTAGATACAATACACAATGAAAATAGTGTGGTTCAGGTATTTCTACCACACTTTCTGTAAGTGTGTATCATTTGGGACATACGTTCTATGAAGACATTTGTGGGGTTTGATGTGTTCTATGTTCCTTGAGATTTTGTTTTCTTAGGCGTGGGTGGCAAACTAAACTATATATTATTGCATTGTCTACGTTGTTGGAATTATTAGAAAATCAGAGAAAATAGACTTGAATCTAGCATTTCTAAGCAAGGTACACAATCTGGCCACAGAGGTATTTCCATCTTATTTTAATGGAGGTCTGGGGATTTCTATGCACATAAATCCCGTCCTTTGCCCGCACTAAACCTGACAACCCCGATATATACACCGATCTTTGCCCCCACTAAAGCTGACAACCCTGATATGTACACCAATCTCTACCCTCACTATACCTGACAACCCCGATATATACACAACGATCTCCGCCCTCACTAAACCTGACAACCCCGATATATACACCGATCTCCGCCCCCACTAAACCTGACAACGCTGATATATACACCGATCTCCGCCCTCACTAAACCTGACAACCCCGATATGTACACCGATCTCCGCCCCCACATAACCTGACAACCCCAATATATACAGCGATCTCCGCCCCCACTAAACCTGACAACCCCGATACATACATAGATCTCCGCCCTCACTAAACCTGACCATGCCGATATATACACCGATCTCCGCCCACACTAAACCTGACAACACCGATAAATACACTGAAGTCTGGCCCCACATAACCTGACAACCCTGATATATACACCGATCTCCGCCCTCACTAAACCTGACAACCCCGATATATACACCGATCTCTGCCCCCACTAAACCTGACAACGCTGATATATACACCGATCTCCGCCATCACTAAACATGACAACACAGATGTATACACCGATCTTCGCCCTCACTAAACCTGACAACGCTGATATATACACCGATCTCCGCCCCCACTAAACCTGACAACGCGGATATATACACTGATCTCCGCCCCCACTAAACCTGATAACACAGATATATACTTCGATCTCCGCCCCACTAAACCTGACAACGCAGATATATACACCGATCTCCACCCCCACATAACCTGACAACCCCAATATATACACCGATCTCCGCCCTCACTAAACCTGGCAACCCTGATATATACACCGATCTCCGCCCCACTAAACCTGGCAACCCGATATATACACCGATCTCCGCCCTCACTAAACCTGGCAGCCCCGATATATACATTGATCTCCACCCCCACATAACCTGACAACCCCAATATATACACCGATCTCCGCCCTCACTAAACCTGGCAGCCCCGATATATACATTGATCTCCGCCCCCACACAACCTGACAACCCCGATATATACACCGATCTCCGCCCCCACATAACCTGACAACCCCGATATATACACCGATCTCCGCCCCCACATAACCTGACAACCCCGATATATACACCGATCTCCGCCCTCACTAAACCTGACAACCCCGATATATACACCGATCTCTGCCCCCACTAAACCTGACAACGCTGATATATACACCAATCTCCGCCCCCACTAAACCTGATAACACAGATATATGTACTTCGATCTCCGCCCCACTAAACCTGACAACGCAGATATATGTACTTCGATCTCTGCCCCCACTAAACCTGACAACGCTGATATATACACCGATCTCCGCCCTCACTAAACCTGATAACACATATATATACACCAATCTCCGCCCCCACTAAACCTGATAACACAGATATATGTACTTCGATCTCCGCCCCACTAAACCTGACAACGCAGATATATACACCGATCTCCGCCCCCACATAACCTGACAACCCCGATATATACACCGATCTCCGCCCTCACTAAACCTGATAACACAGATGTATACTTCGATCTCTGCCCCACATAACCTGACAACCTCGATATATACATAGATCTCTGCACTCACTAAACCTGACCATGCCGATATATAAACCGAACTCCGCCCTCACTTAACCTGACAACGCCGATATGTACACACTGACACGGGGAAAACATTATTGACTGAAATAACCATGGAGACAAGTTTTTAATTGTGTTACAAAGGGAGTCCTGCAACTTAGACCCCCACACCCAATCACAGGCTGCTGTAATAAACTAAAACACACGACACTGAAATCAGACAGGAGCTCAGTCAGCAAAACTCTCCAGAATACTTTGTAATATACTGACAAAAGTGAAGAAAGTTTGAGTAAAAACAATCAATATAATTAAGAGAGGCTTGTTTGGAAGTAAAATCTCAATACGTTACACTGGCGGGAAACCTTTTCAAAAATGAAATAAACATTGTTTATTGACTTCCATATTGAGGTTTTCAATTCAAACACGCTACTGAGCATAAGTTCTTAAAGAGGGAAGGGCCATCAGGTTGGCTAAAACGAATTTTCCCACACATGGTATTATTTTTCCCGGAAAGACGAATCCTAGAAGATGCCTCTGTCCAAATTTCATGAAAATCCTAACGTAGGTTTTCCCGTACGAATTAATTTTTCAAAGGGGGGCCCTACCAATTATTACAAAATATTTGAAAAACCGCCCAGATCCTCCCCGAAGTTACTGACATGCACATGCGCACTTCATTGTAAACAGTGTTGAAAGGCAAGTTGGAGAGAATGACTCGAAGAAGTTGAGTGTTAATGACGGTAAAAACAAAACAGAGGCCGTAATATCCACAAAGTTTTCACCCGAAAGCAGTTTGGAATACCTTTACTGACATTAGTGGATATGAAAAGGAGAGAAACAACGAGGATCGGGCGATAATCTGGCTTGCCTTCTTCGCTGCACTCAGGCGTCAACACAACGGTGCCTCTCACTCAGTACAGGTCTGTCAAATCTTCATTTTATCTTGTACAATTTTTTGTAGGCCTCGTGTTACAAACAAAATTTAGTTTAACTTCATTTCTTTTCAATTTCATGCAGGGTGATGTATTGGTTAGATCATTAGTTATTGATATTTCATTCGGACAAACTAGCTGACAGTGAGAGTGAGTGGTAGTACTTGTACAATCAATGTTGTTGTGGTTGCAGGAAAGTTTCAATAAACAATACATGTATACCGTATATATATGTCCAACCTTGCGTTTACTCACTGGCCTGCCAGAATGATATTAGTCTATGTGCTGCAAATGTCATCACTTTGAGCTCTGTTTTGTGAATTTGTCACTACATACTTTCATGGTATGGTTATTTCAGTTCAGAGTTAACACCTTAGCCCATCCCCAGGTGACTATCCTGCCATTCTGTCAGTGTTGTATTCTTTTGTGTATGACATAAAGCACCTAGTAAATCTGATATTTATTTTAGCACTGTAACTAAGAAAACCTTGTTTTAGTACTATTCCCATTTTTTATATTTTGCAGTGATATGAAAACAAAAGATGGAGCTGTAGGCCTATGGATTGTATTCTGTTGGGGAAGTGCTAAAAAATTGACTGAGGCAGAAATGAGGAGTTATTAAGATGTGGCTCACATACATTTAAATCTGTGCTAGCGTATTGACATTACAACTTCAACCTTACTCATTAGCGATGGAAAACCTTGCGAGATGGAGTATTAATTTGTTTTTGAAATAATCATTTTTGACTGGTCATGATGTTTAATTTCTAATCATCACCACTAGACTAGACTGCTAAATTCAGTGACATTAACTGAAAATGATTTCTACCTGGATATAGACATGTTTAAAATATGTCAAAACCAACGTTTGGTGGACTGGTAGTTATGGAAAAGCATATGCTTAGTATACACATATTAAATTTGTTTTTTGGTGATTGACTTCACATTTAAATGCTGGAATTGTCAGAATAAAACTGTGTTCTTAACAAAGAACCTGTACGATAAATAATCTAGTCGGATATGTTTTATTTTGAAAATCTTCTGCAAATAATCTGAACTAAAATCATTTTTTAGGTTCTTAGGAAACATATTCCACCAATTGGTTTTGATTTCAATTCCCACTTTCTTTTAAAAATGCTGGCTTGGTTTACAACTTGATCACTGGCCCAATGTGCTATGTTGTTATGGATAGTCAAGGGGTTTCCTCCCCAATAAACCTAGCTAGGCCACCTTATAAACGAAATAGCCCTGAGTGCGAATTAAAACAATGAATAAATCAATCTTAGAAACCTGCAAGTTCTCAACAATCACACTTGCGTACACATTCATATACCACCCCACTGACCTCGATAGATTCATTCATGTCTGGAGTAAAGCCAAAACTCTCACCCTTTGGCAGGTACCTAAAAATCTATTCAATTTGGACTGAATTGGATTCGAACTTGGGACCCACTTGTGGAAAGCTGGTGATGATGTGAGAATCATCACTACACACAATCTCCCTTCTTCAAGCAAAGAAGGGGCCTCCGTGGCTCAGTAGGTAGAGCGTTGGACGCTCAATCCGAACAGCCTTCCACCAATGTCTCGCGGGTTCGAATCCCACTCAGTCCAAAAAATTGGAAAATTTTCTGACTGGGTTTTCACTTGAACGAACTATGTGGGATGGTTGTCAGTTACCAGCGGAAGGTTGTGGGTTTCCTCCGGGCATAGAGACCGGTTTCCTCCCACAATAAAACTGGCAACGCCGCCATATAAGCGAAATAATCTTGAGCGCGGCGTAAAACAACAAACAATCAATCAATCAAGCAAAGAAAGGCGTTCGGCTCAGTTGGCAGAGTGATAGTCTCTTTGTTACTAGGTACTTACCGAATGTTGGGTGTTTCCTCTGGTCAGAGCCCAGTTTCCTCCTCCACTAAACTTGGCAATGCTACCATATACGGGAAATACTATTCAGTGTGGCATAAATATCAATCAATCAAAGAAAGAAGGGACCTCGGCTCAGTTGGCAGAGTGATAGTCTCTTTGTTACTAGGTACTTACCGAAGGTCGGGTGTTTCCTCTGGGCTCTGGGCAGAGCCCAGTTTCCTCCTCCACTAAACTTGGCAATGCTGCCATATAAGTCAAGTAATATTCAGTGTGGCGTAAACATCAATCAATCAAAGAAAGAAGGGGTCTCTGTGGCTCAGTTGGCTAAGTGATAGTTTTTCAGTCCGACAAACACTTTCCGTTCATGGGTCGTGGGTTCGAATCCCACTCAGACCAAATAAAATTTCGAAATTTCTGAGTAAGTTTTTCACTCTGTCTGCCTATGTAAAAGAGATACCAGGTACTCGCTGAAGGTTGGGTGTTTCTTTCGAGAAGAGCTCCATTCCCCTCTCCAGTAAACTTGGCAACGCCACTATATAAGTGAAATAATCTTGAGTGTGACTAAAAACACCAATCAATTAAACAAAGAAAGGACCTCAATGGCTCAGTGGGCAGAGCGATGGATTCTCAGTTTGACCCAGGCCTTCCATCTATGTGTCGACTCGCGGCCTCAGGTCAAATAAAATTGAAAAATCTCTGTGGGTTTTTCACCCTGTCGACCAATGTGGAAAACTTACGAGGAACTCTCCGAAGGTCAGGGGTTTCCTCCGACAGAGCCCAGTTTCCTCCCGCACTAAACTAATCTTCTGTGCAGCATAAAACATCGATCTATCAAACAAACATGGGACCTCGCTGGCTCAGTGATGGTTTCTCAGTGATTCAGACATTCAAGTCATGAGTTGCAGGTTCGAGTCCAACTCCGACCAAATAAAATTGAAATATTTCTGAGTGAGATTTTTCCTCAATCGCCGTATGTAGAAGAGTTGACAGGCAATTGTCGAAGGATCAGGATTTTCCTCTCACACTAAACCTGGCAAGGCTGCCATATTAGTGATATAATCATCAATCCATCAAACAAAGTAGAAATGAAAACAAAATCTTTCTTTTTGTTATACATGTATATTTTATTTTTTTAAATGGACAGGAATCAAACTTTTTGATTCGTTTATTATGTTTGAAACCACATATCATTGATGAGCCTTATCATAACTTACGTACATAGCAAATGTATTATAAAGTCTCTTCCTAATAGCCCAAATAAGAAATTGGGCTTTCTTTTCTCACCCATTCCTTTTACTGAATTGTCTGTGTTGTTTATAAATAATCAGATCTGGATTCCATTCAATTTTGTTTTCTTTGATCTTGCTCTTGAAGCAACTGAGAAATCTTTGAAACATTGCATTAGTTTTGAATTATCCTCCAGTCAAGTTGTTCAAGACTGTTGAAAAAATAAACAACAGTGCACTGTCATTATTATGTAGTGAATTTTTTATAACATAAATTATCAAGTTTTATTTTAGATGATGAAAATCAAACCTTGAAGATGCATTTAGAGCAGTTTTACACCAAGTATTATACTGAACGGTTTTCTATGTCACACTCAATGTTATTTCATTTATATGATTGATTGATTGTTTGGTGTTTTACGCCGCACTCAAGATTATTTCACTTATATGGCGGCGTTGCCAGTTTTATTGTGGGAGGAAACCGGACTCTATGCTCGGAGGAAACCCACGACCTTCCGTTGGTAACTGGCAACCATCCCACATAGGTCGTTCGAGTGAAAACCCAGTCAGAAAATTCTCCAATTTTCTTGACTGGGTGGGAATCGAACCCGCGACCTATTGGTGGAATTCATTTATATGACTTTGTTGCAAATTTAGATCGAGAGGTGTACATCATTTAAAATGTTCTCCGTATTACATACAGTTTGACTTTTGATTAATTGGAGAGTAGACCAAATACCCACAAGTGGGGTGGATTGGAATGACTTGACAAGTAAAATACCATTCTTCAAGTATATAGATGATTTGTAAATATACAAACCTATTACTTACTATACTATTTGCGAAATTAAGCCTCTTGTATATGTACTTACTATTCGTATGCTTGTCCATTTGCATTCCACATTTACTACCTGTCCCACAATGCCAGTCAGTCACAGAACAAATCCACGCTTAGTTAGACTGAAGAGTTAGAAAGAAGTTAGACCAAGAGTAGAAATAAAACAGATCGAGACGACGAGAGACTAGAACGTTTGTGGAAGATCTATTGGCTTCTAATTTCACCTTCAAATAAAAAAAAAAATCACCAATAGTAAGGAAGTACAGGACAGATATAAATTGCCTTTTTTTAATAAGCTAAAACCACTGTGAAATAACACCGACACTCGATTTCGATCGACGTGTCGTTGTTGTTGTGATGTGCACACACTCAGCTTGCACTACGAGGCTGGTATTTCATTTAATCATCCAAAGATTAGTCAGCCGCAAATCTATGTTGGTTGCATAATTCCGATTATTCGACAAAACAACAAGAAATCAAGTGAAAATCAACTTACGCTTTGATATTCCTTTGTATTCAAACAGCTCCTTTCAAACATGTGACTTTGTTGTGACAAGCAGACGGAAGACTCTACGGCGCATGTCAAGGCGGAGACTATAGAAATTCGTTTCGATAATTGACAGATGAACTTCATGAAGGAAGTTTAATTTTTACTCTAATTACTTAATTAAATCAATGAAACATTGGGTCATTAGTTAAGTTTGCCCACAACACTCATTTACCACTAAAAACGATTGTGATTTGGACAAAGCCTATAACTTTACTGAAGCTCGTGGCCCTTCCTGCTTTAAGCTAAGTTGTATCGCATTTGTGTGTATTACCATTGTGTATCACATTTACAATATATGTTTTAGTTTTCATATTTACCTGTGCCAGGGGACCAGAATAACCATTGTTTTAAACAAAAATTGTCTCCATGGTTATTTTAGACAAGAAGATTTCCCATGTGCCCGTGTGTTTAAGTGTTCATAAATACAATATATTTTTTCGAATTTTTTATTAATCAAGGGGATTGTTTGTTTTTTCTTTTCTCATTTTCATGTGATTTCGATAGTTAAGCTTCAATACAAGGGAATGAGTCTGATGACCATTTCCTATCCTATGTTATGAGAGCGGAGAGGATGACTGGCGGGTTGCAGTTAAACTTCATTATTGTATTCACCCTGGCCCAGGCCACAAGGGGTGTCAAGAGAGCATACACTGTCAACTACGTTTATCAATAAAAGTTGACGCATTTATCTATGTATACGGTACTCTATCTTACAACACAGAAATTGATTGCCCAATATTCAGTTGCCAGATGCGATGCTACAGTATGTTAGAAAAATGTTCATGTCCAATTTATCCACTTTGTTTAATTATTTCAAGACAGCTTACGTTGCATTCTGGCTGCAGCTCTCAACATGTGAACATATGAGACATACATTTTTGGTTCTGGATTTTAAACCATTTGCCAGTTTTGCAGGGAGTCTGTAGTGTTAAAGGGGGAGAATACAAATAATCACTTTACGTTTCAGAATAAGCGCGCTAATGTTTCCATGCCAACGGTACCAAACATATATTTTTTGCGATTTGTTCACGCCATACAGTGAAATTAGTAAAAGATCACACTAAGCAAAACAAATTGGTCAACTTTCAAAATCTCCCATCTATGCCTAGGTTAAATTCACCCTCATCGAGGCATTTTAAACTCGCCAATATGGCATGCAGACTAGTTTTTTGCCAGCCACATTTTCTTCAAAGCTTCCTTTGTAATTCAAGGTAAGTTTAGAGAAACGGAAAGCAATTTTCTGGAGACAGGAACAGGTTTTAATGGGAGATTTTGAAAGTTGACCAATTTGTGTTGTGTATTTAACATAATACTGTACAGTATTTTATAAGCTTCATCATGGCCCATGAACAAATCGCAAAAATATGTGTTTGGTACCGTTGAAAAGGAAAAACAAGTGCGCTTCTTCTGAACCACAAAGTATATTTTTTTTGTTTTCTCCACAATTAAATAAGGCGGATATTTAAGGGGGTTTTCAGTGTTTAATAATTTCAAATTGGACTAAATCTCAAAGTGTGGTAAAATTATAATAGGAAGTCTTGTAAGTAATCATACGAGATTTCGTGATAACCGCTGACGGATGAAGTTATTTAGAACGTACATGGTGGCGTTCCGATTGCATGTGACGTATTTTGTTCCATAACGTCAAATGCAAACATCATGTTAGAACTTGTGCTCTCTAGGGATGTTTTCTTACCTCTATTTCGGTGAAGTCATTTTATACACGGCTGGTATTCTAACACATGCGCGATTTCCTCACAGACTGTAAGATAGGGCAAGGTTGACATATAACCTAGTATATACTTTTTTAATGTTTTTCAGTCTGACGCCAAACGCTCTGATACTGGACAGGCGTCATAATTTCAAAATTCGGGTGATATGATGAAATGTTGAAGTCATCGCCTGACCACAATTGCAGGCTGTCGTGTATGTCATAATTTTTTACTTTAAAACAATATAAGAACGTATGATAATGCCTATACACGATGACAAAATTGGAAAAGGAATTCGCATAAATATGTCAGTCGTCAACCTAATGACTTTACTTTATTACAACAATTTATGATGGGGTATAAAGGTCTAAATGATATACCTCTTTTTAACACAATTAGAAACTTGTCTCCGTGGTTATTTTAGACAAGAAGATTTTCCCTGTTCCCATGTGTTTTAGTGTTCATAAATATATAAATATATCTTCAAAAGTTAGTGGGTCTGCTCGTAGATAAAATAATGGAAAATCATTAACAGCCATTTGAAGCTAACACCCAGACAATTTATCTCCTCTCCACCCTTAATTGTCATGGGTGTTTAACCCAGGGTATGTTTACCCGTATCCCCATCCTTTTTTTTCACTGAGATAGAAACCACAGTTAAGTTTAACTCGATCCTTCCAACCCTGTAGTAACTTAGTTTTGTAACTTGTAAAGTACTGGAATACTGCACGCACCGCCGTGACTCCTTGCTATCCAAACAATAACACAAACTAACATTTAAATGTATTTATTACCCTAATCTATCTAACATTACAAATCAACAATAATTACATTTTAAAGTGGCATGAGCTGCCAAAATTCGCAGTTTTTTTATAACTTCTGATCGTCATGACAGTAAAAGGCTTTGAAGGCTATCGAAAAACTAAATGATTGGCGTTGGAATGAGAAAAATCCATAAAGTATGTGGCCTGTATGAACCGAAAACGTGTTCAAAAGTAAACAAAATTTAAATAACCGGGACGACCATTCATTCATTCTAAGCCAAAGTTAGTACAAAACAGTACTTTATCGTACATTTTCGAGACTAGAAGCATTAAAAAGCTTCTGAATTCTACCTCTAGAGTAAAATAGCCAATAATTTCAGCATTCTGTTTTAACGTCAAAATATCAACATTTTGGCAGCTAGTCCCTTTACGGAACAAACAGGATGATCGCTAAATCGGAGTGGCTGCTCTAAAAAGCCATCCAATTCTAATATAGATGAATAAATAATTAGTCAATAGCCTAGTAACCCCAGATTCCGGCTGTGAGTGACCTTGGTAAGATTTTCCCAAAAAGTGATAATGTGTCATCATACAAGCTCTAATTATGGGGAATGTTAAAAGTAAGTCCTGTTTCGTACAATTGTTATGTATGAATCGTATTAAAGCACGAAGGACAATATCAACTATAAAACAATAACGATTACCCAACCATAACTTGCCCGACCATGTCAGCCAAAACCAATCGTTGGCAGGCTGACGATTAAACAAACCTATTTCTGGTACCCTCTTAGGCCCTATTATGTGCAGTCATTATTGGTTAGTTGAGAGTTGTGGAGTCCCACTCGGAACACACCTCGGCTATCTTCGCTCACTACCGGTTGACTTTGACACGCCTCGGACAGTCTGCGCTTATTAAACGGTAAATCTCCGTATTTTTGGGCTGAATAAAAATGGCGTCGAAAGTAAATATCAAAATGGTTTACTACAGACGAAAAAATAAAATAAAAATTATTATAAATTAATTAAATGCTAATATCATTTAGAAAGATATTTGTTTATATATTTTATTTAGCCCCGTAAACCACATGTTGTGTAAAAGCAAAGAAGAGACGTAGTTTCGGTATATTCCAGAAATCCTCCAATGCTTCATTAATAAAACTGATCGCGCCTGAAAGTTAACAAACATGGTATTTCGGTCCCTTACATTATCACAAGAACACGTTCGATGGGCCCTAAGAGGGTACGGAAATTGTACGTTCCACGGCTACCTTTTTGGTCGCTACATTCAAAATGACCTGCAGTCTATCAGAGGGTATTTCACGCACGTAAATCCCCGAAGTTATAAGACTGGTGGATTCCTTGGCAACTTCCGTAGTGACCTTTGTCCCGTGTTCGTGAATATGAAGTCAAGCATACCTCGACTCACCAAATATACACGTCGTGTAGCCTGACTGGGATAAACTACGGGCAAATCTGGCAACGACTGATTGGACTAGCTCACTTAACACCGACAATATTGACCAAATGACTATAGGTGTGACCAACACTATACTAAATGCTACAAATCTAGCTATACCAAACAGACTTTTGACTGCCGACTCAAACAATAAAACCTGGGTTACCATAGAAATTAAAAGGGCAATTGCCAAACGTGACAAACTTTTTCGACTTTCACGAAGGTTCCCTAGTGACACAAACCAACTGAACTACAGAAAATACCGTAATACCGTTACTTCTCTTATCAGAAAAGCAAAACAGGACTATTTAGACAAACAAACCTCGAAAATCAACTCTAGTAACACTAGTAAAAAATTCTGGTGGAAACTTTGCACGTCATACTTAAAAAACAATAATGCAAATTGTTCTCCGATTTCTCCACTATTCGGAGACACCAGTATCCAGAACTATTTATACGAACCAACGAAAAAAAGCCGATTAAATAGACACTTCGCATCAGATCAGTCATTTTGCTCAAACCACTCTCAGTGGTGTTGCCATCGAAAATAACGATATTTGGACCATCCTGAGCTGCCAAGATACTTCAAAAGCTACTGGTCCCGATCAAATCAGTCCTCAAGTCCTTTACGAAATCAGACACGAAATATGCCCTATTCTTACCCGTCTTTTTATCCTCTCTCTTCAAGCTGGTAGATTTCCTGCCTTCTGGAAACAAGCAAACGTTACGCAAGTTTTTAAATCTGGGGATCCTTCCCTCGCCCAAAACTATCGCCTATTTCCCTTCTCAGTTGTTTGAAAACTTTGCTCAAACAGGTATTTTCTTTTGTCCGGGAAGAGTTTAGTGCTTGTCAGTATGGTTTCCTTCCCGGAAATTCTACCGTTATCCAACTATTAGACCTCTATTTTGATATTGCCATATGGCTTAGATGAGGGTAAAGAAATAGTTCTTATATTCTTCGATATATCCAAACCTTTCGACCGAACTGGGCAAATGAATGGCTGGTTAAATTTAATGCCACAAAAACAAAATCTGTTCTTATCTCTCGGCGCCACCAACCAGCTAATGTTGATTTTCGTTTCTTATCTCAACCAATCAATCAATCTCTGACACACAAACACTTGGGGCTTGTATTAAACCATCGTGGTAATTGGGCTGATCATATTGCTGAAATCATCTCTGAAGTTACGAAAAAAATGTTCATGTTTAGAGCCGTAAGGTATATTCTAAGCCGTTAAAGCCTTAAAATCAGGTACAAATCTTTCATACGACCATCATTAGGGTACGCAGACATAGTTTGGGACAATATTACGGAGGAACAATGTATCAAACTCGAACTATAGTAAAAGGAGTGTCTACGTATCATAACAGGTCTTACAAAGAGTGTGGCTACTAGTTTACTCTACGAAGAATCTGACTTAATTGAACTCAGAAAACGTCGTCAAATGCACAGATTAATTCTATTACATAAGGTTATATATGGAAATTGTCATTCTTCTTTAAAAACTAAACTACCTGAAAAAGTCTCAACTCGAAATCCATATAATGTAAGATCTGGTCAGCTTTATACCAATTATAACTGTAGAACTGCCTCATTCAGGAATTCCTTGCCTGAACCCATCAGAGATATATCCGACTTAAGATTATTTAAGAATAGTCTTAATGAAATGTATTAAGGAGCTTAGCCGAGAAACCTGGGCTCTGCCGAATTTTTTCTCTTCTTCTAAGGCGACAAGACACATTACCAGCCATATAATACCAGTCGCCGTAAGACCGATAATCCAGGCTAATTAAAGCACCAGACCGCCCAAATGGTACTACAGCTCCTACAGAAAAGCTAATATCCTGCTATGTCGCTTACGAAACGGCTGTACAGTAGTTCTTTGAAAGAAGATCTTTTTAACAAACATAGAAGATTCTCCTAAATGTACTTGCGGTTCGCCTTCTGCACCGTCTGTGGCAGTCTTGCTCTATGGTGATACTGAAAAAGGTTCTAAATTTAATGAAAAAATCTTTGAAGCAGTATACGAATTGTATTAATGGATGTCTCATAGGTTTGGATGATTGCCGTTACATTTATGTATATGATTCTGGTCCATTGGAATTGTATTAATTCATGTTATATAAGTTATAATAGGTCTACAATTAACAGGATCATAGCTAAGAAATGTTTGAAACTCTCTTTAAACGTGGGTTCCATACTAATGATAAAAAAATTAAGACATCACCACGTCGTCAGTTGTTCAAAAACAACTGACGACGTGGTGATGTCTTAATGTTTTATCATTAGGCTCATAGCTGCATAGCAGTAGGCAGAGACGGTCATCCCATTTTTCCATTATTTTCTCATTATCGTCTATTAATTACAATATTATTTTCACTCATTGTCAATATTATGATTTATTATTTTCTACTATTTTCATCATTCATACTCCGATGATTACCATTACCATTATTATTAGCTATGTCGTTAATAATTTCAATTATATTGTTCACTCTCTTCTTCTATACTCCATTGCCCACATTAACTTGTATAAATTGCCAAATATGATTATGGTAAACATTGGAAATCTTGTACATGGGGTTTATATTCTGTTTTCTTTGTAAAGTTTCATGTCAATTATATTATATCCCACTATATACACATTATAAGCTTAACGTGTATGTTTTGTATAAAAAAAGAAAGTGTAATCCCAAAATAACGAGAATTCAAATAGAATACAAACTGTATGACACCCAGTGGGTTACTAGTTTGGTTGATGACATGAATAGTTATTCATATCTTTTTTATCATTTTTTGTAGATTGTATGTGGATATCACCACACTTTGGTCCTTACTCAACAAGGTTCTATATATTCCTGGGGTTGGAATTATTATGACCAGCTTGGAACAGGAGACAAAACTGACTACAATCACCGAAAACAAATTCGGATCGATGAAAGGTATGTCGCTACGACTTACCATATTTATCTAATTACGTTTAGAAACATGTACAATAAATTAATTATTTCGCAAGAATCACCTACTAGGGAGTTATTGGTAGTCATACAACTCTCTTGCTTGGTGTGGAAGTTTGATTATTATCAATGTCATTAGCTATTAAGTAATTGGTTTAAATAAAAGTAAAGTTGGTAATTGCAGGGACTCAATAATCCCTGAGTAGAAATATGTTTCACTATCAATGATATGTTCAAACATCAGTGAATTGACTAACACTTAATGTATTATGTAGGAGAGAAGATATGAGCATACATGTTAAAGTAGAGGATTTAGCTTATACAATACACTTTATTTTGCATACAATATTTACCTTTTTATCAAACAACTTTTATATATTTTTCACCTTTTTCTGTCCCGAGCTATCACTAGGAATTTTTCTATTTAAAGCGAACATACTTTGGTTATCAGCATAAAACAGATTTATTAATAGATTTGGGCATATTTATACAGCAACTCGAGGACATAAATATACCTTTCCCTAAAACCGACATTTCAGCAAAATAACAAAAAATATTTCTGCCGATCAGGAAGATACTGTATCATAAATAAAATAGGTGTACCTATTATACTAACTATATAAGTATTCCCTTGAATTCACTGCTTTTTGGACCGTCGGATTTAACAGACTCTAAATTGGATAATGATCTTTCAGACTTTAAATTATATTACTTCAAATCGAATCGACGAAAAATAACGGAATTTTGAATTAGTATAAGGTTACCAGTGAAGTTAAATAGCATCATAAATTGTCTGTGTTAATGTCAGTCTGTCGTCATCGTCGTATTCGGAGACAATCTTATCCTGGGAGGAACCCTTAGTCAAAGGTGGCATCTCAACAAGGTTCCGTGATGCGTTTCTTAGCCATCTCCAAAAGGTCAGATAATACCAACTCTAAGGACCTTTTTCACAATATATGTATTGAGAAGGTTTTATACTGTAGAAAACCCAAAACTTTAAACTTTAAAATTCAAAGGGATGGGCGTGTAAATGACCTAACGAATTCACAGCGACTGCCCATAAATATTTGACCTTTTAAAAGTCATTACTGAATTGGCAATTTGGATGGAATATTTTTCTTTTTCTAGGTCAAAGGTTTTTCAGCTTATAAAAATCTATGTTAGTAATGCTAGATTTAGGAAGGGGATTTAATACTTAGTGATATGATTATGTCTGGGTTATTTGAATATTGGATAAAAAACAATTCAGATTTATAATACTCACTGATTGAAGATTTTTGTGTGTGTTTTACGCATTAAGTCATTTTGGAAACACAACAGTTAGGCTGTGAACGTGTTGACTATGATGTGTCAAAATAATGTTATCAAAGATGTTCATGAGTAGATCTATTGGGAAATAGAGAGGCAAAGCCTTGCATAGACATTGTTTTAAGCGTTAACATGGTCGCAAATGTTAAATGGAGCTCACTCACACGACATATTGTATATTATGTTACATGAAACAGACTCAGCTGCAGTCAGCGTGTAAACGCAGACATTGTTTGATAAGAAATTGATACTTTGATAAAACATCCATAATAACGAAATGACTGGTGTATTTAAACCAACGTTTAAAACTAATTAAAACGCATTACAACCCAAAATAATATAATGTTTAGATTTTAGTTCAGTTATATTTGGTGACCATTCATTCTCACGTGTATTGTTGCATGTCTATTCCCTCCTTTGTCTTCAGTTTTATAGAGATAGCAGCGGCTCCATATTCCAACATCTCAGCCGGCCTTACTGATAGAGGGAGGGTGTATATGTGGGGTGATGGCAAACATACCTTTCCTTATCTCACAGAGTATACAATCATTGATGAAGTGTTTGCAAACATTCCAGATAAACCTTTCACTTGGAGACTATGTTCTGTAGGTAGGTTTTAAGGAGAAAACAAACATGGTGACGTATGTCATTTGTGTGGTGTGCAAATAAAGAGTATTACCTTGTTGTGTATGTCCGATATGTTATGTAATTAATATTTAAACCAAATGAACACTAAAACACATGGACACAGGGAAAATACCCTTGATTACAATAGCCATACAGATAAGTTTCTAAAGTAGTAAGGAAACTCCGTAAATATTCATGGTGTAATCTCAATATTTCGACTTTAATTAAGTCATTGTCAGGATAATTATGATTACATCAAATGGCAATGTAGAAAAGCCAGAATACAAGGATGACCATATTAAGTAATGTGAAAACTTCAAATTCATTGAAAGTTTACTTAATTTACCTTCAAACATAAACAACCTGAAACCTATCCCAACTGAATCATTTTTAGCCCAAAATACCAAAGTAATTGATTCATTCAACTTGAATGAGTTATTATTTAAGGAAGCTCTCTCTATCATGAGATTAAAACCGGCCTTCAATCACGGAATTATGGCTAATCTCTGTAATAACTTACATGTACAATGTACTTTATTCTAAATCGCCAGAAAGAGAGCTTATAATAGTCCTTTTTTAAAACTTATTTGTTATTTCTATCTTTTCAAGACCTGTTACCATTTCTATTGCTTATACATAATAAATATATGATTTTAATTAATTCTGTTAATTTATCAATTCTATATTTTTTTCTCTCTTCCTTATTTTTGCTCATTACAGATATATATATATATATATATATCTTTATATACATACAAACATGTATTTTTTTTTTCAAACTAATTATTACCGTGAATGTTTGCATAGACCTAGCAGTGATTTCAGTGACATATGTTTACATAATTTATTAGCCTGGCTTGGTATTATGACTGCCTTTTAGGACCCTGATTTATTGTAACAACATTTTAATCTCCCATGCCTCCTTAGTGTCAACCATCCTTGTATTCTTTTCTATATAAATGCACACTGTCTTTTAATGTACTCATAATTCTCTTGACATTGAGTTAATTAAAGTCGATATATTGAGATTACACCATTAATATGTATGGTAAAGTTGTTCAGTGGATCGGATAGATATGTTTCTAAGTGTGTTAAACTTTATACCCAATAATATTTTGTAATAAGCTATAAAAGCCCATGCTATTTCATTACCTTGAAGAGAAACAAGAGTTTTAGTCATCAGAAGTTAAAAAAATGTATTTTTATGGCTCCTTTTGGTGGTCAAAGGGGTATGTTATTTAACATAATTATAGGATTACCCAAGACTTCAGCAATTCATTTACACTTATATTCAAAGTATATATAGTAATAATACAACTTTACAAATTTTCGATCTGATTAACAGTGCGCCTGTATTGATATCTATGTCTTCAGAAATATTCGAAATCACTGTAAGAAAAGACCTATACAGAAATGTTTTACCATGGATAATGGTTATATACACAAAGTAAAAAGTTATCCCCCTGGAAAGTCTGCACCGACCGATAAAATCATTGGTGTAGGGAGATTGTGGGCAAACTGATGTTGGAGAAACGATTGTGATAAGAAAGGGCAACATTCTGGCGATAAGAAATCACCATTAATGGCAATAAGTTATATAATTTATTCAGGATATCTTTAGCCAAATCAAAAGTGTATTTTAACAAAATAAAAAGATACTTGTAAGTATGAAACTTCAGAGTCCATCTGGCTTCACAGGGCGAACGTATTGAAGTAAAAATGTCACTTAAAGTGTGCAGAACACATCCCTAGAACAGAAGGTCCATAGTGCATATAGCCTCCATTAGCTTCCAACCTGCTACTCAAGTTCACAACCCTCCGATGAGACGTCGGATCTGTTGAAGGGGTAATTGCGCGGATGTGAATCTTTAGAGCACATTTGAGATAGGATTGGCAGAAACATTCAAGCCAGTACAAAATCTGCAGGAATTGGAAGCCGCATTATATCTATATTGGCGGCAGTTACCCCTTCAACAGATCTGACGTCTCACCGGAGGGTTGAGACGCATGCTGGAAGCTAATGGAGGCTATACGCGCTATTGACCGTCTGCTCTAGGGATGTGTTCTACACACTCAAAGTAAAATTTGTACTACAATATGTTCGCCATGTGAAGCCAGATGGACTCTGAAGTTGCATACTTATAAGCATCTTTTTAATTTGTTAAAATGCTCTTTTGATTTGGCTAATGATATCCTGAATAAATTGTATAGCCTATTGCCATTACGGGTGAATTCTTATCGCCAGAATGTTCCCCTTTATGATCGCAATCGTTTCTGCAATATCAGTTTGCAAACAATCTCCCAACACCAATGGTTTTATCGGCCGCTGCAGACTTTCCAGGGGGGGGGGGGGGGTGAGTATATTTCAGAAAGTGAATATATAGAGGATATTTGTTGTTTATCGGTAAATACCATTTATATTTCATCGAGTGGATTAAAAAATATGTATTTTCACGATTGGCGAAGCCAAGAGTGAAAATACAAGATTTTTTAATCCACGAGATGAAATATAAATGATATTTACCGATAATACATCAAATATTCTATTTATTATATAATTATTAGTGAGATTTTCGTGTATTTTCTGCGACAAACTGAATCATTCGCGGTCGTCACTTGACCTAGAAAATGACCCATCACACATAGGCCTGTACGGCGTAGGAAAAAATAGCGCGTTATTTGTGGGTTCAACACAACAAAAACATATAAATTTGCATCGAAAATTCTTATTTTCAAGTTGCAATTCATACATGTAATTAATGAAACAAGTTACAGTTAGAACAAAATACTTATTTCGTGATAACAACCTGCGTTTGCCTGCGCGGAAGGACACACAGTGCACGTGCGACAACAAACATCGAGGTTCGCTGTCATCGACGGTGAAGTTGAACACTTCCTATACTTTAGTTTCTAATTAAACCTTTGAGTGGCGAAGTCTTGTTATTTTCAAATGAAGATTTACTAGATTAAGTGTGTTGAAATGTGCTAGGATAAATTAGATCTTTAATTTCTCGTTACCAGAATCAATCGAGTCGCTTCTTTCACACTGGCATTAATGTTTCGCCCAGAGCGAGCATGACGATCAGCCGGCACTCAGACCACATCCCACTGTCTTCGGTTGCAATGATTTGCGTCGGTTCTCGATACATTTTCCATATTCTTGAAAATAATCAATTTGAATGTTCCAGGTGTACAATATTGTTTTACATTAGGCCCTATAAAGTGGGGTAGACTTGCAACACGTTTTGACATTTAGCGAGTCTTGCTGGCCCAGGCCAAAGTAATACCCCGGCGAGCACCACATAGGCCTAAGGCGAAAGCGAAAAAAATGTTTGGTTTGTGTAAAAGTGTTTAACACCCAATTTATAATGCTAAGAATTGTTCGATAATATATAAAAGGAGACTTGATTACAAATTTTACCAATTTTCACAAATTAAAGATTCAATCATGAGAAGATATTTCCAATTCCAAAGAAAATAGTTCCGGCACTGGCAGTGATGATATAAATGTTATCGGTAAAAGTGGTGATATCACTTATATCAGAGCTGTATAACTCAATATCTCACTACTAATTATATAATAAAACAGTATTCTCGTTATGTTGGGATTACACTTTCTTGAAAATATGGTAGAAATTCTTCAACTGATTTTGGGTGACGCCCGATACGGGAATCAAACCCAGGTCCAAGAGTATGGCATCTTTCGCCAGCTCTAAGTGTCGGTTTGGCTGAATGGATAAGGCAGCCGGCACTTAGTGCTGGCGATAGATGCCATACTCTGGGACCTGGATTCGATTCTCGTTTCGGGCGTCACCCAAAAAAACGGTTGAAGAACCTCTACCATATTTTCAAGAAAGTGTAATCCCAAAATAACGAGAATACTTTCCAGGGGGGTGCTTAACTGTTTATTTTGTGTATATTTTACAGTTATGGTTACAAATCTAAATGAATGCCAAGACGATGTGATGCATTTTTTTCGTATATTTAACATATTGTATGGCTCTCGCTATGTTTAGGAATTTATATTTTCGAAAACTCTTCATTTTTCCAATACTGTCAACGAATGTGTTTTGTATTAGTTGTAGAAGGTGGCGCTCTCAAGCCAAATCGCATGCGTACTGTATCTAGCTGTGAAACACAGACAGACAGAGTAAGTAGCATAATGTAGCCAGCTATTGCTGAATATGGTTTAAGACGCTTCGTTTCAAGATTAATATAGTCTACTCATGACGATTATTGAGTTTCGAAATTAAGGTAACACTCGATTGATGATAAATATTTTATTAATTTGTGTACTGATTTCTATATATCGTTTTATATGTTTTCATTGGTAGAGTTTTAGAGAACTAAGAGTACCAGAACTAGATGAGACAAAGAAAGGTAAGGACATATTAATGAAAGAGAGGGACGACTCAAGGAAAGGTAATGAAACTTTGGGTAGAAAGGAATTAATTCGGACAGATCAAGCTCAGCTATAAGGTTGGTTTATTTCAGTGATACACTTTGCCAACAGGTCCAAATGAAATGCGAGTCTTTTGAAACTAAACTATATACAGACTATATTATTGATATATTTTAGGTGCTGTTAGAAATAGAGAAAATTTCGAAGAAACGGAATTAGACAATTACCGCCGAGCCTTATGACGTCATATATATTTAGGCAAAGCTTTCTGGGTAAACTATGTACCTCAGTTCGCCATTTTGTTTACCAGTACTTGACAAGATGTCACTTTTTTGGAAAACATTGGTGACATAAAGTGTTTTTATCCACGCGTTTTTGTAGTGAATTGGCGCCTTTTACGTCTTCTTCTCGATACCTTGTCATTGTCAACCGATGGATCTATAATCTCTAATATAGAAAAAAGGATAAAACACCAGGTATTTTCGAGGATAAAACCAATGTCACATGATACAAAGCCAACTTTAATCTACTATTCATGGCGGAAAAGTCAGCATATTTACTTAGGCTTTCGGCTGCACATGACGACAAGACTTCTCATAATCCAACGATGTTTACAGAAACTATCTTTGTAACCCATACAATCACACTGATGGCTTAATTGCCTATTCATTGCTTATTTGATCAACAAAATCACGCATTTCCCCCCTCAGTAATCTTACTGAGATATCTAGACTGTGACAGATAAAGATAAAATAGCAATGGAACCAAAAGATCAGGCGAGTCAATTCGAGGAAATACATCATGAAATACATCATGATTCAATTTATATATTAAGGAACCTGCTTCCTACGTATAATAAGGTGAAGAATTACTTATGGATAACAACTTCTTGGTTTATTGGGTGACGACGTTTCGATGTAGTTCTTATTCGTTATCAAAGTCAATGATATTTCATTGACTTTGATAACGATGTAATTCTTCACCTTATTGTTAACCTTTCAACTTCTAAATGCCATTGAAAAATGTCCTACGTATAAATGTAGAAAAGGTACAGAATTATTGGAGTTTCATATCAAATCCCTATTGCATCAGATAAATCTCAAATATTTCCAACGCACAAGGAAATATCCTTATTTATTATACCTCAATATTCATTAGTCAGTCCAAAAAAAAAAAGGAAAATTTTCTGACTGGGTTTTCACTTTAACGACCTATGTGGGATGGTTGCCAGTTACCAACGGAAGACCGTGGGTTTCCTCCGGGCATAGAGCCCGGTTTCCTCCCACAATAAAACTGGCAACGCCGCCATATAAGTGAAATAATCTTGAGCGCGGCGTAAAACACCAAACAATCAATCAATCAATATTCATTAGGCTTTACTCCCATTCTATTGGTCAATACATTCCACGTGCCGTGTCAACATTTTTCGATGTATGACCTTGAGAGGAATCCGAAACAGATATTTCATATAACGCCCTTATATGCATGGTATGATCACGTCATATACACACACTTTTGTCCCTACTAATTTAGGCAACTGTGGCCTTTATCCGCATTCTCGATTTTGATGTGACCTGACAATCGCGAAAATGAAGCTGTTAATCAGAAGGTTCAGCGATTGCTTGCATAGCTGGAACAAAATGGCACCCACTAAGTTGTTTTTACCCATGATTGATCAATGTTAGGGCTTCAGAGACCATGTGACCAACATTGTCAGACTGCCCGGATGTCCAAAATCAAGAAAAGATCTATATATTATATTAAGCTTATACCATTAAGCCATTGATAACACCCCCCCCCCCCCCTCCCCCAAGATACCTAGTTGTTAAATATGTATGACCCTTGTAAATAAATATATCCAAAAAAAAACAGAACTACAATCAATAGTAGGTTGTAGTTTAATGCTGGGGTCAGGGGTATTAAGAGTGTCAATGAAATATTGAAGGTCTTATCAACCACTGACAATACTCTACATCAATTGTTTAGTACTCATGTGTTTTTCTTTTGTATAGTTTTATTTTTACTGTTCCATTTTATCGCTCTATACCCTACACATTGTTTGGGTATTTAGTACAATAAAATCTGACCTATCAATTAGACGTATTACTAGAAGATGGAAATTTCAATTATTACCAGTAAAGTAGATAATTCAATAATATCGTTCAGATATGTATTGGTTGGTACAAATGTTATCTGAAATTTTATTTGTTGGCCTACATAGCCTCTAAGTTGACTTTAGTGGTCAGTTAATTGTGATGTAGGTTTTTAGACCACCATGATCAAATCGCTTTTTGACAATACACTGATGCAGTGTATTGTCAGTGGTCGATAAGACCTTCAAAATTTCAGTGACACTCTTATCGGGTTCCTTTCCTTAAATATTTTGTAAAAATGCTGAAAATTTTGAGTTAAAAACAGTTGGATGCTTTGTACGGTCTACCACATATGACATAGGTCCAAGAGTATGGCATCTTTCGCCAGCTCTAAGTGTCGGTTTGGCTGAATGGATAAGGCAGCCGGCACTTAGTGCTGGCGATAGATGCCATACTCTGGGACCTGGATTCGATTCTCGTTTCGGGCGTCACCCAAAAAACCGGTTGAAGAACCTCTACCATATTTTCAAGAAAGTGTAATCCCAAAATAACGAGAATACTTTCCAGGGGGGTGCTTAACTGTTTATTTTGTGTATATTTTACAGTTATGGTTACAAATCTAAATGAATGCCAAGACGATGTGATGCATTTTTTTCGTATATTTAACATATTGTATGGCTCTCGCTATGTTTAGGAATTTATATTTTCGAAAACTCTTCATTTTTCCAATACTGTCAACGAATGTGTTTTGTATTAGTTGTAGAAGGTGGCGCTCTCAAGCCAAATCGCATGCGTACTGTATCTAGCTGTGAAACACAGACAGACAGAGTAAGTAGCATAATGTAGCCAGCTATTGCTGAATATGGTTTAAGACGCTTCGTTTCAAGATTAATATAGTCTACTCATGACGATTATTGAGTTTCGAAATTAAGGTAACACTCGATTGATGATAAATATTTTATTAATTTGTGTACTGATTTCTATATATCGTTTTATATGTTTTCATTGGTAGAGTTTTAGAGAACTAAGAGTACCAGAACTAGATGAGACAAAGAAAGGTAAGGACATATTAATGAAAGAGAGGGACGACTCAAGGAAAGGTAATGAAACTTTGGGTAGAAAGGAATTAATTCGGACAGATCAAGCTCAGCTATAAGGTTGGTTTATTTCAGTGATACACTTTGCCAACAGGTCCAAATGAAATGCGAGTCTTTTGAAACTAAACTATATACAGACTATATTATTGATATATTTTAGGTGCTGTTAGAAATAGAGAACATTCCGAAGAAACGGAATTAGACAATTACCGCCGAGCCTTATGACGTCATATATATTTAGGCAAAGCTTTCTGGGTAAACTATGTACCTCAGTTCGCCATTTTGTTTACCAGTACTTGACAAGATGTCACTTTTTGGAAAACATTGGTGACATAAAGTGTTTTTATCCACGCGTTTTTGTGGTGAATTGGCGCCTTTTACGTCTTCTTCTCGATACAGTATTATTCCTCCCGCCATTTTGTAAAATTATGTAAACATCCCTCAATCCCCCAAAGTGCTTTGCGCGTATATTTCAAGTGACGTCATCAAGCAATCGGTCAATTGTTTGTTACTGTTGTCCAGAAGCACCTAATGAGAGATTTGTTCATTTATTGATCTAAGATATATACGTTAAAGTAGCTTTTGTAAGCAACAAGGACTGCAAAACATACCTATACCTCCTGCTTTTGAATTGTGTCCTAAATTGGCACACATTTTTGAAACGTATAGGTAACTGACTTTATCGAATATTTTTATTCCAACATAAATATTAAAATTTTTAAAGGCACTTTAAACGATTAACTTCTCTTGGTGATCGAAAATTTTGGAAAAAAATCTATAAGGTGGATAGATATCTACCTTCACAAAATAAGATATGAATTGACCATTTTCATCCCTTAGCACGGCTCAAGAGTTATGCCCCTTACATTACCGCTGCTGTAAAAAGCCTTGTAAACACATTATCTACAATAGTCTTTAACTTACAACTTTGAAACTTCACACATTTGTTAAATACGGCAAGTACAAGAAGCCTAACGAAAATCAATGCGTTAGGATGTTTTTTTCAAGAGTTATGCCCCTTCATTACCGCTGCTATAAAAAGCCTTGTAAACACATTATCTAAAAAAGCCTTTAACTTAAAACTTTGAAACTTCACACATTTGTTTAATATAGCAAGTACAAGAATCCTATCGAAAATCAACGCACTCGGGTGTTTATTTCCAGAGTTATGCCCCTTACTTAACAATCAACCAAAAACCTCCTTGTAAATGTGATACATGTATGTGAGTAGTTTTTCACTCACAACAAATTGTCTGGAAAATAAATATATCTTCGGTTTCTTTGGCCCAGATGGCGACAGCCACTTAGAAAATTGTAAATATGTTTTGCATTTACTTGATTTATATGACTTGTGTGTTCTTTATTTTACAACAATACAGTAATATGTGTTTTGTTTAAAACGCAATCGGTCTTTATGGTGCTGAGAATCCAACATTTCTGGTAGTGTGCAACTCCAACCTTTTGAAACAGATAGGGCCTATATGAGGAAACAGTTTGTTTTCATTAAACACACTGGTGTGCTCTTCGCTGAGTGTCAAAATGGCCGCTGTCATCTTCAAATGTAAGGAACCTGGCCACATATATTTGTCGACGAATGGTTTCAATAAACATTGATCTAATTAATTTATGGCATAATAATAAAGGACCTGTAAATATTGATCTGTCATTGTCAACCGATGGATCTATAATCTCCAATATAGAAAAAAAGATAAAACACCAGGTATTTTCGAGGATAAAACCAATGTCACATGATACAAAGCCAACTTTAATCTACTATTCATGGCGGAAAAGTCAGCATATTTACTTAGGCTTTCGGCTGCACATGACGACAAGGCTTCTCATAATCCAACGATGTTTACAGAAACTATCTTTGTAATGATATTTCATTGACTTTGATAACGATGTAATTCTTCACCTTATTGTTAACCTTTCAACTTCTAAATGCCATTGAAAAATTTCCTACGTATAAATGTAGAAAAGGTACAGAATTATTGGAGTTTCATATCAAATCCCTATTGCATCAGATAAATCACAAATATTTCCAACGCACAAGGAAATATCCTTATTTATTATACCTCAATATTCATTAGTCAGTCCAAAAAAAAAAGGAAAATTTTCTGACTGGGTTTTCACTCGAACGACTTATGTGGGATGGTTGCCAGTTACCAACGGAAGACCGTGGGTTTCCTCCGGGCATAGAGCCCGGTTTCCTCCCACAATAAAACTGGCAACGCCGCCATATAAGTGAAATAATTTTGAGCGCGGCGTAAAACACCAAACAATCAATCAATCAATATTCATTAGGCTTTACTCCCATTCTATTGGTCAATACATTCCACGTGCCATGTCAACATTTTTCGATGTATGACCTGGAGAGGAATCCGAAACAGATATTTTATATAACGCCCTTATATGCATGGTATGATCACGTCATATCGGTCGTCAATGTCCAGAAAAAATTGCAGGGGAGGGGGCACAAAAAACACGCACACACACACTTTTGTCCCTACTAATTTAGGCAACTGTGGCCTTTATCCGCATTCTCGATTTTGATGTGACCTGACAATCGCGAAAATGAAGCTGTAAATCAGAAGGTTCAGCGATTGCTTGCATAGCTGGAACAAAATGGCACCCACTAAGTTGTTTTTACCCATGATTGATCAATGTTAGGGCTTCAGAGACCATGTGACCAACATTGTCAGACTGCCCGGATGTCCAAAATCAAGAAAAGATAATAATCTATATATTATATTAAGCTTATACCATTACGCCATTGATAGACCCCCCCCCCCCCCCCCCCACACAATATACCTAGTTGTTAAATATGTATGACCCTTGTAAATAAATATATCAAAAAAAAAACAGAACTACAATCAATAGTAGGTTGTAGTTTAATGCTGGGGTCAGGGGTATTAAGAGTGTCAATGAAATATTGAAGGTCTTATCAACCACTGACAATACTCTACATCAATTGTTTAGTACTCATGTGTTTTTCTTTTGTATAGTTTTATTTTTACTGTTCCATTTTATCGCTCTATACCCTACACATTGTTTGGGTATTTAGTACAATAAAATCTGACCTATCAATTAGACGTATTACTAGAAGATGGAAATTTCAATTATTACCAGTAAAGTAGATAATTCAATAATATCGTTCAGATATGTATTGGTTGGTACAAATGTTATCTGAAATTTTATTTGTTGGCCTACATAGCCTCTAAGTTGACTTTAGTGGTCAGTTAATTGTGATGTAGGTTTTTAGACCACCATGATCAAATAGCTTTTTGACAATACACTGATGCAGTGTATTGTCAGTGGTCGATAAGACCTTCAAAATTTCAGTGACACTCTTATCGGGTTCCTTTCCTTAAATATTTTGTAAAAATGCTGAAAATTTTGAGTTAAAAACAGTTGGATGCTTTGTACGGTCTACCACATATGACCGTCATTGTGACGTCCCTAAATTACTTCATTTTAACATATTTACCTACCATTATTAGCGTCAAATTTGGTGTCGGAAGTAAAATAATAAACACTACGGTTTCTTGAGGTAAATCATTGTTCATACGCATCTTCATGACAGATTCCAGTTTTAATCTACCATTGTACGCATTGCGGAATCCAATCGGCGTGCTGTGCGTCTCTGTATATTGGATTTGGCAATGCGTACAATGCTATTTTCAATTCGGGACTAGCTACAATATTGAAGCCTCTGCCATACAAACGCAGTTAGATGATCGTATAGAACCTCCGAGTGTTTGAAAACTCTTGACCAATCATTTAGGAAAGTTGGTTCGGAGTTTTCAGATTACAGTCACTTTCTACCAAAGAAACTTTGACCAGCCAGCCACCAAATGAATAAATCAATTTCACATATCAAGTTTGCGATCCGTTTACAAGCAGCCTCATTTTCTGATAGTGTTCTATGGTGGTTGCCAAGATCAGTTCACTGATATCTTGTTAATTACACCTGCGTTATCCAAGGCTAATAATATACATTTGCTTTCATTTGTGAAACTTTTCTACGTTTTGTTTTTTTCGTCAGGAAATATGAATCCGATCCATCAGGAGGCTCTACATAAATGCTGGGCTCAACTTGTGAATGATATTGGAAATCCAATAGATATTTGTGATGTCTTAATATCAGAGCAAATTTTCTCGCATCATACGCTGGATGAAATTATGGTAACTATAAACTTGTGAATATATTTGCACATCACACATGTTGGTGCACGGATTTGCTAGACCTTTAAAAGGGACTGTTTGTTAAGAATTGTTTATATGTTTGCTAAAACTTCTGCTAAATAGATAAATATGATGTTATTGTCTTTGGATGAAAGGTGGTTGGTTGATTTTCAGCGAAAACTGTACAATTAATGGGCAATCAGTGTGAATTCTGTGGTACATTGTTTACTTTCTGACAGACGGTTGTTGTATAAAGGAGGAGAAAACAAAAAAAACATGCAATTGTATCAAACGGGCTGTGTATGAGTCTTGCATGTGGTTTACGGTGTGAAAATACACTGAAAATGAACATGCCAGGCAAGCTTGTGCTCGATTGTTAGTGGAGCGTGCCATGGATGCCTGTACGGTTTAGAATTGACAGGAACAAGTATTAGCAAATTACTTCCCATGTGAGCTTATCATATCTTGTATGGTTATAACCTGCAATGTCAGCGGTAAGACTACCTTTTTTGAAAATTCTACAACGATCCCCACAAGTCACGTAGACAACATGTGCAGCCTGTCACATCTTCCCAAAAAGGTTGATTTACTAGCCAGTGTGCATTTCAGAGTTATTAGAGTTTTTGTCTTCCCTAATTAGCACCTCGAAATGATCGAAATTAACCTATGTTTAAATAGCAGACTTGACCAATTTCCCTAGCTAGTGCAGTGACTGGTGGCTAGGCGTATGCTGATTGGCCGATCGAGACACACAGCTAAGCTCTGCTGTGAAGATGGCTGCCGAGTCAGTTTAGAGTTCTCTGATAACGATTGTTAACTTTCTTATAGAACAGTTTGGCGAGGAATAATCATAGAAATATGGGTTTGGTACCGTTAGAAAGGAAAATGTGTCGCCTCTGCTCCTCCTTTCTTTCTCCTTTAATGTGAACATAGGTCCTACATGGATAAACCCTACTGTAGTGAGTCGCTCTGGAGCTTCTATTAGAAACTCTAGCCTGGCTGAAACTCGTCATTTAACGATCTATCAGGGGAAAGATTTTTATCAATGGTCATTCCAACACCTTCCCAGTGTGTGTACGACAGTAAAATGTCTGATTTTGTTGGATCTTTAATTTGCCTCATACCCAGGTGCCTTTTTAAAGCTTATATCTGTGACCGTCATGTTTCACTTCAACACAAAAATGCAATAAGATGGGCCACATGGGGTGCAGAGAAAATGTAAAAAAAATAGACCACAATGCAGTTAAATTTGTTAATTGGACCACACCTAATATATGTAGGTCTCAATTTTTTATCTGATGTGGGTTCAAATGACACCGACTTTTTGGGGGAAAACCCTGCTCTGTATTCAAGCTGTTAGCCAGAATCTAATAGTCAGGTGTGTAAATAGGTTCAAAGTATTTTACCTTGTTAAGTGGGTATCATGTTAACCCATGTTTATTATTCCCACAATGTTAAATAGCTAATAAACCGATAGCCTAATGACGTCACTCTAACAGATTATGGGATATTTGAAGGGCTCTGGCTTAGTAGTGACCGCTTTGTTAAACCATTTGTAGCAATTCGCATGACTGCACACCTGTATTCTCTGATTAATTGCTATGTCTTGAGAAAGAGCTCGGTTTCCTTCCCCACTAAACCTTGGAATGTGGCCATATCAGTGAAATAATCTTGAGGGCATGTTAATAAAAAAAACATTAATCAATCAATCAATCAAAACAAATTATTGTACCTTTAATTGATTCCTATTTCTCTTAAAATTTGACTGGCATTAACATAATTTTGTGATTTTTGAATTTTTTGAATTACATATAAATAATCCCGACATCACATCTTCTATCACATTGGAGCCAGTAAAATTGCATGTTTCTTTGTTGCATTTGCCTTGCTTCTTTGTCAGGTTTCTTTGCCTTTTTCCAGCTATGTTGATATGTAATTCGTGCTATTGCTCTACTTAAAGTACATCACATGACGAGGAACACTATGTATTGGACTAGCTTGCAATGGCTTTGACCGACGTGTCCTGTATTGCAAAATCATATGTGTGTGCAGTATTCATTATTTTCTTAAAAAATTTGTTAGTGGGAAATCACTAGATCACCCAATTCAATATGGAAGGGCTGGCAGGAACTCAACAATGTTGTTTAACTAGATGTAGAAAATCTTTTTCTTTTTCAAATTTTCGATATTTTTATTAATTCTTTGCAGGCAGAAAAAACTAATCAGGCCATGTGTAGACATTTGCTCAAAGTTTTACATGGTAGGGGTGACAGCGCTTTTAATACCTTTGTCAAGGCTCTACGGGATTGTCATCGTATGCATTTGGCTGATCAGCTTGATAATGCAGTATCAGAGGCAAGTGGTGGAAACAGATAACTTAGGTAACATTTATTATTTTTAGCCCGCCATAATTCTGATGGAGGGCTATTCAAATCTCTTTTCTGTGGTTCATCGGGGCCTCCGTGGCTCAGAAGGTAGAGTGTTGGACGCTCAATTTGATCAACCTTCCACCAATGGGTCGCGGGTTCCAATCCCACTCAGTCCAAAAAAAATTGGAAAATTTTCTGACTGGGTTTTCACTCGAACGACATATGTGGGATGGTTAGGGGTTTAACACCGAATGAGAGGTTTTAAACCCCATTCTACCCCGAAAATTAACTTTTTTGCACATCGATGAATGGCTCTTCCCATTCCCTCCCGCCGCTAAACTGTGCGACCTTGAACTTTCGCGCGAATCTATTTATACATCTTGCACGAGACCTTTCAACTGGCAGACTTCCACCGAAACATTCAGCCACACGTTTCACCTTACCGGATGAAATGTCATATAATTATAAGTCATAAGACCAGAAACTATTCACTGGCTGACAACAATTCTTTACAATGCAAATGCTGTCATTATGCATCACTTTCTCGCCTACGACCGTACGCTAAATTCCGCAGCGATGGGTTCGATTCGACCCGCCATCGTTGGCTCCAGTCGAGACCCGAACAAGTGATAAAAGAATCTCTACTATACATGTATATCTTTATTTTTTATATAACAGTTTAAGCGAGTGGAGCTATGGAGTATTAAGTGAAAAACGTCTTTGCTTTGTACTAAAATAGAAAAATACGACCATTTGTTGTCACGCAGGGAGGATATGGGAAGAGCGGTGTGTGGTTGTGAAACCACAACCGTTGAGTGTCCAACGTATTTATGTATATTTGCACACGGCATAGGGGTAGAATTGCCAGTTACCACCGGAAAGCCGTGGGTTTCCTCCGGTGCCCGGTTTCCTCCTACAATAAAACGGGCAACGCCGCCATGTAAGTGAAATAATCTTGAGCGCAACATAAAACACCAAATAATCAATCAATCAATCGTCGTCCAGGGGCTCAGTCAGCAGAGATAGTCCAACCGCCCGTCACAGGCCTTCATATGGAAGACAGATGAGGCCATTTGCTATGTCGACTTGTCTGCTTCAGAAACATGAGAGTCGACAAAGCAAGAGTTTTGCCATCTTAGATACTATCACTTTGTCGACTTTTTTAAAATGCACAACACGCCAATTCAAATGGATTCTCGTGTTTTTCTTTCTCAGTCAGATTTGAAAAGACGAAAGTTGACAAAGCAAGAGTTGCTAAAATGTGAAAAACGCGCGCCTTTTTGAAGGTGCGTCAAGTAATCAACTTTTCTTGACAATCGGCCGCTTTAAACTTATTTGTGAAACTCATTTTTTATACGTGTGACTTCTTTGTATTACGGTATACCCAGCGCTGACGTCCATCCAACCGTCTGTTCGTTCGTCCGGCCCGTATTTTCTTCCGCTCCATAATTTTTTTTTTACAGTAAATATACTTAATGGTTGGATGGAATGTTGTGAAAAATTTAGGACATCTCTGGTTGCCTATTATGGAATCCATATATAATCATCAAATAGAGGAATGAAAATTTTCATATATATAGAATTTCAATTGCTGAAATTTAAAGAAATATTTTCTATAATGAAGGGTACTCAGTCTTAGCAGACTGCGTTTATTGAATATACTAAACTCGCGTTAAATATTTAAATCATATTTTATAAAGGTGGTTTATTTTATTTGCAGGTTGACTGATATGAAAACTTAAGGCTAACTGAATGCTGCTGAATCGCTATTGACCTTGTTGCCAAGAAGACAGAATTTTGTTTAAACCATGTTGACATTTTGACTGAAAGTAGCACCAGTTGCTAAAATTTCATATCTTTCTCCACATTTTGTATTTTTATGATGTAACAATTTGTTATAGCCCTCGACCTTCATGAAAATAAGTATTAACCTATGAAGTAATCGAGTTTCTAAATAAATATCACCAATCAATCTTTTCCATCAAAACAAAATGAATAAATTGTCAGCTATTTTTTAAAGAAAATAAGACTAGATAAATTGGAATATTTTTATGACACCGGACTTGAGAGTGTACTACAAATCACTTGAAAGTGTCACCATTTTTATCACTTAAACTTAATCTTTTAAGCGGGGCGGCTTACATGTAGTTGAAAGCTGGGTGTTTCAATTTAGTAAAAGGAGATATCTAGTTCATGCACATGCATCCTGTATATTCACATTTGGCTGTATTATGCAAACAAGCCTCAAGCTCATTTTTATTAACCCCCGCCAAATGTAGGTGCGTGTGTGTGGGGGATAGGGGGGGGGGAGGATTATTGAAATGGGCTCCATCCATCCGTCCCGATTTCGTTTCGAAACAGAACTAAAAAATTGTCAGACATGACTCAATCAAACTTGGTGTGTGGAACAATCATGATTTGCAGATGTGCCTTTTGAGGTTTTCAACTTATTGGAACATTTTTATTTTTCTTATTTTCGGCCGTTTCCATAGAAACATACGGTAATACCTGAGTTAATTAGAGGACTATGCATGTTGCTAATTCCTCAATAACAAAAAGGTTCTGAATGAGATTTAAACTTTCAACACAGCTCAGTCCAGGGAGATGATTGACCAGCAGTTAATCATTGAATGTTTTATAAGTTCTCTCTTGAATTAAGATGAGAATTTGAACTCTTATACTTTTTTCCAGCACTTGAATTAACTCAGACATTACCGTAACTTAGAAATTTTGTTTCCGGAGTAGAACTCGAAAACTATTAGACATAACTCAATGAAAATTGGTGTGTGGAGCAATCATCATGTAAAGATGCGCCTTTTGAGGTTTTCAACTTCTTGAGAAATTCTTTATTTTTTATTTTTAAACGTTTCCATGGAAACATCACTTAGAAATTTCGTTTCCGGAGCAAACTTCGAAAACTATTAGACATTACTTAATGTAACTTGGTGTGTGGAACAATCATCATGTAAAAATGTGCCTTTTGAGGCTTTCAACTTCTTGAAATTTTATTTTTTATTTCTAACCGTTTCCATGGAAACATAACTTAGAAATTTAGTTTCTGGAGAAGAACTTATCATCTTTTTCAATCCTTTATGGTACCTGGGATGGGTGATATGCTATAAACTGAATGAGAATCAGATTAAATCTATTTCCAATAAAGATTGCAAAAAGCTGGGTACTGGGTAGGTTGATTTTTTATAAAGGTTATCATAGTCACCGTTCTTAAAGTATTCTTTTCCACCAATGGGTCGTGGGTTCGAATCCCACTCAGTCTAAAAAAAATTGGAAATTTTTCTGACTGGGTTTTCAAACAAAAGACCTGTGTGGGATGGTTTACACTTACCACCGGAAGGTCGTGGGTTTCCTCCAGGCATAGAGCCCGGTTTCCTCCCACAATAAAACTGGCAACGCCGCCATATAAGTGAAATAATCTTGAGCGCGGCGTTAAACACCAAACAGTCAATCAATCAAGTATTATTCAGCATATGTTGCCTAAGTCGGGGGATATAGTCGAATGTGTCTGCTTGTTTATTATGAATTGATATTTTTGATATGAAAACTTTTAACATCCCATGCTACTTAAAAGAATTAATTTTACCAAACCTGTTTTAAAACGAAAAAATGTTAGAGCTACTTGTAGGGGCATGAACAGAATTTGTTAAGTGGCTGTTAGTCTTATGAAGAAGTTCAACATAAAAAGATCTTTCTGTTGATACCAATGTTGGATACTGTATTTACATTTAAGTAAATACATCCCTAAAATACATTCCGACCTTTTTGCCAATCCTGCTTTTCTTTTTTTATTGCAGCCACTCTATGCTTATATATTTTCCCCATCCATATATGATTCAATGGATGGGATAGATTTATGTCTATTGAATTTGTTACGTTTAATTAGATAAACTGTTCTACGCATGTGAAAATAGGCGTTTTGAGTTCAGTGGAAAAACAATATTTAAAAAAAGCCTACTAGTACCTACCAAATATTTTCAGAAAAGGATTGTAACTGCAAGCAATCATTTTATCACTCAGGTAGTCTTGATATGGGCAGATAGCTGCACCATCACAATTAGAGCATTCAGTGCCTCAACCATCTTTCTACAGAACCACAGTGGGGCAGACCACCTCCTGTGAGGATTATACCCAATTTTTATCCCATTGGATAGTTTAACATTTCAGTATTTCCTTTTTTTGTAAATGCCTGTCTTCTTAAAACTAAACCAAAGTTTTTTTTTTCTCAACTTTCTATAAGAAATGTGTCCGTTTATTTATTCTTTTTCCAATACTTAATGCACAAGTACTGTATTAGAACCATCTTTATCTAATCAAAGTATTTTTTAATCAATTTATGTATAGATTTTACCAGAGTGTACAGAAATGTCTCTTCATTAGCATTGTACAAAGCATAAAAATAACGAAGTCGCTACTCTCTCACTTAATGTTGCTGGTTCGATATTTTTACTCGCTGGATTCTTAATACGGTAATTTATATATGTATATTCTACAATAGTGTCTTTTGTTTGTGTTTAATTTTGATAAAAAAAATTGGCTTTGATAATCATATGTATATTATTTGTTTTTGTTTTTTGGTTATGTTTGAGTTGTTTAATAATTTCTCGATAATATGATAGATATTCCCTGAGGATGGCCGTGTGCGTTATCACGAGACAATTCTTGAAATGTATTTAATGATCCAGGGTAACAATCAACATCGCGTTTGTTTCATGATACAAAAGGTTGGCTTGATCTTGTTTAACTCTGATCAATTTTGTTTTGATCAACAAAATATTAAGGAAGTCGGTTGATTGATATTTTTAAAAAAATAGCCAATGCAATCAATAGTTTGTGTCTTTCTGTTGCTACCAACAGCTTTGGGTCAAAACACCCAGTTTCTGTTTTTCAGCCAATAGAAATCTATATCGGTTATGGCTAAAGGTAGAAAGTGGCTCACTGGGCGATAGTTTTGTATCTGGGTTATTTCCCTATTGGATTGAACCTAAGGCTGGTCTGCTGTATACTTTAATCTTTCGATCAATGCGTCTAAAAATTCATCGTCTGAGGGCGTTTCACCTGGTCATAAGTGATACATCAAATGTCGACCTTTACAAAAAATTACCTGCTCAAGTATCAGACCGAAATCCCTATCCACAGCGATCAAATCACAATTTTACTACTTTTTTTGCAAAACTGCCACATTCAGTAAATCCTTTTTTCCTTCAACCGTATGCGATTTTAAAAACCTTCCTGGTAATATTAAGTCTATAGAAAACCACTCAGAGTTTTTCATTAAATTATCACGCGTCTTTCCTTTGGCGAAACCTCCATCGTGGTATTATACCGGCAAGCGCCTCTCTAACATCCACTTATGTCGCATGAGGAATGGTTGTAGTTTCCTCAACGATGATTTATTTAATAACTTTGTAGCAGATTCATCCAGATGCCTCTGTGGATCTCCCTCCGAGACAGCTAACCACTTTCTTCCCCATTGTCCGCTGTACAGCGCACATTATTATTAAGAGATGTAGAATTTATTATCCCTAATGATAGCATTAGTACCACCATCCTACTATATGGAACCGTTGACTTGAGTGCTGACCTAAATAAAACTATTATGAGATCAGTGTGCACATTTGTTACAAACACAAAGCGATTTTTATAATACTTCACGGGTTCACCGAGGCTGGTAACCGTTTGATTTTGCCCAGCCTGCCATATTTCACTCATGTGTTATGTATGTACATCTATAGATAAGTCACAAACAAATTTATATAATACAATGTTCTCTTCATCCTCGTTAAGTAAGGATTAAAGATACTGTAAATAGTCTGCTCTCATTAAAATACAATGTATTACTGTATATGCAATAGTGCACAGTATAAGCCCTTGGCTTAAAGTGTACATTCATTGATTAAATAAACATGTTTAGAAAAAAAAAATGGCTGATTGAACATATTTGTGTGTGTTTTTTAATTTTTTGAAAATACCACAGTTTGGCTGAGAATATGTATGCTTAAATTACCAAAATGCCAGTAGGCCTACATGTACTCATGTAGCGTGAAACCGGTATCCTTGTTCTTATTCAGACTGACTATTTTTGCCTTTTTTCCCTAAAGCGAGGGGACCTCCGTGCCTCAGTAGGTAGACCGTTGGACGCTCATCCCGAACAGTCTTCCACCAATTGGTCTCGGGTTCGAATCCCACTCAGTCCCCCAAAAATTTGAAAATTTTCTTACTGGGTTTTCACTCGAACGACCTATGTGGGATGGTTGCCAGTTACCACCGGAAGGTCGTGGGTTTCTTCCATGGTTCCCTCTCACGATAAAACTGGCAACACCGCCATATAAGTGAAATAATCTTGAGCGTAAAACATCAAACAATCAATCCCTAAAGCGATTTCACAGTAATCTATGCACATTTTATGATGGCAACATTTATATATGACATATACAGTGTGTTTACATTGCTGGTACATAACAAAACAAGACACGAAACTGCTGTTTAATTGAAGATAGTATTCTGTAATTTAGCGTGAGTGTGCCTTGAAGGTGGAATGATGGGTTGATGGGGGAGTCTTAAAAGGAGACAACGGGTAAATTTATTGTCATTCTCCGACGACCTTCAGATTTGTAGAAAAATAAGAAGTGAACAATCTCTGATGAAAAAGTGTAAGTCGAATTTCCGTCAAACATATATACGTTTAAAGAGTTATTTAGGTAATTCCTTTTTGATTTGTTTTCTATCTGATAGTCAGTAAACGCACCACGCGCGAATCACACTGAGCACCTAACTAAGGTCCATTCTTAGTCAGTAAACAAAGCAGACGAAGAATTCCCCAATTGAAGCTCGCTATTCAGCGGTCAATGGTAGCTAGGGAAGTTACCAATGGTCATCTGGAAACCCTATCTTTATAAAAACAGCAGTTAAATTTTAATTAACTTTGTTCCGGACTTAAACTGACAAAGACACGAGATCGGTAGCCAAAAATTAAACGGATGTGTGATAAATACCTTACGTGGAAATATTAAAGTTTTGTCCTACTCATTTTTGCGGAATATAACTGTCTTAATTAACATATATACACCTTTAAAATATTTCTAACTTGTATTGCCTGACACAGACAGCTTGACAAATTTGGTTTTCAAGAAATATTCAAACTGCATTTATGATTAACAATTGAAATCAACCTACAAGCCGGATTTTATTAAGTGAATTAGCGACTGTTGTTCAGTGTTATAGTGATTTAATAATATCTGTAACTGACGAGACAAATTGTCTATCACAATAATACCTGATAAACGGCAGAATAAATGAATTCAACAACGCCTGTGAAATTAAGACATTCGGCCACAGGGTTGTATCTGTAGAAGGTGCAATGATGACTGGAGTCAGCATTCGTTGTTGTTTTTCTCTATTTTTTTCAGATTTCAGATGGTATTGCCAATTGGTTTTTGTCTGCTTCATTCCCATGAAGGAAATGCTTCCCTGATAAAGAGAAGTATAGGGGTCTACGTGTAACTGGTGTATAATGTATGGACATATATCGCAGCAATATACATACCCAGCCAGCATACGTACCTGGGGCCCATATGGGTTTTCGGTGGGATAGATGGGCATGGGTAATTGATGGGCTTCCCGTATAGGTACCACGTAGACTTTCAATGGGTTATACATGGGCATCGACCATATGAGGATCCCGTGGGCCACATATATTGTTGATGGGCAGTGGACGGACATCAGTTAGATGGTTAAAACATGGGCATCGCAAATGACACCCACTTCGAAAGTTTATGGGTTAGCCATGGACACCAGCATGGCCATGGGTACAACATGGGAATACCATATGGGCCCTACCTATGCTTTGTATGGGGGTACATGTATGCATGGATGCAGCACGTATGCAAAAACATACAGAACTCTTTTTTTTTTTTTATTAAATCAGAACATTTCGGAGGTCAATCTTACCTGTCTAGCATGTAAATACATCCTACTGTTCCTATATCCTTAAGATCGCAAGGAAAGATAACTGAGATTCAAATCAAACTTCCGCCAGGTGGCGCCACCCAGAAGGTATGTCAAGCATAGCGCCAAATCTGAATGGACGCCATTTTTCTGACTTTTTCTAAGTCTGCGTTCTGTGTAAGTTTGTAATCCATTCCAATCCTCTCAAACGGGTTTAATTTTTGGTCAATTTACATTTATGGTAGCAGAAAATATTAGCATAAGTTCGGAATTTAGTTAAGATTGTAGGAATTTGTAGCATATAGTTGTATGGATCCCAGGGTTTAAAATAATCGGGCGCCCCGTCGCCACTTGCGAGTGAATCTAAAATTTGGCGATTGGAAATAAATGTGCAAATCGCCATTGGCCCCTGGTGTAAATTGTAATTTAGCCTTTTTTAGGCTTTAGTGTATTCGGATGTCCGGACATAAAATTACATGAGCGATCACCTTCAGACCAACTGTCACTGAAAGTTGAGTGAAACATACCGAATACATGAGAGCACTTGCTTGTAACTGCAGCAACGCCTCGTTCTCGCCATTTGTTTTGCCGATGCACAGGAATCTTTAGTCCGGGAAATAAACAAAATGGCGATCTGTGATCGAAGACGAGGCTGGCATGGTGAAAAGTGTGGAAGTGTGGAGAGTTTATCATCGTTGCCTAGCGATCGGCTGTTGGAAGAACTTTACATGGCTATCGAGATGTCTAAACGAATAAAATTACAACTATTTTGACGACGAAGCTGCACCAAAAAACAACAAATAAAATAAATTAACTCGATTGTACGATTCACAGTATCAGTGGTTTATAACGAACAATGGCATCGTAAGCCACTCAACTGTTCACTTGAAATTACAAATCGTGCTGGCCAGCATCACGTTGGGTGGGGGTTGGATTACGTCATCATAAACTATTAGTATTACATGTGCGTCTTTTTATGGTAACGGGAATTTTTTTAATGATATTTGTTTCAAGTTTGGGGTGGGTTTCATAATGTACATACTTGGACGAATGCGGTAATGAACTAAAGTTTCCACTATGGAGGGAGGAAAACCAGCAAAACAGACGTCCCTGTTCAGTTTCATTTTGCCAAAAGTCTCACCAACTTCAAGTTTAACAGAGACAACAACAACGCCGGTACTGTCAACAAGCGAGGCATCCGCATCGCCGATAATCGTTTCAGATAAGACCAAGAGGCCGCTGGACGTCACAGACAGCAACACTGAGCCGAAAAACAAAACATTACGACTACGTACATTTCGTAACAGTTGGGCAAGTAATCGTCCTTGTGATTTGTGTAAAAAATATGACCATAAAAAGAGTTCAAGTTTTGTGGCTGATACGACAAGTTTAAAGTTAGACACAGTAGTCAAACACGAGAGGAGTGAGACACATAAAGCCTCTCTTGTTGTCTCAAAAGCTGCTAGCAGGGCTGCAAAAAGTTCTGACACTCCCATTTTGCAAGGTCTTCAAAATCTGAACAAGGAGGAATTGTCCATGTATGAAAAGCAGTTCCGCACAGCTTTCCATGTGGCCAAACGTGACCGGCCATTCACAGATTTTGAACACTTGTGTAATCTCCAAGCAGTAAATTTTAATAATGATTATATTACCAAACACCACTGCAACAATATGCAGTGCCGTACTTACATAAACTATATTGCTGAGGTTTATGCACAAAAATTAAGAGGCCTCGTTCCACATGGAGATTTTTTTAGCATAATAACTGATGGTTCTACCGACTCGGCAGTCATCGAAGATGAAGTTTACTACATTCAATGCTTAGATGAAAACAGTGAACCTTGTGTTAAGTTTTTAGCATTTCATTCAGTGGATAAGGCTGATTCTACTGGGTTGGAGAACTCATTGGTCGAGGCACTCAAAAAATTAACAGACAACTGGCAGAGTCAGTTAGCTGTATTGTGCTGCGATGGCGCATCAGTAAATTTCGGAATCCATAAGGGGCTGGTACAGCTTGTCAGGAAGAACCATTCTTCGCATGTGCTGGGAATGCAATGCACAGCACATAGACTTGAATTGGCCATCAAAGACTCTGCAAAAAATGTTGCATATATGGCAACCATAGATGAATTTTTGCAGACAATTTACCATACCTACCACAATTCATCATTAATGTGGAGTGGATTGAGGGAGACAGGGAAAGCATTCCCCAGCATCCCAGCACTAAAACCTGTGTGTGTGTGGGGGGGGGGGGGGGGGGGGGGCACGCTGGGTAGCACATAGGTTAAGGGCAGTGAATGTGATTATTAAAACTTATTCTCTCCTGGCTACTCACCTCCACCAAGTAAGCTTGTCAAGCACTGGAGAGAAGGCTGCAAAATGCAAAGGACTATACGAAACTATGACTTCACTTAAATTTGTTCTGTTTTTGCATTCATTTCAGTTTGTTCATGCTCACAACTATCAGAAACACTGCAGAAAAACAATGCGGGTCTCGAAAGGCTCTCTGCAACTCTAACCAAACTTAAAAACTATAATGTGGCAGAGAAACTCACTACTTTTATCACAGCAGAGGTTCAGAACTCTGAGTTTTGTAATATCAAATTAGTGGATCAACGACCAAGAGGGAGCAAAACCGGAACTTTTGAAAAGGTCTCCTGTGAAATCACTAAATTAATTCAGGCTATTGTAGAAAGTATTAATAGAAGGTTTGACACATTGAACGACAAAACGTTTGAGAATTTTAGGTTCTTTAATCCAAAACAATGGTCGCCTTTACAGAAAGATCATGGTAATGATGATGAGTATGGCATTGATGAGTTGAAATCTCTTTCCTCTCATTACGCCTCAATGTTAAATGCGCAGGGGTATGATCCAGCTGAAATTATAAGTAAATTTCAATCATTAATCACAGAACTTCAAATAGAATATGGTAGCTTAAAGTTAAACAGCATGTCTTCATTAACATTGTGGACAACCGTTCTGAAAGACGTTGAGAAATGTAAAGACTTCAAAAATGTGTTGTCATTAGTCAAAATCATGTTGCTTATTCCAATAAGCTCAGCAGAAGCGGAACGGGGATTTTCATGGCTCAAGCGTGTGAAAACAGACTTTCGGTCCCGTCTTTGTGCCCCTGTGCTTACAGATTTAATGTATGTGAACATGTCAAATGACACCATGCAGACATTTGATCCAAAACCACCTGTCCTGTTATGGTGGAAAGGGGGCAAACAACGCAGGCGACTTGTTGACAAATATGGTCCAAGAGGGTTGGATGAAACAAACTGTTCCTCCTCCTTCTTCGTGGTCTATACTATCGGATTGCAGTGGTAAATATTTTATTCTTTGCTTATTTGTTGTGAAATTTGCGCCGCCGATTTTTTCGGCGGGTCTCCTAAACAAATATCACTTTTTTACTATGGAAGTGATCTTGGCTATGACGAACACGGAAAAAAAAAATTCGGCAGAGCCCAGATTTCTCGGCTAGGTGCTGCTGTTGTAATCAGGCTTCGATTTTTCGTTTGTTTTTCACCCTCATTTATGCATTCTAAAACTAATTGGACTTGCTGTATGTGTGCTCTGTTGAATTTTAGTCGTTTTAGCTGCAGTAAGCTCGTTTAAATTGGGTTTCTTAACAAATGTGAAACAGGCTACAGCGGCAAGTGGGCCTTTAAACTGTTTTCAACCATATTTGATGTATAGTGTTTGTTGAATTAAAAAAAACGCTCGAACAAAATATAAATTTCCATCTCAGTTCTTATTTTTGTTATGTTTCCTATAGGCCTATAACCAGACTTTATAATTCCTGTTGAAACCACGGAACGGAAAACCGAAATGAAAATGAGCTCGAGTGCAATGTTTTAAAATTTCGTCCTTTTACCAACAAGACATTTATCTGTGTGTTTGTTCCTATTGATTGATGGTTTGGTGTTTTACGCCGCGTTCAACATTATTTCACTTATATGGCAGCGTTGCCAGTTTTATTGTGGGAGGAAATCGGGCTCTATGCCCAAAGGAAACCCACGACCGCCCGGTGGTAACTGACAACCATCCCACATATATAGGGCCTATGTCATCAGAAAATCATTCCACTTATTTTATGATAGTGAAAATGTCGCTAATTTTTTTGCAATCTACGTTCTGCGTGTTGTATTAGTTGAGAAACAATTTGTTCCAAGAGAAAAACTCAAAAAATCTAAATTCCATTAAGACGAGGATCCCTATCCCATATATACGCTCAACAAATTTGACGAAGTACGAGAAATACATCACTGGAAAATGAGGCATGACACAACTACTTGGTAGTAAATATGTACCAGCCAAGTTTGACAATAAACCTCTAAATATTAAACGAAATATAAACCAGGCAAAAAATATCTGCAGAAAGTGACCATTGCCACAAAAACGGCAACAACTCTGAATAATTGTTCAAAAAAGTAAAACTGCACTGCTTGATTGTGTAATTTCAAATTTCAAAGCAATCCTCAAAATATTAACCGAGACAGGATAGGGACAAGAAACCATGACGGACGGACTCACGTACGAACAAGGTGGCGACTAAATGTTCCGTCGAAAGTTTTTGGAGAGCAAAGATGTCAGCTAGTATCAAATTGCCCACAGCTGACGTTTTGGGACAAAAGCTGTTGACTCTTTGTATCAAAACTCGTGTCCTATTAAAATTGTTACAAAAGCTGTTGACTGTTTGTATCAAAACTCGTAACATTGATTTTGTAACAAAACTCGGAAGGGTTGGAACAAAACTTGGTACATGTAATAAAAGCAGGCGCTTTTGTGACAAAACTCGTCCACCTTGTAACAAATCTCCTGAGTTGGAATAAAACTCGTACGTTGTGACAAAACTCGTTGCAAGAAGGTGCGTATCATACTTTACGATCGAAACCTACTTAACTCTCGTTATACCCCCCATAACTTCGTGAAACCAGTCTTTATTCGATCTGCATTGTTGTTGTATTTTAACAGACTCTTTATGGTGTATCAACGTTATCATCCCTCAAAGAGAAATGTGTACCGATGGTTAATCCTCTTTCTGACCTTGTAAGCAGAATGTTTATCGAGACGTCTTTTGACGATCCTTCCATAGCTATTGTAAGTGACATGTCTTGAAATACCTTATATAAAACAAGGCAAATGCAGCCGTGTAATGGTCATACAATCCTGTCTTATATGTACTAATGGCATAACATAGCATACATTAAAGACAAAAATCATAAATTTGATTTTAAAGTAGCCTGATATAAGAAATGTCTGAAACTTACTTCGTGGTGATGCCATTTCTCAAAAGTATCCTGATATATGTGAAAATAACCATACTAGATTACTTGTAGGATATTTAGATTGACACAATATGAGAGGTGCATAGGACACTTTAGAAAGAACGTTAAAAAATTGCCTCTTGATAATGTTTTGGTTTTTAATTATTTGAATACTATCTCAAAAAATGATCTTTTGATACCCTTCTTTTTTCAAATTTTTAATATAATTAGACCGTTGACAACAGGAAAGCATAAAATATTAATAAATTCTTATCAAAAAGAGCATAAAATCACATATAAACGTTCTCAAAAGAGACTGGCAGTCTTGTGAATGATTACCAATAAAATAGCATTGCCTTTGGTATCAGATGGGTGATTAGCAACCTACTGGAGCATTCTTAAATGAATTTAAAGTGGCATGAGCTGCCAAAATTTGGATTTTTTCATAAATTTCTGATTGTCAAAAGAAGTTCAACATGTGAAGTACCTTGAAAAACTACAGGATTAACGTTGAAACATAAAATATTGGTACAGTCACTACCCAGTACGAACCAAAGATATGTGCTAATAACGGACAAAATTCAAATAGCCAGGATGTATGACTTCATTTTTGGGACTTTTGCTGCTTATATAACCACCTTAACGTACATCCTTCAAGATTGGTATCAACTGAAAGTTGTTATTTGGTAATTTCAGATAAAAATAACCCACAATTAGCTAATTCAGTTTCAACGAAATTTTCCTTATATTTGGCAGCTCATGCCACTCCCAAGTCTTTCGATCTTTGCCGAATTTTAGTTTTAAAGATGTTCTTGATATTAATTTCCGTTTAGTGTATATAGTGATTTCTTGAAAAGTGAACAGAAACTCTTACTTTTTTAGATATATAAAGTTTAAACTAGACAAGACATTGATAAAGGATTAAAGGCTCGGTTGATATAAGGTAATATGTAATATGGTTGACTGACACGCGTGTTACACTTTTTTACGACATTTAGATCAAGGAGATGGTTGCATTTTTAAGAAATGCATTTAATGATATGCTGGTGGACGTTGATTGGATGGACGACTAAACCCGTATGCCAGCCAAAATAAAAAGCCAGAATATGTAAATCTTGACACTTACAAGTCCATTCTTAGATTTTTCGGCATTTTCTTTGTCAGAAAACTATTAACATTTATTATTTTTTTTCTCTCACATGCCTGTTAAGTACGAGTTAACAAAATATTCTTCAGCCTTGACTAAAATATCAAGCTATCAGTTAATCTATCTGGTATTAAAACGTTTTGTTCTGTGTTAAAGGCTGACTTGATGGACCAGCAGATTGGCTATGCAGACGAAATGAAAGACGATCAATGTCTAAATATGAAATACGAAGGGGTAGGTTCGATTCTGATATTGTACGTATTGTAACATATACTCGTTGAGTCATTATGGTTTATAGATGATTTTAGTTTTAAGAAATGTTTGAAACACTCTTTAAACGTGGTTCCCATATTATTGAGAAATGATTAAGGCGTCACCACGAATTAAGTTGTTTGTGAACAGCACGAGCTGTCGACACCTATACCGGTGTCTTTATCACTTGATAAACTTGATTGTCGAGAGCTTGCGGCGTTCACATCTACATCGTAATATCATATTTTGGCCAAATTTGCGTAGTACATGTAAAATAAATTGTAATCATTTTCCGCAGTAAGTATGTCTAACCTAACATTAAAAAGTCCCTTTAATACTCATGGATATGTTACATTTGTTTCTATGGTTTTCAACCCTTATGGTTCTATGGTTTCAACCAAGATGGCGGAAGATTGTAGTCGCAAAAAATTAGAGCTCCAGAGTTTGTCTTCGTCATGCCTGGCTGTTTCAAGTAATGTGTTCTCTATCAGACCTATCGATCTACAGAGACTAAAACCAATCCTTGCGGTAACCAATTAGTCCATCAGGTGACTGTAGTATAAACTAAATGTATAGTATATGGTTTGCTAAAAGAAAATATTATTTTGTCAAATATACATTTCAATTTTCTAGCTATATGAGCACAGTGTGAATATAGAACTTTGTATTTTCCGTTTTCATACAGTGATTGTAGTAAAAAAAATGCACAGATTATAGTTTGCTAAAGAACATATTATTTTGTCAAATATACATTTCAATTTGATAGCTACATGAGCACAGTGTGAATATAGAACTTAGTATTTTCCCTTTTCATACAGTGACTGTAGTAAGATTGATTGATTGATTAGAGTTTAACGCCGCGCTCAAGATTATTTCACTTATGCGGCGGCGAAAAGAAATTATATCATACAATTTTTACATCAAAAATACATTGGAACTGAAAAATGACAGAAACAAAAATACTAAAAACTGGTAAAACACTGTGTAAATCATTTTCGGAGAATAAAAACAAGAAATATCACAATTATCTTTAATGGAGCAACAATAAACAATTCATATAAATAACCATTTTTATAATATACAAATGTGTAAATATGTATTTATGTTCTGATAGAGTGTAATTTTAATAATAAAAAGGTTTATACCATAATAATTAAAAATTTGACCCAGGTTAGTCGCCTTTTACGATCAAGCTTGCCTTGGAACTGTGAGCCAATTCTTATTCCCGGAACCCACACGGGGACCCAAGGATTAGTCGCCTCTTACGATCAAACACCTTGAGAAGGCCGAGGGTTTATTCTTATCTCCCCGGAACCCACACGGGGGGCTGTAGTAAGAAATAAATGTACAGGCTATAGCAAAAAGAACATATTATTTTCTCAAATATACATTTCAATTTGATAGCTACATGAGCACAGTGTGAATATAGAACTTAGTATTTTCCCATTTCATACAGTGACTGTAGTAAGAAATAAATGTACGGTCTATAGTTTGGTAAAAGAACATATTATTTTGTCAAATATACATTTAAATTTGATAGCTACATGAGCTTAAACAACAAGGGAGGAGACTCTTGATTTCCTTTGAGTTTTAAATAAGAGTAACCCCCCTTATTCGTCCAGCAACGTACCCGTAGTGTTACTCTCCGTATGTAGAATAAGTCCAAACGCATACGGCCACATCTGTTTTTTTTTTTAAATAAAGTCTGTGCTTCTTTTCACCCAATAGATGCATTGATTATCATACACCGATCAGATCTGATCTTATATGTAATTTAAAAAACACCTAACCACAAAAATGCAGTAGTTAATGTTATTCCAAACAGAAATAAAATCAAACAGAATAAAGTATTGGACCGTCCCTCTAATAATTTGAGCGATTTTTACCACACTTCATTGCAAATTCAATTATCACTGTTCACTATATGAACAGTAGATGCACAATTTCTCCACGATAACGGTGAATTTATGTCCTAGATGACGAAAACATCCCACCAAAAAAACCAACAGTCAGAGTTCGGATAGTTTTAATTCCAAATGTCCACAATATAGGGCAACTTCCTAACGTGCAAAATGTCTGTCTGAAAAACAAGACGTACTCAAGCGTTTTAGAGCTGTGCATGTATGCCGTACAAAAGCACTTTGGCATGTCCGGTGTTTGGGGAATATCCATGGCGTTCTTCTAAAGCTTTAGCGATCAATGCCTTGAGTTTTAACACTTTAACACTTTAACACTTTTTAACACTTTAATTGTTGTGTCACTTAAATGATGTGTATGCCTTACGCAAAGAACACATTTTGTTGTACATGCCTAATGAACGGGGTATGAGGTTTTTGAGTCAGACAAAAATGAATGCCAGGAGAGAAGTATTTAAGATCAGGGGAGGTGACTCTTCATTTACTTTCATTTTAGTATTTCGGTAGCCTCCCATTTCTCATAAGTTTCACTTTCTGTCAGTATCTTTAGATATTACTACAGGGATTATCTTTATCAAACAAATAGATTTTCGGAAAATTGGAATAGCCTGAACACGTTTTATAATTTGTTTTTTCGGGGTTTCAATTGTCAACGTTTGACTTACACCTGGTATATCGTATTTATTGAAACTATCAACTTTGCATTTCCTGCATATAAAGATTGATTGATTGGAGTTTTACGCCGCACTCCCTGCATATAAAGAAATTGACGGTTTAAATAAACGATGTTCGTTTAGAATGGCTCTAATTGATATTGATACCTTTCGCGAGATTCCTCTGGGGAGAAATGCAAATATTACCATTTGATAGTATAAATTACCCACTGTAATCATAAAGTGCTACATTAGGTTCGGCACGTTATTTACTGTATACACGCCTTACTCAAATAACACGTTTTGTTGAATAATACGCCCGAAGCGTTCCGATAATTATGCCAAATGAAACTTACGATTTAAGGTCCGTTCACACGGTGCGATTTGTCATACCGACTTGCAGCATGCGGTTAAAATTGATGCTTTTAATTGGTAGACGCGATTTGTCAACCAATCAAATACATTCATTTTAATCCCATGCTGCATGATTGATTGATTGATTGTTTGGTGTTTTACGCCGCGCTCAAGATTATTTCACCTATATGGCGGCGTTGCCAGTTTTATTGTTGGAGGAAACCGGGATCTGTGCCCGGAGGAAACCCACGACCTTCCGGTGGTGACTGGCAACCATCCCACATAGGTCGTTCGAGTGAAACCTCAGTCAGAAAATTTTCCAATTTTTTTGGACTGATTGGAATTCGAACCCGAGACCCCGCATGCTACAAGTCGGTACGACTAATCGCACCGTTTGAACGCGTCTTAGGGAAAATTTTAATCGCCAGAGGCTCGTGACTTTGAAAATTAATAGACTTGAGTGATATTCATCGTAACAAACGGGCTCTCGTTAGTTAACCTCTATGTCATTTATATAAAGATGAAGTTTCCATACAGCCACTGCTAACTTTCCTAGCTCCCCCTGGCCGCTGGATATGTAGTTTTATTTGGGAATTCATTTGTTCGCTTTGTTTTGGTTAGGTGTGTTGTATAAACCCATTGTGGCTGCGTGTGTGGAGCGTTTTACGCTGTTTGTTGACTAATAGTCAGACAGAAAACAATAGCACCAGGGAATTCTCTAAATATCTCTTAACCTGTATATTTTGGGTGGAAAGTCGACTTGCAGCCTTTCATCCGAGATTGACCACTCCTTATTTTTCTAATAATCAACGGAGAATGACAACAAATTTAAGCCGAGTATCCTTTTAAGGTTCAGAAATGTGATTTCTGTAAACCGACATAGCCATACGGCAGGTTAATGTTTGTTTTACGAAGTACAAAATGATATCCTTATTATGTTCCCTTGTTCCATTTAACAAATGTTACTGTTTTACTTCTCTCGCAAAGCTATGTGTTTTTGGTAGACCGAACAATTATCCGACATTTCCATTATGTTGTAATTAAAACGACGGGCGCATTCTATGAAGTGACGAAAAACTAGATAAAGCCAATACAAACAGAACATCTTCCAAATATGCATTGGCCAAAACTTGTGTTCGTTTTCAATTTGAAGAAACATGAAAAAGGGACTGCTTGACAACAAAGCTCATTTGCGGCGGAAAATGATTTCAAACATCCACTGCATTATATATTTACCCTAACAATAGCGATCCAGTTTGGTAGATGTCTTCCCAATACACAACTTATTATTCCATGGAAACGTGACGTTTGATCCGAAGGATAATCTTAGCACTCTTCAATACCCCCCCCCCCCCACACACACACGCACGCACACGCCCGCACACACACGCGCACACACATGCAACACACTCATGCGCGCGCACACAGACTAACGCACGGGAGTTTGGCTTGAGTCAGTAACAAAATTTGGATTGATTGATTGATTGTTTGGTGTTTTATGCCGCGCTCAAGATTATTTCACTTATATGGCGGCGTTGCCAGTTTTATTGTGGGAGGAAACCGGGCTCTATGCCCGGATGAAACCCACGACCTTCCGTTGGTAACTAGCAACCATCCCATATAACAAAGTTTTCCAAAACTTTGTTATATATTGACCAAATTGTACGGATCTTCAGCTATGGCAAGAAGTCGGGTAAACTGAAATTGATCCAAATATGATAATGGGAATTGGAAGGAAAGGTTCCTAGGTTGAAGACAGACAAGGGAGTTTAGTGCTGACTTATAGTTCATTTAAACTTTTGTTCTTTTTACAAGCAATGACAGGCCGTTGGCTTAGAGGTCGAGCCACTTTTCCCTAAAGCAGTTTGTATTCTGTATAGGATAAATGCCAAGCTACTGCCGATTCTTAAAAAATAATTATTTTTTTAAGAATCGGCAGTGGCGAGGCGTTTATCCGGCTTAAACGTCAGTCTTTCCTGCCGATTATTAAGATTGATTGATTGTGTGATGTTTTACGCCGCGCTCAAGATTATTTCACTTATATGGCAGCGTTGCCAGTTTTATTGTGGGAGGAAATCGGGCTCTGTGCCCGGAGGAAACCCACGACCTTCCGCTGGTAACTGGCAACCATCCCACATAGGTCGTTCGAGTGAAACCCAGTCAGAAAATTTTCCATTTTTTGGACTGAGTGGGATTCGAACCCGCGACCCATTGGTGCCGATTATTAAGAATCGTCTGGTGCAATCTGAGCCTGGTGCCGTGTTACACACAAGTTCACTTCAAGTAAGCTCTGATATGGTAGGACTCGAGCTGTAAATATTGGGAAATAATTTTCCAAAAATATTATTTTATTAGGTGTCCAAAAATATTGCCAGATTGTCAGTTCATTGATACCTGTAAAGTTTATCATGTGTGGGAGAAAGAAAATATTTTTTCTGAATATTTTAGAGTGGGGATTCAATTTTACTGCAATCTACTCAACCCATTTCGCTATGATTTCGTTTGAATGGCGTAACGGTACAATGATTTTTTTTTAACGAAGGAAAGCATTTAAATGAGGTATTAATTTGACCAAAAAGTTAGATGCCCTTTCCCTGCATAAATCAGATTTTCATCCGATAAAACAGTCTTTGTTCCGCTACACACCATATAAAACAAGTCTGCTTTGTTTTAGATTTGACTTAAATCTTCACGTCTAGTTATATTGGCTTTTCTTAACTGAGCGATTTTGTCTTCTTAAAGTAGGCTACCTGGACATCCCGTCACATTAACTAGCCGTTAATTTACATAGCGAGTGTCTTTAAAGTGGCATGAGCTGCCAAAATGTTGATATTTTGACGTTGAAACAGAATGTTGAAATTATCGACTATTTTTCTCAAGCCGTATAATTCCGAAGCTTTTTAATGCTCCTAGTCTCGAGAATGTACGATAAAGTATTGTTTTAAACTAACGATGGCTTAGAATGAATGAATGGTCGTCCCGGTTATTTAGATTTTGTTTATTTTTCCAACACTATTCCGGTTTGTATAGGCCCCATACTGTATGGATTTTCCTCATTCCAATTCCAATCATTTAGTTGTTCGATGGCCTTCAAAGCCCCTTACTGTCGTGACGATCAGAAATTATGAAAAAAAAAAAGAATTTTGGCAGCTCATGCCACTTTAATACAGCTTTATAGATAAGGCACTTTTCACCAAATGCAATAATCCTATACATCAGATGGGCCACTTCACAAATTAATTTCACAAATCTCCTCATTAATTTATGTTTACTTTCGGGTTTTTGCTCAGCAAATGTCTTTGGATGGCTACGTCGTATTCACAAAGAGTCTTAAGATTTTCGTTAATTATATACATTCCCCCTGGTTTAAACGTGTTAATGAATAGCAGAAATAAAGGTTAGCAAACAGACCTGCTAATAGGCAAGGGGATTAAACCGTTCATGGATGTGTGGGAAAATTTCGCAAAGTTTGGAAAACTTATTGACTGGACAATAACTATAGATTTTCACCTGCCCTCGTTAATTTGGATTATCGTCTATACTAGGACAGGTTGTAAAATGTCTTAGTATTGGGCCGTTTTCTCAATTGGATGGTTTAGTCTTTTCAATGTATAGGTGATGAATTTAACACCTTCCCCAAGCCGCGTTTGTAGAAGACAAAACCGAAAGAAATTCGCAAAGAAATCACAGATAATGGAATTGACGGGATATAATGAAAGACATGGCCGTTACAGCGTTTATGTTTGCTTCTTTACGGTGCATTCAACGGACAATAGCCGAGAAAGAAAGCCAATAAGAATGCGTGCGCCGAGGCGTGTGATGTCGATCAAATGGTCTCGGGCAAGGAGAACTTTTCTCTCCCAGCCTTTTTAAAGAAAATACTGCTGCACGTGTGCACAATATAGAGGCGAGTTCCGTCAATGGAAAACGAATATTAACAGAATAAACTAAAACATATTAACATTTGAAAATACCGTTAAGTAGCGAAGTACACAAATAATTATAAATCTACCGATTAGTTTTATTTGTCGTTTAAATATTTCACCGAGCTTTCCGTTGTCCATGTTTAAGTGTAACGGTGACTCCGTTAATAATATGGCATGGTTGTTAAAATCACAGAAATGTCATCGTAAACTACTTTACAGAATCAAAACGATTAGAAGAAATTCAATCAAGAATATGTAGATTAGAAGAAAATATCAAGTCAGAACGTTGACTTCCATTTTCTCTCATTTTTTAATAACTCGAACAAACATTCATTATTGGGCGCTGTTTCGTCAACATGCAAAATTTATGACATTTTCATCTTCCTGATAATGTATATCATTTATTTTACTTCATTGAAACTCTGGTGCATTATTCTATTGGTTGATTGATTGATTGTTTGGTGTTTTACGCCGCGCTCATGATTATTTCACTTATATGGCGGCGTTGCCAGTTTTATTGTGGGAGGAAACCGGGCTCTATGCCCGGAGGAAACCCACGACCTTCCGTTGGTAACTGGCAACCATCCCACATAGGTCGTTCGAGTGAAAACCCAGTCAGAAAATTTTCCGATTTTTGGATTATTTCACTTATATGGCGGCGTTGCCAGTTTTATTGTGAGAAGAAATCGGGCTTTATGCTCGACCATCCCACATATTTTCCAAAATGTAATGAGCTGCCTAAATCAAACTTTTTTTTATTGTTCAGTCAAAATTAAAACCTTTTATGCAACTAGTAATTATATTTTTTAAATAACTTAGGCCTAATATATATTGACGTTCTTTCCATTTTTTTTTTGCTTCGGTTCACTTTTTGCCACGTTCGGTCGTTACAGGTTACATATTTACCGTTCTGTTGATAAAACAGTACAAATTTTAACAGGTCGTGCACTTTATTGGAACATGTGCCTGTGGTTATATATGTGATTTAGTGGTCGATTAACTGATGTTTTATGCTGCATTTAAGATTATTAATGTTGTATTGCGGTGTTGCTTGGAGTTTTTTTTTTCTTAAGACAGAATGAATGAAAACACTATTTTCATTCTTCTTTTTTCATCTTTAGACAGAATGAATGAAGACACTATTTTCATTCTTTTTTTTTTTCTTTAGACAGAATGAATGAAACCACTATTTTCATTCTTCTTTTTTTCTTTAGGCAGAATGAATGAAACCACTATTTTCATTCTTTTTTTTTCATCTTTAGACAGAACGAATGAAGACACTATTTTCATTCTTCTTTTTTTCTTTAGACAGAATGAATGAAACCACTATTTTCATTCTTTTTTTTTCATCTTTAGACAGAATGAATGAAAACACTATTTTCATTCTTTTTTTTTTCTTTAGACAGAATGAATGAAACCACTAGTTTCATTCTTTTTTTCATCTTTAGACAGAATGAATGAAAACACTATTTTCATTCTTTTTTTTTCTTTAGACAGAATGAATGAAAACACTATTTTCATTCTTTTTTTTTCTTTAGACATAATGAATGAAAACACTATTTTCATTCTTTTTTTTTTCTTTAGACAGAATGAATGAAACCACTATTTTCATTCTTTTTTTTCATCTTTAGACAGAATGAATGAAAACACTATTTTCATTCTTTTTTTTCATCTTTAGACATAATGAATGAAAACACTATTTTCATTCTTTTTTTTTCTTTAGACAGAATGAATGAAACCACCGTTTCCATTCTTTTTTTTTCTTCTTTAGACAGATACAAGACTTGTGTCAGTTTGACGGACTATCGGTCTACCCACTGCATCAGTGAAGTTCCTGAAAAAGTAAAAAAAATTGATATAAACATGGATTTTAAAAACATTTGATGTCCAACAACTTCGAAGTCCTTTTCAGAACTTACCCTTTTTTAACAGTGATAACCTTACGATTATCATTTAACAATTGTCTTTCGAGACGAACGTTCACGCCTACTAATGACTTGGATTGGAACAACGACAAAAATAATAAAACTGGGTCAAAATTACACGTACTTTTTTAATATTAGACTTATGAGCAACCCATCATAAGTAGTACCAGAAGTATATCAAGGGGAAGTATGTAACTAGCTATCTCCCCGTGTAAACGACATTGTCCACAAGCCAGTTGAAATAACGTATCATATGACGTTTGTGCGCAAATGGCCTGGTATCCTCTGCGCATAAAACAATTTCCGAAATAATTACTCTGGAATTGTGGGAAAAGCCTTTTTGCTCAGCAGTGTTTTAGAAACTTTTGAATATAATATCTAAATACATATTCATTATATAACATACATGTGAATAATTTCTTTAGCAACGGTTAAGTTATTGATCAAAAAATTGAAATCCGACACACAAAGTCGCTTCGCAGGAGATGCTATCGCTCATTCGCTGGGCTCGCCTCTGTCAGACGAGGGCTGTTTGCCGGAGGCCGGTGAACTGTCCAGGCAGTGATCGAGGCCATTCGACACAAGCGACTAAATCAAACCATAAGAGTTTGGCGATTGAATTCACTGTTCATTACTTCGCGATTGTACCACGTTTATTTTCATCATCACTGCTAGCTTGCCAACTACCTTGTCATCCGTAGAGTTTATAGGCCTACTTTCAGTTTCAGTCATATAAACCAGGGGACGTTTTTATATTTGGGCAGGATTCGATCAAAACTGGCAGAGGGCGCTGTAGTAGTTAATTGACTCCAGCTGACTTGTGGACAATGCCGTTTACACGGGGAGATAGCTAGTTACATACTTCCCCTTGATAGACTTCTGGTAGTACACATAATATTTCGATATTTTTCTTAAGTAAATGTCAAACTTTAGGTTTGGTTGGTTAGTTGGTTGTTTTAGCTTATTGGCGCGTCCATTGGTATGAATATGGAACGCCATACTAGTGAGTAATTATTACCTTGAACGATTAAGAAAACGGTGATGTTTGAACGGAATAAAACAATATATTGAATGTCTCTGTACAAGAGTACATGTTAGTACGATTGAGAACTACTTAACCTCTTCAGATGTTAAAACATGCAATACAATTGAGCTTACACTCGTATACCATTTACAGATATGCAAATATACAGTGGCGACAAATGGGAAGATATACAGATAAGTCAGTCGGGTGTCACTTGACAATTATACTGTCGTAAATTCAATGTGTATACACTCAATTATATTAAAATCGGTGTGTATTTCTAATATATCTAGCTACAGCCTGATATACCTTGTTGGTATTTTTAGAAGGGCCTAGAACATTGTCCATGTTGGGTTGATTAATACCCAAAACCAATCAGATCGGTGATAAGAACATTTCTTTGATAAATATACTTAATGCAGTCAAACCAAAAATGTTCTAAGGTCTCCTGCATATTACATACATCACACAAGTCTGTGTCAGACAGATGGGAACTGCTCACTAGTCCGAATGTTCACCGGTTCGAAGGTTCAATGGTTCACTAGTCCGAAGGTTCACTATTCAGAACATCCCTTAGGCATTATATTCTCTGCTACTGACTTGCAGCGCAGATTAGCATTGAGGCACATTGTAGCAAAATCAAGGCGAGCAGCTCAGAAAAGCGAGTTGCATTTGTGAGAAAAAAAATACAAGGAATTCATCGCAAAATCAAAACGAAAAACTTCCGTTTGTGCCTCGCACCAATCTGACCCAGTCTAACCACGAATTAGACCAGACACATTATTTGCCCGGGCCTTAAGAAGGTTGGATTTTGTCTGCATACATATCCGGTCGTCTTTCTAATTTTCGGGAAAAGTAGATGATGGGTAGGGTAGAATGGTCCCGGGAACCCGTTAATGGTCGTTGTTTTCTTCTAGACAAAAAAGAGCGATAAACTATGTCTTATTGTTGTTTGGAGGATGATATCGGTACTGCTCTTCGGACTAGGGAACCACAACTATGTCTTATTGTCGTTTGAAGGATGATATCGGTACTGCTCTTCGGACTAGGGAACCATAACTATGTCTTATTGTCGTTTGGAGGATGATATCGGTACCGCTCTTCGGACTAGTGAACCCTCTCATTCGGACTAGTAGACATTCGGACTAGTAGACATTCGGACTAGTGAACCCTTCTCAGACAGATGGAATCTGAAAAGGTAAGATTTTAGGGGAATATGGCCAGAGTAAATAAATAAATACAAATGGACATTAACATGAAAAATAAACTGTAATCCCCAAATTGTTTGAACCCTTGACTGAATGCTGTTCGTAAAAGTGTGTATGTTCTTTGTAAACGAAAGATAAGAAATCAACGACTTGCTAGCCCTGCTGTCTATACCAAGTGAAAAGTCTTCAGTCAACTAGCTAATGAAATGAAAAACAGCGGAGTGAACAATTGGTGTCGCTAGGCACCAATGACAATGCTTAAGCATAAAAGCCTAGCTCAAGTTGGAGGCCACGGAGACTGCACCACCGCTAAGCTTTTAGTATGCTGATCAATATGTAGATTTTAACTGAAGAAAACTCTCAAAATCCTTACCAAAAAAAAAAATATACAAATGCTTTCATTCAAAGGCCTTCCCAAACGTAGAATTATACAATATCGACGTTATGAACTAACATAACTGTTCAAACTAGTCGAATCAAACGGAGCTACTGGCAACACGTTTTCACTTCATCATTCACTAACTTGGCCCCCTCCATTTGAAACATTAGCGCTAAATCCAAATTGGCCATATTCAACAGTTGAAATGTTTTTAAAGTTAATTCTACTGATCATGACCCATTTTACACTACATAGTATACGACTGGATTTGGTTTTATACGCAAAGTAATGAAATAATGAATATTATGAGCATATAAAAAAATCAGATCGTCAAAAAAAATACAGATCGTCATAGTAAAGCACCGGATTGTCAGCCCTTATGTTTCAGGCGCGTATTTTGTAGACGCGCGAATGACGTCACCTATGCGATTTATAGCTATACTTTCAGATGCCGTTTAACTCTTTATTGGTACAAATATTCATTTATAATTGGCATGGAACTAAAGTGCATTACCCGATATGTATGGTCAGCTTCGATCACTCGGTGTGTATTATTTTCTTTTAAGTTAAAAAGACGAGAGTTGTACAATGCAACAAAAAGAGCGAAAACCTATTTTGTGTTTTATGTATCCATGAATCGGAAATAAACTCCTATTTTTACAACTTTCAGTACCGTGTCTCTTAGATGTCCTCCGGATGGTTTATTGTTAAACTGTAACCAAGGGATAATTTGGTAAAACCTCGGACGTTCTCACACAAATGTGAAATAGGTACATAGCGGATTTTCGTATAAATGGGTTTTGTCTTTTGCTCTGATTTTGTAAGAAAAATTAGAAAATATCGAGATGACACTACAGCTATACAGTTGGTACACACCACGTTATTGTACAGTTAATCGTGTGTGATCTTTCAACCTTTCCCCGAAAATGAATGCCTTGTTTTAGATCTAGTTATGTCAGAGCTTGTATACATGTATTTGTACTTGTCAAACTGTATTGCTTTGATTTACCGCCAGTCATATTCCCAGAAATGACTTCTCGTACAATATTTTTTATTATTGTATTTTATATTCGAAATAAGTACACATTTTCCCCCAAATAAAGGGCCATTTTATGTGTAATAATGCCACAGAGGTTGTACATTGTCCACTTGTCAAATGTTATTTCTTCAGTTTACAGCCATTCTGATATATCTCTGAGTCGTTTATAGCCAACGAGCGTGTAACAATGGCGAGAAATATGTCTGGCGATACTTGTCCAATTTTCTTTTACTTGCACATATGTGTGTGTGTAAAATCAATGAATTTGAATAAAGAATTAGGCCTACTGCTTCTCAAATGTTTAGTTGACAAAACGAAAATTGTACAATGCAACAAATAGAGCGAAAACCCATATTGTGTTTTTCGTATCAAAGAATCGGAACTAAAATTCGATTTTTACAACCTTTAGTACCGTTTTGCTTAAATTGCCTCCGGATGGTTCATTGTTGAACTGTCAACGGGAGGTAATTTGGAATAAACTCTGACGTTCACACATATGTGTGAAATTGGGTCAAGCCGCAGTTAAGCTTATCCTCAAGTATTAACAAAGAATTGTATCTATTGGCAGTCATTTGATCAGCGTGATCGGCGTCAGTTGCCCGTGTGATTTATTTTACGGTTTTGCAGCAATGAAACGAAAACCATATTCGAACCCTTCGATCGATAAGTGGGATACTTCGATAGAAGAACTGGGAAAAATCATGTCCATATACATATTAAAGAATTTAATTGACATGATTAATGGAAATTCGGTTATTTTTGAAAGGTCTAGAGAAAAAAAAACCTCAATGCACATAAAACCATTACGTTTCTCCTTGTGTGAAGAAATTTAAAGTGGGATGAGCTGCCAAATATAGTAATAATTATGTTGAAAAAAAAATTCGCTAATTGTGCGTCCCTTGAATGGGTTCATTGGGGGGGGGGGGGGCATCTAGTGCTGTAAATAATAAAGAGTGGCAAATTCAATCAAACTCAAGTAGGATCTTTGAAACCTGTGCAACATCGGATGAATTTGTAACATGTATTTATGACTTTACAGGTGGGGCCTGAGTTGCAGAGTTTCTTTTAGAAAACTGAAAATTGAACTCCACATACTAAATGTTTTACCCAGAAGACGGGAGAGTTGAAGATTAGCACAATCTAAACAAAATCACATGGATATGGAAAAAACATTGATTTCATTCAATCAGTATATTTATATACAGAATTTACATTGAAAAATGACATAGAAGGACAATTTTCTGAATTATTTAAAGTGGCATGAGCTGCCAAAATTCCCACTTTTTCATAATTTCTGATCGTCACGACAATAAGAGGCTTTGAAGGCCATCGAAAAACTAAATGATTGGCGTTGGAATGAGGAAAATCCATACAATATGTGGCCTGTACGAACCGAAAACGTGTTCGAAAAGTAAACAAAATTTAAATAACCGGGACGACCATTCATTCATTCTAACCAAAGTTAGTTCAAAACAATACTTTATAGTGTATTTTGAGACTAGAAGCCTTGAGAATAATAGCCAATAATTTCAACATTCTGTTTTAACGTCAAAATATCAACATTTTGACAGCTCATGCCACTTTAAGTTACGTCAAATATGCGCATATAATGTGAACTAAAAGGATCCCTTCCCTTGTTCGTTTTTTACGTTCTGGTTTTAAAATTTAAATGGATTTAACTCCTCGTAAAGATATTTCTCGGCTCTCTGGTTATTACTGAATGAACGAGGCTTAATTAACTCCGGTCTGTATTTTTGTCAAGGATTCGTGGAGATACAGATTCAAGGCTGACTATTTAGGTCTGTATTTTTGGTCCTTTTTCGTGTTGTAATTTCAAACTCGGGCGAGGAAAAATGCAATAGTATCACTCGGATTGTATGTTTCCTTCTGGGTAGGCAGTCCAGTTAATGATATATTTCAAGTGGCTAATTTCCGTCTTGAGTTTTTAACTGTAACATCTTGTGGGAAACTCTTGTGGCCTTTGAATTTAGGTTCATTAAGCCCATGGCAATTACGGAGAGTTCTGGTTGATTGAGGCCATTACTTCGCCCCATTAAACAGGGTGATTTAAGTAACAGTAGCTAAATCCTCAACATGCCCTAAGAAAGAAATCGAGGGGATTATATACTTATATGGACGTATCCTTATTCAGTCAAGCGATCAGGGGAGATAATACAATGAGCCGTTGGGCTTATCTTGGGCATTGTTCAATACAAGATGGTGCAACCATTATCATTAGAACAAGTATGTTTTCCGGATTGGTCTCAAAAAAGGATTTAAAAAATCTCAATGACCTGCAGGAGTGGACACCGATCCGCCTATTTTTCTCACGCCAACTTCTTGGGGATTATCTTCCCTCAGTCCTGTCACTTGTATACTTCCGGAAATGAAATGTATTTTATCAGAAACTTCGACTTTATCAAGATTAGTCAAACCCCTCTTTTAAATTAAAAAAAATTAGATTTTCAGACACACTTAAGTCTAAATTTTAAGTGATTGATTGGAAACCAAACATCGCGGTGAAAAATGTGCGTCAGGGGTGAAAAGATTCAATCTTTATTGAAACGATGTCGTTAGAGCCAGACAAACGATATATTTAATAGTGTGCGTCATAGGTAGAAACCCATAATGGAAACGGTCTAATCGGTGTGCGTTGGAAGTAGTCATACTCAATCGCCATCCGAACGTTATATGTAGTGTGCGCTAGTGGTAGACCGCAGTGGTTTCTCTAATGAGCGATCTATCATGTGTACTTCTGAGGTGGAGAGACTCGATTGTGAAACGATTTTAACATATAAAGATCTACCCAAGTTAGAAACCAGTCTTCTGGTAGTATAAAGGGGCCTGGGTGGCCCAATCGGCTAGAGTTATAGTCCCTCAATCCGACAGAAGTCTCCCATCGATACGGCGCGGGTTTGAATCCCACTCAAAACAAATACAAATATTTAAAGACCCACTTGCCGCCATAGCCTGTTTGACATTTGTTAAGAAAACATATTTACACGAGCTTACTACAGCTAAAACCACTAAAATTAAACATAGGAGATAGAAAACATGTGCAGTTAGGTTTAGAATTTATAAATGAGGTTGAGAAACAAACGAAGCTCGAAAACAACAAGCGATCTGTGTCGGTTAACTTAAATGTTGGATTACCTTATTTAAGGCCTTTTTGTCTGTGGTTTGCACTCTGCAGGCTTTTATAGTCTCTTCTACCCAATTGTTAGTCTGTATTTCTCAGTTTGTAATTTAATGTAAAATTATACTGTGTCGCTTGTGAGCATGCTCAGGTTTGGAGTTTGTTTACATTGCGGGTGTTTTTCAATTTCAAATTCACAATACTAAATGATGCCAAAACTTTCAATTTCTGGTAAAAATAGAAGGTTCATTTTTTCTTCTGTGTGGGAAAATACAGAAAACCGCCCACTGTTTTTAATGTAAACAATATTCTGGATTTTCGTGGTGAGTGTGCCTTTAAAAGTAGAGTGGCTTTTTCACGAGAGACCAGAGTTTAGGGGTATAACTTTCACTGACCAGCCGTTCATTGATCAGGCGGTTATCGTATCGTTTTGTCTTTGATTCTTTATTTTTTAAATCCTTTCATTATTCCCATTTTTGTTGTGAAGCACACAAGAAGCTATCAGTTGCGTTTTTGTCGGTTGACAGACAATAACAAATATTTATGTGGTGTGCATACGCTTCGAAGTTGTCAAAAACCGTCGGTGAAAAAAACAATTACGACGCCTTAGTTTTGTGTTATAATATTCATTTTTGTCGGTCAAAAAAGGTATCTAATGGCTTTGTACATATCTTGATATGTCTCTGAAAAAGAACAGATTATACGCTGAGTATCACAGACCAAACAACAGGGTTACAGCCAATCTCCATAAGCAGGTTTCTATAGTACATGTTTTCAATACTCAATGTACATGGGGTTTTGCCAAATAAGGTACAAAAGTAAAAGTAGAGTTAAGAAATGTTTGAAACTCTCTTTAAACGTCGGTTCCATACTAATGATAAAAAATTAAGACATCACCACGTAGTAAGTTGTTTGTGAACAACACGAGCTTTCGTCACCTGTAACACCGGTATAGGTGTCGAAAGCTCGTGTTGTTCAAAAACAACTAACTACGTGGTAATGTCTTAATTTTTTATCAATAAAAGTAGAGTTGGCACAAACAAAGTTTCGATTAATTAAAAAGAGTCAAGAGTGTGATCAAATTAATCTATTAAGGCAAACTTCTGTAACTGGATCCTATTTATTTGAAAATCAATGTACTAAGTCAGCATTCTATATATTTATGACCACTAAAACACACGTGCACAGGGAAAATCTTCTTGTCTAAAATAACCATGGAGACAAGTTTCCAATTAGGTTAAAAAGAGGTATATCATTTAGACCTTTAAACCCCATAAATTGTTGTAACAAACCAAACCTATGATATTTCATTAGGTTGACGACTGACAGTATTCTATAGATGAGGATTACACCGGTAGTTCTATGTCGGCACTTGCCGGAGGGCATTGCTATTGTGGTCGTGTTTATGGGGACGTGGATCTGTCACGGGAAAGCCCACCCAAACCAAAACGGTTTTCCGAGCTCAAGCACGAACGACCAGCCTGCGAGGCAGTCAATGTTGTCCGAAAAGAAAACAACGGTTACGGCATAGATTACATCAGCTGTATTTACTGTCCCAGAGAAGTTTTGGAGGCCACGTGCGTACACTGGTTCTTGTCTCGTTCCAGTAAACAACATTTCAAATCAAATTACTGAGACGTCTTTGTTAACGAACGAATGGCGTTCCATCTTAATACACCAAGTACACCGCGGATATTGTTCGATTTCCGGTGCCGCGGTTTCCCACGTGTCCTATTTAAATCAAGTTTCCCCAATCTTCTTTGGAAATAGTTAAAGGGGCATGAGCTGCCGAAATTCACACTTTTTCCATAATTTCTGATCGTCACGACAGTAAGAGGCTTTGAAGGCCATCGAAAAACTAAATGATTGGCGTTGGAATGAGGAAAATCCATACAGTATGTGCCCTGTACGAACCGAAAACATGTTCGAAAAGTAGCAAAATTTAAATAACCGGGACGACCATTCATTCATTCTAAGCCACAGTTAGTTCAAAACAATACTTTATCGTACATTTTCGAGACTAGAAGCACTAAAAAGCTTCTGAATTATGAGTCTTGAGAAAAATAGCCGATAATTTCAACATTCTGTGTTAATGTCAAAATATCAACATTTTGGCAGCTCATGCCCCTTTAAGTGAGTCGAGATGATATAAAGTTTAACCGTTGCCATAATATGGCTGACGAGCTGCTGCAGTATAAACATATAGCTTGTACAGCAAACCTTGGGCAGATTCTTACGCCAGAACAAGACGTCTTTATGCAAATGTTTACCTGAAAAATGAATTTTAGTCTAAGAGAGGATATAAAACATTGCCTTGAAGTTACCACTTCTGTATGCTAATTAAAAGGACATGCCCCTAAAATTTTGTTGAAATAACATTAGCTGAGGGTTTATTATTTTTTCAAAAAGTATAAATAAGCACTTTCATCTGATATAAATCTGTATTTAAAATGTTGATATTTTGACGTACACACAGAATGTTGAAATTATCAGCTATTTTTCTCGAGACGTATAATTCAGAAGCTTTTTAGTGCTTCTAGTCTCAAAAATGTACGATAAAGTATTGTTTTGAACTAACTTTGACTTAGAATGAATGAATGGTCCTCCCGGTTATTTAAATTTTGCTACTTTTCGAACACGTTTTCGGTTCGTACAGGGCACATACTGTATGGATTTTCCTCATTCCAACGCCAATCATTTAGTTTTTCGCTGGCCTTCAAAGCCTCTTACTGTCGTGACGATTAGAAATTATGAAAAAAGTGTGAATTACGGCAGCTCATGCCCCTTTAAAGACAACTATTTCGTAAAAGAACAAAAATCCATACTGGAAGACATCTTACGGCTGTGTTCTCTCTAGGCCTACATACAACACTTACAATTGTACGATCTGGCAAATGTGAAGAGAACTTGATTATTTTATTGATTGAGGTTTTACACCGGACTCAAGCTCGCCGTTTCATGTTAATGGGTGGGGAAACCTCGCACATCACACAGGTATACCTGGCAACTATTTCACGCCAGAACATCATGTAAAACCCCATGCATTTACAGTGAATAGGTTTCAAACTATTAACAGGCTTGTGCTGGATGGGTTTCAAACTATTAACAGGCTTGTGCTGGATGGGTTTCAAACTATTAACAGGCCTGTGTTGGATGGGTTTCAAACAATTAACAGACTTGTGCTGGATGGGTTTCAAACAATTAACAGGCTTGTGTTGGATGGGTTTCAAACAATTAACAGGCTTGTGTTGGATGGGTTTCAAACTATTGACAGACTTGTGCTGGATGGGTTTCAAACTATTAACAGGCTTGTGTTGGGTGGGTTTCAAACTATTAACAGGCTTGTGTTGGATGGGTTTCAAACTATTGACAGACTTGTGCTGGATGGGTTTCAAACTATTAACAGGCTTGTGTTGGATGGGTTTCAAACTATTAACAGGCTTGTGTTGGATGGGTTTCAAACTATTAACAGGCTTGTGTTGGATGGGTTTCAAACTATTAACAGGCTTGTGTTGGATGGGTTTCAAACTATTAACAGGCTTGTGCTGGATGGGTTTCAAACTATTAACAGACTTGTGCTGAATGGGTTCCAAACAATTAACAGGCTTGTGTTGGATGGGTTTCAAACTATTAACAGGCTTGTGTTGGATGGGTTTCAAACAATTAACAGGCTTGTGTTGGATGGGTTTCAAACTATTAACAGGCTTGTGCTGGATGGGTTTCAAACTATTGACAGACTTGTGCTGGGTGGGTTTCAAACTATTAACAGACTTGTGCTGGATGGGTTTCAAACTATTAACAGGCTTGTGCTGGATGGGTTTCAAACTATTGACAGACTTGTGCTGGTGAGAAACCTATTTACAGTGGATTGGTTTCAAACTATTAACAGGCTTGTGCTGGATGGGTTTCAAACTATTAACAGGCTTGTGCTGGATGGGTTTCAAACTATTGACAGACTTGTGCTGGTGAGAAACCTATTTACAGTGGATGGGTTTCAAACTATTAACAGGCTTGTGCTGGATGGGTTTCAAACTATTAACAGGCTTGTGCTGGATGGGTTTCAAACTATTAACAGGCTTGTGCTGGATGGGTTTCAAACTATTGACAGACTTGTGCTGGATGGGTTTCAAACTATTAACAGGCTTGTGCTGGATGGGTTTCAAACTATTAACAGACTTGTGCTGGATGGGTTTCAAACTATTAACAGACTTGTGCTGGATGGGTTTCAAACTATTGACAGACTTGTGCTGGATGGGTTTCAAACTATTAACAGGCTTGTGCTGGATGGGTTTCAAACTATTAACAGGCTTGTGTTGGATGGGTTTCAAACTATTGACAGACTTGTGTTGGATGGGTTTCAAACTATTAACAGGCTTGTGTTGGATGGGTTTCAAACTATTGACAGACTTGTGCTGGATGGGTTTCAAACTATTAACAGGCTTGTGCTGGATGGGTTTCAAACTATTAACAGGCTTGTGCTGGATGGGTTTCAAACTATTAACAGACTTGTGCTGGATGGGTTTCAAACTATTGACAGACTTGTGCTGGATGGGTTTCAAACTATTAACAGGCTTGTGCTGGATGGGTTTCAAACTATTAACAGGCTTGTGCTGGATGGGTTTCAAACTATTAACAGGCTTGTGCTGGATGGGTTTCAAACTATTAACAGGCTTGTGCTGGATGGGTTTCAAACTATTAACAGGCTTGTGTTGGATGGGTTTCAAACTATTGACAGACTTGTGCTGGATGTGTTTCAAACTATTAACAGGCTTGTGCTGGATGGGTTTCAAACTATTAACAGGCTTGTGTTGGGTGGGTTTCAAACTATTAACAGGCTTGTGCTGGATGGGTTTCAAACTATTAACAGACTTGTGCTGGATGGGTTTCAAACTATTAACAGACTTGTGCTGGATGGGTTTCAAACTATTAACAGGCTTGTGTTGGATGGGTTTCAAACTATTAACAGACTTGTGCTGGATGGGTTTCAAACTATTAACAGACTTGTGCTGGATGGGTTTCAAACAATTAACAGACTTGTGTTGGATGGGTTTCAAACTATTAACAGACTTGTGTTGGATGGGTTTCAAACTATTAACAGACTTGTGCTGGATGGGTTTCAAACAATTAACAGACTTGTGTTGGATGGGTTTCAAACTATTAACAGACTTGTGCTGGATGGGTTTCAAACTATTAACAGGCTTGTGCTGGATGGGTTTCAAACTATTGACAGACTTGTGCTGAATGGGTTTCAAACTATTAACAGGCTTGTGCTGGATGGGTTTCAAACTATTAACAGGATTGTGCTGGATGGGTTTCAAACTATTGACAGGCTTGTGTTGGATGGGTTTCAAACTATTAACAGACTTGTGCTGGATGGGTTTCAAACTATTAACAGGCTTGTGCTGGATGGGTTTCAAACTATTAACAGACATGTGCTGGATGGGTTTCAAACTATTAACAGGCTTGTGCTGGATGGGTTTCAAACTATTGACAGACTTGTGCTGGATGGGTTTCAAACTATTAACAGGCTTGTGCTGGATGGGTTTCAAACTATTAACAGGCTTGTGCTGGATGGGTTTCAAACTATTAACAGACTTGTGCTGGATGGGTTTCAAACTATTAACAGACTTGTGCTGGATGGGTTTCAAACTATTAACAGACTTGTGCTGGATGGGTTTCAAACTATTAACAGACTTGTGTTGGATGGGTTTCAAACTATTAACAGACTTGTGCTGGATGGGTTTCAAACTATTAACAGACTTGGGCTGGATGGGTTTCAAACAATTAACAGACTTGTGTTGGATGGGTTTCAAACTATTAACAGACTTGTGTTGGATGGGTTTCAAACTATTAACAGACTTGTGCTGGATGGGTTTCAAACTATTAACAGGCTTGTGCTGGATGGGTTTCAAACTATTAACAGGCTTGTGTTGGATGGGTTTCAAACTATTAACAGGCTTATGCTGGATGGGTTTCAAACTATTAACAGGCTTGTGCTGGATGGGTTTCAAACTATTAACAGGCTTGTGCTGGGTGGGTTTCAAACTATTAACAGGCTTGTGCTGGGTGGGTTTCAAACTATTAACAGACCTGTGCCGGGTGGGTTTCAAACTATTAACAGGCTTGTGCTGGGTGGGTTTCAAACTATTAACAGACCTGTGACGGGTGGGTTTCAAACTATTAACAGGCTTGTGTTGGATGGGTTTCAAACTATTAACAGGCTTGTGCTGGATGGGTTTCAAACTATTAACAGACTTGTGCTGGATGGGTTTCAAACTATTAACAGGCTTGTGTTGGATGGGTTTCAAACTATTAACAGGCTTGTGTTGGATGGGTTTCAAACTATTAACAGGCTTGTGCTGGATGGGTTTCAAACTATTAACAGGCTTGTGTTGGATGGGTTTCAAACTATTAACAGGCTTGTGCTGGATGGGTTTCAAACTATTAACAGGCTTGTGTTGGATGGGTTTCAAACTATTAACAGGCTTGTGTTGGATGGGTTTCAAACTATTAACAGACTTGTGCTGGATGGGTTTCAAACTATTAACAGACTTGTGTTGGATGGGTTTCAAACTATTAACAGGACTGTGCTGGATGGGTTTCAAACTATTAACAGACTTGTGCTGGATGGGTTTCAAACTATTAACAGGCTTGTGCTGGATGGGTTTCAAACTATTAACAGACCTGTGCTGGGTGGGTTTCAAACTATTAACAGGCTTGTGCTGGATGGGTTTCAAACTATTAACAGGCTTGTGCTGGATGGGTTTCAAACTATTAACAGACCTGTGCTGAATGGGTTTCAAACTATTAACAGGCTTGTGCTGGTGAGAAACCTATCTTTCTTTTACAGTGGATGGGTTTCAAACAATTAACAGGCTTGTGCTGGATGGGTTTCAAACAATTAACAGGCTTGTGCTGGATGGGTTTCAAACTATTAACAGGCTTGTGCTGGATGGGTTTCAAACTATTAACAGGCTTGTGTTGGATGGGTTTCAAACTATTAACAGGCTTGTGTTGGATGGGTTTCAAACTATTAACAGGCTTGTGTTGGATGGGTTTCAAACTATTAACAGACTTGTGCTGGATGGGTTTCAAACAATTAACAAACTTGTGCTGGATGGGTTTCAAACTATTAACAGGCTTGTGTTGGATGGGTTTCAAACTATTAACAGGCTTGTGCTGGATGGGTTTCAAACTATTAACAGGCTTGTGCTGGATGGGTTTCAAACTAATAACAGACCTGTGCTGGGTGGGTTTCAAACTATTAACAGGCTTGTGCTGGATGGGTTTCAAACTATTAACAGGCTTGTGTTGGATGGGTTTCAAACTATTAACAGGCCTGTGTTGGATGGGTTTCAAACTAATAACAGACCTGTGCTGGGTGGGTTTCAAACTATTAACAGGCTTGTGTTGGATGGGTTTCAAACTATTAACAGGCTTGTGCTGGATGGGTTTCAAACTATTAACAGGCTTGTGCTGGATGGGTTTCAAACTATTAACAGACTTGTGCTGGGTGGGTTTCAAACTATTAACAGGCTTGTGTTGGATGGGTTTCAAACTATTAACAGGCTTGTGTCGGATGGGTTTCAAACTATTAACAGGCTTGTGTCGGATGGGTTTCAAACTATTAACAGACCTGTGCTGGGTGGGTTTCAAACTATTAACAGGCTTGTGTTGGATGGGTTTTAAACAGGCTTGTGCTGGTGAGAAACCTATCTTTCTATACTGACTGAGCTACTGGGGCCAACTCATTGGTCGCAATCCGTGGAAACAAAACGTCTACAGCTTGTACAACTTGAACAAAATATAAGTGGCTGGAATGTAATGCATTGGTGTTAGACATACGTTACTTATAAAAACTGAAATACATATTTACATGCTCCTTTTCCGGATTGATTGGTTGGTTGATTGAACTATGTTTTAAACCGTACCCAAGATTTGTCTACTTAGTTGGCGGCGTTAGGAGAAAAGCCCAATCTTTCTTTCTAGAGCAAACGCCCGAGCAAGTGAACCCACTTGTAATCTTTTTTAGACGCAAAAGTCCGTGATTTCCTGATTTTGTTGAAAGGTAACTACAGAAGAAATGACAGAAAAGTTCCGCATAAATATACGAGGGTACATTTAGGGAATGATGAATTGTTTTCACTTTAACCCATAACATAATATGACTATATGTTAAAGATTACAGAATGACAAAAACAAAAACAACCAAGAACATATTTTGTGTCTGTCACAAATATCTTCACCGTAAGTTTACACCATGAAGTTTCTTATTGTATGTGGTAAACCAGTCGCCTTTACTTGAACTCTCTGGTTGTCGTTGCCTTTATATTGACATAGAGGGCCTTCTTTACTTGGATGCGATTATTGCGTTTACCCAAGACCTGGAAGTCGGGACAGAATTAGTGGACAAATGAAAGTAAACACGAGTCCCCGGCGGAAGATAAAGAACTTTATTCAGCAGAATAAATTCGGAGCCTATAATTTGTATTTCAAACCTAACGTCTGGACATCGCAAAACTATCGAGTCAACTTGACCAAGCCAAGTTGACTTAGTGAAAAAAGTCACCGTCTGTCAAATATGACTACCGAAGAGTCAGTTATGTTATAAGAGGTCTGTAAACAGTAAGCGTCTGGCTATCAGGTTGAAATACCGTCAGTAAATATTAGACTGTTTGTAGTTTAAATTTTAATACCGAGTACTGAGTATAATTAATTCCAGTAAACCGATATTTTAGAGATTTTATCGTTGTATGAATTTCAAATAAACTTTTGAACTTGTGTTGATTAAAAAATCTAAGCCGCCTGGTCACTTAAGAAGATTCAGTTTTGTTCGAGCTGATGTTGTATTCTGTTATTAAATATTTAAAAAGTTACATGTACTTATTGAAAGCTTATTCGTATAAAATCACAAAAATTAAGAATAGGGTACACGATGTGTGTCCATTTAGGTATAAAATGTATACACGATGGCACTAAGGAGAGAGTGGAATCGAAGCCCGGATGCAAGTACAACAACAACGATCAGAAACCAGTTAACAATTGTACTGTCTTTTTATTGTAGTTTACACTCTTCACTTTGAAAAAAAAATTTTTTTTTTACAATTTCAGGTCAAATTTAGGTCATATTTGTGACAGTCTAGCTTGTCCAGCCTTTATCATCAGGTTTATTAACTATGTTTGGATTTCCCCTTAGCTTACTGAAGAAAAGATATTGTGAGTGTGTAAGGTTATGTTGGTTTCTAGAATTAGCTAAACCCGTAACATTTTCTTGATACACAGTCTCAACTTACGTTTATTTCTGAGTGGTGCATGTGAGGAGGGGGCGAATATCCTTTTTTATGTGAAAACGACTTGCATACCACGCTTGAACGTCGATAAATATCAGCCCAAAACCTACTATTCCCTATCAGATAAAAATTTAGAACAAGGTAAAAATAAAAGTTTTCTATTGAGTAAAGACATATATTTAACAAGTGGAGTTCCTCGTTACTAAGATTAACAGTATCACTTAATCCTAAGCCGAAAAAAGGGTGCCGCGTAACCTGTTCTAGTTTAAATCAACAGACTGAAGCCAGTGGGTGTAGATGCTGAACAAACTGGGTTTGGCACTAGATAGGTTTTATCTTTTGCTAGTCGTTTTTGCAATTATCCAACGCCAATCCAGAGGCAACAACAATAAGACTGGGAGTCTTAGCAACCATCCATAAGACGAAGTGTTTCATTCCTTATTGCTAACAACTGAAGAGAAATGGCGCATTTCCATAATTCAACGTTTATGGTGATGGTGTATATTTATGAGCTTGCGTTGTAATATCTGATGATGAGAGTAGCTATACTCTCGTAAGCTCATAAATTTACACCATCGTGTACATTTAGTTCGAGTTGTTCAATATCTTTTGGCTTAAGTAAAACCACTCCATAGTAGAATTTATTTCTACTTTTACTGGGATTTTCTTCAGCATTTACACGTTTATTGGACGTTTAGACATTCTTGGTGTGGTGTTTATTAAAATGTGATGAAGTAACATTTGATTTTGGATTTAAAATTTACACATTCAAAGGAATCGTTATATATCTGCGGGATCCTTTCCTTTTTGAAAATCGCTCCCCATCTGTTTTCCAGAGCTAGCAAATAATTTTCTGTTTTCTCAGAGGCACGAAAATCGCCCTGATACAATTACGGTCCCTTTGTTCCAGGGGGTTTTGGGTTTCAGGTCTTTTGTGTTTTCCTAGTGTAATCTTATCCGGGAACCAAGTCGGATCAAGGCAGGGCTCAAATGTCGATCTAATAGGGTGGGAACTTTACCAATTATACATTCTAATACTAATGAGACTAAGTTTGTCTTTAATAGAACAAATCACGCGATTCTAGACATGCCGGTGATTCTAAATATGACAACCCAAAGCTTTATCACGCCTCGTCCAAAAAGAACAATTCCAACGTCCCGGTAAGTCGAGAGAAATTGGTCTCAACAGGTGTTTTAAAAGGGACCTTTATGTGAAAGACAAGGGTCATCCTATAAATTCTTGTTTTTTTTTTCTTGAAAAGTTTGAAACAGATATATGACAACCAAGAGGAACTGGAGTTCATGCAGCTGTTTTTAATATTGCAGAATTTCTTTGCTTTGCTTTAATTTCCCCTTGGAAAAATGACAGAAATTAAAGAAATACAGCCCACGCTAATTGGTTAAATACCTTGTTGGAGAATCTTCAAAACATGTAGAAGGTTGTCTTTCTTACTAGGCTGATATGCCTAATTTTATAGAAATTTGCCCATGAGAAACCTCATTTTTTATTGTGATATTAGAAGCTATAATGGCACGTTGTAATGGACCATCGAGGAAATCTCGAAAAGTACATCTAGTCTTTCGTCCATTTTGAGAAGAATTAAATACACAAAATTTACTAAAAATCTGATCATGCGTATAGTTTTGGCATGCATCTCTGAACATCTACATGTGGTCTTAGGATTTCTGGGGTCCTCCGGCCCCTTGCTTTACATCAACTATTTTGGCAAGCTATCTTGCCATTGGTTGATGGATTGATTGTTGTTTTACGTCAAACTCAAGGCCCTTTCACTTATTGGACGGCGTCGGGGGAAGAAAGCCCAGAGAAAAGTCATTTCGTCACATCTATCGACCATCGACAGGTATCAGACAATTCTTACACAATTAAAATTTTGTTAAAGTCTACACTGACTACAAACCAGTAACGTTTCACAAATATTTATGAGGAAAACATTGGGGGGGGGGGGGGAGTAGTTACTTTATGTGACATTGTCAGACATGGAGGGTGAGCGGGGGTACGTGAAGCTTTATGTCACAGTTTACGTTTATGAGATGGCATGGCAGTGGGCATATCAACCGAGACGAGCCGCTCGGCTAATTTCCCGGTCAATTAAAGGCAATTGAAGGAAAGTTGAGGCGTGAGCTGGAATAGATGCGCTGGAATTACCATCGGTGTTGACCAAATGACCACTGTTCAGTCTACCGACAGCAAGATTGGATTACACAGTGACCCTCCCGATGGACAGTAACCTAACACCCCCGGCCAAATCATCGAAATCAGCCACAACCGCAGACCAGTGTCCATCCGATAGTTTCCACTTGTCTTTCGCCCGTTTTAACCGGCCAGGTAAACAACTGGAAATATTTAAAAACAGACTACTGTGGGATTCTCGTCGTCAGCCACATAAGATTATTTTTCATGAAAACTTCAACATTCTAAAGCACAACAGAAAACACCGAGATGATATGTTTGTAAAACGGCTTTTAATCCCCTTGTTCAGGGGTTTAATTTTCTAAAAGTGAAAATTGATCCACAGTGTATTCTTGTATTGTTTTCTTTCGCTTTAATTGAGAGATAAAGTGGTAAATCTCGTCTCGATGGCACAGCCTGGTCTACCATAAGAAAAAATAAGTTGATTTTGTGTGCGGTGGGGGGCATACAAAAATAGAAAAATATTTTAAAGTGGCATGAGCTGCCAAAACTCACACTTTATTCATAATTTCTGATCGTCACGACAGTGAGAGGCTTTGGATGCCATCGAAAAACTAAATGATTAGCGTTGGAATGAGGAAAATCCATACAGTGTGTGGCCTATACGAACCGGAATAGTGTTCGAAAAGTAAACAAAATTTAAATAACCGGGACGACCATTCTTTCATTCTAAGCCAAAGTTAGTTCAAAACAATACTTCATCGTACATTCTCGGGACTAGGAGCCCTAAAAATTCTGCCCTTCTGAATTATACGTCTTGAGAAAAATAGCCTATAATTTCAACATTCTGTATCAACGTCAAAATATCGATATTTTGGCAGCTCATGCCACTTTAATTATAGAAACTAAAATAGAGGGAACGTAATGGCATCGTACAGGTTTTTTTTCCATTTCAGACATTTTGTTTCGGTTTACAGGTGAAACGGGTGCAGATCAGGGCAGGTATATCAGCTGAAAAAACTAAGTTTTTCCGAAATCTGACTTAAGTTTTTATTTAAAATCGTACATATCCAACAAACCGGATATCTTAAAGGGCTCACTTAAGTCAAACCGGCTGTGATCCCCTTTTATAAGCCAAATATCACTCTTAATATGAAGCAGATATTGTTCGTTCCCAATGCGCATGCGTGGTAAATCATTAAATCAGAAGGACATGTTTGAGTCTGCTGACGATTCGTGAAAAAGAATCCTCCGCTCGAACTATAGGGTGACGTCACAGGAGACGTTTAAGACTAAAGAGCGACCTTTGCCGCGTCCGTATCCGTATCCGTACAAGTGGAAACGCAGCTTAAGCCTCGCGCGATAACTTTGAACTGATGATTTCATGTGTATTCACCATATATGCAACAGTTTCGCTTCGGATGATTAGTAAAAGCATACAACTTTTTTCCAAACGCCACAAAATACGTGCGTATCTTAAGTACTGTGGAAAACACGACCCACGGTTCTGAAAACATTTGAAAAAAATATCGATTTGTATATGATAAATGAAAGTAGTCTTCAATTGTGAGGCAAACTCAAGTCCGACAACAACTCCCAAATATCCTGACATATTAAACGGAATTATTTCCCTTTGTTCGTCCGTTAAGCTTGTATGGCAGCAGGTCACAGTTTCATTTTCCTTCATTTCCCATTTGCGGTAATGTTAATGTCTGCTCTCACAGCACCTTCCCTAACTTTCGTTGAGCCTAATCTTTCGGAGGAGGCCTTGAACAGTCCTTTACCAGTATTTTAAGCACAATTTTTCATACGTTGAAGGTAGAAATTTTGAGATACGAGTAGAATAAGCTGATAGGGGTCTCTTTGCACATATACCGCCCCATGTAAACAAACCAAAGCACCCCCCAACTACCAGATCTCCATCCACCTGATATGGACCCATTCCACTTCTAAAATCATTTCCAAACAGTAACCCACCCACTGTCCATAAAAACTACAAAAATGCCCAGAAAAAAATGCAAGGGGCCAGGAAAAAAATAATAAACAAAAACACACAAAAATATCTGGAACTTCTTCCCTAGGAAAATCCGGAAGTCAGTAACTGTGACCTTTATCCGTATACAAAAATTGACATGGGTTCATTTTGTTGCTGAAAGCAGGATACGAATTTAGTTACCAGAGGAGAATGCAGTCGAAATTTAACGGGACGTCAACACATAATTCACCCCCGAAATGGGACTCCGCCCCAAATACCTACTAAAATGGTGGTTTTACGTAGCTTTTTGTTACGATAATCATGCAGCTTGGAATCGAAGGCCCGAGTAGAATGCATGACCCCTTTAGCCATAACAGCAGGTACTAGGCACTTCGAAAATTCCTATTCGAGCTGTATTTGATACTAATAGTTGGGTATATGGATTGACTGATATTTTATGACCCACGCGATATTATTTCACTTATATGGCGTCGTTGTCAAGTTTTGTGGGGGGAGGAAATTGGGATATTTGAGTAATGATACCCAAGACTGAATCTTTAGGAAACACAGAAATAGTGGAAACAGTATGATTGATTTAAGCGGCGAATTTTCTTGAAAATGTTAGTCTTGTGCATTCTACTAGAATATTGTTTATACTGTGACGCATTTTTTTCATTTTGATTTTGAAAACATCGATATTAAGGGCGCTTTATCCATAGTCTACAATCCATATTTTCTTCAATTATACACCTCTAGATGCAATTTTGGAATATATAGTTAAAAAAATGATACTGGATTGTATATTTCCACTGACAATAATTGAGCAATAAAAGAGCAAAATTACTATGGTACATCTACATCAATCCTAAAACTACCAAACTATCGTGTCCATTTTATTCGTTTAGACTGTAAAACATTAGATTTGATTGATTGATTGATTGATTGTTTGGTGTTTTACGCCGCGCTCAAGATTATTTCACTTATATGGCGTTGCCAGTTTTATCGTGGGAGGAAACCGGGCTCTGTTCCCGGAGGAAACTCACGACCTTCCGCTGGTAACTGGCAACCATCCCACACAGCTCGTTCGAGTGAAAACCCAGTCAGAAAATTTTCCAATTTTGGGACTGAGTGGGATTCGAACCCGCGACCCATTGGTGGAAGGCAGTTCGGATTGAGCGTCCAACGCTCTACCTACTGAGTCACGGGGGCCCCCATTAGATTTGAAGGAACACTCGCCGTAGTAGCAGGTCTGATATTTGTTAATAAAGCCAATTTACAAGAGCTTACCACAATTAAAACCACTACAATTAAACATAGGACACATGCATGCCCAGTTTATAATGTATAAATGACCAGTATGCCATATCCCTTGGGGGGGGGGGGGGGGGGGGGAGTAATTTGTATTACTTAATGCGCGGATTAGACATATAGGTCTTAAAAATTGTACAGCCTTTGTTGTCTATGCTTTATGTTTGATTGGGACAATTTTATTAATAGGGAATTTTAACTAGAAATTACATTTAGCGGAAGTGGAACGAATGTGAACATGTCTCTATGGTAAACGGATTGTCCGCGCGCAATATCGCGCGTTACGTGCAGACATGTATTGCTATCCTGCCAATTATTAGAAATCGTGAGATGCCGTTTCCGTGTTTTGCCGAGCTCGATTTAGATTTCCGATATTCAGAGTTCGACCGAAAACCGCAACCGACGAATGACTAACCTAGACAATCGTGTTCATTGTGACAAAATGTGGACACATGTTTCCGGAAGTTATATTTGTGCATATAGATTTCGACCTAGGCATAGCGACGAACCCAATAAAACATTCCCAACGTATGTGATACGTTTGAAAAACACCAATCTAAAACACACGCGAAGCACTTTCATTTAAACGTTTCTTCTGTGAAATAGATAAAAACAATTAAACATAAACACCATTCTCAATAAAACTAAACGGTGTACAAAATGTATGTACGAGAAATGAAACATACGGCTAAACGATTTCAAATTCAATCGGTCATACTGAAACCTATTTTCCGTTATCTGTCTATTTAATTTTTCACCAGGCAAACGTTACTTATTTCTCTCTATTTTTATCTATTTTTAGTGATCCTTCAAGACAACCCTTAACGATGTAAGAAATGTTTGAAACTCTCTTTAAACGTGGGTTCCATACTAATGATAAAAAAATTAAAGACATCACCACGTCCTCAGTTGTTTTTTAACAACACGAGCTTTCGGCACCTGTGCCGGTGCCTTCGTCAAGTGTTACTGAAACATTAAATTTTTAAACATTAAATTCAGTTACACTTGACGAAGGCACCGGCACAGGTGCCGAAAGCTCGTGTTGTTAAAAAACAACTGAGGACGTGGTGATGTCTTTAATTTTTTATCATTAACCCTTAACGAACCTAATATTTTTTTTTTACTTTTCCTAACTAATTTATACTAATCAGTGCCTAATCAGTCAACTCGTAATTTTCTTATTTTAGTGATCCTTCAAGACAACCCTTAAAGGGGCATGAGCTGCCAAAATGTTGATATTTTGACGTAAACACAGAATGTTGAAATTATCGGCTATTTTTCTCAAGACGTATAATTCCGAAGCTTTTTAGTGCTTCTAGTCTCAAAAATGTACGATAAAGTATTGTTTTGAACTAACTTTGACTTAGAATGAATGAATGGTCGTCCCGGTTATTTAAATTTTGCTACTTTTCGAACCAATCATTTAGTTTTTCGATGGCCTTCAAAGCCTCTTACTGTCGTGACGATCAGAAATTATGAAAAAAGTGTGAATTTCGGCAGCTCATGCCACTTTAACGAACCTAATATTTTTTTTTTACTTTTCCTAACTAATTTATACTTATCAGTTCCTGTTTCAACTCGTAATTCTTTTATGCGGTATTTAAATGAATTGTTTTTTGTCATTAACTTTTACTCCATCGAAACGTAATTCTTCATCTTATTGTTAACGTAAGTTTATTGTATTGCATCCGATCTGTTTGTACACTGGATATTGCCGTGCTAAAGTTGGCGCGAAATTGCCTAATTAAAAGCGCATGTCGGTTGTCACCCTTTGCGTGGAAAACGGGGCTTTCATTTCGGTCAAAGTCGCAGAGGATCTTGAGGGCTTAATTCGCGGTCTTATCGCGATATAAGACATCTGGTCCCGTGACTAATCAATTAGGCGCGATAATTTGCGAAGATCAGGTGCTGATTCCCCTTGTAGCCACGTGCGTCCAGCAGGGTTGTATGCACTTTTGGTGATATTAGGTCGTTTTATTTTCAACCTGATCAGCGGAAATGGCCCAAACGTGCTTCATTATAGTAGAAAATCAACGAGCGTATTTATGCTTGACGTCCCTCCATCAATCACACATGTGTTGTCACGGCATTCTTAAGAAAGTTTACTGGCACAACGGAAGTATAAACAAGGAAATACGAAAATTTAATCCCAATACCCAACAGGCATGTAACACTTATTCTTAGTAATGGATAATCAGGTATATTTGTATTATTCAACCAAATTAGAAACCTCGTCTATTTGTCATCTATTAAAATAAAACAAAAAGATATAAGAATAACGTATTCACAGTTGTACGTAAAGGAAAATGAAACAGCTCTCTGTCAACGCATGTGCCTCCAGAATGCTTTCGATACAGAACTAGTATTTAAATATATTAAATGCAAACTCGCCGCCGTACCCTTTCTGACAATTGTGAAGAAATTAAACTTACACTAAATTGGATCGCGGGAACACATTGTGTATGTGGAGTTGTCCTTACCTATAAATCCCGAATACTGAAATTGGATCAGAAACCGGGTAAATTATTTGGTCAATATGAAGTGTTCGTGTTTGGACGGTAACCCTAAGCCGGGAGTTCGATTCTCACCCTGGCACGGGATTACCCCGGGTCAATTAGTGTCGGTTATTTAGTAACACTAATTATGTACTACGTTAAACCTGGGACTAATGTTAGTCCCAAGTTAAACTAACCAGTGGAGCTACTGGATTTTGAATTAAACTCATTTTCTATCTTTTTGATTTGATTTGAGATTCTCAAATTTATCGGGAGTCTTTTCGTGTTCATCAACCCAAAATCCATGATCAGTATTTTACTGATGCAATTATTTCTAATATGTTAACAGAAACTCATATTTGCTATCTCCTATTTTCATGCTCATTTCATATATTTATGATCACTAAAACACACGGGCACAGGGAAAATCTATTTGTCTAAAATTTTTGATCTAAAATCTTCTTGTCATTTCATAGATATATATTTGAACACTAAACCACACGGGCACAGGGAAAACATCTTGTCGTAAAATAACCATGGAGGCAAGTTTATAATTGTGTTAAAAAGAGGTATATCGTTTAAACCTTTAAACCCAATCATAAATAAACTAAACATATGATATTTCATTAGGTTGACGACTGACAGAAGCTTGGCCTTAGTCAGTAGAATTTTCTAGAACAATTTGTAATATATTGACAGTGCTTACACATCTTAAGCTATGGTAAATATATCGGCAGCCTGAGATTGAACCCCATAGGTTCATGGAGAAAAAAGTGAAAATTTTGGTTCTCCCCAGAAAAAAACCTGGGTATATCTTTCGAACACTTTTTATTTTTTATAAGCAATGACAAGCCTTTGGGTTAGAGGTCGAGCAATTTTACTTTGAAGTAGTTTGTATTCATCTACTATAATCTTGGCCATAGCTATGCTGGCCTTGATATACTGAAACACAAATGTTATGATAGTTTTATATATATGTAATTATAGTTTTATATTTTTGAACACTATAACACACGGGCACAGGGAAAACCTTCTTGTCTAAAACAACCACGGAGACGAGTTTTTTTTATTGTGTTAAAAAGGGGCATATAATTTAGACGTTTATACTCAATCATAAATTGTTATAATAAACCAATGTATATAGTTTTTTTCAGTCAATAATAATATATGGACAGTAATGGTCTACGTTATCATACGGCCTTTCCGTTTTTATTCATCTATGACTATGACAACCCAAAGTTCCACCCAACGTTCAACATGGGACCCGCTCTCAGTCGATCTTGTTTGGGATATGTAGGTTTTTTTTCGACGACAATCCCTCAAAATATTCTGTAAAAATGTGAAACGAAAATAAACAAATTCGAAATAAGACAAAACAGGGCGACATCTTAGTTATTTGTCCAGCTTTCCGATAATGTTAAAAAGAAGACATAACCAAGGTATTATATTTACAGATGTTTAACAATGTCAACGCATGCATTTTGCTCAATTCATAAACGTGTTACCACACTTAGAAATTGTATTATAACAACAAATCACATGGAATGTCCATAATTGTAAAAAAAAGTTAATTGCCCTAGACAACGCAATGCTTCTGAAAGTAAAATTTGTAACCATTTATTGTAAACGGTTGACGGCTTTTGTTTATCAATAGGGGCAAATAGAACTGATTGAACCATTGAGGTTTTCCGTTCAACCCGGAACTTAGTACACAGCTCGCCAGCAGCCACTTTGAGATATCGCTATTGAAGACATAACCGGGACAATTTTATGCATTTTTCAACAAAAAAAGTTTTTTTGTTGATTAGCTATGTTAGTATATTCCGGCTTCTCAATTTTAGATCTTCAATACGAATCCCCCCCCCCCACCCACCACACTATTTTTTCATTAAATCGATTTTTCGGATATTAACACAGTAATTTAGAATGATTCTTCTTTCTGACCTTTCCACCAATGGGTCGCTGGTACGAATTCCACTCCCCCAAATTGGTTGTCAGTTACCACCGGAAGGTCGGGGGTTTCCTCTCACAATATAACTGGCAACGCCGCCTTATAAGTGAAATAATCTTGAGCTGGGCGTAAAACACCAATCAATCAATCTTTCTGTCCTTGTGCCCGCATGGGTTTATTTTTAAACAATATTTATACGGATGTAGCTTGATTTCGGTGTGTGACATTAGAGCCTCATGCGAAAAGAACGCGTTGGAATTAGTTCACAAAGTATGACTTAAAACAATGATAATGATAAAAAAATTAAGACATCACCACGTAGTTGTTTTTAACAGCACGAGCTTTCGACACCTGTACCGGTGTCTTCGTCAAGTGAACTGTGGAAGACACCGGTACCCGTGTTGTTAAAAACAACTAACTACGTGGTGATGTCTTAATTTTTTTTATCATTAGTATGGAACCCACGTTTAAAGAGAGTTTCAAACATTTCTAACAGTTGTTGATGTTATTAAGGTGGTATGAGCTACCAAATATTTTGGAATATTGTTGAAATAGAATTACCAAATTGTTAGTCGTTTTTACAAAGGAGTACAAAATCGGACCATTCCGCTGTTACCATTCCTGGAAGTATTCGTTCAAGTAAATTTCTAAGCAGCAAAAAACGCAATGTGAACTCGAACATCCCGGCTATTTTATTTTTTCCGCTGCTTGCGCACATCTTTGGTTCATAAAGACAATTGGCTTTACTCGTGTTTTTTTTTTTTTTGGTATTTCAATGCCATTCCTGTAGTTTTCAATACTACTTGAAAATCTCAACTTTTCATGACAATCGAAATTATGAAATAAGTCAGAAATAACCGCCGAGCCTGATGACGTCACATAGATTTACGCAAAGCTTTCTGGGTAAAATGTACCTCAGTTTGCCATTTTGTTTATTGGTACTTGGGGAAACATTGATGACATAACCTGTTTTTATCCACACATTTTTTGGGTAACTTTACGCCTTTTACGTCTTCTGTTCGATACAATATTATTTCTTCCGCCATATTTTAAAATTATTTTAACATTCCTCAATCCCTCGAAATGCTTTGCCCGTAATTTCCAAGTGACGTCATCAAGCAATCGGTGAATTTGGCAGCTCATTTAAAGAGCCTCTTAGGACATGAGTGTAAAGTATACCATTAAGGCTGAAAACAAACTAGTTAAGTCAGGGGCATACTGAGCCGTCAGCTCGTCTTTCAGAACGATCGTATCATTTAGACGCTTGTATCGGCATACAGCAAAGACCATTTGGGGCTATTTTACTCTTCGTCTCTTTTGATCACTGGTGTGTTTATACAATTAAGATAATCGCTTGACTCTAAAGTACACTTACGGGAATTGTATGAAAGTTATATAGGGGTATCGCCTGCACACGTTTTACTAAGCCCAATACTCAAAGCTGTAAAATCGCAATGTTTTGCCATTTAACAGTCATTATAGGAAATTCCATACTCCATGTGGGACCTGTGGTTCCTCACCACCAACCGCGAAATGCTTAAAGTGCTATGAGTTGCCAAATGTGGGGGAAATTTGCTGAAACTGATTTAGCGAAGCATTATTTTTGTTCCATGAAATTCAAATGGTCGAATACTGGAATTCCTAGCCGAGAAATCTGGGCTCTGCCGATTTTTTTTTTCCGTGTACGTCATACACATGACGAACACGGAAAAAAAAATTCGGCAGAGCCCAGATTTCTCGGCTATGGAATTCCTTGGATGAGTTATAATCTAAGCACTTCGTGTCACTTTTCTCTTTATGTGAAATCCATAAGATTGTTTTCGGACCACGGAAATTCATATAGATTCATATTTATCGACATTAAAACACACGGGCAAAGGGGGAATCTTCATGACTAAATTAACCATGAATACAAGTTTATAGTTGTGTTAACATCAATGAACTATATGCGTGGAATGCCGCCATTACTAGGAGATGGTTCAATGTCGATCCAGATATGTTATGCACTCGCGCTTCAACTATCAATGGCGGTACATTTTACTAAGTCAGATTCAAACCAGCCAATGAGACGTGTCCATTCCACGCATATAGTTCATTGGTTAACATAGAGCATGCCATTTATACCTTTATATACCTATTCATAGATTGTTGTATTTCATTACGTTTAAGAGACAGGAGTTTGGCTTTAGTAACTCTTTTTTTCTGAAATACTTTGTTGTTTATGACCAAATTGTACGGATATTCAACTATGGCAAGAATCTCTTTAAGTGGCATTTAGGAGTTGATCATGATATTAAGAAATGAACACAGTTTTTATGGGTTGCAACTCCTGGATTTTATTGTACACAACGTTTCGATGTAGAAACTAACATCGTTATCAAGTGAATGTGAAAAACAGACAAGGACAAACATTTAAATACTAAAAATTTCCTTAAAGGCTTTAAATTCATCAAATGGCAAGAAGCAAGGTAAAATAAACGGAAACTAAAGAAAATATGATAATGGGAAAAGAAAGGGGAAAAATGTTATTTGGTTCCTAGGCAGAGGACGGACAAGGGAATTCAATGCAGACTAACAGATCTTTCAAACGTTTGCAACCAATGACTGTCCGTTGGCTCAGAGCTCGAGCCATATTACTCTGAAACAGTCAGTAATCTTCTTTTATAATCTAGGCCATATACATGCTGGCCTTCTTCCCGGGTCTATGTGGGATAGTTGCCAGTTACCCACGGAAGGTCGTGGGTTTCCTCCGGGCATAGAGCCCGGTTTCCTCCCACAATAAAACTGGCAACGCCGCCATATAAGTGAAATAATCTTGAGCGCGGCGTAAAACAACAAACAATCAATCAATCTTCCCGGGTCCAAGTTTAGATCCTACTAAGAGTAAGCAGTTTGTAACGTCCGAATCTATATTCCTAGCCATCACTTAACAACCATATATTTTCAAGATAACCCTATTTGATAAATTACTGCGGGAATGCAATCCGAAATTGTCTTAGTTTTATCCATTCCCACCGATCATAAAAGTACTTAAACTAACGTTATAGGTAAACAGTGGGGATCAATAGTTTAAAGGGGCATGAGCTGCCAAAATGTTGATATTTTGACGTTAAAACAGAATGTTGAAATTATTGGCTATTTTTCTCAAGACGTATAATTCAGAAGCTTTTGAATGCTTCTAGTCTCGAAAATGTACGATAAAGTATTGTTTTAAACTAACTTTGGCTTAGAATGAATGAATGGTCGTCCCGGTTATTCAAATTTTGTTTACATTTCGAACATGTTTTCGGTTCGTACAGGACACATACTGTATGGCTTTTTTCTCATTCCAACGCCAATCATTTAGTTTTTCGATGGCCTTCAAAGCCTCTACTGTCGTGACGATCAGCAATTATGAAAAAAGTGTGAAATTTGGCAGCTCATGCCACTTTAAGTGCAATGATATTTTGACATAAATTGTAATAGCTATATTGCTAATACCAACAATATATGTTTGTCCATATTCCCCAGAAATTCGTATGAATCCTCCTTCACAGCAATGAATCCATAGTCCCAGCAATTCATAAGATACCATATTCTCATGGATCTCAATCTATATTTCCAGCAATTGATCTGAATGCATATTCACACCAATTCATATAAACGCTGTGCGTACAAAAGGTAATATTTTAAGTACCATAAGTGAAACGCATATGTCTACACGTGTAGGTACTGTTTGTAAAAAGACATCAGGAAAATTCACTTCCTTTTCGTTTTGAGACAAGTACTCCGTCAAGCCATTGAGAGGTGCCTCTCTCCGCCCAGCATGCTCTGCCCCTCCCTCTCTTCCTCAACCCCAGGGGGTAAAGACAATATATCGCTTACAGTAACACCATTCTTCTGTTCATCACTTCTGGGAGAGGGGGGATGAGTTTGGCGGGAAACGCAGCGGGATTGTTTCCGCATTATCTGTTACTAATACACCACTGCGCCCCACCCACTTCCATCAGGTGCTCAAAGGCGGACGCATTGGAATTTTGGTGTGATCATTTTACGTAACGAGGAAGTAGTAATTTCTCTGGTTTCCCAATAGGATTTAAACGGCCATCCGTTGACTTATAAAACATGTGGAACCCATACAGTAAGAAGTACATGGAGTATATGGTCATGTGATAAATGTTGAAAAAACGCTGTGTATCTATAACCTATTTATGTCTGTCGAAATTCAGTGTGTATCGCACTATCACCGATCTCGTTTTTTCCTTCACGTTAATACATATTTTTGTTTCATATTTAATTAATTTTTCCCTTCCTTCATCTGTTGAAGTTAAGAATTTCTATATTGAGGTATATAAGTAAATTGACAAAATAAAGTGAAAAGTCATTATATTGACCTTTTAAACTCGTTTTTCGTGTAAACAGAAATTCGTGTTATAAACTGGACTAAACCGACTCTATATATGTATGACACGTAATCGGTGTATTATTTAAGATTACATTTTAAAATCCTGTCGCACCTCGCATCGTGTTACATGTTTTAGGATAAGGTGAAGAATTACTTGTGCATATGAATTCTTGGTTAATTGGGTGACGACGTTTTGATGTAGTTCTTACAAAATGTTAAACCAAGAAGTTGTTATCCGTGGGTCATTCTTCGCTTTATTGTTACCATTCAACTTCTAAATGCCTTTGAACGATTGGCTGTTTCAGGTTTTTAATGAAATATGATCGTATAGGTTGTTTCTCATACTGCAAACAAAGAACCACAAAAGCTTGTTATCCATAAGAATGTTGTATAGTTTTCATATATATTTTTTTATGAACACTAAAACACACGGGCACCGGGAAAATCTTCTTGTCTATAGTTTTCATATATATATTTATGATCACTAAAACACACGTGCACAGAGAAAATCTTCTTGTCTAAAATAACCATGGAGACAAGTTTCTAATTGTGTTAAAAAGAGGTATATCATTTAGACCTTTATACCCCATAAATTGTTGTAACAAACCAAACCTATGATATTTCATTAGGTTGACGGCTGGCAGGAGCTTAGCCTTGGTCAGTAGAATTTTCTGGAATCCTTTTGTAATATATGTATATATGTATAAGTTCTAAATGAGAATCACAAAAATCACAAATTTAACACCTTGCCTGTATACCCTCAAATGTGTGGTTTAATGTGAATTGAATGTTGGTGAAAAGGGTTTTAAGATAAAGCATTGGATGTACATGATATTTCCTTCATTTGATTGTATTAGAGTTGTTTTGGGTTTCAAATATGGAAACAAGCTAGAACACCACGCCCAAACAATCGGTAAACCGTCGATTAACGAAGCATGCATGTTTTTGCTTTTTTTTTTATGTAGATAGAAATCCGTGCATGGGAATGAGAGAGGTACTTCGTGTCTAATTTCCGATTCAATGTGCGCACAACAAACTTATTTTTGCGTCCCACCCAACAAATGTATTTAACCTCTCCTATGTTCGCTGATCAACAAAACAACGCGGACCCACATACAGAAAGCTATGGTTGAAGGCAATTGTTCGTCCTACTTCGACATTTCGCCTCAATGTTGGAAACATCTTTGTCCATTGAGAAAAGAAGTTGTTCCCACACTTCGAATTGTGATTCAAACGGTGCCGCTAACAACCAGGATCCCTAAAACGTCACGTCGCTAGATAATTTCCCCGGTGCAACACGCGGGGAGTTATGTGGTTATCCCAACTCGGTTGATGCGTGGTTTCTCACATTTGCTGGTTGGAATAAACAAAATGTCTCAGTCTTTAAGCTAGGTCACAATGTAGCCGAGAAATCTTGGCTCTGCCGAATTTTTTTTCCGTGTTCGTCACGGAAAAAAAATTTCGGCAGAGCCAAGATTTCTCGGCTAGGTCACAATGCAGCATATATTAACTGTACCAATACAATTGTTATGAAAACAGGAAACAGGAAATTTCGCAATCGATTAAAATTATTATCCCGAAGATGTGTGTCAATAACTGACAACATTAAAATATCCGGGATGTATGTGTTCAATTTTGGACTTTGCCTCCTTATAAAAACAACCTTAACGTACATCTCCGAGACTGATATCCACCGAAAGCTCGGATTTTGTACTAATTGATAAAATAACAGACATTTAGCTAATTCTGTTTCAACAAAATTTTGCATTAGTTGGCAGCTCATGTCACATTAACATAACGTGTAACTTTCATTGTAACGTTAATTGTTACAATCGTCTCCAATTAGAATAGTTTCATATTTTGATGTTTTTTTTTTATTATTATTGTTTTAAAGTGGCATGATCTGCCAAAATTTGCACTTTCTTCATAATTTCTGATCGTCACAACAGTAAGAAGCTTTGTAGGTCAACGAAAAACTAAATGATCGGCGTTGGAATGAGGACAATCCGTACAGTATGTGGCCAGTATGAACCGAAAACGTGTTCGAAAAGTAAACAGAATTTAAATAACCGGGGCGACCATTCATTCATTCTAAGCCAAAGTTAGTTCAAAACAATACTTTATCGTACACTTTTGAGACTAGAACCACTACACGGCTTCTGAATTATACGTCTTTAGAAAAATAGCCAAAAATATTAACATTCTGTTTTAACGTCAAAATATCCCCATTTGGGCAGCTCATGCCACTTTAAACAAATACACACTGACGTTGAGACAGAAGACAATAAAAATAGTATGTTCATTTTGTTTGATGTAAAAGCATCGATGAAAAAGGGCTGCTGTAAATAAGTGTTTTTTTTTTCTCTGCTATATTTTACACGGATTTGTTTTAAAAAAGTTAGCTTTCCAGATTGATTTTCAGTTTTGTGAGCTCCAGACTTGGCATCCATTCCAGACGGCACTGGTACAATATAATTAAGTTAACAAAAGGAAGAAATCGGTTATCAAGAAAAACAGCAAATGTTTGTATGCTGAAATTGAAAACAAATCGATTCCCGTTACCAAGTTAGTCTTTTGATTGCAGGTTTTAGGTGGGAGTGATTGATTTTTGACACGCGGTCAATGATTCTTTTGTTCTCGGCCTGGAAAAGACGTGCCGGGCGCAAGTCCAAACCACGTGCGCCAAACTGTCATTGAGGGACCGCGAAGGTTTACTTTCTCACGACGCGCGATTCACTCGCGAGTCGCGGACTTGTCGGGGCTATGTTATGTTAGTGGGTGGTGTTGCCAGCAATAGCAGGTGTTCAGGGCAGCAAGAGCTTGTCACTTGTGGGTCGACACGGTAGATCAAGCTCCGTGGAACGGCTTTCCCACGGCTTCTCCACAATAGTCTCTGCATTCCGATGTAGTGAACCGGCCGAACATGTGGCCGGGGCTAAACCGTGTCGCGGGTCCTCGTGCTTCAACTTTTGTGTAATGTCATGTGTATATGGGGAAATGAAACCGCTTTTCTCGCAAAGCTATTTCTGTTTTTGTTTCATAGCCAGCTTACTGGGTTCTAAAGGGGCGGAGTTTTCCCACCGATCTCGAAATAAACCCATGTTACTGAGACGCGTGCCAATCTGGTCACCAGCATCCTGCAAAAAAAAAACTGATTGACTGGTCACAATAACGCAAATATAAACATTTATCTTACTTGAAAGAGAGAATTAATTATGGGATGAACGTATTTATTATTAAAGCATTGAATAATCATACACACTATTTAATATAATACATATGAATTAACGCTGAGAAATGTCTTCACTTAGTCACGGGTGCTATTGTGTTTCCTATTTGGGGATATAACTGTTACCATTCCATTGTCACCTTGGCTTTCGAAGTGACGTAAACAATTATGGTAAAAAAGTAAATGGACAAAAAATTTCGCATACATCCTAAACAGAGGAACATAACCCTAGCCCCAGTTGTATACACGTTCGATTCTATCGATATTTAAAAAAAAATATTCGAAGATGAGCCCCAAAATCAAACCAGGAAACACAACTGCCCCCCCCCCCTCCCCCGAAAAAAAAAAACGAAAAGAAAAAATTGGTTATTTTGAATCACTGAAGTTGAATTGACTGACACAGCACTTAAAAGGTTTAAATATTACATAATCTGTAAAGAAAACATAACCACAGCTGACTATTTTTAATGTCAGTTTATTATGAGAAATGTAGAGCGACTTTGTAGGGTGGACAGGTTAAGTTTGTCAATGTTGTGTTGTAAACAACACACACGTGTGTATTACAGCGTCAACAGTAAAGTGATTTCGATTGATACCGTTGAATTGTCTGGCGGAATTCAGAGTGTGATAATCAATAGAGATTTGTGAAGTGGCCCTCCCACCCTCCGGCAGGGTATTAACGGACAGCGGGCCTGTATAACCCTAGGGGACAGATGGGCTTGAGAGCAGGCAGTCAAAAGCCTTGGCTAACCCTTCAACAGGTCATCGAGCTGACGACTCTGCTGTGCTCTGATTGGCTGAATGTGGCAGTATGCGAGCGTGGGAAAGAGATTTCAGTCAGCTTCACAAGATGTGATCCTTTATGAAGCGATCCGCATATAAACAGAGCGTGAAGTCGACAAGCGCACAGTCACACTAACCACCGAGCTGCGCTCCAGATCAATCTGACATCCAGCTCACGGAAATAACAGTTAATCAGTCCCTTTACACACGGACACAGGTGGATCGAAACTCATCCACTGTTGTATTCTGCGCTATTGATTGGATTTAACCTATAGTGATCAAAATTATGGCCGATACAATGTCGAGGAGAACTGTCGACGTACTCTCTAAAGACAACCTGAGAAAGGTAAGACAATTATTTAATTAATATTTTGTTTCTATCAAATCTGTAAAAAAGAGAAAATGCCTTGACATTTGTAAATAACTTTAAGCTTGGGAAAAATTAAACCTCACTGTAAACCCCAAACGTCCTTGAGTTTGAAACATACAGTTTAAACAATCATATAGTAAGAGTATTTGGTCCATTATTATTATTTTTTGTCGTAAAAATATTTTTTATCAAACGACACTTACATTTTTCTGTTTCATTTTTTTCCAGAGCAAAAAACCTTTAATGGAGAAAAGAAGGCGTCTTCGAATCAACACATGTTTAAATCAGCTAAAAACGTTGGTCTTACAAGCTTTAAATAAAGATGTAAGTATTTTACCATATCTAAACAATTGATATTTTTAATCGGGGCTGTTTTGACTCCTGTCTTTCATGACTTGCGTGCCAAGAGAATGTGGCTGACATCTTGTGCTTATGGTGTTTTCTTAACATGTTTGTTAAAAGTATTTGAAACAAATGTTATCCGTTAAGCCACATCTCCCTTGTACCAAAGTTTGAATTTGAATTGCTTTAGTTTTCTTGGATTTCAACTGTTGCACAACTTTATTTTTTCCGCTATGATTTACTTATGTTTTGTTATTATTCCTTTTTAGGGTTCACATTTTTCAAAGTTAGAGAAAGCTGATATTTTGGAGATGACCGTGAAATATTTACGTGGCGTTCAAAGAACACAAATGACCGGTCAATTGCCAGCGAACCCCTCTGCCCAGGCAGCCAAATACCGTGCTGGATTTAACGAATGTGCCAACGAAGTGGTGAGATACGTGCATGCTGTGAATGGCGTCAATGAGGAGGTTCGTTCACGACTTATGGGACATTTGGCCAGCTGTATGCATGTTATAAATTCCGGCCCAGAGACTCCGGCTTCTAGAGTCCCCCTCCAGCCTCTGTATGTACATGTTCCAGGCAATGGAGTAACCAAACAAACTATCATCCCTTCATCAACGACCACAGCCACAGCACCTCGTCAAAACATTACGCTTTGGGGACAACAGTCACAGTTACGCCCCCTTGGACATCAAGTCGTGCCGTCCAGAGGTGCTTGTTCGCCACCGTTCGTTTCACCTTATCCCCAAGGCTCTCATTCATCTCGTTCTCCATCTCCTAGATCGTCTGCTCCAAGTCCGAGTTACAGTGATATGTCTTCGGGTTCTGATATGGGATCCAAGTTATCACCACTCAGTGATTACCAAATAGGATCAAAATCTGACATGTATCATAACATTGGACAACAACAACAGCCGGCTTTACATGCCGCATCATTGAAATGCAAACAAGAAGATGTTTGGCGACCCTGGTAGGCTACCAACCAGCATAAAAAAACATTATCAGTGACGTGCCAAGAGATTTGAAAGAATATTTTACGACTTGCTTATACAAAATTTATTATTGTTATTAAGATGACGTTTTATTGAAAGTTTGAAACGGGCAACTTAAAGAAGTTGTAACAGTTTAAGGATGACATGTTGATTATTGGCTTAAACGCCTTTCATCCTTGTTGACTGTGCACTTGGATTTTGATTATGTTAACAATATGAGATAAAAATAATAATATTGTTTAAACTACACCGGTGCTAGATTCTCAGTGCTTTATTAACTTCTTCGACCTATTCGAAATTGTTACCAACCATATGATCTCTATTTTCATTAAAGTATTTTGTTTTATGAGCTCTAAAATATTGTGTTTTCGTTTGTCTGTTTTATATACGTTGATGGTTACCAATCCATAGTCGATCACCGAGATAGAACAATAAAGTAGATAGAGATAGAACAATTGGATCATGATTCAATCGCACGTGGTTAAACACATTTTCTGTATATTATAATCTTAACTTAAAACACATTTGACACCCTTGGCATAACTGTTGGCTAGAACTTAAAGTGAGAACTTAAAGTGAGCACTTTAAGATGAAGTATATCGTATTTTACCTTAAGACAATATCTACCTGGTCCCAAAACATGGTTTATTTATTTTTTATGACTTTAAAGAAGCTATGGCTAATTATTCTCAGATGTCTGGTGACTGGATGTCACTGAAACATGTGCTCACCTTACAACTGGCAACATGATTGGTTTATTTGACATAAATACACCAATAGCAGGTTAGCATACCAGGTGTGCACATGTTTCAGTGACATCCAGTCACCAGGCATCTGGGAATAATTAACCATAGCTTCTTGTAGGAAAGTTTTAAAAAATAAATAAAAATGCATTTGTTTCTAGAGAAAGATAGGGGGCGCTTCTAATCCAATGCGGGGCCTCCGTGGCTCAGTTGGTAGAGCATTGGACGCTCAATCCGAACAGCCTTCCACCAATGGGTCGTGGGTTCGAATCCCAATCAGTCCAAAAAAATGGAAAATTTTCTGTCTGGGTTTTCACTCGAACGACCTATGTGGAATGGTTACTAGTTACCATCGGACGGTCGTGAGTTTCCTCCGGGAATAGAGCACGGTTTCTTCCCACAATAAAACTGGTAACGCCGCCATATAAGTGAAATAATCTCGGGCGCGGCGTAAACACCAAACAATCAATCGATCTAATCCAATGGTATTACGAAACGATATATCTGTCTGTGTATAATCCACAGTAAGTGCAATGAATTACAGAAATTCTGATTGGCGTATTATTACCACATAAACAAAAAGTATATTAGAAAACATTAAGATTTGTACTGGCGAATATGGTTTGGAACAACACGTTAGATATCGTTAACGGGAATTAGGCAGAGTGCATATCTGGATTGTCAAAGTGGTTAAATTCTGGTTAATTCTGAACATTAATAAACAAGAGTATTTATATTATCACGGGAACATTTTTGATGCTGGGCGCTCTAGGGAATACGGGCAGTTTCGCGGCCACCATTTTGGTCGCCACATTCAGGGTATTTGACCTACGCCTCGGGCAGCCCATTCCCTTGAATTTATGATTATACATAATTTATTCTTAAATTAAACACATCGAGGGCTTCGGTCCCATATATAAATACGACTATAGAACTTTTGTTGGGTTTCAAAGACGTTATGGAAGGCGGTTGGCCTTCAACCTGTCAGCGGTTATTTGACGAACGCCCGACAGTGGTGAGCCAAGTCTGCAATATAGCGGGAGTTATTAAGCTCAAAGAAATGTTACTTTAATGCATTATCTATTGTTTAATAAGTAACTTTATACGTTTTTTTGGCTACCTAAAGTGACGCGACCTGACAGATTTAGGAAAAAACAGAATTAACTAATTGTTCGTCACTTTCATCAAAAAGTATAAAACAGCAGCTTTTCGCTAATACCAATGTACGATAAAGTGGCATGAGCGTTTTAAGGTTTCTAGTTCTAGCACGATAAAGTGGTGTTTGGAACTAACACTTAGAATGAAAGAGCGTTCGTCCAGGTTATTTAAATGTCGTTTACTTTACAAACACTTTGTCGACTCGAGTACGTCACATGATGTGTGGATTTTCCTCATACTAACGTCCATCATTTAGTTTCATTATAAAAAGGTGTACAAGTTTGGCAGCTCATGTCACTTCAATGTATAAGCAACAAATGTTCGGTCTGAAATATATCTGTTCGGATCGTACGAATTATTAATACGTTTGTATTTGAACGTCAATCCTGTACAGTTTATATCTTCTCTTGGCAATCATTATTTCGGAAGAAAACCGAATCCGGACAGCTGATGCAACTTTTAAGTTTAAATACATTGTTTCACCGACTTAAATCGAGGTATTATTGCAGAACGAAGTCATCACCCGTATCCCAGCCGAATTGCATTTGACTCAGTAGAGCTCGTGGTGGAAAACAATGACGCACTGATCGTAAAGTACATCGGCAATAGATGCCTTTAAGCGTGACGTGGTGAACGCAGGTGGAATTCTTAACGATCTTATTTGCATACTTAACTGTTTTCCCACGGAACTCTGTACAGATTTAGACAAATGATATACTTTCTTTTTAGGCCTATCCTTTATACTCTTTACACAATTAACATACATATAATTTATATGGTATCTCATAAAATTTCTTCTTTGTTTTCCTAAAGCTTTCAGAAATATTTTTCGCAAACTATACAATACAAGAGCACAGCCAAAACCCCGACGAAAGCAAGCATCGTAATTGCTCATATTTCGTTGTATTTATCATGAGGATGGCCATTGATGATGCTTATTAAATATAATTTTAATAAACAGAATTACAGAACAATTACTATACTTTCTTTGGTGTTTGATAGGTCTATCGTATACGGTATACACCTTTTAATGCCACGTTCAAAATGTTAGTTTTTTAAAAGAAGTTTTCAATTTTCAGGCGCCGCCATATAAGTGAAATAATCTTGAGTGCGGCGTAAAACACCAATCAATCAATCAGTCAATTCTCAGGTGTAGCAATTTGGAATAAAATCCCAACTAACATTCGGAAAGCTCCAACGATTAAAAGTTTTAAAAACAATTTGATTAAATCTTACATAATTAAATAATTCTAGAATATCCTGTTAAAAACTGTAATGTTTAATTTTTTAAAGAATTTTTATTTATCTACACGTCTATTTCCTAATCCCCAAAACAAATATTTTGATCTATATATTTATTCATAACCTAAAAATATCATTTATCAATATTGTTCTCTGTAATTTTATTCTTTGTACATATATTTTTAATATTATTATGTAAATACCAATCTTCAGATGTATGTATAATGACACAATCTAATTATCAATTCCGTAAATAATTACCCTTCATTTATTCATATACATTTATATCCTGTAAATATTTGCTATGTTACAACTAACTACTAACATCTTCCTGGGCCACAAGGAAGACTAGCCCTTTGGCTAATTGTGCTACCCAGAATAAATACAGATTTTATTATTTATTATTTTATTATTATTATAAGTAGTTGGTGCCCGGAAATACACATTTTGTTAACTCTACGGAAACAATTTATTCATCGACCGATGTACCAGGGAAAACAGAAAAAAATGCATTTGGTTGTATCCTCACGTTATTATTTCTGAGAGCCAAAGTGCGTTATATAGAATTGAATCCCGTAAAACACTTTATCAGATGAATAGGTCACCAGTAGTTATGTTATAAGACAATTTCCGGAGATCTAATATTAACCAACAATTGTTTTATATCGATGAGAGTGATAATTATAATAGATTGATCGATGGATGTTTTACGCCACAATTATTCCACTTATATGTCGGCGTTGCCAGGTTTAGTGCGCGAGGAAACGGTGTTCATTGTCCGGAGGAAACCCCTGACCTCCGGCGAGTACCTGGTCACTCTTCCACCTTCGGCGACTTTTCAATTTTTATTTGGTCTGAGTGTGATTCGAACCCGCGCCGCATCGATGGAAGGTCTGTGTCGGACTAAGAGACGATCACCCACAAACTAATTCAGAGAAAAATGGCTCGGCCAAGGGCCAGTCAATGCTTATAAAAAGAACAAGAATTTGAAAGATCTCCGGACCGGAACTAAACTTATTTGTTTGTCTTCTACCTAGCAACTAAATTATATATTTTCGCCTTCCTGTCCCATTATCATATTTAGTTTAAAGTGACATGAGCTGCCAGAATTCGCACGTTTTTCATAATTTCTGATCGTCACAACAGTAACAGGCTTTTAAGGCCTTCGAAAAACTAAATGATTGGAGTTGAAATGAGGAAAATCCATACAGTATGTGGTCTATACGAACCGAAATAGTGTTCAAAATGTAAACAAAATTTAAATAACCGGGACGACCATTCATTCATTCTAAGTCTAAGTTAGTTCAAAACAATACTTTATCGTGCATATTCGAGACTAGAAGCACTAAAAAGCTTCTGAATTCTGCGTCTTGAGAAAAATAGGCAATAATTTCAACATTCTGTTTTAACTTAAAAATATTAACATTTTGACAGCTCATGCCACTTTAATGTAGTTTACCCGACTTTTTCTCATTGCTAAAGTTCCGTATACATGTACAACTTTGGCAATATATTGTAAATATTTCACTAAATCTAAACCCCTGTCTGTGTTGAACCTGATGAAATATCATGGGTTCTGGTTTATAACAACAACTTATAAATGACATTCCCCCGCATCCCATTTATAACACAATTAGAAACTTGTTCTCAAGAATAGTTTCTCTGTACCCTCGTGTTTAATGTTCATTAATATATATTATAATGTCATAATACAAGACGATTTCCGGTGATCTAATATAATTCCAGAATTGTGTAATATTGATGAGAGGGACGAATTTGTCTAAATTATATGTATTCTACCATGCTGTCAACAGGAAACCCATTTTTTTCTAACACTTTAGCATCACAAATATCTCTTTAATAAGAAAACGCATTATATATGCTAATACATGTGAATCTATTACATTTACATCTGTGAACATATGAAGAGACCATGAATCGTAAAAACATATATGTAGACTTTTATTAGAAGTAGACATTCGTCAGCATCTAAAATAAAACAAGACCGCAAATATCAACTGATACTTATTATTAGGCTTAATCAATAGTTCAATATACCATATGCTAGCTGGAACATATGACTACAGTATGAAAGTATACAGGGCAGATTTTGTCAACATTCTAGTCTTAATTTCGACCTGAGACCATAAGAGATACTGAATTAGTAAATTAACCGACACTGATTGACCCGGAAAAAATTCCGAGCCAGGGTGAGAATCGAACTCACGACTTAGGGTTTCCGTCCCACCGCTCTACCAACTGAGCTACCCAGCACTACTGGGAACGGTTCAAGAGACGCAGGTATTATTTATAACTATTCCGTATTTTGTTGGTCCATTAATTGACTAATTGATTGATTGCTGGTTTGGTTGATTGATTGATTGATTGATTGATTGACCGCTGGTATGAATTGATAGCTACTATTAATTAATAGTTGACCAATATCATATGATTGCTGGACCATAGGAGTACTGTTTGAAAGTATTTTGTCTTAAATTTCGACCTAAGGTTATACGGAAAATGGCATTATTTATCACTTTGGTTGGTTTGTTTGCTGATTGATTGATTGATTGTTTGGTTGGTTGGCATTATTTATCCCTTTGGTTGGTTTGTTGGCTGATTGATTGATTGGTTGGTTGATTGATTGAATGCATTCTTGTTTGGTTGTTTGGTGGGTTGGTTGGTTGGTCGGCTGGTCGGTCGATACGGCTTTACTGAATAGTTTATGTTTTAACTAACAATGTGACTTCACTATACATAACTATGAATAAATCTGATTGACCGAATTGTTCATATGACAACATGTATTTTCATTCCTCCATCATTGTACTTGACTATTCAAAGTTTATATTTATGAACACTAAAACACACGGGCACAGGGAAAATCTTCTTGTCTAAAATAACCACGGTGACAAGTTTCTAATTGTGTTGAAAGAGGTGTATGGTTTAGACCTTTATACCCCATCATAAATTGTTGTAATAAAAAAACCTATCATATTTCATTAGGTTGACGACTGACAGGAGCTTGGCCTTGGTCAGTAGAATTTTCTGGAACGTTTTTTATTACATTGACAATGGTTACGCATCTTCCCATCATAAATAATTGTTATAATATTCAAAGTTTATAAATGGGAATACGGATTCTCCTACTCTTTCCATCCTCACCCTTTCAGAAATATGTTTTTATGATAACAATCCAGTAAATATGGAATAATGTTAACGCCTTATCAGCTTAAAGGTTTAAACATGTAAGTCCTCTTTCTATATTTATGAACACACAAACACACGGGCACAGGGAAAATCTTCTTGTCTAAAATAACCATGGAGACAAGTTTCTAATTGTGTTAAAAAGAGGTATGTCATTTAGACCTTTATACCCCATCATAAATTGTTGTAATAAAGTCCTCTTTCTATAGTTAGCCACTTAAATTGAAAGACTCAGTAGGTTAATATAAACTATAGTACTTGTGCTATAAAAACAGTTTTGAAACAGTTTACAATAACATGCACAAAAGGTTTAGGGTTTTCTTGGATAACAATCGATAGTTCCAGCCCCTTTGCATAAGATGACGTAATGACACTAGGGTACACAGTGTAAATCAGGAGAAAAGGCGTGCCCGTTACTCAATCGTGAAAGTTCATACAGAAAAGAAAAGGTGGACCGAAATTGAACAGATTTAGACGATAGTACAAAAGAAAACCGATGATAGACCAGGGAGGGGCAAAAGGGCAAACTTCACGGGTGCTCAATGGGTGACTGGATGAGATCAAAGACAAACTCCCGAGGTAACGGTATATACACATGAGAATCACTGTAGCTCAGATTTGATGAATAATTATTAATTCCGTATAAAATTGTTTTGTCCGATAAGCGTATGGGAAGTCAACGCCAAAAGCCAACACATGGTTAAGCATTTCGCTAACGCCAACTATTACAAAAGTAAACTTATAATTACCCGCGGTGGTCCGACGATAAAGGCAAAAGGCTTCAAACTACTTTAATTACAACATATTACTTAAAGGTACATTCCTTAAAGTGGCATGAGCTGCCACAATTCACACTTTTCTTATAATTTCTAATCGTCAAGACAGTAAGAAAAACTCAATGATTCATACATTATGCGGCCTTTACGAACAGAAAACGCGCTCGAAAATTTAAATAACCGGGACGACCATTCATTCATTCTGAGCCAAAGTTAGTTCAAAACAATACTTTATCGTACGTTTTCGAGACTAGAAGCACTAAAAAGCTTGTGAATTATACGTCTTGAGAAATTTTGGCAGCTCATGCCACTTCAATAAAATATAAACAAAATGATAAATGGGAAAATGTTGTCCAAGGTTGTTCGTAAATCCTTTAAAGGGACATGAGCTGCCAAAATGTTGATATTTTGACGTTAAAACAGAATGTTGAAATTATAGGCTATTTTTTTCAAGACGTATGATTCAGAAGCTGTTTAGTGCTTCTAGTCTCGAAAATGTACGATAAAGTATTGCTTTGAACCAACTTTAGGTTAGAATGAATGAATGGTCGTCCCGGTTATTTCAATTTTGTTTACTTTTCGGACACTATTTCGGTTCGTATAGGCTTTAGACTTTATGGATTTCCCTCATTCCAACGACAATCATTTAGTTTTTCGATGGCCTCCAAAGCCTCTTACTGTCGTGACGATCAGAAATTATGAAAAAGTGGGAGTTTTGGCAGCTCATGCCACTTTAAGTCAGTTGATATGTAACCCAATGCATCCTTTGGAATGAATCTACATCAGATAAATTAGAACATCATTGACAAATTATCTGCATGCTGAACTATCTTTTATACACGTATCTTTGTTTGGAAGATGTTGAAAGTAAAATAATTGCTATTGGAAGTTGTTTGACCACTATTTTAGACAAGAAGATTTTCCCTGTGTCCGTGTGTTTGTGTGATCATAAATATACCCTCACACTTTACTACACAACAGAGTCATCAAACACTCCAATGTTCCCTTCGATAAGACTTTTGTACAAAATATAGATTGTAAGCTGAGAATCACAGACATAACAACAGGGTTACAGCCGATCTCCAAAAGCACTAATTTTAATCGGAAAGCCGATCGGTGAAAGTTATACCCCTAAACATGAGTCTCGCGAAAGGGGCTTATTGACGACATTTTTCTAGTTCCTGTCCCACTTACTAAAACCCGTACCTCTGATAAGTCACGCACGTGTCTGTCGTACGAGTGAAAATGTTGCTTTAGTTCTTATCGGTCCTACGGCGACTTGTTTTTTTATGGCTGCTAATGTGTCTTGTCATATGACGAACACGAATAGAAAAAAAAATTCGGCAGAGCCCAGATTTCTCGGCTAGTTCTTCCATTTACATTTTCTCGAGTCCTGTATCGGCCATGAACACGATTTGATATGATATTCAATGAAATGATAAGTATTTTCAACATATTCCTAGTTAATAGACAGCTCGTCGGTGTAAACAATAGAAACAGTGTACTGTTAATCAACATTAAAAACTGCGCAGCTGAAGTATTCATCACTTTTCACGGATAGCTTTTATAAAAACAACTCACGCCATTTAACTGGTCTTATGATTGTCAGTTTAACAGGCCATAATGAGCTGCGCTATGCATTTCAAGAATAATATATATTTACCCTCGACCTTTCTCACGACCTCGCATGACTTCTCGCTGCACCTCGCGTGATCTGAAATTGTTCGTTGATTAGTTGTCTCAGGACCAGTTTATGTATTGTGTTTAACTGATACACATCTCTGAGAATATCTGTCATTTCTTAATCCAATACTTGAATACATAATTTAAAACAAAATGTAAACTAATTTTCCTTTTATTACTAATCGATATATATAGTTGTTAAATGAGAGTCCGTCCACCCAGCCGTCCGTCCGTAATCTGTTGTCTTTATAATGTATGATGGCTCGAGTCTTTCTCAATGCCGAGGCTCTGCATGATCGGATACACGTCCAGTGCAGCCTGCTAAGACACACTGATGGGCCGGGAGCAATTGTTGGGTTTGACTCGAAGTCAGTTTTTGAGAAGAAAAAAACGATTGTTTTATCAGTACATTTCATATCAAAAGTGCAAATATCTTCAGAAGCAAAATATAAAAACACAATGACCGCCGAGCCTGATGGCGTCTGATAGATTTATGCAATGCTTTCCGGGTACATTATTAACCTCAGTTCGCCATGTTATTTACCTGTACTTAGCAAGACATCACTTCTTTGGAAAACATCTTTTATTCTTTTATTCACACATTTTTTTCTGGAAACTTTGCACCTTTCACGCCTTCTTCTCAATACAGTAATATTCCTTCTGCCATTTTGAAAAACAAACAGAACATTCCTTAATCCCCCAACCCTGTATATATATGACCCTGTATTCAGCCTCCAATGTTTTTCAATACATATGTGCCCCTGTATTACCTATGAGTTTCTATAATAAGGCTCCAATGTTTCCCAGTACCTATGTGCCCTTATGATTTCGACTTGAATGCTTCCCAGTACCTATATGTCCTTGTATTGTGGTCCGAATGTTTCCCAGTACCTATGCGTACAAGTATTGGGGTCGAAAGTTTCCCTGTACCTATGTGTTCCAGTATTGGGGCTCGAATGTTTTCCAGTACCTATGTGTCCCAGTATTGGGGCTCGAATGTTTCCCAGTACCTGTGTCCCAGTATTGGGGCTCGAATGTTTCCCAGTACCTATGTGTCCCAGTATTGGGGCTCCAATGTTTCCCAGAACCTGTGTGTTCCAGTATTGGGGCTCCAATGTTTCCCAGAGCCTGTGTGTTCCAGTATTGGGGCTCCAATATTTCCCAGAACCTGTGTGTTCCAGTAATGGGGCTCCAATGTTTCCCAGAACCTGTGTGTTCCAGTATTGGTGCTCCAATGTTTCCCAGAACCTGTGTGTCCCAGTATTGGGACTCGAATGTTTCCCAGTACCTATGTGTCCCAGTATTTCGACTCGAATGTTTCCCAGTACCTATGTGTCCTTGTATTTCGACTCGAATGTTTCCCAGTACCTATGTGTCCCAGTATTGGGGTCCGAATGTATCCCAGTACCTATGTGTCCCAGTATTGATGTCGAATGTATCCCAGAACCTGTGTGTTCCAGTATTGGGACTCGAATGTTTCTCAGTGCCTATGCGTCCCAGTATTGGTCCTCGAATGTTTCTCAGGGGCTTTAATGCTTCAAAATACATATGTGTTCATGTGTATGGTTTCAAAGATTCCTAGTACATGTGTGCCCCTGTATTGAGGATCCAATGTATTCCAATACATATGTGTTTCTATATTGAAGTACCAATGTAATGGTTCTCGGTAATGTTTTGTGTCTATGTTGAAAATCCGGATTTCGTTCAGACGAGAGAGTGTGTGAGTGAGAGAAGATTTAACGTGTTCTGGTGACCAAGACAAAAAATATAGTTTGAGGTTGATAGAATATTCAACTGATTGGTGGTTGAGTACGGACAATCGATGCAGTCTGTAGCTGTACAAACAGAAATCGTCTACGAAAAGTTTACAAAATATAGACAAACGGGACGAACGATGATCAAGAATAGCGTTAAATTAGTTCAAACTATTATTTTAAAGTGGCATGAGCTGCCAACATTCACACCTTTTTCCTAATTTCCGATCGACACGACAGTAAAAGCCTTTGAAGGCCATCGAAAAACTAAATGATTGGCGTTGGAATGAGGAAAATCTATACAGTATGTGGCCTATACGCACCGAAATACTTTTTGAAAAGTAAACAAAATTTACATAACCGGGACGATCATTCATTCGTTCTATGCCAAAGTTAGTTCTAAACAATACTTTATCGTTCATTCTCGAGCCTAGTAGCAATAAAAAGCTTGTGAATTATACGTCTTGAGAAAAATAGCCAATAATGGTAAAATTATGTTTTAACGTCAAAATATCAACATTTTGGCAGCTCATGCCACTTTAACGTCAAAATATCAACATTTTGGCAGCTCATGCCACTTTAATGTACAAAGCTTCTAATTTGTACTCTTGAAAGATGATTTCAAATGTTTGTTACAATGGGAAAGTATGCACAAATTGCCAACTAATTCCACATTAGTTCGTGCTGTCAGGAATACAGATTTTTAATACACGACCACGAGATGGATAAATATAGGAAGTACTAGATAAACGACTGCCTTATCAGATATAGTCATCTTTCCCACGGAATGAGCAGCGAAAGCGAACGTGTATTCGTATGAGAGAGGGGAAGCAATTGGAGACACATATAAGAGAGGGGCGAGAGAGTGTCTCAATGGTGTGAAGTTCTCAAGACTGCTCTAGCGGAATGCTTGTCCAGTGAGTTTGTTGATTTAACAGTTCTCCATCAAATATATGCCGGAGTTGAAGCGTTGAATTCCCACAGTAACGGCCCAGCGAGACGCGATCACGATGGCACGCGCTGCTATTGACAAGAGATTATAGTCGCCGGCTGATTGACGCGACATGAAATAAACATGATCATTGACCTTGTAGCAGATGTCCCTTTAGCCAATCGGTGTGCTGCTTTCATAGTTTCGAGCATAACGATTGGCTGAGAGCATCGGCACGAGATCGTGGGAACGTAGTGGGGCATAGCTTCACACAAGTTGCTTATCCTATCTGGGAGACAGTGGCTAATGGAGGTTGTGATACACTGGTTGTCAGTACTCACTGCACGTGGAACCCGCCTCAAGATTTCCTTGCCGCAGGGTGGCAATAAAACATATCACTCTGTTAATTCAAGGACTTACCGGGAAATCTACTAGTGATCCGTAATTGGACAGGGCAAGTCAACCAAGTATGGAAGAAAAGTTGGAAAATAGCAGCCGCCGGGTAAGTATATTAATGAACAATTTACTCTTTACTAGCAATTGGAATTATGTAATTATATATACATCGATTATCAAACGATTACATCAATGTTATTACTAGTCTTCAAACAACGTCGACTTCTATTTCATTGTTAAGCTGTACAGCCCGTGAGTTTAATGTTCATAAAGAAATATAAAGGTACAAATGATTTTATTAGATATACGAAAAAAATAGGAAGTGCGTTTAAAATACTTACAAAAATATTTGCACCTTGCATTACTATGTAGCAAGTGTGTGGCATTCATTAATGCAGATTGGTATCGGTGCAAACGTAAGCATCAAAAGCAATGAAAAAATATACCTTGTAGTTGAGGGAATGTTTTCTAGCGTTCATACTTGAGTTGCTTAAAATGACATTTCATCTGTGACGAAATTAGCACACAGCTAAAACTGTCGACACACAGACACGATTGTGTTAACTTATCCTAAGGGAATTTATTTCAAAGGAGACCAAAGCCCCGTAAACACAACTGTAATTAGAGGGAAATCATGCTGCACATTGGCTTATTTCTCCCGTGTATGATCAATTATGCAGATACGTATAGACATATGGGGATAGATAGTAGACCACACATGACACATGTTCTAATCACACTACGGGTTTGAAAATTCATATTTCCCTGGGAGGTAGATTTCAAAACGACAAAAATCTCTTCTGGGAAGTCTTCTTAACAGGTGTTAGTTATTTAGGCATTGACTTATCGTGTTTGTTGATTTCACAGCTGTAGTGTGTTTCTTCATTGTAAGTGGCACGTTGGTTATAGTATTCACGTGGGTCATGTTTATTTCTTAATCGCTCTACAAAGTTTCCTGAAAAAAGAATCGGTTACAAAATATAACGGTTAAGAAGCGGCATGCGCTGCCTGAATACGAACTTCTTGTCATAAATTCCGATTTTCAATTGAAGTTGAGTGTTTGAAGAACCTTGAAAAACTAAAGGATTTGACGTTGAAATAAAAAAAAAATCCGTATAATTAAGTGACATGGGTTATCAATAAGCGGACTTTTTAAAATCAAAAGTTTATTCAGATTAGAAACTTGCCAATGTTTTTTTTTTTAAATATTATGTGACATGATCTGCAAAACCATATATGTATTCTCGTTTAATCTTAATTTCGCAATTTTCTCATTTTGTTTTACCAAGTACGTGTCGAAATTTTAGCGACTCGTGTTATCAGTTAACCAAATGCTGACGAAACATAAAGGGAGGTAACTCCGAGACTCGCGTTTATGATGTTATCGTCCACACGGAACATCCTTTGGCTATCTTCGCTCGCTACCGGTCGGCGTTGTATTTCACGCACGTAAATGCCCGAAGTTATCAGAGTGGTTATCGTCTATACTTTTCATGACAAGCCGCGATAGAAGAGAAATACATTTTGAGAGCAATACAAAGCAATCAATCTATCAACTAATACACGACTCACTTTGACAGAAAGAGTTATATATTGATGATAATAACATATACCTCGCCTTTCCCACCAACCCCTTCGTTACATATTCTATCTTATTTTGTAGACAAACAAACCTTTGATGGAGAAAAGGCGCCGGGCCCGAATCAACACGTGTCTAGGAGAGTTGAAATCTCTAGTTTTATTAGCCATGCACAAAGATGTAAGTAGAAAACCAAGAGAGAATGATTGACACATTACATGTATATAAGTGGATGTTTTGGCAATTATGTACATCCTATGTAGTTATTTAAAGTGGCATGAGCTGCCAAAATTCATACTTTCTTCATAATTTCTGATCGTCACGACAGTAAGAGGCTTTGAAGGCCATCGAAAAACTAAATGATTGGCGTTGGAATGAGGAAAATCCATACAGTATGTGGCCTGCACGAACGGAAAACGTGTTCGAAAAGTTAACAAAATTTAAATAAACGGGACGACCATTCATTCATTCTAAGCCAAAGTTAGTTCAAAACAATACTTTATCGTACATTTTCGAGACTAGAAGCACTGAAAAGCTTCTGAATTATAGTCTTGAGAAAAATAGCCAATAATTTCAACATTCTGTTTTAACGTCAAAATATCAACATTTTGGCCGCTCATGCAACTACTTTAACGTACATCTGCAGGATTGATTTAAACGGAAAGCTGCTATTTTGTACTTATTTGATAAAAATGCCCAACAATTGACCGATTGCTTGATGCCGTCACTTGGAAATTACGGGCAAAGCATTTCGGGGGATTGAGGGATGTTGAAATGATTTTAAAATATGGCGGAAGAAATAATACTGTATCGAACAGGAGGCGTAAAAGGCGTAAAGTTACCAGAAAAATGTGTGGATAAAAACAGGTTATGTCATCGATGTTTTCCAAAAAAGTGATACCTTGCTTAGTACCAATAAACAAAATGGCAAACTGAGGTACATTTTACCCAGAAAGCTTTGCGTTATTCTATGTGACGTCATCAGGCTCGCCGGTAATTAGCGAAATTCGGGTTCAGCGAAAATTTCTATATATTTGGCAGCGTATTCCACTTTAAGTGCAAATGCCAATCAGTCCGATATAAGTGTCCAGCTCTTGTCTTTTCTTTTCGAACAAACCACAATTAATTTTCCTGGAGCTGGCGTTTCTTTTTTCTTCTTAAACCCCAATTTTAGAAAATTGTCCAAAACACTTTTTTAAAAAAGAACAGCAGCGTTAAAACAGCATTGTAAGATAGTTTAGTTATAATGTACATGCATACAAAGGAATTGAAACAAATTGTTAATCAATGCTGTACGCTTTGTTTCAGAACTCACAGTTTTCAAAGTTAGAGAAAGCAGATATCTTAGAGATGGCGGTTAAATATCTACGCCACGTCCAGACGGCTTCCATGGCAACCCATGCAATGGATTCTGTTGCTATGACGAAATACCGACTTGGTTATGGAGAATGTGCACGTGAAGTAATGACGTGTTTGACTCACAATCAAACTATTGGTCCGGAACTGCGACATCGAGTATCTGATCATTTGACCCAATGTCTGTACCAAGTGCAGGCGATGGAAAGATCTTCCACAATGTTGTCAAACTATCCTACGTCAACTATCTCACATTTATCTCACAATTCCCATGGATGTGTATCTCAGTTCCATGAGACAAACCAAAATTTTCTTCCCTCTCCCGCTCATTTAGGAAGCCCTATCTCACCTCGAAGCTATTCTCGACTATCTCCCAAACAGCCCACCCTGGAATTCACTAGGGAACATAGAAAAGATGCCTTCAGTGAAAGCGACACTACCATAGCCAAATCAAATATGTTTATAAATAATAGACTACTCGGAGAAGATGACGTCAAGTTAATACAATCACCTCATTGCAAAACGACACCTACGCTGGTCAAGAAATATGGTTTACAAATTTCTAAACAAACAATTGACAAAAATGAATTATCGATCTCGTCAGTCAAAAATACTACAGAAGGATATTCATTTCTCTCAGACGCATCGTTGAGCACATCGGCGTGTTGTGATGTAAAACAATCTGCCAAAGACGGCAGTAGTCTTTCGTCTTTAAATACGCCACAGTTTCATTGTCAGAAGACGCCATATGGAAAACGAAGGCGTCAAAATAATCCTTGTTCAGATATAGTCACGGAAAACATATGTTATACTAAACAGCGACGCTTGTTTGGCAGTTTTGCTGAAAATGATATTAATTCTAAAAATAAACTCGATGACGTTGCAACTGGAGGATCCAGGACGCTCCTCAAAGGTTCACCTGAAAGAAATATTCAACAGGGATCGAGCGAACTTAGCAGCAATGGACAAAACGAGCAGCGCCATCTGTCTATGCTGGTACCAAGAGAAGATAAATCTGACGACGAATCCGTGTGGCGACCTTGGTAGATTTCCTAAAATCTACGGATTTTCTCTTTTTGGATGAAAACTGCGTAGGGGAATATGTGCTGTACATTAGGCTGAGTTGTGTGGGTTTTTTTCTATAAACTTTACCTTTGATCAAATGTCTTCCTCTTTGGATATCTCACTTAATGCAAAAAACCCCAGGAACAATTCAGTTATCTAACATATCGGTCACCGGTTTCAATGCAGTAATGAGAGGGCTAACAAGTCAGGTGTCGTGCAGTCCCGCATTATCGCTCATTTCCACGAAACTTAATGCCAGTGTGGTATGAATGCTGAGTTAGTGTTCCTAAATATAACTAAAACAATCTTGGTTGCTGCGTCAAACCTCAATAAACCAGTATTCACATTAAACAAAACGTTAAAACTTGTACATAAAGTGAATATTAAATGTGCTATCCTTTCCAATGTGCTTATTTTTAAACCGAACTTTAATAACGTGACAAACTCAGTGGTATACTTTCATATCACTGGGCAAAACCAGTGCCTTGCCCAAAAAGTGCTCAAGTTAACGATCAAATCTTGTTATATTCATATCTTTCCATGTTTCGCCCGATTTAATGGAAAATCTGTTGATATTTGGAGATATTTATTTGTGTTGAAGTTATGAATAAAAAATAATTGAAATATTCGTAAATGTGTCTTTTTTGATGAAAGTTGTTAACTTTGTGTTCATTTGAACGTTGATGCATTCTAAGCATGAGTTCATAAGCAAACAACACTACTTTATACTACATTACTAAGAAAGCTTCTGAATTTTACGTCTTGGGGAAAAATAGTCGATAATTTCCGCATTCTGTTTTAACGGGAAAATACCAACATTTTTGGCAGCTCATGCCACTTGAAGAGAGTGCTTCGCTATTATATGAAACATTGCTACATATTAGTGTCCTGTATGGAGAAGATTTTGCTAAAGTGGCATGAGCTGCCGAAATTCACATTTTTTCAAAATTTCAGATCGTTACGACAGTAAGAGGCCTTGGAGGCCATCAAAAAACTCAATGATTTGCGCTGAAATGAGGAAAATCCATACAGTATATGACCTGTACTAACCGAAAACGTGTTCGAAAAGTAAACAAAATTTAAATAACCGGGACGACCATTCATTCATTCTAAGCCTAAGCTAATTCAAAACTAAACTTTATAGTACATTTTTGAGACTGGAAGTATTAAAAGGCTTCTGAATTATACGTCTTAAGAAAAATAGCCAATAATTTCAACATTCTGTTTTAACGTCAAAATATCAACATTTTGGCAGCTCATGCCACTTTAATGGATGCACCCACCTTGAGTGTGTTTATCCAGGGCCCTGTCTTACGAAGCTGGCGTAAAGTTGCGCATAAGCCTACAACATGGACCAGTTGCGACTAGGGCGTAAGTTCCTATAGCTACTGGCTATATATTGTGATATACAATTGCTTGATTGGCCCATCGTTTTTTACGTTAATATGGTGGGAGTTGACAGGTTTATTTGAGGCAGAGACTGGTCTTCAGGTCCTGTGGAAACCCAACACATTTCATTCATACATTTGCGTGTTGCCACGCCTTATGTAGAGATCAAAATTCCCTATATAGTTCTAAACAGACCGAAGCATTGGGTTGTATCGGTTGCGGATTTAGCCCCACTCTGTGGTTGGAAACAACCAAACGCTATGGCTAAAGTAGGCCTATATTAATGTGTGACTTTTTCCTTAGAGTTGGGATATATTACGGGTCGAAAAATGTTATTCGGAGAATAAATTCATTTTTCTATGATTTTCAACACAACCCGTCGAAATTTTCTGTGCATCCAAATCAATTAACACGTTTGGTGGGGCGGGGCCGTGTTATATGTCTAAAGAAAACACCTACCCCTGCGCGGTTACCTGGCAACCATCGCCATTTGTAAACAAATGCACAAACAAAAAGAAAAACATTAGAAGATAAATGGAAATAGTAATAAGGCTATCTGGACATTTATTACACGATGCGGCTCTCTTGTGATTGTTACGCGTCTTGTTTACATCCATTGTCTGTTTTTTTTTTATAGAAGTATCGAGATGTTAAAGTGACATGAGCTACCAAAATGTTGATATATTGACGTTGAAACAAAATGTTGAAATTATTATTCTCAAGACGTAAAATTCAGGAGCTTTTTCGTGCGTCTAGTCTCGAGAATGTACGATAAAGTATTGTTTTGAACTAACTTTGGCTTATAATGAATGAATGGTCGTCCCGGTTATTTAAATTTTGTTTACTTTTCGAACACTATTTCGGTTTGTACAGGCCACATACTGTATGGTTTTTCCTCATTCCAAGGCCAATCATTTAGTTTTTTGATGGCCTTCAAAGCCTCTTACTCTCGTGATGATCAGAAATTATGAAACAAGTGTGAATTGTGACAGCTCATGCCACTAGAAGCCATTTCCTTGTATTGGGGCCCATTAAACAATGCTCGTTTACAAATTGGAAGTCTAGGTATCGTCAAGTAGTGTATTCAGAACCTTAAACAAATTAGACAGCGAAATCCGAATACAAGATCAGTATAAATCGACGAGAATAAAAATGCCAAAATTAAGTTAATACCCATAATTTTGGTAGAGTTCCCTCCCCTGGCTTCCCGATAACAATCTGACACGTGTTTGGGTGATGACACTGATCACGGCCAGTCGTACATGCGGGTCGTCTTCTTATTGTTTTCAGCCATTGTCAGAGAAAGGAGAAACTCCCGTTTATCTTACAGCCATCAGTAAGGCTACCTTACCAGGCAATTAGCCATGGGTGTTCTGTGTATCAGACTAACTGACATCTTCCCGGGTGGTTGTTTCGCTTTGCAGAGGGAACTTTCTGTCTCCAAAGCCCAAATAAAAGTAACAATGTTGGCCCTGTGCGTTGACCAACAGGGCCTTTTTTCCAAAGTCCCACCCGTATCTTGATTTTGAAATGGTCATAGTAAGTGGCTTCCTTGATGTAGGCCATTTTCCCTGTAAAAAATCATTTGAGTATATTTGAAACCGTTTCCGTGCAGGTATTAAATTTCAATATTTGTAAGGACAAATAGTTGTTCTACCTAAATTGGATTTGATTGTAGAAAATATTAGCTGTTTTTATTTACTGAACATAAAAAAATAGAAGCTACTATTACTACCCTAAATATGTACCTTTAAGGCACACTTGCCGCGAAAATCAGGAATATTGTTTACATTAAAAAAGAAAGACCGTTTTCTGTATTTTTCCCAGACAATATAAGTTAGGAACTTTCTATTTTTACCAAAATTTAAAAGTTTTGACGTCACTTTGTATTTTTTATTTGAGTTTTAAAATTTGCATTGTTAGGTACCCGGAACGTAAACAAACCAAACTGCTCGCTGGGGCGCATTTATGTTTCAGTCATAGTGAGTGAGTGAACTAACGGCACGGTGTAATTTGACGTAGGCCTATTTATCTGAGTAATACAGACTGACGATCGGTTAACAGCGACTGGAAAAGCCTCCTGATAATTGTTTGAGTGTAAACCACAGATAAAAAGGCCTGAAATGAGGGTAAGCCAACACGAAAGTTGACCGACACTGATCGTTGTTGTTGTAATCAGGCTTCGATTTTTCGTTTGTTTTTCACCCCATTTCTACATTCTAAAGCTAACTAGACATGTTTTATGTGTCCTATGTTTAAGTTTAGTGGTATTAGTCGTACTAAGCTCATGTAAATTGGTTTTCTTAGCAAATTAAAACAGGCTACGGCGGCAAGTGAGCCTTTCAAGTGGCATGAGCTGTCAAAATGTTCATATTTTGACATTAAAACAGAATGTTGAAATTATTGGCTATTTTTCTCAAGCCGTATAATTCAGACGCTTTATAGTGTTTCTAGTCTCGAGAATGTACGATAAAGTATTGTTTTGAACTAACTGGCTTAGAATGAATGCATGGTCGTCCCGGTTATTTAAATTTTGTTTACTTTTCGAACACGTTTTCGGTTGTACAGGCCACATACTGTATGGATTTACCTCATTCCACCGCTAATCATTTAGTTTTTCGATGGCCTTCAAAACCTCTTACTGTCGTGACGATCAGAAATAATGAAAAAAGTGTGAATTGTGTACGAAAACGTGTTCGAAATGTAAACAAAATTTAAATAACCGAGACGACCATTCATTCATTCTAACCCAAATTATTTCAAAATAATACTTTATCGTAAATTTCCGAGACTAGAAGCACTTAAACAAACTTCTGAATTATACATCTTGAGAAAAATAGCCAGTAATTTCAAGATTCTGTTTTAACGTCAAAATATCAACATTTTTGCAGCTCATGCCACTAATGTGCCAAAATGTCTCCAAGTAAACAAGTAGAGTTGAAAACATATGTTCTGTATGGGGTTATACTACCATAGAGGCGCTTTGGATCAGAGATAAGGATCTGTGGGGGGCTTTGAATACAGCTTTAATACTTATCTGTATTTATCTCTTTATATTATCAATACATATATACTATGTAGATACTCTCGGGGCACTATATACGCTCGTCGAAAATAAGTGGTTGAGTTTACAGGGATTATAATGCGAACGTTTATGTCTTTGAAATGCGAGCGAATCAATGGACAAGTGGGGGCAATAAAATTCATATGGCCCTTCATGACTTCGGCGTTATCACTTTCGGAATCTGGCGCTCTTTGTCTGCCAGTCTCAATAGAGTGTTTACACCGAGTGTCACACTTATCGGTTTCCCCGCTCCTTCAACAAGCTAACCATCTTATTAATAAAACTAAATGAGGATTTTAATAGGAATAAATAAACCATATAGGGTGCGATCTACACGGCAGGTCGTTATCATGATAAAAAGGTCGGAGTAACTTTAGTATTGGTAAATATCGGACCCAGCCCGCACGGCCAGGTCATCAGTGCAGGTCAAAAGTTTAGAATATATCTCGATATTTACTCAAAAATAGGACAATATGGCGCGATCTACCTTCCTCTGTTTTCCCTGTTCTACATTTGAAAAAAACGTTTTAAAAATAATGGATACAATTTCACCTTTTTGCGTATAACATTTCTATGACACCTGGTCAAAAGTTTATGTAGACATATTCTACTCGAGTTTAATCGTAATTTCTGGAAATTCTATTTCTTTCTAAAATCAATGCTAAATAAATGTAATTAGAACGATTTCGCTGATCGCATTCCAACTGTCAAAAGTTTAACGTTCAACATGTTAACGGTTTTTACACAACACGATTTCGTGATACTGGTATAGACATATATTATCATCCTACAAAAATAAGAACTTTTTGATAATCCATTACTTAAAGTGCCATGAGATGCCAAAATTCACACTTTTATCATAATTTCTGATCGTCACAACAGTAAGAGGCTTTGAAGGCCATCGAAAAATTAAATGATTGGCGTTGGAATGAAGAAAATCCATACCGTATGTGGCCTGTACGAACCAAAAAGGTGTTCGAAAAGTAAACAAAATTTTAACCGGGACGACCATTCATTCATTATAAGCCAAAGTTAGTTCAAAACAATACTTTATCGTACATTTTCGAGACTAGAAGCACTGAAAAGCTTCTGAATTATACGTCTTGAGAAAAATAGCTGATAATTTAAACATTGTGTTTTAACGTCAAAATATCCACATTTTGGCAGCTCATACCACTTTAACGAGCAAAAGTGTTTTATGTTTATTTGTGAAGAAACAGAAATATCTTGTCTCGTGTTAAATTGTATGTAATATAAACCAAAGTTTTGGATGCAAATGGATGCAAGAATTTTCTTATTTCAAATTTCAGGAAGTTAAGCGCTCGTTTTTTTCTGATTAGTCACCTCATTCACTTTTGGGCAATTGCATTTAAAAGTTTGTCTTTTAAGCTTATAGGGTAAATTATTTCCTTAAAAGAATTGTATACCCCCCATGGTTTTAATCTGTACAGATCCTGTTCATTTGTACTTTGGAAGCCTAATTTTGCTTATCCTACTTATTCTATCATTTTAAAGTATTAACTTTGTTATATTTTTCTCTATGTAGAAAATTGTCTACTGTGTGTTGTTATATCTGATGATGAGAGTAGCTACTCTCGAAAGCTCATAAATATACACCATCATGTACAATATAGTACGAGTTGTCCTTTGTGTTTTGGCCTTAAAGGCACACTTGCCGCCGTAGCCTGTTTAAATTTGCTAAGAAAACCAATTTACATGAGCTTACTACGACTAATACCACTAAACTTAAACATAGGACACATAAAACATGTCTAGTTAGCTTTAGACTGTAAAAATGGGGTGAAAAACAAACGAAGAATCGAAGCCTGATTACAACAACAACGATCAGTGTCGGTCAACTTTCGTGTTGGATTACCCTCCTTTCAGGCATTTGTATCTGTGGTTTACACTCAAACAATTAGCAGCAGGCTTTTACAGTCGCTGTTAACGGATCGTCAGTCTGTATTTCTCAGATAAATAGGCCTACGTAAAATTACACTGTGCCGTTAGTTCACCCACTCGACTGAAACATAAAATCGCCAATAGGGGGCAGATCGGTTTGTTTACGTTCCGGGTACGTAACAATTCAAATTTTCAAATTCAAATTAAAAATACAAAGTGACGTCCAAACTTTTAAATTTTGGTAAAAATAGAAAGTTCCTAACTTATATTGTCTTGGAAAAATACAGAATACGGTCTTTCTTTTTTAATGTAAACAATATTCCTGATTTTCGCGGCAAGTGTGCCTTTAAGAATTCCATTGCTCCTAAAAAAGCCTACCCAATTTGGACGCAGGCGAGGTTATTTTCTCCAGTCCGCATCACAACTATAAAGACGGACGTTGATGTAATTTGTTTCCAATAATATTGTCATCCTTCGTTTGTCATTATATTAACTTCAGTTCGCCACTCAAACAGTTATTGTTTTAGTTGGTATACAGTATGCTAAGGATCTACGATACATGCAACTATGTAGTGTAATTGTCTCGAGTTTCGAGGGCAAGAACAAGAACCACTCAGTTCTCGTTAAAATCAAAGCGATTGAGTTGTTGTGAGAATGAAAATTTATTTATCAATTAACGGTGCAAATTTCGCCAGGTGAGGCCACCTTGAATTGGCATGAGCTGCCAAGATTTTTTCATAATTTCGATTTTGATTAAATCCGAGCGATTGAATCCGAGCGATCCCAGCGATGACCCTTCCAAAAAAATGCATCGATATTCAAGATTGATCGATTGGATAATTTCGTCCGTTTTTGTCGCTTTCAAGATTATTTCCCTTGAAAGGTGATTTTAGGAAAGGACTCCAAGCTCTATGCCAGACGGAAACTCTAAATGTTTGGCCGCTATACTTGCCCTTAAATTGTCATGATTGAGTTAGAGTGGCATTCGCTGCGTGTCAGATATAAGCAAAGTTTCACGGAAACAGAGTTAGCTAAATATTCGTTATTTTTTTACAAGAAGCACAAAATGATTATTGAACAAAAAAAAGCTCGCTGGTGTAAATATCTGTGGTGTAGGTCCAGTTAGTTTTTATAAGCAACTCAGACCGATAAATGTACTCATACATCCGGGCTTTTGCTCGTTATTTGCAAACCTAATCGGTTCGTATATAAGGGTGATATTTTCTACTTCAATATAAGTCCTTCAGTTTATCAAAGTATTTCAAATTCTCAACTTTTTTTAACAATCTAAAATTATGAGAAAAAAAATGATTTTGGCATCCCGTGCCACGTTAAGAGGGCCTCTAAGCAACTTAACTGTATTTTCTTCTGTATTTCAAATTTAACTCTAATCATTTAGTGAAATCTAACGAAGAATGAGTTTGTTGTGTTTTCTACGGTTCGCGTTAAGGGCTGATTTATTTTTTTAAAGAACCCATGATTTCATCGACAATTTCTGGATGTGTTTCAGGGAATTGAATTCATGGTAACAACAATTCTTATTCCTTGTCTCTTTGAACCAGCTGTCGTTTGTTCTATGTAATTATTCTTCCGGTGTTCAGGTATACATATATACAGGGTCAAATAAGTGATTTATATCGCCCCTAAGAAATACAATTTTGACACGTCCATGTTAAAGAATGTCTTCGGGATTTCAAGGGCATACGTCCAACCTCTTTCCTTAGAGGTGGAGCTGACACTTCTAGATATACAATATATCACAGCCGTCACATTCATATCAACGGAGTTTCCACGGTGGTCATTTTCTTACAGGTGATTAAGATACGGCGGTTAAACGAGTAACCAATTCTGTTAAACAATGACCAGTGCCCAGTTTACAATGACCACAGGCCAGTTTATTTGGCTACATCGTTTGACACCTCCACAATGGCTTGTATAGACTTCCATAGGGCCATCTGTGCAATATAGAACATTGGTTAACAACAACGGATCACTGTCTACATGTTTACTGTTCTCATTAATTGGGGGTTGGACGACGCTAACATTAGTATAGAAATTCCTTCAGACACTTGAATAGTGTGAAATTCTTTTACACGGATGGGGTGTAAATTTCAATAAAGCTTTTGTAATCGTTTGGTAATCAGGGTATCCGACTCCCCCGGGGCTGGACGGTATTGCACTTCCCTAAAACGATCAACGGGTGTCACTACCGGCCTAGTGGGAGGGACGGCTTACCACCTTGTATTCTATTGTTAACGATTTCTTACCGGGCTTTGTCCCCCGAGCTCAGGTAAAGCTTATCAACTGGTCTATTAGTGTCAGTATTTAAGGTGAAGAGCTGGCTGAGGGCAGGCAAGCGGAACGACAAGCCAGACGCATGCTCATACAACAAGGCCTATTGTTGGTTAAAGATGCGGTGGATGTAAGTCGCGCGTCATTGATCGAGGCGGGGGAGGGCAGGTACAATGCTATGCATCGGGATGCGCGGAGTAGAATACCGTTACTGAGCAGTCTGGTTCCACTTCACTGATCAACTGGATACCTATACAGCCAGGGACGCTTAGTGACACGGCGTGCACGCGCTCCTCCCCTCGTGTCAACGCCAGGTGTGTACAGGTGTGTTCAACGGGCATCCCTTTACCCACGCCCGCTTCTTTCTTATGAACCACAGCTTCTTAATAGACACATGTCATCACAGCTCCATTAAACCCCTGTTCGAATTGCTTCGGGCGACAATCGTAGAAAACTCGCGAACCACTTTAAGTCATCTATCCGCGTGTCATAACGGTACGGCTTCGTAGCATCAGCATCCACCTGAAACTGACACGCTATTAAATAGACCATCTGTAAGCTACATCAATAGGCACCCGTGTTTCATCAAATATGTCATTCCTGAAAACAGGAAATTGAATGACATTCCGATACACCACCTTTCTCGATTTATACTAGAAGCCTCATTTATAATAAAGCCACTTATAATTCTCAATTCCATCTGGATATGTTAAATACCGATATACATCAACGTCGAAAGGTAAACAGCGTGTTATCAAGTCATTTGTTTAAATAGCTATTCCAAAATTGAATTACTGTAGGACTGACCGAGAAACACTGTTTACAACTCTACATATATTTGTCTCTGTTGCTAACTATAGGGAAAATGTCGTTGAAACAGAACCTAGAAAACGTTCTTTATTCTTATCACAAAGTACAAAGTAAATGCTTTTGGTTGATACAAATCTTAAAGGCCCACTTGCCGCCGTAGCCTGTTTAAATTTGCTAAGAAAACCAATTAACATGAGCTTACTACGACTAATACAACTAAACTTAAACAGAGGACACATAAAATATGTCTAGTTAGCTTTAGAATGTAGAAATGGGGTGAAAAACAAACGAAGAATCGAAGCCTGATTACAACAACAACGATCAATGTCGGTCAACTTTCGTGTTGGATTACCCTCATGTCAGGCCTTTTTATCTGTAGTTTACAATCAAATAATTGTCAGCAGGCTTTTCCAGTCGCTGTTAACCGATCGCCAGTCTGTATTTCTCAGATAAATAGGCCTACGTAAAATTACACTGTGCCGTTAGTTCACTCACTCGACTGAAACATAAAATCGCCAATAGGGGGCAGATCGGTTTGTTTACGTTCCGGGTACGTAACAATTCAAATTTTCAAATTCAAATTAAAAATACAAAGTGACGTCCAAACTTTTAAATTTTGGTAAAAATAGAAAGTTCCTAACTTATATTGTCTGGGAAAAATACAGAAAACGGTCTTTCTTTTTTAATGTAAACAATATTCCTGATTTTCGCGGCAAGTGTGCCTTTAAAGATGTACGTTAAGGGAGTTTTATTGGCTACAAAAATCCCTAAAAATGTACGTTATATACGTTGGCAAAATATGCATCACACAATATATTTTTAAGGTTGCTTGAGATGTTAAAATATTGATAAAGTTTTTAGACAAATTTAATTGAAATTGGGATTAAGGATTAGGTAAAAGAAAACGAGGACCAGTTAAAGTTAAACCGTGAAGAGAATTTCAGCGTTTGAAGTCCCTTGAAAAAAGTATTTATTGCTAAAGTCAGTAACGGGTACGAAGAAGCGTGCAAATAATAGACAAAATTTAAATGGCCGGGATGTATGAGTTCATTTTGAGTTTTTGTTGCTTAAAGTGGTATGAGCTGCCAGAATGTAAAAAATTTGCCGTGAAAACAGAATGTTGACATTCTGGGCTATTTTGCTCAAGATATAGGCCTAAAATTAAGGTGCATTTTAGTGCGACTGGTCTTGGGAATGTAACATAAGAAGTCATCTGAACGTTCGTCCGGGTTATTTAAATTTTATTTACGTCTCGGTTCGTATAGACCACAATCTGTATCGATTTTCACCATCTCAACATCAATAATTTAGTTTTTGGATGAACCACAGATTCTCATACATGTATTGGTGTGGCAATCAGAATCTATGAAAAAAAACTGCGAATTTCGGCAGGCCATGCCATTTTTAAAAAGCTCTGAAGGGAATTGGTTTCAATGAAATTTTCTCTATATTCGGCAGCTCATGCTACTTTGAATGTAGTATTTTATAGATTGTATTGTGGAAATTCGGTTAACAAAATGATTATTAGCGACGTCTTTTGGCTCAAGATAGATGCCAACTAAATCTACAAAACGTTCCACTAATGCGTCACTGGTTCGAATCGAAATGAAATAATTCTTGACTAGTAATTGTATCTTATCAAGCAATTTGGAATGAACAGGTCAAGGCTTCTATATATACACTTCAATTTATTTCCCCCAGCTTGCCACATGCCAGAATGTAAAGAATTTTCTGTGAAAACAGAATGTTGAAATTCTGGGCTATTTCGCTCAAGATATAGGCCTAAAATTAAGATGCATTTTAGTGCGACCGCATGGCCGTACAATCAGTTTCTATGGTGTTTAAAATATAACAACACATCGGCGGCGTTTGTAACATAAATCTAAACTAAAATTAGAATGTGTCATTGACCAAATTTCCAGCGTAAAGTGTAAAAATGTTTTATTTTCAATAAATGAAAGACTCATCCTCTTAAATTTAATTTAAAAAGCACAGAATTTATTTGCTTAGAATATTGACAAAAGTTTTTCCAATAGGACAGAGGGAAGCCATATTAAAGTTTTAGTTCATATGCATTGTTTAAGTTTGAATGATTTAGGCCTAAATTTTGCCAATATGGCAATTAAACATTATACAGAACAACTAATTCGTATTTTAAAATGCAAGTGAATTGTGCAGTCTTAATGTTTTGGCATACTTAGTATTGGAAAACGAGACACATCCTTGAAAGGTTTGTCGGGTTAACTGTCTAACGCAATAACCGGAGAGTAACGAACCCACTTTTTTATTTCACAGTTTGTTGAATTCCATCACAAAAAGGCAACTGGTGAATGAAATATGACCCCTTTTTGTGGGGGATTGGTGGGGGGGGGGGGGGTGTAGAGAAACTCTACCTCACCGTCTTGGCAGATGGCGCAATTATATCCCAAATCACCTCCTCATTAGGCAGTCAATATTAAAATATCCCTTGTTAAACTTCCGCGAGGCAAAATAAAACCCGGCCCTTACAAGTTCGTTGAATACATGTTCCAATTCATCTCTCACAGCCGGTCAGTATTTTTTCACAAAAATACAAGAAAACGTGAGGTCTAACAACGGGTAATTTGTGTTTTAGTTAGTGTTGTCTGACTCGCGCTACATCGCGATGTGAAGTGCACAAAAGGTAACAGCATTACCGCGGACCTGTCAGTAGTGATTCTATTGTTAAAAATCAACTGTGAAAAATTCCGCGAACAGTCACCGTGACCAAACGTGAATACCAGGATAAAAGATCAGCCGTTTTGGAAGACTTCGCGATCTGACCTTTTGAGGAGGGTTCCACGGTCAGTTTGAAACTTGACCAATTCGCGTAGGGTATAGTCTTAATTGGGGTCTGATAAACCTGCATGTCGATCCGGACTGAAATATCAAGTTCTAAATTTAAATCGGATTTCGTCAAAATCCCCACTGGATTAGTCTCTGGTACCAATCGTGAGATTTTTCTCGGCTGCTTAATAGTTTCATCTCCGTGCACTAATACCCCGTACAACTGGAATTAAAACTGGCTTTTCCTTGAAATCTTTTCTGTTCTTCCACACTCCACTTGTTTTTAACTGGCCAACACAGAAGGCCTCTAAATCGGCACGTTTTACTTTAAAGTCAATAGAAATATCTATAAATCAAAGGCGAATCCTTAAATCCCATTGTTAGATCCACTGCACGGCATAATTGAGGGATGTACCCTGTCATCAGTATCTCTTCACGGCACCTTCGAAACTAGTTGTACTCAGTAGTACTTAATTAGTAAATAACCGACACTAATTGACCCGGAAAAAATTCCGGGCCAGGGTGAGAATCGAACTCACGACTTAGGGTTACCGTCCCACCGCTCTACCAACTGAGCTACCCGGCCCTGTTGGGAACGGTTCGCTTGTTAGATCAGTAGTACTTGTGTAGTAGTATTCAACAAAACGGCACTTCACAGAAGTTGTAATCCATAAAGCGCTTGAGTTCATATGATGACCTCAACTTCTAAATGCCTCTTAAAGAATAAATTCTCCAGTTGTAAAATATTCAACTAGACCAAACAAAATTTCATTAAAAACAGGTTTATTTGCAGAAACGATCTATTTCTGAGAAATTAATGTTGGTTGGTTGTTTAGCTTATTGGCGCGTCCATTCGTATGAGAAATTTATGTTGGTTGGTTGTTTTAGCTTATTCGCTCGTCCATTCGTATGAGAGATTTGTGTTCGTGTACAGAAATAAATTTTAAATTTATACCAAGAAAGTTTGATTTTCATAACTGATGATGTAGCCATTGCGGATGTACTCTCTAAGGTTTGTTTGAACAAGGTGTCCCCTAGATTTAACTATACGGACATTGAATAGATTGATCACCTCTAGGTCGATATTGTGGGGAAATGTCTGAACAGTGTGGATTTGCCCACACAAATGCATCATAAATCGTTCACTGCAAGAGTAAGTATAAATTGCGTTTTAGGCCTGATTCTGATTATTACTATTGTATTCTTTTTATTTTACAAAACCTCAGGGCGTCCTAGTGGCCTTACACACTGTACTTAGACTGTGTTGTTTTAGGGTAAATGTATAAATTTATCTGTGAGACCACGTGATGATTTGTCAATTACCCAGATCGAGTACCTTGACCCTAGAGTGCGGTCTATCTGGGTGCAAGTGACGGTGAGATGTCCAAACAAGCCCGGGACGTCGAAAATCTAACCCCTAGTCGTTTGTTTGTGTCGGTATTTATCGCCGAAGAGACAAACACACAGGGCGGAATCAGCCACAGAGCCGCGGGAAATAAAATAAAGCCTGAGTCTATATCGTCTGCTACTTCCATTTGATGCTCTGGCACGCGACGTTCGATAACCCTGTTGACCTTACGAAATCAGAAAGCGTGGGAAAAAGCCCAACTTTTTCGCCAATGTAGACCTTGTTACTGGTGGCCCTGATAAAAGAAATATAATATAAGCACTACTTCCTATGTTTTTCCGTATGTCTTAATAATTTAAGATCAGGCCTTAGTGAATGTCCCTATCTCACTCACCCCCAGCGTGTAGTGCTTATCGCTCAAAACATTTCCTTTCAACCTAAGGTCGGGTTATGTCATGTGTTAAAAATGTTGATGTTAACATTAATGGCTCGTGTCATCATCTTTATTAACAAATCAACTGCAAACAGATTATTGTGCTGATAAAATGTCGACCCAAAAAATTACCCACGCTTTATTTTCTAATGGCTATATCCAATTTCTAAAATTTCTACTTCGCACAATTATCAGATTGCATTTAAATCAAAACACACTGAGCGAGATTGCATTTACCAGCAGGGCTTTCCAGCAACGCCCTCTGGTGGCCAACAGCGGATTATTAAACAAACTATATACCATTATGCGTTGCCAGGGTTGGTGGGGGGAGGAAACCGGGCGCATTGCCGGGAGGAAACCCCCGACCTTCGGCGAGTACCTGGCAACTCTTCCACTTACGACGACCGAGTGGAAAATCCACTCAGAACTTTGTTTTTGGTTTGAGCGGGATTCGAACCCACGCCGCATCGATTAAAGGTCTGTGTGGGAGTGAGGGACGAATGGTCTTACCCACTGAGGTCCCATTTAAATGGAAGTCAATGAAATAGCATGCGGGAAATTGTGTGTGGATATTTTCTTGTGTGTGTCAAGTGTCGCTTTCTATTTCGACAAACCTTGACCATGGGTGGAATATAAGCGGATTCAGAGATAGGCTCATAAGGTAAAGGTGAGATGAGCTGCCAGAATATATCTCCAGCATGTGCATTCAAATAATGTATAGAATTAACATATACCTACAATGAAAGAGTTTCGTCCAGGTTATATACATTTTGTTTACTTATGGGACACTGTTCCGCTTTGTGCAGCATCAAACTGTACGGATTTTTCTCATTCTAACTTCAATTATTCAGTTTTCCTATGGCATTCAGGGAACAAGTCTTCATTTTGGCAGTTCATGTCACTTAAACATTTCCAGTCTCCCATGTAAAATAAGACAATGTGCAAACAAAAAAATATTTTTAACATAATACATGTGTAACACAAATGTATAAAGGTCTAAATGATATACCTCTTTTTCACACAACTAGAAACTTGTCTCCATGGTTATTTTAGACAAGAAGATTTTCCCTGTGATCATAAATATAACACAAATGGAAGTTCGATTGGGAATTAATTTTATTTTATTTACATCAATTTAACATTAATATATATGCTCAAGTTCAAAAAGACCTGAGTATAAACGATTGTCTTTTGAGCAATTTATAACTTAGTTTGGTCACGATGGAACGCTGTGGTATATTGTTTCCCAGACGCGTATATTACCATGGCCTCCAAGCCTTAGAGTTCAGAGGTGAACTGTCACTATGAGGTGACACAGAGCCTTCACTGGCACTGTCACTATATTCTCGCGAGATCTCGTAATCTTCACAGGAATCTTTAGGTTCTTGTTTAACTAAATTTAATCTATCACAAGCTAATGTCGTTCGAGTGAGTTCAGATCTTGCACGAGGCCTACAGGGTGTAACTGGTGATGAACTTTCGGTTCGGTCACGCGTTGTCATGGAGACAAGCGGGGTCCTACAAGACATAAAGTCTCTTTCTCTTCCGGAACCACGCCCGTCAGGGGTTCTGTGGGGGACGTATGCACTGTAGTGGAGGGGGCTAGGTCCCGAAATTGCAGTCGGCGACGTTTCTGTCTGTCCGTAGAGAGCATTTAATGGCATTTGTTGACTGTGTTGGCGTTGTTGTTGTTGTTGATATTGTAATTTGGCGTAACTTAAGGAAGAAGTTTTCGGATTGGCTGGACTTGCTGCTACTGAGCACATGGATCTAGGACTAGGGGATGTAGCTAGATGATTGAACAATCCTGCCTGGAAAGCCATCGAATTTGCACCGTGTCCGGATATTGTTGAAAGAAGCCCAAGCGTTTCTTTCGCACATGCGCTGAAACCACCAGCAAAGTTAGATGATTGGTCAGACAGAGGGGAGGCAGGAGATGAACCGTGTTGAATTGATGAAATATGTTTAACAGTCATCTCAAGAATATCCGCTTTGTCTAGTTTGCTGAAATTGGACTCCTGAAAACAACAACAGAGCATGGTTATTATTTCGTCATTTCCGTGATTTTTGTTGGTCAAAAAAGATAGCAATTTGAATATTGGATATAAATCTGCTACCCTGGCATCTAAAATGGCTGTTAGCTAATACTAAGTTCAAAGTTGTATTGGTTGTCAGCGATCGTTTAGGCTTGTTAACCGAAGTTAAAGTTTTTACAGAGTTATTTCCCTTTATATGTTTGATGACCACTTCTGCTGTATTCATACGATCGGAGGCTGTGGAATAGCATTTTTCATTGCGTGTAAAGCTAACGGAACATCTAAAAAATATTTACATCAAATTATCCCCACTGTTTACCTTGAATTTATCAATTCGCTGTGGCGGTTGATCCAACCTTCAAAGGTCTGCGCTGAATTTTTAATTTAGTGACTTTATGTAAAGATGGGAGTATTTAAAATCACATTTAACTTACCTCTTTTCCACAGGCTTGAAGTACCAAAGTTTTTAGTTGGTTCAAGCTGTCGTTAATCCGGGCTCTTCGTCTTCGCTCCATCATTGGTTTATTACACTACAAGAACAACAACACAAATGGTTACGGCACAGGAACGAGGGTCATGTATTAAGCAATGGTTACGGCACAAGGGCGAAGGACATGTATTAGGCAACCACAAAATATGATGGTAAAATTAAATGTCGACATATTCAGTAAATGTGGATTTATTTTTTCGGACTGACACTTATTATAAAAATATTCGTCTACAAGAATATTCTTCATAAAGAAACGATATTATCAACCAAAGCAGCTTTCTTATTTGTTTCATTCATAATTCGACAATTTTCTAACCGACCGACATGAAGATGATAATATCAATTTCATAATCAGTTTTCTTCGCTATCATTTGTAGCTAATTGAATGAAATAGTCATTAAATCTAACACAATTATATAAGTAATTCTAATACTGCGTTGATTTAAAATTGCTTTATAAATTAAAAGTAGAGAATGTTTTCTTTCCATTTCTCAAAATTCTACGAAAAATATATTTTGGAACATTGTAAGAATACTTATAACAACATTAATTTTGTTTTTACAATAAAATGATTAATTGCTAAGAGTTTGATTATAAAACGGTAAAACTGAGTACAATTGAGAAAATAAACCTAAACCATATGGAAGGAAGATAATGCTATAGGTTGTGTCAGCATTGACATGGGTGTCAACGTCATACACTCAAAAACTAAGAATGTAGACAATTAGAATACACGTGCAAGCAGGTCTTACCTTTTTCGAAGATGAACTTATGTCTATGTTAAAATCGTCAGCGTCCTCAGACTGACAGCGTTTGAACGTTTGTACCATTTTGAAGGTAGTGGATTCCGGTGCTGTGGTTGTATTTATCTCTAACTAGCCGTTGAGTAAGAATCGCTCTCACGTCAACAATGGGACAGTGCTCTTCGTTCACAGTCCCAGATCAAACCTTTAAACTACCCGCTTCTTTTCCTGCTTTATACCCTCGCGTGTCGCCCCGCCCCCTGATCTTGCGTAACCAAGCAGCCCTCGTGCCGATACTGTCAGCCAATGAAAGAGCACTGACCATTACAACTCAAGTGGCCGGGGACGAGCTCATATGTCATTTAGGGGGTCATAAATGAGGGTTGAATGGCAATTGTTATTGAATTTGCCGACCTCATAACGGAGAAGGTTTGAATACGTTCCGATACACTGTGATGGCATCTCTGTTCTCCAGCCTCTCTGACACGCACCTTCCCCTCCCAGCTTTTTCAATTGTTCTGCCCTTCCCTCCCTTTTTTTCAATTTAATTCGGTTGCTATTCATTTATTTCAACATCAAGCGTTTTGATAACCAAATGAGCTAAAATTAAATGAGCTAAACTATGCTAATTTTAAACCTATTTTGCAACCTTACCTATAAAGGGAATAAAGTGAGATGTTTGTTTTTTTAATTGATTGGTGATTTTAATTTATAATTGTTTCAGCATGTTTAATATCAATTTGCCCTTGTCTCAAATACCATACGTTCATTTCATTTCTCTCATACCTTTCATCTCTAAAGAACACTATTTTGAAATCTCCTGTTTTATTATTCCTTCTTAAAATACCAATTAGTAATATTGTAATCATATATCCTTTTTTCTATTGGAAGCGTTGGGTTTAACAGATGATATCAACTATATAGCTTTTTACAGAACTTTAAATTATTGCCTTTTTGAAACAAAGTTTTACTCAGCATAGTTTAATTTAGTTTAGGTTTTCGGCGATTCTGGAACTTTGTGGCGTTTACGCCATGACAGTTTTAATGCAGATTCTGTTCCTCCCTGGCGGTCGAAACCTCCCTTTGTGTGCCTCATCAGCCACCTGGTCTAATTTCTGAAGCTCTATCTATACCATTACAGGTGTGTGAGAGGGGCTTGAGGGAGGGAACCCGGACATTTAACATCTTTATGATTTTCCACTTGTTTAAGTTTTTAATGGTTTTTGATAGCTTGTGACGGTAAGCCTCTTTATTCCTCACAGCCACATCGTATATGCGCCCCCTCCTGAACGAAACCCTGTAAGATAAAAATCCCTTCCTTCCATTTACACCACGGTTCCTTACTTCCGTAACAACAAAAAGGTAGTAGGAGTGCCTAAAGCCCCCCGAGTCACAAACGTGTGAACATGTGGTTATTCTTTTCTTAGACATATTTCCTGACACAAAAGTCCCGCCTTTCAAATTAACAGATCCTAAAGACAAACAATTACTTTTTATTGAAAATAAACTTCTCCACAATTTCACATTTCAATGTGGTGATTATAATGCGTCTTGTATTATTTACAAAAAATCGCCATGTTTATTTTTGTCATCAATTGCTTCCGTCCCTTTTGCTAAGACTTCTGCCTTCGCCCTGTCATTTTTTTTATCTTAAGGTTTACTTCATTTACTCTGAATAAAATTTAAATTTGTGACCAATTATTCAATTTCAATTTAATTATGGTTCCCAAAAAAAACAAGAAAAACTCACGAAAGACGAAATCGTGCCTCGAACAGTGATCTTATTATACTGGAGTGTTCCTCTTTTCCATCCGGCTTTGCTGTAACCCATACCGTGTAAAATCCGCCTTTTTAACTGATACCTGTGGCCCCAAGAGCATTTACTGAAGATTATTAATAAATTTACAATTTAAAAAAGCAACTTTTTTAGAAGAAAATTCTGTTAATATTGGATCTTAATTCTCAAATGTTAAACAGAGTTATATCCCTTGCACCAAGGATCAGTTCAAAGTCGTGCAGGTCATTAAAACCACCTGGTATATCTAATGTTATTGCATTTAATCAATATATTTGAAATAGCTTGTTGTTGCGATTAACATTATTAGCGTTTTTGTTATAACTATTTCATTAAAACTTCTGTTAAAATTTGAAACAGTATTATGTAACAGAGATGTTTTCCTGAACGTCTTACAAATAAATATAGTCATACATTATGATAAGAAATTAACAGTAAAATAAAGGTGTCCCCATTTTTGAAAAACAAAGGCTTTAGTGATTTCATTTTTACTCAGGTTTATCACTGCATCTTGCCCTTGTCCTGCCGTATTTTTATGACACCTTTTGCTTGAGCGGAAGAACAATTAAATTTAATTCCCTGTTGTTTTCTCGTTAGGCCGTCTGGCAAATTAATACGCTTGTGAACAAGACAGCGTGTGTTGGACATTTTGAAAGCACTATAAACAAAAGCGGTGGATGGGGGAGTATCATGTCTCAAGCCATGCCTCCATTGTTTTTCAAAACGTGTTTGCTGTCTTGTTGCCGGGGAGTCTGCAAAGGTGGGAGTGGGTGGGCAATGGCAAGGGTTGGATGCCCGGACGGATAAGGGTAACATCGGCGCCAGTGCCCAAGCCACGTAAATGAATTGCACAAACTAGAAACTTTGAACACATAAACAAATTAATAATTAAACAAATACACGTAAACGGAAAATGCCGATGATATTTTTAGCCTTAGTTCAAAAGTATAATGTAGTTATTAATTATATAAAATTTATTTACAATATTACTAGTTTTTCTAACTAAATAGCCTTGCTTCAGTGTAGGAATAGGGTTTGGAGTAAAGCTACCTTTACTTTGGCAAAACTAAATAATTTCGGATAGTTATCAACTCCTTTAATCAAGTTAAGATACGTTTCCACTCCATTATAGCGATTGTTATAAAGCTATTTCTCCCTTTTGTAATCAGAATAGTTTTTCCACATAACAAATTATATTGTGTGGTCAGCCAACCTTTTAAATGTCACCTGATGAGCCTGGTATTGATGTAGAATATATATAGAATATTATTCCCGGGATGAACTTACTGCTTTGACAAAGCATTGGTTTCGTTGTTTATCTGGTATACTGTTTATGGTAGACCAGAAGTGACACACAAATATTGATTTCGACGAATATGTCACCTCGTCTCAGATATCAACAGAAAATTGAGGTGACTGGTTACACTTTATACACTGACCCTTAAGTACAGTGTGAATTTCTATACAGTTTAAAGATCTATAGCCAATTTTATATTCTTTGAACAGTTTTAATATTGAGTACAGCTCAAGCCTTGGTCCTCAACATTTGCTTATCAAAGCGGTGTCTTCATCCCATATCTATAGTGGCACTTGAAAATCACTATTCATTTCTCGATTTTATGAGATTCGCTTTTCTTTCCAAACTCTTCCAAGCAAGTTTTAAATCCAACAAAGCGTCGTTTAATGAATCTATGTCAGAAAAATAAACGAAGAAGTTTGTTATCCATACCAACCCCGTGTTTATTTATATGTTAAACTGGCATGAGCAGCCAAGCATAGGAAAAATTTCGTTGAGACAGAATTAGGTAATTGTTTGTGATTTTTGTCAAGAATTACGAAATGAAAACTTTCTTCACATATCAATGTTCGATATGTACGTTAAGGTAGTTTTGATAAGCAACCAAGACTCAGGAGTATACTCATACATCCCGGTTATTTGCATTTTGTCCGTTATTAGCACACAGTTTCAGTTCGCACGGGTAGCTGGTTCAATGTTTTAATTTTTATAAGGTACATTAATCGCTACAATTAACATGACGATGCAAAATTATAAACAATACGAATTTCGACAGCTCATATCACTTGATGATAAAGTATATTAAAGTGGCACGAGCTGCCAAAATTCATACTTTTTTCATAATTTCTGATCGTCACGACAGTAAGAGGCTTTGAAGGCCATCGAAAAATTAAATGATTGGCGTTGGAATGAGGAAAATCCATATAGTATGTGGCCTGGTCGAATTGAAAAAACGTTCGAAAAGTAAACAAAATTTAAATAACCGGGACGACCATTCATTTATTCTGAGTCAAAGTTAGTTCAAAACAATACTGTATCATACATTCTCGAGACTAGAAGCACTAATAAGCTTCTGAAAAATACGTCTTGAGAAAAATAGCCGATAATTTCAACATTCTGTTTTAACTTCAAAATATCAACATTTTGGCAGCTCATGCCCCTTAAAATATTTCAAATGCAATTCAATCTGTATTTAGTTTCCAGGGATGGTGGTAGGTCTGACACATTGCTTGGATTACCTCCCTTGTCTTGTAAACTTGCCGTCAACAGCAGAGGGTACCACCACATCTGAATAAATTCAGTGTTTTGAAAGAAAGTTGGAATAAAGTAAAGTTCAATACTTCTAACACTCTTAGGATGGTTGCCAGTTACCAACGGAAGGTCGTGGGTTTCCTCCGGGCATAGAGCCCGGTTTCCTCCCACAATAAAACTGGCAACGCCGCCATATAAGTGAAATAATCTTGAGCTCGGCGTAAAACATCAAACAATCAATCAATCAATCTAACACTCTTAGGAAAGGAAGTTGCAATTATCACCAGGGAAATTCCGTAAAATCTGAATACATATCGATGGTTTAATCTTGTGGATTGTCTGCCTTCATACGAAGAAGACACAGTGTTTCGAAAGCAAACTGCAATCATCATCAGGGAAATTACTTAGCCGAGAAATCTTGGCTCTGCCGAATTTTTTTTTTCTGTGTCGTCATATCACGGAAAAAAAATTCAGCAGAGCCAAGATTTCTCGGCTAGGAAATTACTGAATCACATGTATAAGAAACTTGTCTCCGTGGTTATTTTAGACAAGGAGATTTAGACAAATATATTTATGAACACTAAAACACACGGGCACAGGGGAAATCTACTAATATATATGTATTTAACCAAGAAGACAACGAATATAAATGAATACGGTATGTCATAAAAAAACCCACTCTTGTCGTTATTGAAGAAATGTGACTTTCGGAGTTGCCCATTGTTTTACGTCAGTATATTTCGTTAGCTCTTTGAAACAACGCTACCTTTTACTGAAAATTACGTAATATTTTTTTATAATTGTTTGGGTTTAAATCCTTACATGGTTGCTTATTATGGGATTGCAAAAATAAGTTCGCCCACTCCTTGTGTCAGGAGTGGAAACTGATTAGGTGTAAGAAGACAACGGAATTAACAATAAGCCTGTGTATTGATACCTCCCTATCTGAAGTGGGTGATAATACGACCAGATATATGATACCTATATACGTGTGACGCGGCACCTTTCATCTCTGAAGATAGATAATAACTAGAGATTATCAACGGATTAACGACATACATTTCACTAAGCTGTTACCCTTAAGTGTTTATAACGGACTAACACCTTAAATTTCACGAGCTGGGTTAAAGATCAAAGATTTGCCGACGTAATACCTGAAGTCTATTTCTCAAAACGTGTGAAATTAACCCTATTGTCGACATGCTTTATTAAGTCTTTGAAATACAGAGCTCGATTTAATTAACACTTTAAATCCTCCATAATAAGCTTTGCTCATTGTCTGATTCAATTCAATTTAACGCAAATTTGGTTTAAGTTGGATAGATGGTACTTCGTTCAGTATATTACATTTCATCACTTCGTTCAGTATATTACATTTCATCACTTCGTTCAGTATATTACATTTCATCATTTCGTTCAGTATATTACATTCCATCACTTCGTGCAGTATATTACATTTCATCACTTCGTCCAGTATATTACATTTCATCACTTCGTTCAGTATATTACATTTCATCACTTCGTTCAGTATATTACATTTCATCACTTCGTTCTGTATATTACATTTCATCACTTCATTCAGTATATTACATTTCATCACTTCGTTTTGTATATTACATTTCATCACTTCATTCAGTATATTACATTTCATCACTTCGTTCAGTATATTACATTTCATCACTTCATTCAGTATATTACATTTCATCAATTCGTTCAGTATATTACATTTCATCACTTCGTTCAGTATATTACATTTCATCACTTCGTTCAGTATATTACATTTCATCACTTCGTTCAGTATATTACATTTCATCACTTCGTTCAGTATATTACATTTCATCACTTCGTTCAGTATATTACATTTCATCACTTCGTTCAGTATATTACATTTCATCACTTCGTTCAGCATATTACATTTCATCACTTCGTTCAGTATATTACATTTCATCACTTCGTTCAATATATTACATTTCATTTTCTTCTCCAAAATAGCGTCCTTAAGTTTTAACAATGCTAGATATTTTTAATTTTGGTGATTTTCTCCTCAAGCATACATATACGTTCTCAACATCTCAAATGCTGTCTTAGTTTAGAAATCAAGCAATCTGGAGTTGTCGGATCAAGTCTCAATTCTAAAATCTTCAAACGTAACTTCGTCCTTGTCGAAATTTTTACTTTAAATGTCTTGTTCACCTTGTTATTTCCATTAAGCCCGTTATGTTATTTTAAAGTGGCATGAGCTGCCAAAATTCACATTTTTTTAATAATTTCTGATCGCGATGACAGCAAGAGGCTTTGAAGGCCATCGAAAAACTACATGATTAGCGTTGGAATGAGGAAAATGCATACAGTATTTGGCCTATACGAGCCGGAATAGTGTTCGAAAAGTGAACAAAATTCAAATAACCGGGACGATCATTCATTCATTCTAAGCCATATTTAGTTCAAAATAATACTTTATCGTACATTCTTGAGACTGAAAGCACTTAAAAGCTTCTGAATTATACGTCTTGAGAAAAATAGCCGATGATTTCAACATTCTGGTTTTACGTCAAAATATCAACATTTTGGCAGGTCATGCCACTTTAAAATCTTCAGATTTGAAAAAAATGTCTTAATTTTAGATAACAAAAAGAGTATCTTACGGCAGTTGATCTTTCCTGTAGCCTATACATTCCTCAAATATTGTTCTAGATGTCCACAATGGAGAACATCGAGATCACAAAAAACCCATTGGCAAATGATCTTAGACTAACGAGCAAATTGGATCCTCGACGGATCAGTTGAGTCATAGTCACTCAATCCAACACAGGCAAAATAAAATTTGTAAAAGTTTTTCACCTTATCTCTCTATAGCTGATCACCAACAGACGGGGGTTTATTCCAGCAAAGAGCCTCAAGTGAAATAATCTTGAGTGCGGCGTAAAACATCGATAATTTAATCAATCTTTGGTAATATCTAGATAAGTTTCAATCTAGAACAATAGTAAATCAGATGAAAACCTTTTTTGATCACCGATGCAGTTTACATGTATCCTAAATAGTTTTTAATTTGAGTTTATTTGTGTTGCTGGTACTGATTAATTTCGTAAGCTTTACCAGAAGTAATAGTGCTCTCGTCTGCATTTGGGGTGATGGCTTAGCCGCGCGTCGAACCAAAGTCTCGGAATATTCTATCAACAGCACCGAATACCGACCTTCCACTCTTAAACACGGGTTCGATCCCTGATGAGACAATCACACAAAAAATCAGCAGAAAACGATTTCTTACATTTAGAGAAAGCCATATACATATATAGTACAAAGTGTTCCAGAAAATTCTACTGACTAAGACCGTGTGTTTTAGTGTTCATAAATACATATACAGTATACGTTTTATGTGTGTTTAAATTGAAAGAATGGTTAAAGTTCGCAAACCGCTACATTTATTGTTACAGCATTAAGTACAGGTTTACACCTTCTAGTCAATAACTTTGTTATGATCAAAGAGTCGCCGATGTAAAATCCCGATTCAACATTTAAAATCCTTAAATCGCGTTAATTTGCCTGTATCACGTTTCTAAAGTTCATACGAAATGTAGTTCGAGTCGATTAACACTTTATTTGGGGGACCCAAGCAAGCGGTAAACTCTATACTTTGTTATGTTACGTAGCCAAATTTAATTAGCAACGCTTTAAGTTATTTACACCCCATCTAGCTGACCATTGCTTTAGGTTGATTAATTTCACCTCATTACATTTGTAGATCTTTCCAAATCATTCCGTGTTTTATCGCCATTTTTTTTTACCCTTGGTTTGGTTCTGATCCCCATGTTCCGACAATACCAACAGACGACTGATTGATTGATTGATTGTTTGGTGTTTTACGCCGCGCTCAAGATTATTTCACTTATATGGCGGCGTTGCCAGTTTTATTGTGGGAGGAAACCGGGCTCTATGCCCGCAGGAAACCCACGACGTTCCGTTGGTAACTGGCAACCACCCCACATAGGTCGTTCGAGTGAAAACCCAGTCAGAAAATTTTCCAATTTTTTGGACTGAGTGGGAATCGAACCCACGACCCATTGGTGGAAGGCTGTTCGGATTGAGCGTCCAACGCTCTACCTACTGAGCCACGGAGGCCTCACCAACAGACGAAGACCCTGGTCCCATTACAAAAATAATAAATAAAGTATATTTTGTTATTATGAGAAATATTGTTATCCTAGAACACTAAAATCCAACTATCCAACCTTATCTATCGCATATAAGTGCGTATTGCCATATATCATAATTCCGATGTTGTGTCGATAATTTGGGGGGAAGGCAGATATTTTGAAATTAAACTCCCGTTATCCTTGTGGCACTGCCAGTCCACCTTTTAACCGAAGTTTTGAATAATTTTCCCTGAGCCCAGATCACAACTTATCGGAATGCTGTGTGCAGTTTCTGTTATCTACAGTGGCCATTGTTATTTGCACGTGCTGATGACCAGGCTATTGATAGTGACCAGTCACGTGATATATATCTGGGGCTGATATCACTAATATAAGTGCAGTTAATGGCTCACTCGGAATGAAAGGGATTCTTCAGGGCGATAACATACCACTTATCAAACCGAAAAAAATGTACAGATAAACACTGTTGATATGATATGAGAGTGTGGTGGTGCTCAACGAAGATCATGGACTGTATTTGCACTTTCTGTACAAGAAAATGGGAAACCATTCCAACACTGATAGTATCTACCAGAAGGAGATAAAGAATTAACCCTGCGGATTGTGATCTTTTGACTCCCATAGAAAACACATGCCCAATATTTACAATTATCACAAACATGGATATAATAGATTACTGACCCCACCGAAGCACCCTTGACAAACGTTGGTTTTAATTTTCAGAAGAAAAAAATTGCGCGAAATATTGCTTGCTTTACAATTTGAATAAGTACAAATTGGTCATGAGACTGTCGTCGTGTATATTAAACTTCTATGAAAACGTTTTGCGAGTGCGAACGCGAGTTTACTTTGCTATATGACCAAACATGTAATTTGTTCGGATTCTCCATAGTAAACCCAATGGGAATGACCTAGAACGAACATCATTTCTAACACACATGTTCTAATTGCAACTGTATCTTCAATATGATGTAACTTCCACTCAGTGATTTAGTAATCTTCAGATATTGCATATAGTACAAAGTCTGGACTAGCACGTTTCCAAATCACAGGGTCGCTTCTTCATTACATGCAGATTGTAAGTGTTAAAACTAGCATTAAAATTGTCAGATCTTTCCATCCAGAAAACGCTGCACCTGCGTTGAAAGAACAATGTTTCAGAAAACCCGGAATTGAATTTAAGTACAACAGAAAATCGTTAAGTGCCAATAGGAATTAAAGCCTTAGGCTTGCGAACAATAGAAATTTTCGGTTTGTTTTTCTTGATTTATTCCGTTACATGGCTTTCTGCCGTTGTTGTGCATGCCTTGTATACGTAAGGGATTTGGCGACTAAAAGGTTTTCGGCTCATCGACTTAATCCACGTGTAAACAAGGAATCAAGGCGCAGATAATCAAAGTGAAATTGACAGAGTTGTGATGCTGTAATAGGTAAACATTGGCAAGAATCTCGCCCAAATTCAACAATGCGGTAGTCTTCCAAGCCAGTGACCGAAGCGTTTGTTCTGCGCTTATTTTCGCGCGTACTAGCACATGGAATTAATCTAGCGCGCTGAAAGGCTGAGTTATATAGTCTCTTGAGAAAAAGCATGCTGACGTAATACCCCATCTGTAATTCATTGTCCATTAAATAAGGTTAACCATACTAATTTGTGCACGAATGCTTGGTCGAAGGTAAACAAACCTCACCCTTTTTCTGGACTAAACATCATTTGGAAAGGCGAGTTGCAATGTCATTTGCGAATCTTCCATTAAAGGGGCATGAGCTGCCAAAATGTTTATATTGTTGTTAGAATGTTGGAATTATCGGCTATTTTTCTCAAGACGTATAATTCAGAAGCTTTTAAGTGCTTCTAGTCTCGAAAATGTTCGATAAAGTATTGTTTTGAACTAACTTTCGCTTAGAATGAATGAATGGTAAATTTTAGTAAATTTTGTTTACTTTGCAAAGACGTTTTCGGTTCGTACAGGCAACATATTGTATGGATTTTCCTAATTCCAACGCCAATCATTTAGTTTTTGGATGGCCTTCAAAGCCTCTTACTGTCGTGACGATCAGAAATTATGAAAAAAGTGTGAATTTTGGCAGCTCATGCCACTTTAATGCTTTAAAAGCTAAAACCGAATTAGTGTTTTCTGATATGTCTTCTATGGTCTACCTTAACAATAAACAATACACCCATGAAAATACAAGACAACTTTCTGGATTACTTCTTATTCTATATATTGCTCACGACGTTTCGCCAGATATGTCTCTAGCGTCATCATTATACTCGTCATTATTGTAAGTAGTAATCCAGAAAGCTGTCATGTGTTTATCTATCCCTACTTCTAAATGTCATTTAAAAGTTACATCCATGAAAGTTTAACGTGAATCTTCATGTCTTTCTCACTAAATAGAATTGAATTATTTTTTTTTAAATCTAAAGTAAATAAGTATTTCGGTAGGTACAAGAATGGTTTGTCAGTAATCCAGCTTACCCCTATGGTAGGGTAGTTTTTTATTATATTATGTGTTATACAATAAATCTAGATTTAGAACATTTCATATACACTGTAGCTAGAAATATTTGACGGGTTATTGGCCAACTGTCCAGAAAAGCGCGGCGGAAAATACAAAACGTGTACGGAATCTTGGTTCCCTTCAAACTAATTTATGCGCGGCGGAAAATACAAAACGTGCATAGAATCTGGTTTTCTATTAAACCTAAAACATCAAAACTTTCAAATAATCTTAAGCGCGGCGTAGCCTGGTTTCCTCTCCCACTAAACCAGACAAGGCCGCAAAATAAGCGAAATAATCCTGATTGCTGGGTAAAACATCCTTACCCACTTAAACTGCCAATGCCGCCATATAAGTATATAAATCTTGATTGCTGCGTAAAACATCCCCCACTGACAACGTCGTCCTATCAGTGGAATAATCTCGCTTGTTAAGTAAAAACACCATCCCCCACTAAAACTGCCAACGTCGCCAAATAAGGAAAATAATCTTGATTGCTGCGTAAAACACAACCACCACCCCCACCCCTCCCCACCCCGCTCTAAAACTGAGAACGCCGCCCCATTAGGGAAATCCTCTTTATTGCTATGTAAATCAATGTAATTTATATCTACTTAAAGGCCCAAATAGAAAGTTCCTAACTTATATTGTCTGGGAAAAATACAGAAAACGGACCTTCTTTTTTAATGTAAACAGTATTCCTGATTTTCGCGGCAAGTGTGCCTTTAAACAGAACCCGGGGAAGAAAACACCATAACCCAGGAAAACTGTAATCACGATCATGAAATGATCCATTGAATAACTCAAACCTGTAGATTGAACATACGTTTAAGATAGGTCTGTAATTTTCATAAACGGGAAGTAATTACAGTATTTCGCTACCTAGCTCAAGCTGTTCCCATTGTAAAAAGATAATTAGCGATTCACTGGCCAATTTCCTTTCGCTTATCGCCCTAAATCAAAGCAAAGATTCCCCAAATTTTCTGTTCGCAAGATGGTAAGGCCTTTAACTAAGTAAATACTTCCTCGTGGCGGTTTCTTAGTAGTCTCTATGTAACTCTTTGTAATCGATCAAAGAAAGCAGGCTGTTTACCTATACAAACGTAATTCCCTTGCGCAATGACCTGGTTTCGTGACGCAATCAGGTCATAATTGGCCACGTGGAGAATATCATGACGACAAAATCTTTGTTCTCCGACCTTTAGACTGCCCCCTTTTTATTCAACAAACGATAGTGTTTTAAAAGATCAAGAAGACTTGCGCAACTAAACGATTCAATCGAACGTTTCTGATGACTCTTGGGGAATCCGGTCCTTTCAAAAGTGGTACCCTCCACTGGGATAAACATTGGCGGAACCAAATCATTACTCTTAAAGATGGCCAATTCTCTCTTGTAGTTTACTTCAGAGATTTCAATCGGGCTCGTTTGAATTCTCCAGGGCGAGTCCATTACGTAAACCACATCGTCGGTCCGACATAAAAGGGATTGATTTCCTCCGTCACATCCGAGAAGGGCATGGTTATCTCTACTTTTAAGGAGCGGCCATTGCTTTAAAGTGGCATGAAAGTTGTAAAGTTGTCATAAATTATGATTGCCAATGCAATAAGAGGGGGTGGCGTCCATTTAAGCATTTAACCATATACCAAAAGTATACCAAAGTAGTGTTTCAAAGATTAACAAAATTTAAATAACCAGAACGAACGTTGATTCTTATTACGGCCAAAGTTCTAAGTTTACATTCTCAAAAGTGTTAGCACTGAAAAGTGCTGTCTTTTTGCAAGTCTTGAGCAAAATAGCCGATAATTTCAATATTGTGTTTCGCTATATTTTGCCACCATTTAAAAAATTTAATTAGGAAGATTACTACTGTGTACAATAAGTTTGTTTGTTAAAAAGTGACTTGAGCTGCCTTAAATAGGGTGTGTTTTTTTGGAAATCTGAATGCGAAGATGTGTTCCCGTGATACGAGACTCGAGAAAGTGCGTTAAAGTAGCATTTAGTTGTAACCTACACTCCACACGAATAACCACCCGGTTCGGATATTTCCATTTTGTTAACTTTTGGCACAACACAAAGGCCCAATAAAAATTGAAAAATTTGGCAGCCCATGACACTCTTAGAAAATAGTAAAAAAAATCAGCAACATGCAAAACTTTTTCCCACACACGCATTGTAGAAAATTTATTTTGCAGCGTTACAAAAAACAAACGTATTGCTTTGGTTCAATACTTCTCCTATTGAGTTGTTGGACTGCGAATTTTAATAAAATCTTTTGCAAAACTTTAACCATTGCAAGATGGGTTTGTAAAATTTAACAAGTTGGAAAATAAAGACATTAGCATTATGGAGCTTAGCTAAGAAGCAAGTTCAAATTGATCATTTGTTTGTCTTCCAATAAAATATATTACAATAGGGTAAACAATTAGGTGGAGATAACAATTTCTTGGTTTATTGGGTGACGACGTTTTATTGTAATTCTGATATCGTTATCGAAGTCAATGGCTTTGAATCCAATAAAGATGTAAGAAATACATCGCAACATCGTCACTCAATAAGCCAATTAGGAAGTTGTTATTATTAATTGCCGGGTTCAACTTCTAAATGCCATTATAAGGATTGGATAAGCTATAAGCTATTATTGGTATATCAATCAAATTCACAATCGGACAATTCTAGAGCCAAGTTTTTTGTATTTCATATGAATTTCTGATATTTTCCGGCCATCCCTTTAGTGATATGTAACCAATTATGTATTTGTGGTATCTGGTACTTCCGGTGCAGTGTAGGTTATTATCAACAGATAAACAGCTAGTTTAATTTTTCCATTCTGTGTCAACAAGGGGATACAAGGTGAATCAAGATGTTCTTTGATTGCCCACTGCAGCAGGTTCACGTCTTAAAGAGCGTGAGAAATGTGATAATTAATTCGTCTCAATAAAGGACCACATCCTTATTATCCAACTCTTCAAGAGATTGACTCTCTATGGGCTCTATCAGCCCCTGACCCAAGAGAGCAAGGTGTTTCGCCCATAACCATTGTCTCGGTGTTCAACTCTCCCTTGGGTGCCTGTGATGTGTCGATTTCTATTTTGCTCCCGTAAGAAGGTATCTCGATGAATCGGTACACTCCCTATCGTGTACTATCCACCTCAAGTCTCAATAAACGTATTCATTAAAGCCAGTTTTAATTTGATTATTTTCACTCCGATGTTGTTCAAAACCAAGCAACAAGCAATTCTAGACAAGGAGATGGGATAGCCCTATCTGTACCTGTTGTAGCACATCAAAGAGGCCGACACAGGTGTGCGACCCCTCTATTTTAAATAACCCTTTTTCAAGTACTACTTCGTGAGTAGGAATATTTTTGAGATTTTGCGATTCTATACCTTCATATAACGATAAACATGCTTCCATGAGGGACAGGAAATCTTGGGCGAAAACGCAGAAAGAGGACTTATTTAACACGTTAATTATCTATTTTCCTTTGCTGGGCTATCTGCTTCTGTTGTTGGAAATTCAATTAAAAAATAATCATTATTCTACACCAAAGGATCATAGGGCTGTATAAATAAAGACGACAAAATATTGATTTGGTACGTATGGCGAACAACTTCCTGTTCCATTGGGCGAGGACCTAGGAACTTCACCTTCGCTGAATAAACTTAGGGCTTGTTATCCATATAAAATATTCCCCATTATTTGTACTCGTCAAACTTCTAAATGCTTGTGAACGTTTTGTTATATGATACATATCTAATACTTGCGCTGACCGAATTTTAAGTAACATGTACAGCAAAAACATTTCCCCGTATATCCCAGGCCTCCATCTCGATTTTAATAGGTTTTTATAAATACATTATTTTTCATTACAAAATGACTTTCCTTCTCGGCAAGTTTATCAATTCACTTATTCTTTTAGCCCAACTACAAACTTGTCTCCATGGTTATTTTAGTCCAGAAAATCATCTTTTTGTTTGTGTGTGTTAGTGTCTTCAAATATACAGAGAAGATGTCTGTTGAGTATTTGTGAGTTTTTTTTATAATAATTTCCTAATACATACAACGTTTACAGTTCGTTAAAGTTTGTGTTAGGCATAAATATACATATACTCCTACATGTATATCGTAACCAGTAACCGTTTAGCAAGATGGCTATTTTCTGTAAAGGTTACGTAATATAGGTAGGCGGTGCTTTCTTTTCAAACCATTTAAAATCACTTTGTGCAAATCGTATTTAAACCTCTCGACTAAAGAGTGTGTAATACAAGAGCTGGGGTTCGATTGCCGTGAAGGTTTTGTACACCAAAGTGGAAAGTGTTTTTTATAACTCTGGTATACTTTTGAAATTGGACAATGCATATTACAAGGTTCTCTTCTAAAACCCCTTTTCTATCTCTGCGCCGCCCAGTTGGATTCAAAGACGCTCCGAGGGGCGGCGAACTGCAATTGAAAGCGGTTAAAAGTCGATAATATATCTTGCGAACCCCTGTTTGGGTCAAGTCTCTCATTAAAAATATAGATTGTTTTGAAGTACTTTATGAACAATAGAACACTTTACGCCCTGACGAGAATCACTTTTAAGATAACAATAAGAAATTGAGTGCGCCTCCTCCCTTCATGGTTCCATAAAAAAGTCCAAATGTCGCTTATAAAACTTATTCACAGCACGCATTTGCTGGTTAGGAATCCGTTTAACCTAGACTTTACTGATGTAAAAATGAGTGTCGCCATTTTATCTTTTATCCTCCAATTGAATTATCTATCTTCTAAACATTTTGTTTCGCTAAAGGTTTTCATATGGTTTAAATGTATTGAAGTTCGAATAAAATCTTATGAGTATAACAAGAAAAACACGTACTAATATATTTACGAGATGGAGGCCTGGGATATACGGGGAAATGTGTTTGTTGTACATGTTACTGGAAACTGAATTAGGCTTTTGTGGTTTTGAGTCTTTTTCGTCTTCAACTTTATGTTACATTTTATAAGTACAATTAGTCTCCATGGTTATTTGAGACAAGAAGATTTAATAAATATATATATATTCTTAAAGTAAAGTGGCATGAACTGCCGAAATTCACACTTTTTTTTCAGAATTTCTGATCGTCACGACATTAAGAGGATTTGAAGGCCATCGAAAAACTAAACGATTGGCGTTGGAACGAGAAAAATCCAATCAGTATGTGGCCTATACGGACCGGAATAGAGTTTCAAAAGTAAACAAATTTAAATAACCTGGACGACCATTCACTCATTCTAAGCCAAAGTTAGTTCAAAACAATACTTTACCGTACATCCATGAGACTAGAAGCACTACAAAGTTTCTGAATTATACGTCTTGGGAAAAATAGCCGATAGATTCAACATTCTGTTTCAACGTCAAAATATCAACATTTTGGCAGCTCGTGCCACCTTAAAGTAAACAAAATTAAAAAAAACCGGAACAATATTTCATTCATTCAAAGCCTAAGTTAATTTAATACGATATTTTGACGTGTATCCTCGAAAACAGAATTACATTAAACTTGTTCTTCTGGAGAGAAAAAAGGGCGATTATTTCACAATTGTCTTTTCACGCAAAACGTTAACGATTCGGCAGTCTATGCAACTTTAAATGACCATACAACTAAAATGTACCAAATCAATAAAGACGATAGTATTGATTTGACTTGACAAGTCATTCGTGATATGATACCGTGTGTTAAACCAAACATCTTGGTCAAGGTTTAATTACATTCCGTGCGGCTTACAATGGGCGAGAACTAAATTAGTTTGACAGTCGTTATAGGCGGTGAAAATCTACCATGCAAATAAATCCAACCGCGCTGAAGCGAAAGTTAACGTAGAAATGAAAAGAAAGTGACAAGTTACAGAATTTGAAAAGCCGCTCGGTTCACAGAACGAGTACAATTGCATTAGGTGGCAACACCTTTACGTCAAAGGGCAAACGAAAAGCAGTATTCAATCTGACTTTTCAAAGGCGTAAGAGCGAGAAACGTCACATTATTTAGGCAGTATACCTGGGTGAAGTCCGCAAAGAAAGGCACTTTTGTTATAACCAATGTTAGACATATCTTCATAGCCTTATTTAAAGAATTGTAGATAAACATTAGAATAAAGCCTTAGTCCTAAAATCTTATCAATGTAAGCCTGTGTACTCCTCAATGGTTCACTGGTACACGTAATACTTACTGGGCTAAGATAAATATAAATAAGAGTTACGAGTTACGGCTAATATTTATGATGTTTTACGCCGCACTTAATATCATTTCCCTTATACGTTGCCATGTTTGGTGAGGGGGGGGTGAAACCAGGCTCTTTATCCGGAGGAAACCATCGACCTTGGGCGAGTACATGAACACTTTTCCACATACAGCTGTGGAATAAAAATCCACTCAGAATTTTTTAAATTCTTTATTTGGTCTGAGTGTTATTCAGTCAAGCGCCTCAACGATGGAAGGCCAGTGTCGGGCTGAGGGACTATCGCTCTAACCGACTGATCAACCTCTGGAGATTTTGGGTCTAAAAACCAAAAAGCAATTTAAAGAAAGACACATACATTTTTGCTATTGTATAAAAAGCGTTATTTGCCTCGTTTAGTTTTTAAAATAACATAAAGTGGCATGAGCTGCCAAAGTTCACACTTTTTGTCATAATTGTTGATCATCACGACAGTAAGCGACTTTGGAGGCCATCGAAAAACTAAATGATTGGCGTTGGAATGAGGAAAATCTATACAGTCTGTGGCCTATGCGAACCGAAATAGTGTTCGAAACAAAATTTAAATAATCGGGACGACCATTCATTCATTCCAAGCCAAAGTTAGTTCAAATCAAGACTTTATCGTTCTTCCTCGAGACTAGAAGCACTAAAAGGCTCCTGAATTATACGGCTTGAGAAAAATAGCCAATAACTTCAACATTCTGTTTTAACGTCAAAATATCAACATTTTGGCAGCTCATGCCACTTTAACGAAATTTTTAAATGTTTGTCCTGAATAACTGTCTGATATTTTCAAAGATGTTTGACGCTCATTAGGGACACGTGTGTGAGAGAATGCGTTGAGCTGTGCCTAGCGTTACCTTAGATCTAGGATGTACAATGTATGCTAAATTTTGTAAAACACTTTCAATTTATACATGGCGTAGGCTCCATGCATATTCTTATTTTAACGGCAATCATTTAGTTATTTAGATGGAGACTCCAATTGTTTGGGTGATCGTAATTTATAAAAAGTTTGGCAAGTTTTGGCAGCTTCTCATTTTGAACGGCCTCGAGTAGAAAAAAGGATCAAGGTGTATGTTACAAGATATAGAACGATAATAGCACTGTCCCCTTCTAGGGTCTATAGGAATCAAAAGTTAATGGTTTAGGTCCCCCGCCCCAGGACTGAGTTTCTCCACCCTCGGGCCACTCTACCCCTTGCAGTGCTCCTCCCTCCAGCCTAAGGGGGATGCAAGGTGGTCTTCTCTGTCCTTTTTGTTCGGATCGTCATGGGGTGATATGTCGTAATATTACCCGCCTTTTCCTCCACCTCGCCTTACATGATTGCATCGTTGTATGAAGCAAAGTGGGTTTCGCACATTAGAAAGCCGATCCTGGATTTCACTCCTTCCCCCTACACCCTAGTGAGCCTGTCGAACAAAGCCTTGGAAAATTCAATACCTCCATGGGTGCAATTCCCGCGGCTTCATGGTACGAAATGCCATTCCGTTTATTACCTATCTAACTGCTAAACGGGCTCGCGAAAAACCACAAAACGTATTTGGTAAATAAAAACTGCTGTTAATGGCAATTATTTTCAGCAGGATAAAGTAACCGATATGGTGTAAATGGCCGATACAATGTTGTCAGCTTTGACCAAAGATTTCCGATGGACCCTACTGATCACAAACTGATGCAAGATCAAAACGAAAAGTAAATGAATAATAAATGAAAACGACCAGTGTCTAGGTATTTTATTCACATGCTACAAAACATGTTTAACTAGGCCTTGTCTTTAAAACCCAGCTCTCAAGGACAACAAAACCAGTTGAATGTTTCGTTGTAAATAATTAATTACAAATCACAGACTAATGTGAATTAAAATCAACCCTTCTGACGTAACCCGACGACATGTTTTAAATTCAAGCCACGTTACTCAACAGCGCTGTTTACATCGATTCTTGTTGGATATATAGGAAATGATTGGACACTGCTATTTCTCTGACGTGTAATGGTAGATTGAGGGGAGGTGATCAAAGTTATGTATAGCAGTTATCAAAAATACAGGCGTAGACGGAAATATCAAACTCAAAATATCGAAGTATTTTGTTTTGGTAGACAAAAATACACAACAGGGTTTTAAATGATGCAGCTTGGTTCTTGTCCTGTATATCATGTTAAAGATACATAGGCCTAGATTTGTTTGCATCACAGTGTTAAGCGTTAAAGGCGCACTCGCCGAAAAATGACATTATATAGAATTCAATGCACATTCTATCAATAAGGGATACTTTTGATACGAAATCTGGTATTGTGTTGTATTATCTGATGATTAAAGTAGCTGCTCAAAAATATGCATGCAGCGTCATGTACAATATAGTACAATTTTCCTATGTGTTTTGGCTTTAGTCAAACCCCTTTATAGTAGAATTTATCAAATCTTGGACAAAATATCAACATTGGTGCAACAAGAAGGCAAATAAAGATTCGTAAATAATATAAAGCTAGCTGCTATTGTTAGATCAATGTTCCCAGTTCTACATGGGGCCTCCGTGGCTCAGTAGGTTGAGCATTGGACGCTCAATCCGAACAGCCTTCCACCAATGGGTTGAGGTTTCGAATCCCACTCAGTCCTAAGAAATAAATTGGAAAATTTTCTGACTGGGTTTTCACTCAAACACCGATGTGGGATGCTTGCAAGTTACCAACGGAAGCTCGTGACTAACACCGACAGATATAACCTAACGCCGACAGATATAGCCTAACACCGACAGATATAGCCTAACACCGACAGATATAGCCTAACACCGACAGATATAGCCGAACACCGACAGATATAGCCTAACACCGACAGATATAGCCTAACACCGGCAGGTATAGACTAACATCGACAGATACATGTATAACCTAACGCCGACAGGTATAGACTAACACCGACAGATATAGCCTAACACCGACAGATATAGCCTAACACCGACAGATATAGCCTAACGCCGACAGATATAGCCTAACACCGACATATATAGCCTAACACCGACAGATATAGCCGAACACCGACAGATATAGCCTAACATCGACAGATATAGACTAACATCGACAGATATAGGCTAACACCGACAGATATAGATTAACACCGACAGATATAGACTAACACCGACATATATTGACTAACACCGACAGATATAGGCTAACACCGACATATATAGCCTAACACCGACAGATATAGCAACCGTCTGTTATACCATTGATCAAATATACAGAAATAAAGGAAAAGAGAAAGCTATCGCTGTCTAGACAATCACTCCGCTTACAAAAAATCATTTTTACACAACTTCATTTTTTATACATCTCCTAAATAAACTCAAGCGATAAAGAAATACGATAAGTATCGCGGTTGGACATACTTATTGATTTTCATTCATGAGCTTTATGCAAATTCTATTCCAATGGACAGGAAGCCGAAACAAAGCCCTAAAAAATAACCCGTTTTTAGGCGTTAGCCTGGTATACTATAGTGCTAATGGCCGGATATGGATTACCTATGGACAGTCCAATCGCCTAGGACTGGTCATTGATACAATCTTATCATCCTGACTCTCAAACCAGACTTAATCCGTTTTTAACAAGTCTGAACCACTTATCTAGGATTTGATCATTTACCTACTGAATAAAACGGAACATAATTTTTTAGCGAACAGTGGCGGTGAAAGCAGGTCTCCTTGCGGATTACCTTCGCCAGCGGTATGATCAAAGAATTATCCTAATCCGAATAGTCTGAAGATTAAAATGTGGGAATAAAATGCGGGGTTATCGGAGAAGATATCATGCTAATTGCTGTTTTACACACAGGCTTATGTGATTATTCCAATACTTATATCCTGTTTGTGGAAGTTTACATGGGAGAAATATTGCGTCAGATTGAAAAACGACAACAACAGGTTTCGCTACTTTGGGGTTTTGATTTTCCCTTGGAAAATATTTTCCAAACGTTTTTGATTTTAGAGAAAAAAAATATTTTGGACTTAACACAATTTATGTGGTAGCGACTATTAATATAAGTAAAACAAACGTACTGAAGATACTAAAGTATTTATATTTGGTTTATATATGGTTTACAATAAGGTGAAGAATTACTTATGGATAACAACTTCTTGGTTTATTGGGTGACGACGTTTCGATGTAGTTCTTACATCGTTATCATTGACTTTGATAACGATGTAAGAACTATATCGAAACGTCGTCACCCAATAAACCAAGAAGTTGTTATCCATAAGTAATTTTTCACCTTATTGTTAACCTTTCAACTTCTAAATGCCATTGAAAGATTCTATATGGTTTGTTCTATATATTTATGCTTTCAAGTTTACAATTCGCATGCTTTAACTTGAAATAAATGAACCACACATTTCAAAAATGAAATACCGATCTTCCATAATGGTTCTTCGTATAATTTAATTTTTTGTAAACTTTGGCATCCAACCCAGACATGACTGACACTGGTGACTTTATTGGCGCCAAGCCGATTGGGATAGGTTTAATTGTTTCAAGACCAATCAATGTGATAATCTGATAATCCTTACGTTTGTAGATTGTCAAACAAATAACATTTACAAATGACGTGTGTCAGTACAACAATTAGAAAAAGAATCCATCAGAGTAAAAATAAAATTCCAAATTTTAAACTAAAACATAGGGGTTTCATATTTTTTGACTTGGAACAAGGACCAAGTAAATTGTCATTCATTCACACTTAGCAAAATATAACAGCAGTCCTGGAGTAAAACACAATCCATGTAAACTTCGTATGATAACCAAACTAAATGTTTTTTTTACCTAAAGTGGCATGAGCTGCCACTTTTTTCATAATTTCTGATCGCCACGACAGTAAGAGGCTTTGAAGGCCATAGAAAAACTAAATTATTGGCGTTGGAATTAGGGAAATCCATACAGTAGGCCTGTACGAACCGAAAACGTGTTGGAAAAGTAAACAAAATTTAAATAACCGGGACGACCATTCATTCATTCTAGGCCAAAGTTAGTTCAAATCATTTTTTGTAAGTAAAACTGAGCGAAAAGTGTAAAAACAATCAAAGATATTTAAGAGCAACAATGAATATATTAAAAACGTGTATCGTTCGGTCTTGATAATTACAGCCAAACGTTGCTAACTAATAAATGAAGAAGTTGATATCCATATGCAAGCCTTAGCTTTGACGTTTATAGTATTTGGCCTGTATGGAAATTATGTATAGGCTATAGAAATCGTCCGTCAAGATCGCTCGATGATTATAGTAGCGATATGTTGACGTCGCACTGTCTGTAACAACTTGACACGCAGCTGATATTTCGTCCCATTGAATTAAAGATTTTGGTAAAGTTTTAAACGAAAAACATTATGACTTTATCAACAATTCGATACACGCTGAACTCTCTGGTATAACCCATATTACATAATGGGTATAATAACGTTGTCATTGAAAGCGTGTTGACGTATATCAGAATTTAAAGTGACTTATTTTTATAAATTCATATTGTCAAGAGCTCAGCATTTGGAGTTTTTGCAAAACTACAGTATTGACCTTGACATAAAAATAGTGGTAAAACCATTAACTGTACTAACCAATGACGTGTGCTTAGAACGGATAAAATTAAAATAGCCGGGACGTATGAGTATATATATATAGGTTTTGTGTGTGTGTGTGTGTGGGGGGGGGGGGGGGTTGCATGTACAGCAGATTTGATGAAACTGACACGCGAGAAGTCCCTAATACCAAACCAAAAAGCAATCACAACACATTGTGGAACTGTTTATATTTTTCGGCTTTGACAGACTTACCAGACATAAATGCCATATATTTTTAACACTGGCGCCAGATAATCTGGTAATTCAAATTGATGAGCTAATCCGACAGTCTAATATGAATGTTAGGGCAGAACAAACAAACAAAGAACATAACCTCTTAAAGAGTATCAATTTAGAAGATTGCTAAACAAAGATTAACATTAGCTGTCCTTTTTTAATCCGTTATCAAACATGTCATAATCGGCCCATACGCTATTTTCTATCACATTTTGTTTGGTTGAAAGAAATAACACGAATAATATTGAATTTTCGATAGATTAAAGTGGCATGAGCTGCCAAGATTCACACTTTTTTCATGATTTCTGATCGTCGCGACAGTAAGAGGCTTTGAAGGCCATCGACAAACTAAATGATTGGCGTTGGAATGAGGACAATCCGTACAGTGTCTGGTCTGTATGAACTGAAAACGTGTTCACAAAGTAAACAAAATTTAAATAACCGGGACGACCATTCATTCATTCTAAGCAAAAGCTGGTTCAAAACAATACTTTATCGTACATTCTCTAGGCTTGAAGCACTAAAAAGCTTCTGAATTATACGTCTTGAGAAAAATAGCCAATAATTTGAACATTCTGTTTTAACGTCAAAATATCAACATTTTGGCAGCTCATGCCACTTTAATAATATTCTTAGGTGTTTTAGTGTCCTTTGTATTGAGACACCACAACAACAATTCTGGTGCAATTTTACAATAATGTTATTTTTAATGCAACTATTACAACTACCGTTGCTGCACTATAGTGCATTTTCTAGTAGTGAAAAAGCTTAAGCATGGTTGGGCTTAACATGCTTGATTCGTAGTGAAATAATAATGGCAAAACAGAACAAGTAATAGAATGAGACCCCGTACTGTCAACTTGACAAAAAAACACTTGTTTCATCCAGCGTCAATCTCAGAAATTATGTTATTTGAGTTCAAACGAAATCCACGTTCGTTCATTTTCATAAGAACAAAAAATTGTTTGTCTTTCTATTTAACATTTTTGATTGTTCGATCAGAAAGATATTCATAAATCTACTTCCAAATGACATATACCGATCTTGGCAGAAGTTCCAGTCATAACGAATGTCTTATGCTTTGCCACTGGCGCCAGACGGATTAAGCTAATCTGTTTAATTTATTCTAATCCCAATCAACTTGCTGACGATCCGTTAATCCATGATATACCTAAAAGGGCAACACAAACAAACAACTCGTAGCACACCTTCTATGGTGTCACTTTGTAAGGCTTTTTGACGAAATCACAGAAACAGTTAAATCGTTAAACAGTGTTATAGATATGTCACCATGTTTGCAAGAGCTCAAGTTCCACCAAAACCAAACTTGTTCTTTTTTGTTTCAGACTGATTGATACATTTGAACAAGATTTAAATAATGAGATTTTATAAATTTTCCATTGATTGATATAATTCTATAATGAATTTCGTTATGTTTAGAAAAAATATAATCTTATAAATCACTACGATTTATATGTACTTAAATTGGATTGGTTCATTGTATGAACATATTGCGGAAATTTCTTACATATGATAAAACTTAATAATGACATGATAATGGCTCCATTGTAGAAAATAAACATGACTAATTTTTGCACAGATGGGTCGAATTTAACAAACAACAGGGTGTTTTTTTTATACATCGTAGAAGCCATACTTCCGGTCTACATATCTTTAGAATGAAAATGTGGGTTAATTCTGCACATTTGCAAACAGATGGTTCGAATGTACGAGATAACTGAACAACTGGGTGGTTTTCTTATACTATAGCCATAAACAGAATCTATATATATATATATATATTTATGATCACTAAAACACACGGGCACAGGGAAAATCTTCTTGTCTAAATTAAATATATATATATTTTTCTTTTTAGAAAGAAACTGTATACGTAATTATGCATATTTGTAAAGAGATAGTTCAAACGCAACAGGATTGAAGAATGACTGGACAGGCTTCTTATTAGCCATTCACACGTTTTATTTGTATGAACAAGTTTGCATATTTGCAAACAGATGGTTCGAATGCACCAACGCATATAAGTACAACTGGACTTTTTATACGTTCACGAGGACAAAAGCAGCTAGCATTTTTTTCCTGGTCGTGACAAGCTGAAGTTCAATGCGTGGTCTTGACCAGCTGGCTGCATTCTGAAATTTCACGTGAGGTAGAATCGGTAAAATTAAAATATTATCAATGTAATTTGGATACTCATGCCGCTCACGTGGAGAAAAACGCACCTTGTTCATAATCCGTGATAGCTAGATGATTGCAATGGCGTGTTCGTGGGATTGAACTTTGGATCCCAGTTTTTACTATACGTCAGTGTAATAATAACTATATCTCAGTCTTGACTATTCCTATTGAAATAAAATATCAGAAATATATCATACAAGAAAGAAATGGTTGCAATACAAGATGCTAAAATATTTCCCTGTTCAAAAATTTAATTTTCAAGATCAGTTCATGAACACTAAAACACACAGCCACAGGGAAAATCTTCTTGTCTAAAATAATCGTGGAGACAAGTTTCTAATTGTGTTAAACCCCATGCTATATCATTAGGTTGACGACAGACAGGAACTTGGCCTTAGTCAGTACAATTCTGTGGAAGCACCAGAACGAGGCTTCAATTAAATATTGTCATGGTCTCAAATATATATTTAACGTATACAAGTCGGATATTTACGGAAATTTCCCTACTGGTTTTAATTAAATGTTGCCATGTTCTCAAATATATATTTAGCGTATAAAAGTCGGATATTTACGGAAATCTTCCTACTGGTTTCAATAAAATGTTATCATGTTCTCAAATATATATTTAGCGTATAAAAGTCGGATATTTACGGAAATCTTCCTACTGGTTTCAATTAAATGTTATCATGTTCTCAAATATATATTTAGCGTATAACAGTCGGATATTTACGGAAATCTTCCTACTGGTTTCAATTAAATGTTATCATGTTCTCAAATATATATTTAGCGTATAAAAGTCGGATATTTACGGAAATCTTCCTACTGGTTTCAATTAAATGTTGTCATGTTCTCAAATACATATTTAGCGTATAACAGTCGGATATTTACGGAAATCTTCCTACTGGTTTCAATTAAATGTTATCATGTTCTCAAATATATATTTAGCGTATAACAGTCGGATATTTACGGGAATCTTCCTACTGGTTTCAATTAAATGTTATCATGTTCTCAAATATATATTTAGCGTATAAAAGTCGGATATTTACGGAAATCTTCCTACTGGTTTCAATTAAATGTTATCATGTTCTCAAATATATATTTAGCGTATAAAAGTCGGATATTTACGGGAATCTTCCTACTGGTTTCAATTAAATGTTATCATGTTCTCAAATATATATTTAGCGTATAAAAGTCGGATATTTACGGAAATCTTCCTACTGGGATATTTCCAACTTGTTTAAAGAGGCATGAGCTGCCGAAATTCACACTTTTTTCATAATTTCTGATCGTCACGACAGTAAGAGGCTTTACAGGCCATCAAAAAACTAAATGATTGGCGTTGGAATGAGGAAAATCCATACAGTATGTGGCCTTCACGAACCGGAACAGTGTTCGAAAAGTAAACAAAATTTAAATAACCGGGACGACCATTCATTCATTCTAAGCCAAAGTTAGTTAAAAACAATACTTTATCGTACATTCCCGAGATTAGGCGCACTAAAAAGTCTTTGAATTATACGTCTCAGGAAAAATAGCCGATAATTTTAACATTCGGTATTAACGTCAAAATATAAACATTTTGGCAGCTCATGCCCCTTTAAAGATTCACCGGCAAAGATGCTGATTTATGCATCTCGTTGTTAAATTCAATTGGATGTTGTCTACATTTAAAATACAAGTAATTAACCTTATAATACATGTTATCACAAGCAAGCGCACATTTATATCGTTGTCATACATCTTCTGTACATATGTCCTGATTTGAAATTGTACGTTGAAATAATGTAATTCTGATTCTATTTTTTTGTTTTTTTCCGAAACATTGCAGGAGACGGGAGACACCTGCATTAAACTAATACATGTATCATACATAATTTCTGACAGTATATTTATGAACACTAAAACTCTCTGATGCCGGTACGATTGATTTACTTGTTGTTGTTGTAACTTTATGTAATTGTATGGACAAATCGACGCAACGTCATTGACTCTTGATTATTAGGGTCACCAATATTTTTTGCTTTTATTTACAGAAAAATAAAACTTCCAAGAGTTGTTGCCCTTGTCGCCCGGTATTGGAGTACGTTTAGGTCTCTTACATATGTAAATAAACAGGGCTGGAGAAGGAAGTTGTCTTTTTAGGATATGGCTTATGACTCATACACGCGTTATTTCGCGAACCACTGAATTTTCCGCGGTACATACCATATCCGCGAAATACACTAGATGACACCTAAGCCAAATTACCGTATGTGTGACTTTGATAAATCACAAGAAAGCCGACCACCAACGGAGTTAAATTGAAGATATATATTCGGAAACGAGTTTCAGTCCATCGATTTTAATGTTGTACATTTCATTCAGGCTATATACTATGGGTTAGTGTGTTCTCTCTGGCAACTTGCGCACAAATATCACGATTATATTTATATGATCACTAAAACACACGGGCACAGGGGAAATCTTCTTGTCTAAAATAACCATGGAGACAATATCACGATTATATTAATACACATGCACATATGGGACTTCATTTATTGTTTTTGCCCTGTATACTTTGTGACGTATGATTATTATGATTTATGTACTTGTTCATATTTCCCAAAAAAAGTGAAGAAGACTGAAATCAGAAATCTAAGCAACACATAAAATGATAATATTTTGAAAAATTGAATTAAGATAGAGAAATCTAAAAACTATCATTCAGAAATGTATAAAGGAAATCCTGCCTTCTGTGGAGGGTAAAAAACAGTTGGTTTCTATTCAATTAACTCGGTCACACGACCACATTTGCCTACTAGCTATAGAAATTAATCGTCACGGCTGTATAATGATTATACAGGCCACCTCAGCGTTGGATTCTTTTTTTGTTTCCGTTTAATTCTATATGCAAATCAAAGTAAATAAATAGTGTCATCGGGGTAAATTATACATGAATATTAACATGCCTAATTGAAGACGCAGACCTGTTTAACAGACAAAAAAATATAACTTTGAGAAATGGCTACAGAATAAGAGCATGTGTTTAATTGATTGACGTTTTACGCCACATATATCTTATATAACTTGTTTACATGTAAGTGGCATTTAGAAGTTGAGCATAATAATGAAGGGAAGAACACACTTGCGTATGGATTTGCAATAAAACAATAAAACCAAGAAGTTGTAAATCCATACGCAATAGTGTTCTTTTCTTCATTCTTATATAACGGCGTTGTTAGGTTCATTTAGCATGGGAAACTGGCATACAAAATGAGAGGAAACCACTAGCATTCTGGTTACCAAGTCTTCCAAACACTCAAGATACTAGTTGAAACTCACAACGTTCTATTTGTGGGTCTACAACCGAGAAATGAGTAATTCACAGATAACTTTATGGAGCTACTTATATAAGATTCAACCACTAACAAAAATAGCTCTGTTTTGTTGTTGTTGTTTTGATTGGTTATTGGGGCATTAATTTTCTATTAGTCTGCAGCTCATTCTTAAAATAACACCATTGGCTTAGAATTTGTCAATTTTATTGATAATAAATTTCGGAACTTTATTTGGTACACTATATCACGAAAAGTTTTAGTTGTGAAATAAATGTTGACAGTGGCAGTGCTCCGTGAATTAAATGGTTTACAAAGATGTGATTCAATCTCAGATGAAATTGTCGTGTGATTCAGTTATTATGAGTCTAAAATGACTGATTTTAATCGATAAATAGAGTGGCCGTTTTTTTTCTGATACGTAAATTAGACACTTGAGAGTTAAAAAATAAGAAAGTCTTAAGCTTTAGTATTCATGAGATCACAAAGAGTATCAAAGAAATAATAAAGAGAGATAAAACTGTAAAGTGGCTGTAACACAAATAAAAAACTAATACATAGAACAGGTGCTTCTTGTGCAAGTCTACAATGTCAACTCCATTCACGGACAAGGTATACCTCTGCCACTCAGGTGTTTACATACAAGGTAGACTATTTCACTTCACATCTGCTAACGTAAACGTTAAAACCACATCATTGCCGTCGCATTACACCGAATTAACACCATTGGGAATTACACATTCGCTATGAAATACCATAACGGTTGAAATCGGATGGAATTTTCCGCACAATGGAGAAATTGGCAAATGAACAAAATTAACTGTCGCGAGATGAACGGCAGAGGTGTTAAATGACATGCGACCGTCTTGAGTGAGGAATAAAAAAAACTGACGTGCCATCAGCGCATCCTTCATGGTTCGGTGAATTTGTCTACGTTCCCACGGCCCGATATAGCATTCTCATAAAAAAAGAAATTAATTTATATAAAAATCTATCTCATCTTTAAGAGACAGTTGTGTCAAATGTTTAATAAAATCGCATCTCCCACAAAACTGTAAACGTTTAAAAATAGCGATTTCTATATAGACCATTTTAACTCATCCTTTTCCTTGTTTTAAACTTTTCTCATTCCCAAAAGCTATTCACGTGTATGTTAAATTGGTAGATGAAAATTATAGACTTTGTGCTCTCTGAAAGATGTTATTTTGTTTTGTTGTGCGTAAAACAACAAAGAAATAAACATGTCATTTCAATACTTGCGACCAAATTAAACACATACCAAAAGTGAAAACATCAATTTTCACGCAAATGTGTGTAAGATTTTGGATGCATTGGTTTACTATTAGATATCGGATATATAATCCGCAAAGTTTAGTTCATAAGCGATTCCTTTTGGCATATAATTGGTAGCATTGAACCTTTAGAATAACATATGTACTATTACTTTCACCTGGTCGCAATGCATCGGAATGTAAATAAAAGGCGGGGTGCAAATTGATGGTGATGCGGCACGAGAGGCCCCGCCAAAATTGGTGTCAACTGCATCGTTCTATGATTAATTGTGCTTCCCTATTGATAACAGTGATGGCATCTTGGTAGAATGGAGTCACGCGCTGCAGTTGACATCCCGCGTCACGCGCCGCCCTTCCACCATCACTTGTCCCCTTGACAACAGCTTGACATCTTCAATGGTTGCAGCACGTGCTGTTCGAATTCCGTCACTAAAATCGGTGAATGTAAGTTCGCGTTTCCGTAGCATTGCGCATGGGTGCAAAGGTCAGTTCGGTCTATAATTGACTCACAGTAAAAAGCTTTTTATTGCCAGATTTGTGACCCGCGTGCTTTATAATAGAGCAATGGTTTGAGTATAGCGCTCCTTTTTCACCTGGTATTCAGGTCCGGGAAAAAAAGTGAAAGAAAAACAGATCTGTCGTTGAGTCCGCGCGAGCCTGCTTGTTCGAGGTTTCCCACGTCACTTGCTCACCTGAAGCGTGGACTCGCCCTCACGTAGATTCCGACGCACAATACAGCCCGTGTCAAATTATTCTCGGCGTCGTGAGCTCGGGTCAGAAAGACTTTGTCGATCTTCGGGTATTTGTGTTGGGCTGAAAATAGAGGAAAATAAAACAGAATAAAAGCTTTGTCGCCTGGATAAAAGAACTAGACTCAGACATACTTAGCTATGGTGTCATCATTTTTAAAAGAATCAAGCTAAGAGTTTTTTTATGTAAATATTTACTCAAATATTTATTCGATACCCGTTTTAGAGTAAAGCTCTGACAGATTAAGAAACGCGTGGACAGAAGTTACAGTAATTAAGGTGATTAATTTAATCCAACAAGAGTTGATACCAGAGAAATGGCTTCGTTTTGGTTAGATTAGAATTGACATTACAGCATTCTCTAATAATCTATTATAACAACAGACTAAGTGTCAAGAACTTTAACGAATAATTGCTGATAAAAAAGTTTAATAATCTATAGAAAAATAACAATAAATGAAAATAAAGTTAAAGGCTTTTACATAAATTCTAATTCATTGTCAAAATTGTTGTATTTGTTGTATTGTATTTGTTTTGGAGGGGGGGAGATTTTAAAATTAAATCGTCTTGCGTGCCAACTTTTTTTTCTTTTTCTTGGCGTTTCAATTATTGACCCGCTTTGTTGACTTCTTTTAAACAATGATACGAGTTGGCAATTATTATATAGGTATGATCTAATGTAATTCAAGCCACGAGTTATCTTTACAGGTGGTTTTGCTCTGGGTTGAAAATACGCTGGGAAAAATACACACATACCGACACTGAAAATTATTAATCGGTTTTCTTATTCAAATGTCTCCGTCGTGTATGCGTTTTGAGATAGCTCTAGGCGACTAGATGTGCTTATCAAGAGAAGAGAGATCGTTATCTGTGTCTATAACGGCTTGATTCTGTCCAAAGGGGCGGAGAATTCCCACAGTTGAAGCTAAGCGCGAAAATCGCTCGCCCGCAAACAATGGAGGCAGGAAATGTACATGAGTAGAGGTACGGCACGCGACGGCGCACTGCTTGGTATGCGGGTCGCGCTTTGATTGACAGCTGAGCAACAACCCGATCAGAATGACCCCACGTGACGGGGCCATAGATCAGTCGCTGAAGGCTATCTCAACAGGTTTGTGAACAACAACTAAACGCTGATTGGTTGAGAGTGCCAGCATGCGACCGTGGGAAACTTCAACATTTCGGCTTCACAGGCGCACTCCGGCATGTGACCTCGCTTATAAAATGAGACGATCTCACTGCTTAGTCAACACACGACTGTCGTGCTTCTAGCTGTACACTTCGAACATACCAGTACACAAACGGATTTTAACTTGTCAATACTTCGTGGACTTTGATATTTTACCACTTTACTCATTCAACATGGTGGAAACAATGACCAGTATGAGATCACTTCCTCTGAAAGGCAAAGAATTGAGAAAGGTAAGGATTTGTGACAACATAATTTTGGATAATTTCAGACGGTGTGATAAAAATTTCTCCATCTACCGAGCTTGATGAGCTAATAGGACATTGTTAATTATAACTTTAATTTGAGTTATTTTTAATATTGTTAATTTGAAATTAAATTTAACTGATTTTTTATGTTTGTTTTAAATTAGCATTAAAACAAATCGTCATTGTTGCTTACGGTACTTTTTTATTTTTCCAGACTAACAAACCTCTTATGGAAAAGAAACGTCGTGCAAGAATCAACACTTGCTTAAATCAGCTGAAAAGTCTCGTTCTTCAAGCCATGAACAAAGATGTAAGTATTAACATTACCAACATTTTTCACCAAAAGAAATTTTGTATTTGAAATAGTTTGACACTCAGCATGCTGCCCTGACGCACTCCTCCCTCAGGCGGAGATCAGTGTGCCTTACGCTTCACTGACTCCGATCTATTATGTACTGCTTTTAAAACTTTGATTTGATAGATAGTTGACTAGATTGTCTATATAATTAGTAAACATTGTGGCAATTTTTGAATGGTTCCTTAATTGTTTATTCTCTTTTTATTTCCAGAGCTCTCAATATTCCAAGTTGGAAAAAGCCGACATTTTGGAGATGACCGTTAATTTCTTGAAAGCTGTCCCTCATCAAAAAGCTAGGGCTGCCTCCCAAGAAGCCGCAACTGTTATGGGAAAATACAACACTGGTTTTACAGAATGTGCCTCTCAGGTTGCTAGATATTTCGACACTTGTCAGGGAGTTGACAACGAAGTTCGATCGCGGGTGCTCAATCATCTGTCGCATAGAGTTGCAGCAGTTAACGGACAGCAAGCTCCAATCCACCATCAACAACCCCAACAACAACAACAACTTCAACCGGTATACGTACAGATACCTAACACCACTCAATCCATCCCAGGTGTTCACAACGCCCAGGGCTACCCCATAGTTCCGTCTGCCCACCCAGCAACTCTTACCCCACCCTCATCCGGCTCACCCCAAGGGGCACTCATCGTGATGCCTGGCTCTGTCGTTGTACCCACTCCAGTTACTATTCAACCCCAACATTCTCAGATGTGGAACCAACAACAATTCGTCATGCCAATGTCACCTCCATCTTCTACAACATCTTCCCGAGGGCCTTCGCCTGTCTTCACAGCTTCCACAAGCCCAGTCCCGTCCCATACCAGTTCTCCACAGGTGGCTTCCAAACATTCAAACTTTCCCACGAATGTCGAAGTCAGCAGCGAACAGTTATGGCGGCCGTGGTAAACATGTGATCACCAATAACTCATTTCTCAGAGGTGCCAAATATTCCATTAACTGTGAAAAAAGACTGATTGACATTTATTATTATAGAAAGCAATATTGCTCAAAGCTAAGGGACCAAAGTTTATTGTATATAATTTATATTTTTTATACATAAATTATTTTTATGCAATTGTTATTTTGCTATTTCAAACTGCTCGTTTTGCAGTTAAGTTGTTTATGGTGCACAATACATGATTTACATCAATATAAAATAATGAAAATACCTTAATTACCTACTAGTGTTTGTTACCTTCTGTATTTTGTATATTCAAAGCGTGACTAACTTATCTTAACTTCTAATGATAAAATTTGTGACGTGTAATTTGAACCATGTTCAACCATCTGAATCACAACTGCTTAAAAGCGGCATTGATACTTGAACGTCCGAATCTCCGACCAACAAATACGAGTTAAAACTACAAGGGTTTGATTAACAAAAACACGAATTCCCCGATATGTAGAAACTAGAAAGCCGCGGAAGTTTCATAGTATTTGTAATGAATCAGAGAATAAATTGATTACGATAGCAAGACGGTATCTGCAGATGATGAACTTATAGGGAGGTGAAGCCAAATTGCGTCTTATCGCCAGCGCACGCTTAAATTGCACTGAACACGGAAATTGGTCTAATACAATTATTCATGTCAACCGAGGCCGTCTTTTCGACGTTTTAAGGGCGACAACTCTGTATGTCTTCTCAAACCCTGGCCATTGTACACAAGAAAAGACCTGAAGAATAATGTCTAGTTATATGTAAAGCTCCTTCGGGCTGTATATACAATTACTCTAAAGAAAAGGCGTTCGTATTTGTTTATTTTTAACTTCACTGTCAGATTTCACGAGGATTGATATATTGATCGGTGTTTACTCCGCACTCAAGATTATTTCACTTATATAGCGGCGTTGCCAGTTATATTGTGGGAGGAAACGGGGCTCTATGCCTGGAGGAAACCCACGACCAGTTGGTAACTGGCAATCATCGGATCCCACATAGGTCGTACGAGTGAGAACCCAGTCAGACAAATTTCCAATTTATTGTGGACTGAGTGAAATTCGAACCCGCGAGCAATTGGTGGAAGCCTTTTCGGATTGAGCGTCCAGCGCTCTACCTACTGAGCCACGGGGCCTCCAGGAACCCAAGAACTGCGCCCTTGTACACTCGGTAAGTGTTGGTAACAAGAACTGCTCGTTCCTCTAAAATCATTTCGAAAACTTTTCACATGTGAAGTTGAGGTGCGCTACGTAAATTTCAGATTTCTTCAATACCACGAAAATTGTACGGTAAAACCATATCACATTTATAACAAGCGATTCGAATTGTAAAATTGTCCCAGGCGGTTATAAATCCAGTCGTTGTGTTTGACATTACGCTGATCTAACTGGGTCTCGAGTAGCGTCAGCTCTTGAAAAATTCTGTAAGTTTTTTTTTCAATTTTGAGAATAGGTTTCTCGCAGTCTTTTCCCACGGTCTATAAAAGTGTGGGCGTCACAACAGTTTGTCACACAGTTTTTTTTATGCGAGTAAGCCAAAGTTAAGCGTGAAGTGTGCTAATCCAGGCCTTATGCTTCGCTTTTAAAGTTTACGACACAAACCTTCAGATGTTATGTCGCCTTATAAAGTGAACGGATATACATTTTTTCAGCTGTCAACAGATATTATTTAGATTTTGGCTGTTTTCGTCAATGTTGGACATTTGCTGGGAAGAGGGCGTGGAAATAAAAGTCGTTCCTAAAGCGGTTTTAACACATCCATAAATCGCTGTGATATATATGCATTGTTTTATGCATTCCTCAGACGGCCCACTGTTATTATGGCCCGCGCGTTTGTTTAATCCATCGTGAAAACATTCTAACTATGAAGGCTAAGTATAGTCGATTTACCCCCTTCCTGATATTCATTGAACTTTTGTTTGGTCACAATTAATAGATATCATCCCCCGTAGATTGTACACATATTGCAACATTTCAGAATGTTTTTTCAGGAGATTGTAATATAGAATCTAGCAGCTGGAGATTCGTTGTCAGAGTTTGATAAATTGCCAATGAACTAGGTCAGTTTATATTAAACAAACAGTATATATATTTTTTTAAATTTTGGTCATATGAACATTAATAAATGTTTTTATAAGCGATTGTCGTTCATTATAATAAAGAAATCCAGCCGCTGGGGTCATATCTCCTTTAGAAATTGGTAAATCACCAAAATTACCCAAGTCGGAAGTTGACATCATTCAAACATTATGAAATTATACATTAATATTTTATTAGGTCAATTGCCTAAGGACGTTAACCGTAAAAACATTTGTTCATTTCTTTGCCCATATGAATGGACCTCTATGTAGATCAGCCCTGAGACTGACTGAATTTATTTGTATTAAAGGGGCATGAGCTGCCAAAATGTTGATATTTTGACGTTGATACAGACTGTTTAAATTATCGGCTATTTTTCCTAAGGCGTATAATTTAAAGACTTTTTAGTGCGCCTAGTCTCGGGAATGTACGTTAAAGTATTGTTTTGAGCTAACTTTTCCTTAGAATGAATGAATGGTCGTCCCGGTTATTTAAATTTTGTTTACTTTTCGAACACGTTTTCGGTTCGTACAGGCCACATACTGTATGGATTTTCCTCATTCCAACGCCAATCATTTAGTTTTTCGATGGCCTGTAAAGCCTCTTACTGTCGGGACGATCAAAAATTATGAAAAAAGTGTGAATTTCGGCAGCTCATGCCCCTTTAATATGGTACCTTTGGAAAATAAAGGTTTATTATTTTGTTATACTGAGGGACCAACATGGCCGACTGAAACTACAGAAAACCATAAAGGCGGACAGCCATCCGTACCGCTAGAAGGATTTAACGAGGTCGCTTCAGACAAAGACCCCAATCTAAAATAGGGATTCAGCTATCATGTATTGTGTTGAAGATCTCGCAGAATGACACGAGATCTCGATTGATCCTCCAATATTTCATAATCTCTGCCGTGATGTCATCAAACTTCCTGCCAATTCAATATAACTGACTTTAACGTAGAAGCACTTAGTATGTTTGATAATTATCATTATCGCCATTGAGAGAAATTTCTCGACATTTGATTGGTCGAATCGCCCAGAATGTGAGTCTGCATCCCAGTGCTTTTCATGTATATATTTGATTCTGTATAACCCCGGAGTTAAGATCTCACGCGCTGTTATTACCACGGAGTGAAGGTCTTGGTGTGTTACAGCATTCTTCAGTCAAGACGAAATCATATTGTGACGTCAGTTTAGAATGTTGTTTCGTCAGCATTGAACGCTATGCTTGTAAGATCGTGAAAACCCGATATAACTTTGCAACGTCACAATATAATTTAATTCTTTCGCGACGTCAACTCAAAGAAATAACTCAAATTAAGTGTATTCATTTTATATTGGGGGAAACTGATAGTATCCACTTGTTATTATTAGTTATATGACGCCCTTGCGTGGGTATACGGGTAGATATTTGGTGTCTAACAGATATTTTTCCTCCGCTTCGCCTCGGAAAAATATTAATGTCAAACACCAAATATCTACCCGTATACCCACGCAAGGGCGTCATATAACTAATAATAACAAGTGGATACTATCAGTTTCCCCCAATATAAAATGAATACACTTAATTTGAGTTATTTCTTTGAGTTATATCTTAGTTTGGGGTAGTTGAAGTGCTGGTTGTTATATAAAATGCGTTTTAGCTGATTAATGAAAGGAATTTTAGATTTTTGTAACCGATGCTGGCCCACATGTTCCATTTTCGGGTAAGGGCTCTGCACATAAGATTCGTTTTTGTTTCCGATTCTTTTCCTTCCCGGTGTGTTATTTCCACACCTAGATTGACCTCAGATGGCCGACTTTCTTTAATTCTTCCCCACTCCCGGAAATCAACGACCAGGTGAAAAAATCCAGCGCGTGTCACCTATTGACAGCATCAATGTGACCTATTTACAAAATAGTTCAACACCCACGACCTTTCAGGTTCAGTTTGGAGTTTTTTGATGGATAAATTTACTGTGCTATAAATAATAACACTAAAGCAAATGTAACATGAATTTGGTCCCAGCCTCAATTATTACACCATTTTTGTCTAATAAATATATCAATTCCGAAATACAGGAACTATGTGTACTAATAACAGTGAGCTCCAGCAACACGTGACAGGATCAAGGCGAAAACATATACATCTGAAATTCAACAAAATAGGGTGTAATTTGATGGATGGATTGATGTGTTTCACTTATATATGGCGGCTCGGTGTCAGAAAACCGACATCTTTGTCCGGAAAAAGCCTTCGCCTTTCGGTGATAAGGCCCTACCTGGCAACTTTTCAACATAGGTCGACCTGGTGAAACCCCTACTGAGAAACTGTTCAATTTAAAGGGTGTTTTGGGTGGGATTCGAACCTGTGACCCATCGATGTAAGGCCTGTATCGAACCGAGGGACTATCAATCTGCTGACTGAGATATAGTGTCAAACGCAAGCTGATGAATGTTTAATTGATATTTGATCATCTGATTCCCGAGTATGCCTATAGTAGTATAGGCCTACGAATAATACTGGTTTATTATACCATTAGATAACAAATAAAAACAATATGATTTTATAAATATTTAGTGAAATAAGTGTTTACGTTGTCAGCTTGTTTTCGTGTTTTTAAAAATATTTCAAAACTCATTTGCCTATATCGTGGCTTTTCCACCTTAAGTAAGGTTTGTGTTTTACTGTTAGGTTTCAATTAAAAAATTGTCGTTTTTATAGCGTTTATTTTATCATGCTTGTCAGCTACGGGCCACCATAGGCCTACATCAGAATCATTTAAGATTTGAAAGTATCATTTGAAGTGTGTTTCTATAGCCTGTCATAATTGATTTGCAGTTGTTTGTTTCCAACAGGATGTATATTTCGTTGACAACGCCTATCGGGCTGGTTTGAAATCAGGGAAACGAGGCCCCGCCTTTCATGCGACACGTGTCCTCGCTGATGGTTTATTATTTAATATCGCAGCTTGAACACAGAGCTGAAGGACCTTCTCTCTTAACCTTACACTGTTTTCGTTTCCGGCTTTTGAGATATACCATGGGAAAATCGAGATCTTATGACCTGATTTTATTCTAGCCAAACGTACACAAAGCGAGAAAAGAATAAGCAAATGAGATCTATAGAAAACGTAAACCTTCCGGATTTATGAAAATGAAATGAAATATATATATATATAATGTTATATGGAGAGTTCATTTTGTGACAGACGTAAATATATTTAACTGGAAACTACAGGTTCCCACGCGTCTCTAAAATTATCCCGCCCTGACTCACGTTCGACTGACATAGTTACGTAGGTTTTTGCATCCTGTTGCGGATATATACACTATATCGACTGTAGTTACAGCCATAAAAATAGAAATGACTTCATCTTCTTATAACATTCTGCCTGTTTCTCTTGCATCATGCAGATGTCAATTTCGTGGGTGACCCCTTTGTGGATTTTATAAAACTGATACTCCTGGCTGGTTCCTATTAAACAAAATGTACTAACCTACTTAGAAAGGACATTTCTCCAACATGACGTAATTTTAGATACTGAAACTTCTATGTTGTATTAAGCTTAATAATTCTAGTTATCTAAACAGGTTGTTTGTTGTTTTGTTCGTTTATATTTTTCTTATGAAATGCATGGAATATTTACACGGTTTCTAAATTTGCTCAGATCGATATATAAAATCGGTGTTTCTGAACTTGTGACTGATTTTTATCTTCTTTGGCTAATAAGCTACTCTGAGTTTAACAAGAAATGTAAAAGTGTTTTTCTTCTTTCGTTGGTACACAAAACGATGGACGGTATACTAGCATATATGAAACAATAGCAAAAAGCGAACTTTTCACTAGGTGTGTCGATAATTGGTCTAATTAACTCAATTAACCAATTAATCGGGTAGACAAACAACACCACAAGAAAAAAATGTTTGAATATTAAAAATAGTGCTTATCGTCTAGCATTCAATATACATGCACACCTTATTCCCACTGATGTGTGCCGCGGCGGTAAAGATCAAAGGCAAGTATTATAGGCAACGGGATAAATGCGTTAGCATGAAAGTAAAACTCGCTAGACTTAGTATAGACACAAAACTTCAGGCTTTGTTTTAGCAAACACCTCTTCTTCCCAGCAATTAATCCGTTTAATCTTTAATCAACCTCCAGTAAACCGCTTTATTCCGTTTGCTTTTACAGATATATAAGCAATATAATATTACAAAGTTGTTTAGCTATTTAAAAAAATGAATTATCCAAACAAAATTCAGGATCTCATTTCGTAGATTTTCAAAATAGTTAAGAACTTATCTTATTTAAACTCTTTAAACGGCACGAGCTGACAAATATAGGGACAATTTAGTTGATTAGCTGATTGTTCGGCATTTTTGTCCAGAAGTGCGAAATTAGAGTTTTCTTCGTTTATCAGTCTTGGATATTGAATTGAATTTCTATTCACCTTTCATATAAATACAGTATAGATGGGTAAAAACAATGAGTACTGGTAGGCGGGAATAAAGTCTGGTGGTCTGGTTCTAACCCAGTCATGTACAATGCATTAGATAATTAAACAATTAACAGGGTGAATAAAACTACTTAGAGTTTCGTTGTGAAAGTAACAAATAAGAGTACTCTAAAAGTAGGACGTTAAGATCGGTTTTATAAGCATTGCAGACTCAAATATATTTATGAACACTAAAACGCACGGGCACAGAGAAAATCCTTTTATCTAAATAACCATGGAGCCAAGTTGTGTTAAAAAGGGGTACATCATTTAGACTTTTATACCCCATCATAAGTTATTGTAATAAACTAAACCCACGGTATTCCATTAAGTTGAAGGCCTCATATATTATACTCATACATCCCAGCTATTAGAATTTTGTCCGTTATTAGCTCGGAGTATCGGTTAGCTTGGATAACTGGTTTTATCGACGATTTTCTCAATCTTTTAGTTTTTCTAGAAAGTTCAAATGCTATACTTCGAATAAAGCTCAAAGCTCATGAAAACTAAATCCGAAATCGGCAGCTAACGAGTTTAAAGGTTTTCGCTATTATGTAGATAAACTACACCTCGCAATCTACAACAAGCAATTGTCGTCAACAATATTTCCACTAATGTAAATTTCAAAATGTTGACAAGCATTAGGCTGTCTTGGAAGAATGGCTGGTGTTTAAGATGTCGTATATATTCTCCTCATTTGATATGTATATATTTGATAAATAAAGCGCATTTCGACCGACAACAAAGGCGTTACCAGGCCGAGTTTAAAATGGAATATGAAGGTAGGAATTATGCCTTTCTCCGTTAAGACATTTTCCTTGTAAGACGTCTTCATAAGTGCATATTTAACGTCTAATCTAAGTACACTATCCTGTAAAAATCGAAACGTCAATCAAAGATATTTATTTCACCAGGTGTTCATTTCAATATTACGGCTATTTCAATAGGCTATCTGGCCATTTAGAGGAAAGCTGTCATGTCCATTTCTAACAAGATTGATCGCTTGAAATAAAGATTGATGACTCCTCTACGACCCAACTAATACAGTATGGCGGACAAGCGCAATGAATTGAATCGAAACCAGCGGTTTTTTTAAGTGAAAATGAATCAAAGCATGGGCTGTCAAAATATTGATATTTTGACCTTGATTTGAACAGAATTGAATCGAAACCAGCGTTTTCTTTTTTTAAAAAAGTGAAAATGAATCAAACGCACGTGTGAAAAATCAAAATGCCATACTTAGAGGTATGTCGATTAAAATTGATAACAGTTAATCTCTGTTTGTTACTTAAACAGTCCTCGTAACAAGGAATAGCCCAGAGTTAACATTTCTCGAGAACTTTTTTTGATTTTACAACGGGTCCGCTTTTCAGGCTTGTAGCTTCCAATGTATGACATTTTCTCATTACGATACAGAAATGACTTTTCTGTAAACCGGCCTGTAAGTCGTTCAACATTCAAGGCAGATTTTCATGTATGTCATTTGTTTCTGTTTTACCATGAAAAGATCATCAGTGGAAAAGGGATGAAATATTGATTGAATAACAAGAACAAACTGCGACATGGCCTGTCATAAGAACAAGCAGGTTTGCAGAAAATCCATTCCCGTACATTACTCAAATCTCACTGTGTGTCCTTTTCAAAACAAAATTGACAGTTAAAGTGGCATGAGCTGCCAAAATGTTGATAGTTTGACGTAAAAACAGAATGTTGAAATTATCGGCTATTTTTCTCAAGACGTATAATTCAGAAGCGTTTTAGTGCTTCTTGTCTCGAGAAAGTACGATAAAATATTGTTTTGAACTAACTTTGGCTTAGAATGAATGAATGGTCGTCCCGGTTATTTAAATTTTGTTTACTTTTCGAACACTATTCCGGTTTGTATAGGCCACCTAGTGTATGGGTTTTCCTCATTCCAACGCTAATCATTTAATTGTTCGATGGCCTTCAAAGCCTCTCACTGTCGTGCCGATCAGAAATTATGAAAAAAATGTGCATTTTGGCAGCTCATGCCACTTTAACAGGTTAAAAAGCCAATGCTCTGACTCGTACTTCTTCAATAAGTATGCCTTTATTATTCCGCCATCAACGGGAATTAGACATAACATCTAAATAGCCTTCGTCTTAAAGTGGCTGCCGAAATTCACACTTCTTTCATAATTTCTGATCGTCACGACAGTAAGAGACTTTGAAGGCCATCGAAAAACTAAATGATTGGCGTTGGAATGAGGAAAATCCATACAGTATGTCGCCTGTACGAACGGAAATCGTCTTCGAAAAGTAAACAAAATTTAAATAACCATTCATTCATTCTAAGGCAAAGTTAGTTCAAAACTATACTTTATCGCACATTTTTGAGACTAGAAGCAATAAAAAGCTTCTGAATTATATGTCTTGAGAAAAATAGGCAATAATTTCAACGTTCTGTTTTTAAGTCAAAATATCAACATTTTGGCAGCTCATGCCACTTTTAAGTCAGTTGCATTCCGTTGGATTGACACGTTGGCGAAGTTGTGAAAGTTTTCGACATAGACCTCGGTTTGAATTTTTGATAAAAAAATGACGAACAATGAGTAAATTATGTTTCAACGAAATTTTCACTGTAGATGAAAATGGCAGCTAGAGAATATTCGTTTTAACATAATTTTGAGGAAATATGACAGCAATTCTACTCATAGTTTATGTTGATTTTTTTAAAGTGCATTGTTATTTATGAGGCGGTATGTTTAGAAAATAAACATCTAAACACGTCCATGCTACTATTCAACTTTTGAATATAGTGGCTGTAATAGAAGAAACCCTAATGTGGAAGTGTTCGTCGTGCTTTTGTCGGCCATCTCTTGAGGAAATGTTAATGTCATTGTCTGAGATCTTCTCTTCCACGATTAACCAGCATTTTCGGTAATGGAATTAAAGGATTTAGAAAATTCCCACAGATAGAAGCGAAAATGGACTGTAATTTTAGACAGTTTTAATTCTGTAAATGATATAACCAGGTTATGGGTCACCTGTTGCACGCGTTTGTCTCGAGCCTGGGAAAATCCTCGCGACTGCAACAAGTCGGACAATTCACTGGGCAGACGACAATGGAAGATGTCACGTGATTGAAAAGTACTTTTGTGCGCGAGCTGATTAATCACGAGATAGCGACTGGAAAAAGAAACAAAAGTGACAAGATTTGAAGAGGATTTTCTTAAAATCTTTCCACTTAGAAGATGCATGTGAATTGATACTTCAATGGATACCGACTGGCGCCCGGGGCAACGTCTGCCCAACACCCCAGACCTGGTGTCTTAGTCGAACAAACCGAACTTGCCCTAACGTCCATGCTAACACATGTACGGGCAGCTCAGCTTTGCCGGCACTCCGAGAAAAAATCAAAGAGTCCAGTTTCAATAGAATTTGTTTTATTTCTTTAATTGAATAAATTATATCGTTAACAAGTTGACCATCTTGGGTGTTCTTTAGATAGATCAGTATCTCCTACTTAAAGTTCCTTTCTTTACATAACCATCATAGATAGGGAAAAGCAATCAACAAATGTCTTATTTTCAATCACTGGTAGCTAAATGCTACAAGATTTAAATGGAAGATTAGAGAAACAACCTATAATTTAACCGATTTATCTTATTTGCCCAGTCCCGTAAAAATGGCATGAAATGGCAAAAATAGATAAACTTTCGTTGAAACAGAATTAACTCATTATTCGCCTTATTATCAAAATCAGAGCTTTCCGTTGATGTCATTCTAAAGGTGTACGTGAACGTACTTATTATAAGCCACAAAAATCCTAAAATGTATTGATACCTTATAAGCACAAGTCTGCTGTTCGTACGGTGTACTGGTTTTATTGATATAATTTATTTCAATGCCAATCCTTTAGTTTTTCAAGGTACTTCAAACGCTCAAATTCCTTTGAAATTCAGAATTCGAAATTTTGTCAAAACTTTGGGAGCTTATGCAACTTTAATGTGAAACTACACGGGTCACTAATGCCCTTTATTTACTCATTCAGAAATTTCCCTCACAATGATCAAGTTAACATATATCAAGTCTATAGTCTATAGCGTTACTTGTTACTACATATCATGAAAGATTGAACTCTTTTCATTTAGCAGCCATCACCAAAAGTACTTGAGGTCGTTGCGTTCCCAGCAACACGAACCATGCGATTAAAATGTTCAAATTAGAACAACAATCCCTTAATTTTTTGTATCCCGAAAAGCAAAACAATCTTTAAAAATTCTAAGAACATGTCAGCATTAGATCTACACAATATCATTAATTACATTAACATAATTTAAAAAAATCTAGAATTTAGAAAATAATTAATAATTAACGGTTTCCATCCTTTATCATGTGGTTTAGCAAACGGATACCTAAAAGTATACCAGAGACTGATTCATTTGATGTGCAGGAAATGCCAATAAATTGATTGGTTGAACGGTTGATGTTTTACGCAGTACTCAATGTTATTTCACTCACATGGCGGCGTTGCCAGGCTTAGTGGGGAAATCGGTCTCTTTGCCCGGAGGAAACCCCCGACCTTTGGCGATTAACTCTTCCACATACGGCCACAATGAAAAAAATCGCAGAAATTTTCATTTTTTTGTTGTTGTAATTTGGTCTGAGTGGGATTCGCCTCAGCGCCGCATCGATGGAAGGCCTGTGTCCGATGGACGGACTATCGCTGTAACAGACTGAAACCAAGGGGCCCCCACTACCTGTTGAATTCTGTCTCCTGGGGGCTGTTTCTCAACACACTTACGCCCCTCTTAACCTTGCACCTGGCTGTAACGTAATGTTGAAGGTATATCTTGCCATCACAGTTAGGCCTTGCACTGGACTTACGTCGGGCGTAAATGTTTTGAGAAACAGGCCCCAGATGCCCTTGCGCCTCTTTCGCTCAAATCTTTCAGCGCATTTTTATTGAATGCTGCACGGGCATGCCATGCTGTCTTCATAATTGTTTTAGTCGGCATTCACTGAACCAGTGTGTTTTAGATAAGAACATATTATCACCATCTGAAGCAACCAACCAGAGTCAGTAAATGCCAGATAAACACTGCAATAAAATTCTTAGCTTTTCGACAGTTCTTCAAAATTATAGATGTAAAACACTGCTGTTTTATTCCTCACTGGATACAACATACATTAATTTACAAACCCTCTGCTTCAACGGCCAACAACTATAACGATAAGCAATTGTACCAAAATGGTGGATTTAAAAACGAAGGTTTTCAAAACGTTGTCAGTCTCGAATTAGATTTTCCAAAAAGCCCTGTTATATAACACCATCAGCCAAAGAAAACGATTTTTTCGGTCGAAAGTAGGTTGAGTAACTGTGCAGAATGAACATTAGTCAGAATGAGGAAATTAGTTTTTAAAACATACTATCTTTTTTGTTCTATTAAGGCGTTGTTTAAATAACCAAAGATTTTATGTCCTTGTATACAACTGTTACTGGCGTCGATAACGTGTATTCATTTTCCTAATCATAACATCCAGGGTCTTAAAATTGGAGACAGTTGACACAAGCATGCCAGTACCTTGTTTATAAACAGTACCATCCCGATTTGATTATCCACAAAGAAATTAGCAAATCATCACGTTCGGTTTGGTAGACGTCCGCCATCTTGTGTAGTCAAGGACACGACATGGCGTCATCGAGAGCACGTGACTAGATAAGCATACATCACGCGCATTCTTTAAGACTCCTAAGCAAATTGTTAGTAGAGTTGGCGATAGGGCATAAAAACTGTCTACAAGGCGACTTAGTGACTAGGCGAGACAACCTACATGGACGTTTGAAAAGTCATAGGCCGTATTGTCCGCTACTGACCGCCGTCGCCAGAGCCATTTACTGACTTGTTATTCCTTCCGGAAAACAAACACTCGCCATACATCGATACTAGATACTTTAATTTAAACCCGATGGAAGCCGAAATCGGATATATCATATGGTGACATGCTCCGTGGTTTTATATAATACTGGCTGTGCGCAGACGATCAACAATTGGTGCAAATATTTTCAATTTAATGATGCCAGTCCTTTTTTAAACTTGCAAAATAACAGTTTTACCTTGCTCAATTCGTCACGAGTAGATTAGGGTAAGGTTCATTGTCTCAAGAATTATTAATTCTAAAGATTTTTTCTCAAATATACAATTGTCGACGGAAGAATCGATTGCTATGCGTGTTTGTCCCAATTTATGTTCTTGCTTAGCGAGTCAAACAATACTTGGGGGCCTCTGTGGTCAAGTGGGTTAGAGTGATCGTCTCTCAGTCCCACACAGACCTCGGTGGTCAAGTGGGTTAGAGTGATCGTCTCTCAGTCCCACACAGACCCCGGTGGTCAAGTGGGTTGGAGTGATCGTCTCCCAGTCCCACACAGACCTTCCATCGATGCGGCACGGGTTCGAACCAGGCTCAGACCAAATAAAAATTGAAACATTTCTAAGCGGATTTTTCACACGATCGTCGGATGTGGAAGAGTTGCCATCAGGTACTTGCCGAAGGTCGGGGTTTTCCTCCGGGCAATGAACCCGGTTTCCTCCCTTACTAAACCTGGCAACGCCGCCATAAAAGTGAATTAATCTTGTGTGTGGTGTAAAACATAAATCAAACAATGCTTTATATGTCAGACATACCTACAATCCTTGGTACCAGGCTAACACCAAAGACGAAAAAAGTTTATTTGAAATTGACCATGGAGCCCTCTTTTTCATTTTGCAGTCATTTTCGTTTTTATTTATTTCATTGAGTAAAAATTCAACATTTTCGTGAGTCTTTTTTGTGGGTATTGACGAAAGAGAAGATGATGAATGATTGGGAATGAAACCATTGTTCTTTTCAAATGGAAACCACCTAGTTTTGGTTGGAATATGGGGACCATATCATGTGTTTAAGTTATCAAATAAAAATGAAAAAGGCATACAGATACAGGCTCTATTGCTTACTTAAAGTGGCATGAGCTGCCAAAATTCACACTTTTTTCAAAATTTCTGATCGTCACGACAGTAAGAGGGTTTGAAGGCCATCGAAAAACTAAATGATTGGCGTTGGAATGAGGAAAATCCATACAGTATTTGGTCTGTACGAACCGAAAACGTGTTCGAAAAGTAAACAAAATTTAAATAACCGGGACGACCATTCATTCATTCTAAGCCAAAGTTAGTTCAAAACAATATTTTATCGTACATTTTCGAGACTAGAAGCACTTAAAAGCTTCTGAATTGTACGGCTTGCGAAAATAGCCAATAATTTCAACATTCTGTTTCAACCTCAAAATATCAACAATTTGGCAGCTCATGCCACTTGAAAACAAATTGGATGTAGGATACTTTTAGTCGGCCATGTTGATCCCTCAGTATACGCAAATGACGTTATTAAGCAGTTGTTCTATTAAAGCTGATTGACGGGTTCTATTTCAGTAATCTTTCGGAAACCTCTGCTTACAGTAAATATTGCAACATAAAAAGACATATATTTATAAACACTAAAAAACACGGGCACAGGGAAAATCTTCTTGTCTAAAATAACCACGGAGTTTCTAATTGTTTTAAAAAGAGGTATATCATTTAGACCTTTATACCCCATCATAAATTGTTGTAATAAAGTAAACCTATGATATTTCATTAGGTTGACGACTGACAGGAGCTTGGCCTTAGTCAGTAGAATTTTCTGGAACACTTTGTATTACATTGACAATGGTTACGCATTTTATACCCATCATAAATTGTTGAAATAAAGTAAATCTATGATATTTCATTAGGTTGACGACTGACAGGATCTTGGCCTTAGCCAGTAGAATTTTCTGGAACACTTTGTATTACATTGACAATGGTTAACATCAAGACATATAGTGTTCATATACAACTGGCCATAGCATCGCCATTTGGTCCATACAATGGAAGTCTACGCGAATCACGTTATATCACGTTATATGATAGTTTGACAGGCGAATTCCAAATAATTCTGACGGGATAAAACATTTTTTCTGAATACTTCTCAAACATATTTTTTCCTAGCAAAATTGGCTGATGTCATTTTCAGCTCAAACTAAGGTTATTTGAAGGAGCTTGTCTTCTATGTTTTCGACCACAGAAATAAATGTATTAGATATTAAACTGGATATGAAATGAAAATTTTCTGACTGGGTTTTTACTCGAACGACCTATGTGGGATGGTTGCCAGTTACCAGCGGAAGGTCGTGGGTTTCCTCCGGGCATAGAGTCCGGTTTCCTCCCACAATAAAACTGGCAACGCCGCCATATAAGTGAGATAGTCTTGATTGCGGCGTAAAACACCAAACAATCAACCATTGCAATTAGTCAAGGTTTTTAACTCCAAAGTGACTTTTTTGTTATACTGATGGCCGTGTCCAAGATGCGGCTTCAGCATAAAAAAGCCAGTTTGCATACAGAAATTCTGACTATCTTAACAAAAACTTCGTGTGCTTCATTCAACAGAAACGATGCTATTTGTCCTTTGAGCAAACACTGACCAAAACATCTGCTTTCGGATTATGTCGTATATAAAGAGATTTTTTGTTAATTTTTTCAATTATTTGAAAAAAAAATCTGTAACAACCAGCGAATGGCTGGCTACTAAAGAATTAAGCTATCTCTCTGATTAAGTGGGAAGATCGCAGACGCTGACTTGTTTATTTGCGGTCTGCAGAACTGACCGCGGTCACATAAAGTACCAGACAGGCTTCCCCCAGAGGATGGGCAGTCTGGCCAGGGTAATTATGTCTTATCATCCGCCCAGACGTACATTCTTCTGAATCCATAGTGTTTATCTCATTATCATTTAAACCCTTCTAAAGATGATATCAGTTCACTGGTCAACTTTCTTAATAAAGACCCGGCGTGGGAGCACTTTCGTTCTCATGTTCATCACTCTTACGGGGAGCAGATTTTAAGTTCGGATTACCCAATCTAAACAAAGTGCCTATGTCAAGATTTTATCATCTCTCAAAACTCAAAGTGGAAGTTTACAGAAATTGAATACGTCTCAAATCGGATTGGTGGCAGGATTTTCGACAAATGAATGCCTCGTGGTGTTTTACTATATTACAGAGTCCGATTTCCCTCCTTTATCCAAAATAATAAACCAGTTGACAACAACATTTTTCTGGTATAGACGATAAGGGGCTACTATCACTGCGCATCTGGAATTATAAATAGTAATTCTACCAATTAAAGGCCAGCACAGCTCAAAGATAGACGTCTAAATCCAACATAGCCATTTTCTGTAAAGAAAACAAGTCTTCGTTTTAATAAGGCCTTTAATAACCGATACGATTCCTATTCCATCCATTACTATCTGATATATTTTCTATCTGAAGGCGCAAATAAGTAATAAAGTTTCCATTTTAGCAATATTAAACATTATTGTGAGGACCTAGTCGTTCTATAATTATATTCCAGGTATTTTAAAGTGACATGAGCCGCCAAAACTACCATTTTTTCATGAAATTAGTATTCCGATTGACAAGAAGAAAATTTAACAAAAGGAAAACAAACATTAAGAAACTTGTAATTTGCATTTCTCAAGGAAAAATGGCAACTTGTTTTATCGTTTTATAGAAACAAATATCACGATTTTGACTGGTCATGCCAATTTATAAAGCAAATGTGAACATTCAAAAGCATATATTTTTCATTTTTGCTTTGCTGATGCAAGAAAGATATACTAGTAAGTAATGTCGATTTTAAAGGTATATAATTTGTTGAATTTCGTGTAACCTGCGAGAGATATCTGTTCTTAAAGTGGCATGAGCTGCCAAAATTCACACTTTTTTCATAATTTCTGATCGTCACGACAGTAAGAGACCTTGAAGGTCATCAAAAACTAAATGATTAACATTGGAATGAGGAAAATCCATACAGTATGTGGCGTATACGAACCGAAAACGTGTTCGAAAAGTAAACAAAATTTAAATAAGCGGGACGACCATTCACTCATTCCAAGCCAAAGCTGGCTCAAAACAATACTTTATCGTACATTCTCCAGACTTGAAGCACTAAAAAGCTTCTGAATTATACGTCTTGAGAAAAATAGCCAATAATTTGAACATTTGGTTTTAACGTCAAAATATCAACATTTTGGCAGCTCATGTCACTTTAATAATATTCTTAGGTGTTTTAGTGTGCTCTGTATTGAGAGACCACAACAACAATTCTGGTGCAATTTTACAATAATGTTATTTTTAATTCTAAGCCAAAGATAGTTCAAAACAACACTTTATCGTACATTTTCGAGACTAGGAGCACTGTACAGCTTCTGAATTATACGTCTTGAGAAAAATAGCCAATAATTTCAACATTCTGTTTTACCTTCAAAATATCAACATTTTGGCAGCTCATGCCACTTCAAAAAGATTTACAGTAAAAATTAGGTCATCGTAAATATTTACAGAGACTAAAACACACGGGTCCAGGGAAGAGAAGATCTGCTTGACTTAAATTGGTTGACAAGATAGAACTAATAACCCGCCGTTTCTTTATCGGGAGCGTGCCAAACTTTATTACCAAAACATTGTCCATGGCTTAAGTTAAGACCTAGACAAGTGTCTTGTTTTAGGAGAAAGTGAAAAACAATATGGTCGGACATACACGGTGGTAAAAGTTTTAATGAGGTATGCAATAAACAAGCTACTTGGTTGTCCAAGCTGTTCGTGTCAGTCCAAAGACAAACGGCGCATTGCCCGCTGATTGTCCAGTGTTGCCCTGCCCTGGTTTATCTCTCCAAAGAAAGCGTTGACGGATGAACGACCGTACCGATACGGATCGGCTGCAGCAGGTCAGCATCGCGAACTCCTGAAGACGGTTTAGTTGGCGAAGAGACAATCACGCAGTGTCATACAGCAAATCTCCGTGTTCCGGCTAGCATAAATCACTACTATCTAAACAAAGACAAAAATTAGGCGTCTTCAAGCCACGGTGTTATCGTAATTAGTTAATTTGACCAGACGGCCACAGACTGGAGAGGAATTTCGGCGACGTGTTCCCAAAATCATAAGACAGGAAATTGCACTTTATGGTTAATTAATCTATTTCAAACCCAACAATTATCCATAGCTCACATTTGCTCCAAAATAACAATCTGGGTACAAATTTGGATTGAAACAGACCGCATGGGTTATAATGAATTGAAATCCGTGATAGGGGTCAGTAACAGTGTGCGAGGACAATTCTATAGTTAATTATATTAAAGAAGAGCGACCAGGGTTCAGGGTGACCCCTACCGTTTCGCTCAAAAAGATTTTTTTTTTCTTTTCTCAAATACGTGCATATTTACCATGGATGCGGCGCGGATTCGAATCCCAACTCAGCCCAAATAAAATTTTTAAAAAATTCTGAGTGGATTTTTCACTAGCTTCATCGCTGTATGTGGGAGAGTTGCCAGGTGCTCGCCGGACGTCATGGGTTTCCTCCGGGCAAAGAATCCGATTTTGCCCACTGGACTGGACAACGGGTTCTTCATATCTATTTATTTTAACATTAATTACAGAAAAGGGCCATTCTGCACAGTAATGGTAAACAACTGAGGGATTTCTCGGGAAAATGTCAGAATAATATGTAATTTCAAGTCAACAAATCTCGTTTGTTGTGATTTCTTATTTTTCGACTTTCCAGTACACTACCGGCCGTCATATAATCCCAGTCGGCCTTAAACCGATACTCCGGACTATAACGTAATTCTAAAAATGGAAGTTACCAAAGTCCAATAGTGACTGAACCACAGACAGCCCATCACTCAATCAATCATAACGATAAATTGTCTTCGATTAGTTTTTTATCTTTTTTTTTAACACGTCTTGGTTTTTAATTATAAGTTAACCAGGAGTCAATATTTTTATATGATGGGAAAATATCCTACCGGAAATTATAAATTATAAATTAAATATACCCTTCTGTAGAACCAACCTGTCTTTCTATTATTTCAAATTGAAAGGGGCCAAGGAGTGGAACAAACTGGCGATCAACTTAAAACAAACCAACTCCAAATCACTTTTCAAATCCAAAGTTAAATCAATACTAAATGTTCAAATGGCAGTTTCGTAATCCCTGGCGGTGATAGAAATGGTAATAATATTTGTGTATGTATTGATTAAAATATCGGTTATATGCTTCCACATTCTATATGATGTATTCGCCATACCATAAATTAATACCTTCAACTTAAACGGGATAGAACAAGCCCCATTGGGGTTTATTCCCGCCTGACCACAAATATATTATGAATATACCAATTGTAATATTTTATCTAGTGAATAAATGAAATCAAATATGCATGATGACAAATCAATATTTTTAAAACATGTTCAGATGATATATGTATTTCTGGCATTCGCTTTCAGAGTGATTGAAGATTCAAAGTCGTATCCTTTTCATAAGTGTCTGAAACAATTACATATTTATGATCACCAAAACACACTGGCACAGGGAAAATCTTCTTGTCTAAAATAACCATGGAGACAAGTTTCTAATTGTGTTAAAAAGAGGTATATCATTTAGACCGTTATACCCCATAAATTGTTGCAACAAACCAAACCTATGACACTTATCATTTATACCTTTATACCCCATAAACCAAACCTATGAAACAATTACATACTTATCCTATTTTCATAGTTAGTATGCCTGGTTTTTGCGGTTTCATCCAGACATTTTGTCTATTGGATTTTAGTTTAATGATCGTTAAATAGCATTTTAACGTCGCAATATTCCAGAAGGTGAACACGCACAAATATGGAGAGGAAAAAAAACGTAATTTCATTAAAAATGTAGACCATCCCGGAGACATGACAGGTTTTGTTAAATTCTACTATAATCAGGGTGTATGTTATGTTTGTCTGTAGTCGTTCAACCCACATTGGCTAGCGTGAGGGAAAACCCAAGAATGAACGCTCCCATATGTCTTAAATGCGTACCTGTAATCATTCAGGAATGTTACCTGGACTTTCTAATAACGCACGTGCGGTCACGCTCACAACAGGTGGCTAAGGGGTTAACGTTCTTATTAATATCTAACAAACAAGTCATTCATAAAGAGCCCTATCCTGACGAGTGACATTCGGCAAAAGCAGGACGTGGAACGTCTTGTTGAAGCGTGCTTTGTTTGCCAAATCAATTTGCGACATATTTGGCCCAATTAGTATACAGGATTCATTGAATATTTATCAAGTAGAAATATGTCCCGATGAGATCATTTTCCCAGAATGACGTTTTTGTTTCTCCCTTTCTCTTTCTACACGTTAGTAGCCCAAGGGGGTAAGTATCGGAAGCCATGCATAGAGGGCATTTCCCGAATTCCAAGATGTTAAATAAGGGCGAGAGAAATGACTATATGAATGAGACAAAACTGTGCGGCTGTGTAGAAATCAAAAAAGCAATTTAGTAAAACATGCAAGCGACTCGTTTTCACTATCAATGAAAACTGTCTGAAATGAAGATATTTCACATTCTTTGTTAAAGTGGCACGAGCTGCCAAAATGTTGATATTTTGACGTTAAAGTGGCATGAGCTGCCAAAATGTTGATATTTTGACGTTAAAGTGGCATGAGCTGCCAAAATGTTGATATTTTGACGTTAAAGTGGCATGAGCTGCCAGAATGTTGCTATTTTTTAGTGCTTCTAGTCTCGAAAATGTACGATAAGGTATTGTTTTGAACTAACTTTGGCTTAGAATGAATAAATGGTCGTCCCGGTTATTTAAATTTTGTTTACTTTCGAACACGTTTTCGGTTCGTACAGGCCACATACTGTATGGGTTTTCCTCATTCCAAAGCCAATCATTTAGTTTGTCGATGGCCTTCAAAGCCTCTTACTGTCGTGACGATAAGAAATTATGAAAAAGTGTGAATTTTGGCGGCTCATGCCTCTTTAACAGAGGCCCATGTTTCACATTGTTAGTCGTTGCCTTCTAAGATCTCTACTAATTCAATTTGGTAAATTTACCAAACGCATCGAACAACTTCTTTCTAAAACACATGAAACTTTTACGTTCAGAAATTAATTAAAATTAATTTATAGATAGTTTAAGCTATGTTTCATTCAGATCACTTAAAGAGATCCGAGAGGGCAAATTTCAGGCTGTTCTCATACATTATGCTCTGGCAAATTAGAATGTTGAAATGATCGGCTATTTTTCTCAAGACATGCAATAAGGGAACCTTTCAGCAGCAAGTCCCGAGAATGTACGCTAGTATTTTGAGCTAATTTAGACGCATCGGTCATTACAGCGTAGGGCTTACATACGAGTTTGAAAATACTGAATTCAAAGTCAAATAAATTTCCGCCGAGCCTGATGACGTCACACAGAGTAACGCAAAGCTTTCTGGGTAAAATGTACCTCAGTTTGCCATTTGGAAAAGATTGATGACATAACGTATTTAAAAGTTGATACTGATAGAGTTATGAAAACAACATGTTGTATACCGAAATACACGTCTTCAAATCAGAAGCATGACAGATAAGCGCCGTCGAAAGATCTGGCACCGTTTACGTCCTCTTCTCTATACAGTATTATCCTTCCGCCATTTTGTAAAATTATGTCAATATCCCTCAATCTCCCGAAATGCTTTGCTCGTAATTTACAAGTGACGTCATCAAGCAATCGGTCAATTGACATAATTTCAAGAGTTGAAACTTAAAGTTTCTGTTCACTAAAGCGGAAATCTTTAACCAGATGGACATCTAAAATTATATATAGACGTGTGTTCAATTCAGATCTAGACGAAAAAATGGACATCGCAATAAATAAGGATATGTATCCGGCCATTGGTTTAGATTAAAAAATATGACAAATTCCATCTATATCACTTCAAACTGATTGGGCTTATACTAGCATGAGCTGACAAATATCTGGAAAAATTCACTGAGACAGAATTAGCCAATCGATTGTCATCTTTAACAAGACGTACACAATAAAAATCTTTCAGCTGATACTAATCTTGCGCTGCCAAACTTCACACTTTTTTTCATAATTTCTGATCGACACGACAGTAAGAAGCTTTGAAGGCCATCGAAATGCTAAATGATTGGCGTTGGAATGAGGAAAATCCATACAGTATGTGGCCTGTACGAACCGAAAACGTGTTCGAAAGGTAAACAAAATTTAAATAACCAGGACGACCATTCATTCGTTCTAAGCCAAAGTTGGTTCAAAACAAAACTTTATCTTACATTTTCGAGACTAGAAGCACTAATAAGCTTCTGAATTATACGTCTTGAAAAAATAGCCAGTAATTTCAACATTCAGTTTTAACGTCAAAGTATCAACATTTTGGCAGCTCATGCAACTTTAAGGTATTTTAAGAATCAAAGTTTATGAAAAAGTCAGACCTTTGGCAGCCTTTGCCACTTTTAGTGAACAAATTGAATTCAATATCATATCCCAGGAAAAACTAAATTACTCACTGATGGAAAGATCGAAATCTATAATTATAATTAATTATTGCTCTACTTGAAGCTGCTCTGGAGGGATGTGGAAACTTCGGTCCAAGACTGTAGCCGCACATGATGCAAGGGAAATAACTCTTTTAGAAAGCAATTCCGATTTTGCCTAAGCCGCACGCTTTCTCGGCACACGCAAAAAAAGTTGAACAGACACCAGAGATTGATATCATCGAAAAACTCATTTTCACGCAGGAAGGATTAGCTCTCTCTGTTTCAACGAAAATCCCCCTATATTTGGTAAATCATGCCAAATTAACGATAAAAAATGTCTTATATCAAAAATTATAGAAAGAATGAAACCTTTACTATAGCTTCAGTTAATGGTATTAGAATGTCGGCGATATAAAGCACAGAGGCTTACAACATGCTGAAATATTCAATTCAACACAATTCAGCGCAGTTACTAGCACTGTTCCTAACTGTAGCGGGACCCCCGTGGCTCAGTAGGTAGAGCGTTGGACGCTCAATCCGTATAGCCTTCCACCAATGGGTCGCGGGTTCGAATCCCACTAACAATTTTGGAAAATTTTCTGACTGGGTTTCCACTCAAAAGGACCTATGTGGTGTGATTGTCAGTTACCAACGGAAAGTTGTGGGTTTCCTCCGAGCACAGAGCCCGGTTTCCTCCCACAATAAAACTGGCAACGCCGCCATATAAGTGAAATAATCTTGAGCGCCGCGCAAAACACCAAACAATCAACCAACCTATCTGTAACTAGTTTCATGCGGGCCTACTGTTAGTATAGTAACTTTTACGTATCCCTTCTGACTAATACGTAATGGTTGTTAGGGGGAATAATATGCATGCATGTTTCGCAAATAGAAATAACACCATCAGACAGTTTTCCTTACAGTTAACCTATGTGGGATGGTTGCCAGTTACCAACGGAAGGTCGTGGGTTTCCTCCGGGCACAGAGCCCGGTTTCCTCCCACACTAAAACTGGCAACGCCGCCATATAAGTGAAATACTCTTGAGCACGGCGTAAAACACCAATCAATCAATCAATCCATAATCCACGTAAAGAAATACTTCAGATGACAGCAAAAGAATCACCACTTCCTTCAGTAATATTTTCGACAGTATTGGGGTGTGGTTACTGCAACGTGACACGAAACACGGAGACGACTATTTGTCCGTTTTTGATGTAAATAAAATACGTATTTAAAGAAGGATTATTTATACTTTTGTATTTTTGTTAAAATATGCATTACAATAGTACAAGAAAAATTTCTAACTAGTACAACCTGTTTGCACTTTATATAGGATTTAAGTTCTAAAGATTGTATTTACTATGTATAGATAAAGACACCCAATGCATTTCATTTAAGTCAACCCCTATTTCTAATAGCAAATTGTTAGCGCTAACAGAATGAGTTTTCTATTTTAAACGAAATGACTCGAAAGCACTGGAGATTTGAAAGGGTCAAGCTTCGTCGAACATAATACAAGAAAGAATTAAAATAACTTCTAAAATGACCAGGTACTGAATAGAGACTGGTTTGATTAGAAACCTAACAACTGTTTATCTTTTCTCACTTCGACAACTCTCAATACGTTTTCACCAACTTGACATTTGGCACCTCGTCGAATGCAGTCTTTTGACAGAGGTTCATATGAAACACGACAACTTAGGTAGAAACGCCGAACAAGAGTTGAATTCCTATGAAAATAAAAACTGACTCTATTTTGGTCAGTCGATAATGGTGTCAGTGGACTTTAGGGGAGGGTAGTTTTAACCCGTGAGCATTGTTAAGTGAAATAATATCGGGCGGAGAAAATCTCCTTGACGCACTCCATCAATGGGCAGAGAAACGCGACTCTTCGTGATCAGATAGACTGAACAATAGGCTGGCAAGAAAGGCGAAATAACGATACAGTGTTGAATTCTTATAAACTAAAAGAGATCGAATCTCTTCCCACGAAATGCAGCCAAGTGAAAAGAAGAAATACAAAAGGCAAATACCAAGGTGTCGAACTATTACTAACATCAAATTCAATATTTTACACTATTTCTATATTTGAAACAATTTGACTATATGTTTGTTAAGAAAATATAACTGACAAACTCGAAGAGGAAAGAAAACAATATGACACTGGTTGTAAATCGCATTGACTGGTATTTAATAGTATTTCTGGATTTCATTAGCACGTTAAAATATACATAATTCTTTGGACATTTGTTAAACTGAGCGTTATAACATCTGATGACGAGAGAAGCTACTCTCGAAAGCTCATACGTCTGCACCAACATGTACAAAATAGTAAGGGTTGTCCTACGTCTTTTGGCTTTAGTCAAACCTCCACAACGTAGAAAGTATCAAGCTAAACTCACGCTGTATTTTGTGATATTAAAAGTCAAAGAGGCTGCCACACTGTTGATTTTTAGTAAAACAGAATAATGGAATTATAGTCAATGCCAATGTCTAGAGACAGTACGTTAGGGTATATTTGTTCAGACATACCTTAGGGTCACAAAAAGCTTGATAGGTATTTTTAAACAGGAATCATACAGCCTGTTGGAGGTCTATTGAAAATACAGAGACTTTTGTCAGTTTATCCACTTTTACGTATTTTATCTTTCTTCGGTTACAACTGTTGTACGAAATTGTACATAAGAATGTTAATATAACCAGAGAAAAGTTTAAACAAACTATAGTTTTTATGCATTATTGCAAGGTTTTCCTTTACAAACACTTCAACAGGACCGGAATGTGACCAATTTCTTCTGTAGCCAGCATTTCAAGAACGTGATTGAGAAATTTATCAAAAACTCATTTGAAATCAATAGAATCTTTCAATATATCACTATCTTAATTAATCCCTTTATAGATAATTGAAATAATATTGGGCGCGTCGTAAAACTCCAATCAATCAATCTTAATGTGATTTATTCATCATTTATTGTTGATTCAACAGAATAAGTGTAAACCTTCTAAACCTTCTCACGGAGACTGTAATATCCCTCATACCAGAAGGTTAATCTTGTGACAAATATACTTTTATATGTATTCTAAAATATCTACATTGAATACATTTTCACCTTCTTAACGGGTAGTAGATCTCTACGCGTTTCCAAATTTCCTACGCCTTCTTCCTTTCCAGTAAGGGGTCCTGCTGTCCTAGTTGGCAGGGCGATAGTCTCAGTCCGACACAGGCCTTCAATCGATGCGATGGGACGCGGGTTCGATTCCCACTCAGACCAAATAAGAATCGAAAAGTTCTTAGTGGGTTTTCACTCGATCGCCGTATGTGGAAGTGTTGCCAGTCCCTCGTCCGAGGTCGGAAGTTCTCAGCGAGTGAAGAGCCCCCCCCCCCCCCCCCACACACACACACTAAACCTGACAATGCAGTCACAAAAGTGGAATAAACATCAATCGATCAATCATTTCCAAAAAAAGCGAATTAGTCAATAAATAAAGAAACGTTCTCGAAGACAAATTCATCCACCTTGCTCTGTTTGCTAAAGCCCACACAGCCCTTCTGCGTTCAGACATGCGTGAGGTTAAGAGCTATATGGCATAACATAGTCCTTGAGACTGTCAAATTAATACGAACGCCAGTCATGTGTCAGGGCGTTGGACAATAAACATCCAACGTTCTCAAACAATTTTCACCACGTTTAAAATGTCTTTCAGAGACTCTAACATATTATTAAGCTAATTATTGCTGCCTCTATTTCACTCTAATCGATGATAATGACCTTGAAGAAGAATTCGATTTTCTGACCGATTGGTCATGAACAGTTAGCTCTGAGGAAGTGGTAGGCAAAGCTGCTCTTTAAGCCCAGAACTAAAAATATAATTGGTCGATTTAAAAGAGACGATTTATAGTCACTTTGTCCTCTCAAATATCTGTCCTGTAGGCCGGGGGCTAGCAATTAACCGGTACCCTGAATTATTTAACCTTTTACCTCTTTAATGTAACTCTTTACTTACATAGTCAAACCAATAGGGAGTGGGAGTGGTAGAATCAATGAACAATGTGCGTGGAATGGTCACGTCACATTGGTTAGATTGGATCTGGCGTGCTAAAATCGCCGTCATAACTATGGGATGTTGTCTCTCGTAACGCAAATAACGTTTTTCTACAAATTTATGACACCACGAATGAACGGTCAAAACTGATGTCACAACCGTGTTATAACGTTAATTAAGTAGTCGTCGTGTCAGGTCTAGTGACGTCGTTCTTAACTCAAACGTCACGTGATCTCCATTCCACGCCTTATATCAGTTCATTGTAAACAAACTATACTGAATTTTAAAAGGTAAAATTGATTGCACTCTTTAGTAACGTTATTGATACAATATAGTAATTTATATATTTTGTGAAGATAACACAACCAGAAGGCCAAAATGATTAATACTCAAAGGGGATGTGGGTGTATAGGTCAAAATTATATGCCCCTTTTTAACAAGATTCTTGTCTCCGTGGTTAGACAAGAAGATTTGCACTGTGTCCGTGTGTTTTAGTGTCCAAAAATATATGTTTCCATATTTAAGAATACTAAAACACAATCCATAGACGAAAACCGAACAATTTCAGAGTGGAGTAATCACGTGGCAGCTCTGTGCGGAGGAGTTGCTAGGCACTCGCCGAAAGTTGGGGGCAAAGAGCATAGTTTCATCTCACTGTAAAATATTCTTGAGCGTGGTGTAAAACACCAATCAATCAACCATAGCTATAGATGGGGGAAAAGGTGGGTCATTCATTAACCAAAATATCACTCACTTACCTAATCAAGTCTTTAGAAACTTTTAAAATAAAGGCAACAAGTACAGAGAGCTCTTGGTCACTAGTTAAAGTGGCATGAGCTGCCAAAATTCACACTTTTTCATAATTTCTGATCATAGCGATAGTAAGAGGCTTTGAGGGACATCGAAAAACTAAATGATTGGCGTTGGAATGAGGAAAATTCATACAGTATGCGGCCTGTACGAACCGAAAACGTGTTCGAAAAGTAAACAAAAGTTAAATAACCTAGACGACCATTCATTCATTCTGAGCAAAAGTTAGTTCAAAACAATACTTTATCGTACATTTTCAAGACTAGAAGCATTAATAAGCTTCGGAATTATACGTCTTGAGAAAAATAGTCAATAATGTTAACATTCTGTTTTAACGTCAAAATGAATGGTCCTCCCGGTTATTTAAATTGTGTTTACAATTCGAACACGTTTTCGGTTCGTACAGGCCACATACTGTATGGATTTTCCTCATTCCAACGCCAGTCATTTAGTTTTTTGATGGCCTTCAAAGCCTCTTACTGTTGTGACGATCAGAAATTATGAAAAACAGTCTGAATTATGGCAGCTCATGCCTCTTTAAGTTAAATTAGTATCCATTCTCTCAATGTATATAGGTCATGTGCTCATTCGGATATTCTTAATGACCATGATCCGTCTATGACCTAAGATTTTAATATCGGCTAAAGATACGAAATAAAAAGTGATTAATAATAACAAAACGTCAAACTAGGCTTATATGTTCATCATTATATGACCTAATCCGCTAGATTTACTGTTAATATGAACGTTGAATAGTTGATCTAGTTAATAGTAGAGCCTTGTTTGTTGAAGGCTTTTATCGATTAGGGATATTTTCGGAACTTTGATAAATGACTATGAGATGTATATGTTAAAGTGTTTTATCCGCATCTAAGTACCTAGGTCGTTTAGTTCACAGAATGTCTCCTAAATAAAGTGTTCCTGTCCTAACCTTTGCTAACAGTTACATTAAATACCTGCTCGAGGCTCGTATGTTACCCTTATTTTTCTTGGCCTGTCAGTTTTCCACTTGGCTCTATAACCGTAGCCCGTCATTATCTAACGGTTTATTGCTCTGATAATTAGTCGGTTTAGAAGGCGTGGTTTTTGAGGGGCTTTCGGGTGCACGTATATTTAATACAGGTTCTGCTTCATCAAGAACGACCTGAGAGCCTTTGTTACTTATTAACGGCTCCATTTGACGCCTTAAACGGTACACAGAAAAATACACGTTAGATTCTTTTTATACAAAAACGGCCCCAGCAAACCTCCCTGCTTAATGCCACCTTAATGATATACATTCAATAGAAGATGACTTTACACAGGCTGGCGTCGTTTTGTTGACAATGATTCGTAACGCCTGGACTTAAAGAACAAAGTCAGTCATAAATCCTTACTGTACCTCCTTGACTGAGGTAACTCGAGAGTTGTCTCTTTTATAGTTTTTAGTCGTAGGTAAATATATCCTTGGTGAGAACACAAAGTCCGTAAATGCTTGAAATTCTTGAAGACTGCGGCGAATCTAACTGCTTTTTTGTTACTTGACTGATCTCTAAATTATATCCTACCAAGGTATTCTGAAACTGCAGCCTATTCATATCCAGTTTGCTCTCAACGTAAAAAACAAACTATTCCATAAAATAGATTAACACCTACATACCGGATGCGTTAGTATAGGGCGTTGAACTCAATGTTCGAGCACCAAACTGACTTATTGACCAAGTTACAGGGCTTCACCATAGCCAATACGAGTTTTCGGACAATATATGGCTGGTTCGATACTTCCCTTAACGAGAATCGTATACATTGGCAATTCCATCTCTGATTATCAGACTAAATCTGGGATGCTAGTCAGGTACAGGATCGAGGGTTTCTTAGGGGAATAGATTTATTGATGTTTAACTCCACTCTCCAGATCATTCCACTTATATGGTGGCGTTGCCAGGTCTAGTGGGCGAGGAAAGCTCCTCTGAAATTGTTCTGTTTGCTTGTAAGAGGTGTAAATCAAGCAGAAAATGTATATTGTTGAAACGATTTGATGAACGGATAACAGTCGAGTTCAAGTATCAGATATATCTTACTCATCGAATTCATATATATGTTTAAAATAAAAGTAACGGCAAGTCATCATTGATCTAAGATATATTGTTCCCAATATAACGTGGAAGTTTGGTTGAAAAGAAAGACGGAATTTAATTGGCAGCCCCTGACATTCAGTCCCTTTGATATAGCCATGATGTGTTCCTAGAATATTAGTTTAAAATGGCCCGAGCTGCCAAATTTAAGAGCATTTTTTTGTTGAAACAGAGGTAGCTTATTGTTAGTCAAGAGCTACGAATGTATATTACCTTCGACGTTTTCCCGTATACTGATGAAGACTAAATCACACAGGCACAGGGAAAATAACAATGGAGACATGTTTCTAGTTCATTGCATCAAAACCTTTCTACAGTGCACTGTTGAACAGTATTCCGGGCGTTTCCATTCTGCTGTATTGGGATGAATTCAATGTAAAGACCTATTCAAAATTTTTAACAAACAAACGCACTGGGCTATATGTCATCATAAAGTTACAATCTAATTGATGTCCCAATCACAGACGAAGGAAGTTGCGAGAACGGGACGACACTATCATGTCGTAACAGGGTTCATTTGACTCATCCAGCCTATCGCCCACAGCAGCGGTCAGGTCTAAATATAACAGGAACGAACCCACGTGTAGTTGGTGTGGCAACAAACCACAAATGCAAAGCTCAAATCCTACCTGGATCATTCCAAACGTTATGGATGCAATCCTCGGAGATTTTAGCTAATGCCATCCTGACCGTTGTAATAAAAACAACTTCCAAAATACATTTGAAGTATGAAACCTGGTATGTGGAGAAGTTTCACAATAAAACTCTGTCCTAAAATATAATTTCTTAAACATCCCGGCTATTTGAATTTTGATCGTGTTAAGCACACATTTTCGGTTCGAAATCGAGATGAATCCATATGATATGATGACTATATATAGAGAAAGATTAAACGGTAGAGAATGGTGTCACTCGTGGGTCTTGGAGACTTTTTTTTCATTTTACGGATTTTTTTAATTATGGAAGCTGGATACAGACATTTTATTCTAGAGATTCGCGACCCCGCCAGACTCGCCAAAGCAAATGATTCGCGACTTTCTCTACCCCGCTAAACTCACCCAACACGCCAACTACGCTGATCAATTTCATAAAAAAGGTAGTATTTTTAAAACGTTTCATTCTCGTCATTCGCTACCTTGGCGTGGCTGGCGGGATCGCGAAGCTCTAGAATAAAATGCCTGTACCCGGCTTCCATATTTAACAGGATTTGTAGTCTCGTTTTTGTTTTACGTTTGCTCTATAATTAACCACATATTGAAATTGTTCAAATCACTTTTCATCAAGTTACGTTCTTTTTGGTGAGTTTTTTTTTTCAAATTTGGAAATTTGCTTTCCTAGATTTTTTTCTCAAGCTCGTCTCTGAAATCAATTAGCGCTAGATCGTAGAGACTACAAATAAGAATATAACGGATCCACTTGTCTAAGTTACCATGACAATGGCCTCGCACCTGCACAGCGAATGTGTCTATATAATTTAGAGATGCCGTTGTGAAATTGAATGCGTGGATTAGGAACAAAGTAACGACCAGACGGATTTCGCCTTTAATGACTGAAGAGCGCACTTCTAAGTGGGTTTAATAAGGCAGCTCAGTTTTACAGTTTGTCTAATGAGCCGAGTCTTTGAACGATCAGTCAATATTTAAACAGATTTCTCCTTAATCCCTCTTACTTCCAGATTCTGTACGAGGTTCGTTTCTCACACGTTCATATACGGTCTCCTCTCGAATACCAGTTTTTGTATTTTTCAGCTTTATTTTCAAGTGACAGAAGAACGATTTACTTTGAAGTCACTTCAGAAATTGGGTATTTGTCAGGATTAATCCGCGACTTATCACCTCTGTTGACAGCCTCGTTTTCAATTGCCCTTTGACCCTCAACTATTCCCACATCCGCACAGGTGTCAAAATGTCAATATAGGGTAGGAATACAAACATTTTACTAATGTAGTTTACGTGAGAATGAATTAATTCATATTTGCTAGCCTGGATTGTGGAATTACCGAGAGCTTGATACTGTAGCCAGGGACGGTGTAAAAACAGACAAAAGGAATACACCGTCTGACTGTGATTACTCGCTGGCTAATTAATTGTTTGTTTGATTTGTTGCCTGACTGAGTTGTTCCTTGTCGTAAACCAAAGAGGTCCCTGTAACCAAAAGAAGGTTACATTCAGTTGTTTTTCTACAAATTTATTTGGTGGCACTGGCTTGCTATTAGAAACGAATAAAAAAACGAAAAAAATCAATCGGCATTGGATGTTTGACATGCATGTATTGGCGGATATTCTTGGATTGGCCGGGACATTTAAACAGTTCCCTCCAAGTGCTACCAAAATTCGGACATTTTACATAAATTCTTATTCTCAAGAGAAGTTAAGCGTTTAAAAACTAACGGGTTGACCGTGACATTAAACATATCCGTAAAGTCATTTACCAATACAAACCGATAAAATTGAAATAGCCGCGATGTATATTTTAGAATGTTTTCTGCTTAAAAAACTACCTTATCGCATATTAACCCGGTTTGGTATCAGCGGAAAGATCTTAACATGTACTTCTTGATATATAAGACTATAACAAAATTTGATTGATTGATGATTTACGCCGTACTTAAGATTATTTCACTATATGGCGGCGTTGTTAGGCTTAGTGGGAGAGGAAACCGGGCTCGTTGAAACCCCCGACCTTCGGCGTGTACCAGACAACTCTTCCACATACGACGACCGAGGGAAAATCCACTCTTCAATTTTTATTTGGTCTGAGTGTGATTCGAACCCGCGTCGCGTCGATGGAAAGCCTGTGTGGGACTGAGTGACGATCATTCTAACCCACTAGACCACCGAGGCCCCAAGACTAACTTTTAAGTTTGGCGTCTATGGTAACATATACCGTCAATATAATGATGCGTGAATAGGGGTTAAATGTTTCGAGAGAAACCTCTTGGGGTATATTTCAGCAATAGGTTTAGGCAGCTAAACAAACAAAGCCGACTAAAATTATTATATGTTAACATTAGAGCTTAGTCAGTTCCGTGATGCCAAAACCCTGTTTCACAAAGCGGCGTAGCGTAAGTTTTCACGTAACTGTCATAGCAACCCATACTGTAGAGATACGTTAGTAAGAAAGTTACGCAAAAAATACATCTAAATACATGATATTTTCCATTGAAACTAAAATTTAAAATTATCGGTTGTTTTTCTGAAGATGTACACGATTTTTGTTGTACTATTCTCGAGAACTCATGTCGAAGAATAGTGTTTTGAAATACATAATGCTTTGAATGAATTAATGTTCGTCCCAATTATTTAAATTTTGTTTACTTTTCGGACTCATACCGTCGGTTCATACATTCCAGCACATTCCTCTTTAGCCCATACAGTATGCAGACTAAGATTTAGCAGCTCGTGCCCCTTTTAAATAACAAGTAAACACTGCAAATACGAAGCAGCCTCACCCCCCCCCCCCCCTACCCCCCGGAAAGCTTAGTGCTAACCCTCTCATCCTACTATCTGGACTCTCTCACCAAGGATAATAAACCTAGTATACTTTCTGAACCTTTATTACATTTGTATTGTTATCCCATTTCAATAAATATATTTGCTTCACAAGCATGTCATGTTATATTATGTATGAAAATATAAAACAGATATTGGCTTTTAGATATTTGATCTTAAGGAACACAGACTAGCTGTCCGGTGGGTTTGAGATTGATGTTTTAACACACGTGTACTGATGGCGATTATTTATAGGTTAAGATCTGACCATTTGGAATTCCCGCCCCTTTATTCCGGCGAAGTGCACACAAAACAAAATCTGACACAAAACGTCAAAAGATTAATAGGTCTGAAACAGTCTGGGATCAATCTGACTGTTTAAGAGAAAACAGAGCCGATGACGTAAGAATCAGCGGGCGTTGCTGTGGGACTGTTTCTCTGGGCTTTGTTACTTATTTACGCTTCACTGTTACACGGAGAATGAAATTAGTACACTAGACGTTTGCCGTCCCCGCCCTACAATGAGAAACTGTTTAATTTTGGGTTGCAGAGGTCTCTAACCTTAACAATAGTTAACTGTCCAGACAGAACAAAACAATGGTTCAATTGTTATTGCACAATGAACAGCTACGTATTCTCTGATGGCGGATACAATGCCGTCTGGGAAACTATTTATATAACAATTATTCCGTGAACCGTTTGGTTAATTTGTCATCCCCGACTCTGTTCAGGTGTATACAAGTTTCGGTGTTCATGTCCAGCCCATCTCGATGACGGTTAATGCCACTTGACGCCCTTATGCAACATTTAGAGGGCTGGGAAAACCTAACATTTTAAGTCTGGTCACATCGAGATGCACTCATAGAAAAGGAAATAATGGGCATCAAAATAGCATAGACATGTATTCAGTTGAAATGACGCGGAATGAAATTTTCCCATTTCTCTGGAATGAAACAAAACTTATTATCTGATTCTGTGATATAATCAGATCAGTGAGATTCTACCTTGGTAGGCTCTCAGGACAACTCATCTGCCATCATCGTCTCCCATTACGCAAAACATCAAACTTAATTTATGGAAACAAACTTAAAATCGGAAACAGAAAAGCAAAACAAAACTTCTTTTTGGGTGCTATAATTTTGAACAATACGACAGGAACTCGCTTTGATTGTGTGTGCCCTACAACCACACAAAATGCAGATGTACTAACCGACTGTTAAACCTAAATTAATCTCGCTATTATTGTACCTTCAGAACACTTTATGGAGTTTTCATGTGAAGTGGATTACCTCCTTCAAATTATATAAGCATTTCTTAAAACCAGAACTAAGTGTTTGGAGTCGTCCAGGCTTACAAGAAAATCTCTAGTACAAGGACGGCATCGCGGCAGGAAATGTAAAGTAGATTAAGTGAAAGAATAGATTTTTAATGTGAAAATATAGCTGTCCGTCATGCAAGACAACTTTTCAGGTCAGATCAAGACAATTGCATGGAATCAGTAATTTATTGATAATCAAAGAAAAACCTCTTCTGTACATTAAAGTGGCATGAGCTGCCAAAATTCACACTTTTTTTTTCATAATTTCAGATCGTCACGACAGTGAGAGGCTTTAAAGGCCATCGAAAAACTAAATGATTGGCTTTGGAATGAGGAAAATCCATACAGTATGTGGCCTATACGAACCGAAAATGTGTTCGAAAAGTAAACAAAATTTAAATAACCGGGACCACCATTCATTCATGCTAAGCCAAAGTTAGTTCAAAACAATACGTAATCGTATATTTTCGAGACTAGAAGTACTAAAAAGCTTATGAATTGTACGTCTTGAGAAAAATAGCCAATAATTTCACCATTCTGTCTAAATCTCAAAATATCAACATTTTGGCAGCTCATGCCACTTTAAAAAATATAGTCTGAAAATGGGGGAAAATATAACAAAATTGCAATGTATACAGGTCCGGACTGCTTCTCAACTATCTTTTTTTTTTCTTAGTCTCCGCCATCCAACTGAAATAAATTTCAGTGCGACATAAACCCTACACACGATCATGCTCCGCGGATAATTCTTCAGTTTAAGGTACCCAGAAAGGTCGAAGAATCCAGTCCACAACGAGGGCATTATAATGAACCAACGTTTTATAATGATATTGTCCTCTTCTGTCTTACCAATGAGATCACAGACGGATCTATAATAAATAGAAGTTAAACAAAGTTCACTTGTTGTGATCTCAAGATGATTTGTAAGAAATACAATAAAAGAAATTTCACTCTTCGTTATAACAAGATGATTTCTAAGAAATGATAATGAAAGACATTTAACTTAGTTATAACAAGATGCTTTATAAGAAATACAATGAAACACTCATGGGAATCACAAGATGACTTCTAAGAAATGCAGGTGAAAGACATTTCGCTCATGGGGATCACAACATGATTTGTAAGAAATGAAAATGAAAGACATTTAACTCTTAGACTCTTAGTTATAGTAAGATGATTTCTAAGAAATGCAAATGAAAGACATTTTACTCATGGTTTTCACAAGATGATTTCTAAGAAATGAAAGTGAAAGAAATGTCATTCTTCGTTATAATAAGATGATTTCTAAGAAATTCATTTCTCTCTTGGGATCACAAGATGATTTGTAAGAAATGAAAATGAAAGAAATTTCACTTATGGTTATAACAAGATGGTTTAAAAGAAATGAAAGTAAAATAAATTGTAATCATGGTTATCAGGTTATAACAAGATGAAATTTAACTCTTGAAGATCAAATGACAATTACTAATAATGCCAAAAAGGGGCCTATGGTTTGGTTTGAAAAGAGATTATTTAAGGTACATTCCTGTGAAAATATCCGTGATGTTAAGAATCGGGCCCATTAATCTTTTCTAATACTTCTGGTCGCCTATTGATCAAAGAGAGCTGTATGATTGAACAGATGTATAAAATTTATAACATAACTCGATTTATAAAATAACTCGTACATTTATTATATATCGTTTTGTTTACCTGCAATATTTCCCTTTTATTTAAACCAATGTAACATATACTACTGAAACGCCGATTGTTGGTAGACACGATGACTGGCATGAGATGCATTTCAGTCATATTGGAGAAATTAATTGTGCACAAAGAAGGTAATACATAGGTTTTGACACTGCAGCTTTAAATTCATTAGATCTCTGGGAAAACAAAACATTCTACAGACTACATTCCAGGTACACATGCATTTAACATTTGGTAAATTATAGCCGTTCTCCACACATATATAACTCAACACAAAAGGAGAGTACCTCTTTGCGGAGATTAGATCATGGTAATCTCGTGGTTCGTACGTTCCCACGAGACAAGTAGGCCTAGGTCTTATTTAATCGGCATCTATGTATCTTATCGGTCCATTGAGGGAGGGCTGTGTTTTGTGGCGCACGTAGATACAGCGATCATTCACCAATAAAGCAAGGCTTTCTTTCTGTCCTAACCGTATCATTTGGGAGGACTCCCAGTATATACTGAATAGACACTGGGGTAGACGGCGATCAGATGAGTTCGCTTGAATAATTAGATAATTATAGCTACCCACTCAATGAAATCTTTTCACGGAAGAGTTCTGCCTGTGATCTTTGGGTACAATAGAAGCTAACCCTTCTATGTATATAAACGTAATAAACGACAGTTGCGGTAGCTTTAAATTAGAGAGTAGAGAACCATTGTTGTTGTTGCAATCTGCTTGCAATGTTGTGTCAACCATTGATTAGTAACGCGCCTCTCTTTAAGATAAATGTAGCGAGGTTTTGTTATTAATCGGCTTGTTATCAACTGGTTTACGGCCTACCGAGACAAGCTTCTGTACAAATCGTAAAGTTAATTACAGGGCATGTATTCTAAAGCAAATACCGAATTTGTAACGTACTAATTCGATCATTCTTGGTACCTTGATGTTCTGAAACGAGGTCGATATTATCAGTAATATAACCGTATGTTCTTTAATCATCTCTTTGATTAAATCTTTGATTATTTGAATTTAGAAGTCAAGACCTAATTCAACAGATTTTATCTACAGTACCAAAAAGTTAGAGCACGAGAAAACGCGAAGAACAAATGCGTTTAGCTAAGCTTTACAGAACCCGTTAGGTTTTAGCTAGGATAAAAAACATAAATCTGTAAAAAAAAAGACCTAAAAAACATGCCTTTAAAAAGAAAAATATTAGAAATGTTTGAAACTCTCTTTAAACGTGGGTTCCATACTAATGATAAAGATGTTACACTTGACGAAGACATCGGCACAGGTGTCGAAAGCTCGTGTTGTTCAAAAACAACTGACGACGTGGTGATGTCTTACTTTTTTATCATTAGGAAAAATGTTGTAAAAAATCTTCTAAGAATAGCACTCTTAGACAAGATAAACGTCGCAAAATAACTTAAAGTGGCATGAGCTGCCAAAATTCACACTTTTTTCATAATTTCTGATCGTCACGACAGTAAAAGACTTTGAAGGCCATCAAAAAACTAAATGATTGGCGTTGGAATGAAGAAAATCCATACAGTATGTGGCCTGTACGAACCGCAAACGTCTTCGAAAAGTAAACAAAACTTAGATAACCGGGACGACAATTCATTCATTCTTAGCCAAAGTTAGTTCAAAACAATACTTTACCGTACATTTTCGAGACTATATGCATTAAAAAGCTTCTGAATTATACGTCTAGAGAAAAATAGCCAATAATTTCAACATTCTGTTGTAAAGTCAAAATATCAACATTTTGGCAGCTCATGCCACTTTAACGTACGTTAATAAGTTCTCAAAACCACACCGGTCTTTCCTGTCAAATCAAAATATAAGGGAATGGTAATAACTAAGAACTGTTAGTAAATAAACTGATAAGTATTTATGGACACACAGCTTCTCCTAATATTGTAGTTTTAGTTGTATTCGCGAGATTAATCCCAACTACATTGGATATACGATCATTGTTGTAAAGATACCCGAAGATACCCTGGAAAGTCTGCACCGACCGATAAAACGATCATTGGTGTAGGGAGATTGTTGCAAACTGATGTTGCAGAAACGATTGTGATCATAAAGGGCAACATTCTGGCACAGGATAAGAAATCGCCATTAATGGCAATAAGCTATACTATTTATTCAGGATATCGTTAGCCAAATCAAAAGCGTATTTTAACAAAATAAAAAGATACTTGTAAGTATGAAACTTATAGCCTCCATCAGCTTTCAACCTGCGTCTCAACCCTCCAGTGAGACGTCGGATCTTTTGAAAGGGTAACTGCCCCCAATGCCGATGTGATGAGGCTTCCAATTCCTGCAGATTTTGTACAGGAGACTCGAGGGCTTGAATGTTTCTGCCCATCCTATCCCAAATGTGCCCTAAAGGATTCAAATCCGCGCAGTTACCCCTTCAACAGATCCGACGTCTCACTGGAGGGTTGAGACGCAGGTTGGAAGCTAATGGAGGCTATACGCGCTATTGGCCTTCTGCACTAGGGATGTGTTCTACACAATCAAAGTGACATTTTTACTTCAATATGTTTTTGTTAAAATACCCTTTTGATTTGGCTAACGATATCCTGAATAAATTGTATAGCTTATTGCCATTGTTGGTGATTTCTTATCGCCAAAATGTTGCCCTTTATGATCAAAATCGTTTCTGCAATAAAAGTTTGCCAACAATCTCCCTACAGAGATGGGGGGGGGGGTGCTAAACTTTTTTCTTTGTGTATATATCGGTTGATTGATTGATTGATTGATGATTTATGCCGTTTCCAGGTTTATAGGGGAAACCCCCGACCTTCGGCGAGTACCTGGCAACTCTTCCACATACGACGACCGAGATTCAAACCCACGTCGCATCGACGGAAGGTCTGTGTGTGACTGAGGGACAACCTCTAACCCATTGCAACACCGACAGCCCCCCCCCCCCCCCACAACCTTCCGCATCCATCTCGGAAAAAGTTATCCATCTGTATTCTAAGGATTTGTTCCTCCATACTCCATTAGACTTTGTTCCATTTTTTACGAAATTGTTTACCCATACTCAAAGAAGTTATGTATCCATACTCGAAGAAGTTGTGTATCCATACTCGAAGAAGTTGTGTATCCATGCTCGAAGAAATTGTTTATACATAGTCGAAGAAGATTTTTATATATACTCGAAGAAGTTGCCTGTCCATTCTAGAAGAAATGTTTTTATACATACTCGAAGAAGTTGTGTACCCATACTTGAAGAAGCTGCTTATATATGCACGAAGAAGTTGTGTATTCCATACTCGAAGCAGTTTTTATACATACTCGAAGAAGTTGTGTATCCATACTCGAAGCAGTTTTTATACATACTCGAAGAAGTTGTGTATCCATACTCGAAGCAGTTTTTATACATACTCGAAGAAGTTGTGTATCCATACTCGAAGAAGTTTTTATACATACTCGAAGAAGTTGTCTACCCTTCTTCGAGAAAGCTAAGTACCCATACTCGAAGAAGTAATAGAGGTCAAATGTCATCTAGCTAGGATGTATGAGTATATTTTGAGGTTTTTGTAGCTTATTAGATCTACTTTAACGCACATACCGGAGATTGATATCAACAGAAATCTCTTATTTCGCACTGCTTACCAAAAAAACCCCGAAAATTAGCTAATCCTGTTTCAACGAAAGTGTATCTATATGTGGCAACGCGTGGCAATATTAAATATTAAAAGAAGCAAGTTAAAGATATCAATCGCTAAAGTGACATGAGCTGCCAAAATGTTGATATTTTGACGTTAAAACAGAATGTTGAAATTATTGGCTATTTTTTCTCAAGACGTATTATTCAGAAGCTTTTTAGTGCTTCTATAGTCTCGAAAATGTACGATAAAGTATTGTTTTGAACTAACTTTGGCTTAGAAAGAATGAATGGTCGTCCCGGTTATTTAAATTTTGTTTACTTTTCGAACATGTTTTCGGTTCGTATAGACCACATACTGTATGGATTTTCCTCATTCCAACGCCAATCATTTAGTTTTTCGATGACCTTCATAGCCTCTTACTGTCGTGACGATCAGAAATTATGAAAAAAGTATGAAATTTGGCAGCTCATGCCACTTTAAATAAATAGACAGTCAACAGGTCACTCGGATGACGTAGAAAATAATTACCCATAGACCTGACACCCAGGATATGGATCAATCAAACGTGAACAAATAATTTTCGAACTAAACTGTGGTGCGTTGAGTGGTAGTTAAAATTATTTCTGTTTTTATTTTAGGCCAACCTTTGATCCTTGTGTTATAGCGACATTGTGTTGAAAGTTTGTGTGAGCTAACATCTAAAGCTCTAAAGGCTGCTGTATGAATTACAGGTTATAGCTGGAACGAATTAAACGGGAAGTAGAAAAAAATCAGCGGTGTGTAAGTTTAATTTTCGTTTAAGTGGGTTAACAGTTCGAGCCTTTACACGTGGTTTTCTGCATACCGTTGAAGTCAGAGGGTCAGAAGGTCGCGCATTTCCCATGGCCAGAAAATCTCGATATCTAAAACTCCTACTTAAACATTAGCCCATATTGCCACAGTGCGTGCAACCCAACGCTTGTGTTTTCACCAGCTTGTCATGCGACCTACGCAATATTTCTTACATTGTGACGGATTTGATTGACTCGGTGTGTCATCGGTCACACACCACGCCCCCTGGTCGAACGCCAGCACGTTCTGGCCTGTCGCGTGACGTGACGAAACACATCTTTCTCTGTTCTGCGCATGGTGTTTCAATTTAGTCTCTACCTATTTGACATTAACCTTTTGTATGTCATCGCGAGATAGGTTATAATGATATGGGAAGTTTAAAACAAGGGGACAATTTCAATCTAAACACAGTTAATGTTTATACGTTGTATAAAGGGTACAACAAATAATACATGCTCGCATGTCAGGAGCCTTTCAAAATAAAACGTTCACCTCATTTATTAGGCCGGTGGCTGTAACTTGAAAAGTCGCTATAAATAAGGTTCCGTAGCCGATCTCTGGAATATACTTTTTGTATGTTTTCTTATATTCCTTAGGACATACTTTAGCACCAAAAAAAGTTCGTCCACTCAAAACCCCGGCGTTTTCGCAAAAAAGCCATGTGAAAGGAACACTTCTTCGCATATACAGTGGCCATAGGCAAAATGAGTGCTCTCCCCTTACCTCTATCTAATACATATAGACACATCAACATTCCCGAAATATGGTTATTAAATCTGTTAAAATATGACTTACCTAACTTTGATATATGTTATGAAAGGGTTCTATTAACCGGACTACAGCAGCATCAAAGTTTTCCCACTTCGTTGATTCTTTTCTTTTTGACGGAAAACGGAAGTGTCTCGCAACACACACATGGGCCCGGAATACACAGAGCGGCGTAGCGTAAGTTTTTACGTAACTGTCATGACAACACATATTGTAGAGATCTATACGGTCTACGAAAGTTACGCAAAAAAATACATCTACTCAGTTTTGTGAAACAGGCCACTGGCTATTACTTTTTCCACCAATACTACGTTTTTGGTCGTTTCCATAGACATAGGATTAAAGGTAGACACTATTTGCATCCCTCTGCCGTATATGAGAGAAAAGTCAAAATAAACAGATTTGTATGAGGATCAACATGTTTATGCAATCTATTAACACTTTACATTTTTAACTCTATATTTTCATCCGATTTTTCCCCGCTGCTTCACGTAACAAACCTGCAAAATATATATAGTAGGTCTAATAATGTAATTTTAAAATCAGACATGTGGGCCAGACAACATATAATTTAAGTTAGAGATACAATAAATGTATTAAAAATTTAATGCAAGCTTCGGTGATATTAGTTTAATCTAAGAATTTTCGGTAGTGAGTGGGGGTGAGGGAGGGGGGGGGCAATTAGGCAATTAAACCATTTAAAGAGCTTCTCCCACACCCAGCAACCCATACAAACCATTTGCGCTGTAAGGAATATACTTTTTGATTGGTTGTTTAACACCGTATTCAAGTTTATTTTGTTTATAGGCCTATAGTGGCATTGGCAGGATTATTACCAGAAGAAAATCAATGTCAGATGACACCCCAAAGGTCCTTTCTGTTGGTTTCTGGCCACCGTTCAACTTGAGGCTGATCGATAACTAATTGTCAACAAATTTGGTGTCTAAATCGAGAATAGAATTTCCATCCTCACAGGTATTGGGATGGATGGATGGATTGACGTTTTACAATTCACTCAAATTTTTTTCGCATGTATGATGGTGTTGCCAGGATTATTGGAGGACACTCAGAGAAACCAGGCTAAATCTATATCCCTCCCCCAAGAAAACCCTGACCTTTCGCTGGTTCCTGGCGACCATTCCACTTACATCGTTCATGGCCCCCTGAGTGATCGATAATTTACCTCACACATGAAGTGTCACAGTAAATTCCGGATTATTTAAGAAAGACATCTACTTAGTACATAGCAAATCCACACTAAATCGAATTATTGTATTAAACATAGGGGGTATTAACAAATATTTATATGGCGGCGTTGCCAGGTTTAGTGGGAGAGGAAACCGGGCTCATTGTCCGGAGGAAAACCCAGGACCTTCGGCGAGTACTTGGCAACTCTTCCACATACGGCGATCGAGTGAAAAAATCCACTCAGAAACTTTTAAATATGTATTTGGTCTGAGTGGGATTCGAGCCCGCGTCGCATCGATAGAAGGTCTGTGTGGGACTGAGGGACGATCCCTAACCCACTGGACAACCGAGGTCCCGGCAGCACTGCCGAAGACCGTGTAGCAGTTCGACTGCTTTTTCTCGATCTTAACTTTTTCGGTGTTGGGGCTTTAATAGGAGCTTCAGACTTTCTTTTTTTTTGGCAGCCTACATTCGTTAATTGTTTGTGAAATGCTTATAACAGGATCGATGATACCCAATATTTGTTAAATATGTCATTTTTCTCTCTGACCGCAATTCTGATTTGATTTGATTTATTCACCGGATAAAATATTACAATTGTTATATTCATTTATATTTGTGGTCTGGCGGGAATAAAACCCCAAGGGACTGTTTAAATTGAAGTCTATCGTACATCTTTTGACACTGCTCCATCTAGTTCTAGTGAAAGGCAATTCAACTTCATTTTCCCTGCTTTGTGTGTGTATTGTACAGGAATAAGTACTTGATTTTCCATCCGATCGCTCTACCATCTTGCTGTCATTCTGTATGTTTACAAACTATTGTTTATATCGGAAATAGAATTTCAGCGATCTGATTGGCTTGTTCAAAAATTATACCGCCAGAAACGAGTAAGTAGGTCACAAAGGTTAAAGATAGGTCAGAAACATAAATCGATATTCAGTTGATGATATCTTATAAACGCCGGGGTTCTGCATGGACGAACTTTTTTTATATATTCTTTAGTTAATCATTACTATTTAAAAACTATCGGAACGTATATTCTTGAGATCGGCTACGGACTGATCGAATTGAAGCTTCGGCCACCAGCCTATATATGAATAAAGCGATTTTAACAAGTTTAAACATTCTGAATCTCGAGGTCATTTGCAGGATTTGACAGAAAAGCAAAGCCAGCATGTATTGAAGCAATTGAAATATGTCTGCCTCATTGATGTTTGACGACATCGTCTATGTTTCAAAACAGGCGGGAATGAATATCATATTATAACTATCGACCATTCCAGGCAACCCTCCCCTCAAACGTCATGTCATTGTTCACATTTCGCCTTTTTATGTAACATCGGTTTACCACTGTAGATTGCTCCAGGAAATTATTTGGTGATATGTATACTATGAAGTATAATGGTTACTCGACTGACTGATATGACCATATAAAAATAACGTACAATACCAAACTGTATAGATCTCCATTTGCTTAACTTCAAGACTCATTCGCCGTTCTAATATCTTTTAAAGATATCGAATTTATACTAGCTTACAATTAATACAACCTTAAACATCGTAAGTTAAATACGTTCAATTAAGTTTAAAATACTAGTGTAAATGCATACCTAAAATTGAAGTCCGAACATCAACTAATCTACCAAAAGACGTTAAAGTTCTAAACCCATCTCAGATCATTTTGTTTGTTAATTTATGGTCTCGAATTCGGAAGGTCATACATAAGATTATTTAATTCTTGAGTAGACGATGCCAAGTTTATTCAGTTCAGTGTTGTAATTGTCGGAATGAATGACTGTAATTTAATGTCCCCAGTTTTCTCTCATGAAAAATACGATTTTATCAACTCATTTATCATGTGAGAACAAACAAACGCCATATCTAACTGGAACATCACTCTTAAAGTCTTATTGAATCAAAGTTTTTCTATTATAAAAAAGAACACAGAACACATTTTAGTCTTCGGTACTTTTTTGTCATGTTCGATTTTTTTAAGAATATGGTTGTGAAATGATACGGTTGTCATAGATGATGTAGATATGTCATACAATAACTTAACTGATATTTTCTCGGCGAGCAATGGAATGTGGTATAAAGAAAAAAAAATTATGAAATTACATTCAGAGAGTCACGTCTCCATAACAAGAAATAAGACAAACCTAATTTACAACAAATAACGGAAACTAAATTTGACTCATTAGACCGAGCACCTGTGAATAAGAGAATAGTTTTGTTTGATCTTTTGTCGGGGCCTGTTGGCTCAACGACTATTCCGCAACAATCAAAGAGATGGAACTCTTCTGTGTCGATGTGTACATAAGGTCATAGGCCAGCAATGGCCGCGAGAACCTGTATAGAAAATTGAAAAAAAATGCAGAGAATCAGAGGCATCTAGTTGTAAATGTTTTCATAAGAGCGACAGTCGTACTCACAGAGACCGAAACAGCAGAAACAATCTCAATTTTTCCGTGAGATATTGAACGGTTTTTGGACAATTGGCCTGTCTTCAATCTGATTTCAACAATGGCCGAAACTCTCCATGTTTTCTTTAAAAACAAAAATCGTTTTCCGTCTGACTCGCCTCAATACAAAGATTATTTGAAAACAACCTGGAACTGTAGAAAAATTTAAAGGACTTTTCGTTTTCCCAGGCTACCCGATATGTTTTTTCTTTCAATGCCGCACGTGTGTTTATATTTCAACTACTCTATGTTAATACGATTGTCACATCCTTGGTACAATTATGGATATGAACTTTAAAACGAAAAATACTTGTTAGTTGAAGCGATTGGCCGCAGAGAATCGAGGCTCATGTCGACACAGTCTTTCAGTGGTTAAGTAGGCGGTTTTAGCCCCATTTGAATGGACAACTTTCTAACTGATTTATAAAAATATCCTTAATTGTGACAATAAAATCCATATTAGTTCAAGTATGCTGGTCGAGAAAAATCCTTCGGAACTCTCTCAGTTCAATGTGTATCCTCCCTGTACAGTATCCGCTCTGCCAATCAGATCTAATCTAGAGCATACGACAACTACTATTAAAGTGGCACGAGCTGCCAAAATGTTGATATTTTGACGTTAAAACAGAATGTTGAAATTATTGGCTATTTTTCTCAATCCGCATTGACTTTGATAACGATGTAAGAACTACATCGAAACGTCGTCACCCAATAAACCAAGAAGTTGTTATCCATAAGTAATTCTTGACCTTATATTTTTCTCAAGACGTATAGTTCAGAGTTTTTTTTAGTGCTTCTAGTCTCGAAAATGTACGATAAAATATTGTTTTGAACAAAGTTTGGCTTAGAATGAATGAATGGGCGTCCCGGTAATTTAAATTTTGTTTACTTTTCGAACACGTTTTCGGTTCGTACAGGCCACATTCTGTATGGATTTTCCTCGATCCAACGCCAATCATATAGTTTGCGATGGCCTTCAAAGCCTCTTACTGTCGTGACGATCAGAAATTATGAAAAAAGTGTGAATTTTGGCAGCTCATGCCACTTTAACTAACGAGACAAATATGTAAAAGCTTTCATTTTGTCTATCCTCAATATATTCCAATCTTAAAGTTACATTTAACTTTTGCATATGCCAAAGGTTTCGCTTACAAATTTTCTTTGATAATGATTTTTTTTAACGATGTGCGCGTTGAAACACATACACGTGCCGTTATTTCTATAGAGGAGTTGGATACGGTTCGCAGAATATAATTCTTTGCCACACACTGCGTTTAATTTATGCAAAGCTAGTTAACAGTTTCACACGCTTGTGATCCGTAACCGGCTGATATACACAGTAGATATGCAAATAAAATCTCATTTAAATTTCATGAGCGTCTTTCAGTCATCTCATTCTTTATCTTTTAACCCGATTCAATCCATTAATCAATCGTATCATCGATTAGGCATATTTCCGATCAAGTAGACCTTTCGCCAAGGGCAGATAATTATGATAATTTTGTATAATCTAAATCTTATTAGATCGATATATAATGTGATAGTAATTCATTTTCACGGGAAAGGTGCCGTGTTTGAGGATATTATCATGGAAAGCAATCTCGTTAATAAAAAAACACAGATTTCAGTCGCTTTGCAATTTGCACAATTTGAGGGCTTGTGCGTGCGTCAAAAGTCTTTCAGTACGAAGGTAACTGGAGCCGCTTGTCACTTGAAAGTAAAACTCAAACCCGAAAATCAAAATATTCACGGATGAGACCTTTGCAGTACGCTTCTCTTTAATCCATAATTTAAGAAACAATACATAACTTCTTATCTCTATCGTGGACGGAGCCTTTCTGGTATTTGCGCAGAAAGCGAATTTATAGGAGCTACAATTCATAGATCACTAAAATTAAATAAGGGATACATAGAATACTTCCAGTTGTGTTTAAAATGTCTAAATGGCGGTATCACAAAAATTGAATGTCCGTATATCAACCAATTCATCAGAAACCATGTAACTTCGGTGTTACAATAAGGTGAAGAATTACTTATGGATAACAACTTCTTGGTTCATTGGGTGACGACGTTTCGATGTAGTTCTTACATCGTTATCAAAGTCAATGACACACACCAAAAAATATTCTTCAGTGTAAAAAATATAAACTTCAGTGTTGGGGTACAATCATAACATGACCTTTTGTGTTTTATAGTCTCAAACTTTTCGAAAGGCCGTTTTGTATTTCTCCTGTTAGATCGTAAATTAGGTCAACGCTAGTTGATTTAAAGTGGCATGAGCTGCCAAAATTCATACTGTTTTCGTAGTTTCTGATCTTCACGACAGTAAGGGGATCTGAAGGCCATCGAAAAACTAAATGATTGGCGTTGGAATGAGGAAAATCCATACAGTATGTGGCTTGTATGAACCGGAAACGTGTTCGAAAAGTAAACCAAATTTAAATAACCATTCATTCATTCTAAGGCAAAGTTAGCTTAAAATAATACTTTATCGTACATTTTCGAGACTAGAAGCACTAAAATGCTTCTGAATTATACGTCTTGAGAAAAATAGTCAATAATTTCAACATTCTGTTTTAACGTCAAAATATCAACATTTTGGCAGCTCATGCCCCTTTAATATACACGCAATTGTGGCATTGCCGACCTGCTTATTTGTTTACATTGCGGGTACCCAGCAAAAAAAAATTCATACGAAGTGATGTCAAAACTTGGGCAAATTTTGGCAAATGATTAAAGTTCCTAACTTTTTTCTAACTTTTGAAACTACAGAAAACAGGCTTCTTTTTACGTAAACGTTTTTCTGGATTTTCGCCAAGAGTTTGTCGTACATTTATTCTTAAGCCTGTCGGGATTATTCATGAACACTAAAACACATGGGCTTAGGGAAAATCTTCTTGCCTACAATAACCATGGAGACAAGTTTCTAATTGTGGTAAAAAGAGGAGGTGTGTGAAGTTGGCTCGCAGTTCGCAGTTAACAGTTCACAGTTCAGAGGGGACTAGTCATTATTTCTACTAATAAGCTAATATCTCTTTAAATATTGGACCTACACACTTCAAATTTTCACTAAGATATATCACTGGGATAGGGCTAGCCAATAGTGCAAAAATATTCATCTTCTCTACAGTCACCGAGGCTGAATAGTTACCTGAATAGTTAACAGCTCACTGAACTGTTGTCTGGTCAATAAATCAAGAAGTATTTTATCCAGAGCCTTCATATTTGGAAGGAATGCAAGATTTGCAGACGGTTGCGCATAGATATCAAAATAAATATCCACCTTCCCTAGCCATTGACTGAATAGTTAACTGAATTGTGAACTGCTAACTGAACTGTTGTCTGGTCAATATCTAGAGAAATATCTCACCCATAGCCTCCATATTTAACACGGAAACATAACTCGCTACAGGCTACAAGTGTTTATCGAAATATTCACCTTACCTAGTCGTAGGCCGAATTGTTAACTGAATTGTGAACTGCTAACTGAACTGTTGTCTGGTCAATATCTAGAGAACTATTTCACCCATAGCCTCCATATTTAACACGGAAACATAACTCGCTACAGGCTACAAGTGTTTATCGAAATATTCACCTTCCCTAGTCATAGGCCGAATTGTTAACTGAATTGTGAACTGCTAACTGAACTGTTGTCTGGTCAATATCTAGAGAACTATTTCACCCATAGCCTCCATATTTAACACGGAAACATTGCTCGCTACAGGCTACAAGTGTGTATCGAAATATTCACCTTCCCTAGTCATAGGCCGAATTGTTAACTGAATTGTGAACTGCTAACTGAACTGTTGTCTGGTCAATATCTAGAGAAATATCTCACCCATAGCCTCCATATTTAACACGGAAACATAACTCGCTACAGGCTACAAGTGTGTATCGAAATATTCACCTTACCTAGTCGTAGGCCGAATTTTTAACTGAATTGTGCACTGCTAACTGAACTGTTGTCTGGTCAATATCTAGAGAAATATTTCACCCATAGCCTCCATATTTAAAACGGAAACATTGCTCGCTACAGGCTACAAGTGTGTATCGAGATATCCATCTTCCCTGGTCATAGGCCGAATTGTTAACTGAATTGTGATCTGCTAACTGAACTGTTGTCTGGTCAATATCTAGAGAAATATTTCACACATAGCCTCCATATTTAACACGGAAACATTGCTCGCTACAGGCTACAAGTGTGTATCGAAATAATCACCTTCCCTGGTCATAGGCCGAATTGTTAACTGAATTGTGAACTGCTAACTGAACTGTTGTCTGGTCAATATCTAGAGAAATATTTCACCCATAGCCTCCATATTTAACACGGAAACATAACTCGCTACAGGCTACAAGTGTGTATCGAAATATTCACCTTACCTAGTCGTAGGCCGAATTGTTAACTGAATTGTGAACTGCTAACTGAACTGTTCATCGAAATAAGACAAGTTCTTTAGATGCTTTTAATCCACTGTTTAAGAGAGGGCTATTTCTTCTAATACAAAGAGTTCTCTGAACAGGATGTCTGACCAGTGGTAAGATTTATCAATAAGTACAGTGTTAATAAGAATAAAGTCACGAAGTGTAGGTGGACTAAGGTCATTTGTCTGGTAATGATTGTATGTTTTTCAAAAAATTAAATTCTTCACAATTAGAAACTTGATTCAAAATTTCACTGTTCTTGTTTGGACTGCTATGTTCTTTAATTCTTGTAATAAGACAATGGTCAGTTTTACCAATGTAGTCTGAGCCACATGCTGGGCACGAAAATTTAGAAATAACTGAGCTTTTGTAATGTTTAGGAGTCGGAACTTTAGTGTTTGTAAAAAAGTTAATTTTGGTGGTCTGCCATTGGAAAACAAAGTTGACGGGTTTGATTAATAATTTACGGATTTTAGATACAGATTTACAGTTCAGTTAACAGTTCACAATTCAGTTAACAATTCGGCCTATGACTAGGGAAGGTGCATATTTCGATACACACTTGTAGCCTGTAGCGAGTTTTGTTTCCGTGTTAAATATGGAGGCTATGGGTGAAATAGTTCTCTAGATATTGACCAGACAACAGTTCAGTTAGCAGTTCACAATTCAGTTAACAATTCGGCCTATGACTAGGGAAGGTGAATATTTCGATACACACTTGTAGCCTGTAGCGAGTAATGTTTCCGTGTTAAATATGGAGGCTATGGGTGAGATATTTTTTCTAGATATTGACCAGACAACAGTTCAGTTAGCAGTTCACAATTCAGTTAACAATTCGGCCTATGACTAGGGAAGATGGATATCTCGATACACACTTGTAGTCTGTAGCGAGTTATGTTTCCGTGTTAAATATGGAGGCTATGGGTGAAATAGTTCTCTAGATATTGACCAGACAACAGTTCAGTTAGCAGTTCACAATTCAGTTAACAATTCGGTATATGACTAGGGAAGGTGAATATTTCGATACACACTTGTAGCATGTAGCGAGTTTTGTTTCCGTGTTAAATATGGAGGCTATGGGTGAAATAGTTCTCTAGATATTGACCAGACAACAGTTCAGTTAGCAGTTCACAATTCAGTTAACAATTCGGCCTATGACTAGGGAAGGTGAATATTTCGATACACACTTGTAGCCTGTAGCGAGTTATGTTTCCGTGTTAAATATGGAGGCTATGGGTGAAATATTTCTCTAGATATTGACCAGACAACAGTTCAGTTAGCAGTTCACAATTCAGTTAACAATTCGGCCTATAACTAGGGAATGTGAATATTTCGATACACACTTGTAGTCTGTAGCGAGTTATGTTTCCGTGTTAAATATGGAGGCTATGGGTGAAATATTTCTCTAGATATTGACCAGACAACAGTTCAGTTAGCAGTTCACAATTCAGTTAACTATTCAGTCAATGGCTAGGGAAGGTGGATATTTATTTTGATATCTATGCGCAACCGTCTGCAAATCTTGCATTCCTTCCATATATGAAGGCTCTGGATAAAATACTTCTTGATTTATTGACCAGACAACAGTTCACTGAGCTGTTAACTATTCAGTTAACTATTCAGCCTCGGTGACTGTAGAGAAGGTGAATATTTTTGCACTATTGGCTAGCTCTATCCCAGTGATATATCTTAGTGAAAATTTGAAGTGTGTAGGTCCAATATTTATAGAGATATTAGCTTATTAGTAGAAATAATGACTAGTCCCCTCTGAACTGTGAACTGTTAACTGCGAACTGCGAGCCAACTTCACACACCTAAAAAGAGGTACATTGCAGAATAGGACATGTAGGTCGCTGTTTCCACTAAAGTATAAGTATTAAATGTAAATTGGAACGAGGTGACGAAATTCAGTATTTTGCATAAATTCTGATTGTCAAGACAATTAATAAGAGGATTTGGCTGATTGATTGATTGATGTTTATATTGGGGCGTTGTCAGGTTTAACGGGGGAGGGTGAAATCAGGCTCATTGCCCGAAGGAAACCCCGACCTTCGGCGAGTACCTGGCAACTCTTCCACATACGGCAAACCCGTGAAAAATCCACACAGAAATTTTTAAATTTTTATTTGGTCTGAGTGGGATTCGAACCTGCGCGGCATCGATGGGTGGTCTGTGTGGGACTGAGGGACGATCCCTCTAACCCAAAGGATCATCGAGGCCTATGTGGGACTAAGGGACGATCCCTCTAACCCGATGGATCATCGAGGCCTATGTGGGACTAAGGGACGATCGCTCTAACCCAATGGACCACGAGGTCTGTGTGGGACTGAGGAACGATCACTCTAACCCAATGGACCACCGAGGCCTGTGTGGGACTGAGGAACGATCACTCTAACCCAATGGACCACCGAGGCCTGTGTGGGACTGAGGGATGATCACCTTAACCCAATGGACCACCGAGGCCTGTGTGGGACTGAGGGACGATCACTCTAACTCACTGGACCACCGAGGCCTGTGTGGGACTGAGGGACGATCACTCTAACCCAATGGACCACCGAGGTCTGTGTGGGACTGAGGGACGATCACTCTAACCCAATGGACCACCGAGGCCCCTAAGAGGATTTGGAGTGCATGGACAAAACTCAATGACGAATGTTGGGTAAAGGAAAATCCATACAATCCGTGCCCTGTACGAAAAAAAATACTGTTCGAAAAGTAACCGTAATTGGGACCAAAGTTAGTTCTTCAAAGCATTCCTTTAATTTACATTCCCGAGACGAGTGGCAGTGGAAAGGTTCTAAATTGACCAATATAGCTGACTTTTGATACATGTTAGTCTTTTACTCGCACAAAGACCTCATTTCAACCTTTTTATCAAGTGTCTTTAGTTCAATGACTAAAACTATTAAACAGCCACTCCAATTTCGCCCTTGACTAAGGAATGCTGCATATGTTTAACAATAGCAAAAAGAAGTGTTAACAAACGTCTACAAAAGGGTCTTTTAAAACCTGTTACAAAGTCTGACCCCCGGGCCGAACACGCTTTCCAGTGCTGAATAAAACTCAATTAAATGTAGCTTTTCTTGCTGCCGCGATAAAAATCAAAGTTCAATAAGATGTTACATGATTTTAAAGAGTTGTCTCGTAATTGTAACGTCGTCTTGTTATGAAAGCGTGCAAACAAGCCCCGGGTACCGACTTCAGTTTAAGAACTTCCTAATCCATCCTTTTGTTGGCTTCTCCGGGATTTCTTTCTTGTACAATTGGACTTAATTTTCGTGCAACATACTTGCTAACTGACCTCGTCAATAACACAAAGGTGGATGTTAACATTAAACAGTTCCGGATATAGCTCTGATCTCTGCTGTTGATAAAATCGTAAGGAAATAGCTTCGTGTGAAGTGAAGTGGAACTAAAACATTATATGTGAGTGAAAATTTCCAAAAATTTTGTAAAAAAAATATATATATGTTTCCGATTTCAGGTGTAATTTTTTAGACAATGTAAATAATAACTGATTTTATTTTAAATAGTTAAAGTCGCATTAGCGTAAACTCTGATTTTGTAGTTCTAGATACAAATGGCAAAACAACTAGCTAGTTTTCATATACGAGTACCAAATAAAAGTTTTCTGTTGATAATATTGTATAGTACGGCAATAGAAAACAGACAACCCCTATTCGCTTGACATTTCAGAAGTTTAGTCAGCATTTAGGGTTTGGTCTTTACGGTTTGACTAAATTTGATTGATTGTTTGTTGTTTTACGCCGCGCTCAAGATTATTTCACTTATATGGCGGCGGTGCCAGTTTTATTGTGAGAGGAAACCGGGCTCTATGCCCGGAGGAAACCCACGACCTTCCGCTGGTAACTGGCAACCATCCCACATAGGTGGTTCGAGTGAAAACCCAGTCAGAAAATTTTCAAAAAAGTTGGTCGCACTTTCTCATCTGGAGACATTAAAAATATGTTTTTGTTGATCTTCTCCCATAATGAGTAGGTTTTCGTTCTTGTTCTCCAAAAATGGGTAAATACTTTGTTAGCATTTCCAATAAGAGTAGACTTTTTTGTATATGTGCAATTGTTTTTGTTTTTTTACAATGTGTTAGCGCACATTTTGCATATTTTCTATTTCATTAACAATTTGTCTTTCACGGCTCTTATTTGACATGAACGGGTTTTATTAACTATACAATAACATCAAATCAATCAATTAAACAGAAAAGGCAGATTCAAAACCAAACAAAAGCAAACGTTTCTTTTTAGATTGATTGCTTGATTGATAGATTGATTGATTGATGCATTGATTGATGTTTTACTCCGCACACAAGATTGTTTCCCTTATATGGTGGCGTTGCCAGGTTTAGTGGATGAGGAAAGCGGACCTGTTGCCCATAGGAAACCCCTGACCTTCAGCGAGTACCTGGCACTCTTCGACTCAGAAATTGCTTAATTTTTGGGGGGTCCGAATGTGATTTTATCCCACACCATATGTCTTGCAAAGGCCTATTCTCACTATGCGATTTGTCGTACCGACTTGACAAATGCAATTAAAATGGATGTATTTGATTGGTTGATAATTCATATTGACCAATAAAAAGCATCCGTTTTAATCGGATCCTACAAGTCGGTACGACATATCGTACGGTGAGAACAGTGTTACAGGCTTTTAGATGCAGACAAGAAAACATAACAACCTCTGAGTGAAATTATCGATCAAAAGTTCTAAAGCCTTCGTAATACTGCAAAAAGCATCTACTGTTTAACAGATTCGTTACAGCAGAAAAGTCCCAGCCACAATTAATGAGAGCATCATAAGATAACAGCCAGTATTTACCAATAAACCAAGAACAGAATTGTACCAAAAACAGTCAAACCCAAGCAAACGCGACAAGAAAATCCAACAAAAGCTGCATGATAATTTTGGTTTAGTCAACCAGCATGCTCAGAAGAATAAATCTATGTAGAGTCAACCAGCATGCTCAGAAGAATAAATGTATGTAGAGTCAACCAGCATGCTCAGAAGAATAAATGTATGTAGAGTCAACCAGCATGCTCAGAAGAATAAATGTATGTAGAGTCAACCAGCATGCTCAGAAGAATAAATGTATGTAGAGTCAACCAGCATGCTCAGAAGAACAAATGTATGTAGAGTCAACCAGCATGCTCAGAAGAATGTATGTAGTTTTAAAATCATTACGGCACCCGCTATTTTAAAGATTAGTGTGTACAAATATCCATCTTCTCAAGTTGAATTCTCTATAGCCATTTATTGTTGAAAATTCATATTATGGCAAGGTAAATAACGGGGTAGTTATGGTGATTTTACCTTAGCTGGCGAAAATGGTAAATACCTTTCATTATTATTATTATTTATGAACACTAAAACAGACGGGCACAGGGAAAATGTTCCCGACTAAAATAACCATGGAGACAAGTTTCTAACGGTGCTATTAGTAGCTACATGTATATATTAATTATTAACCTTATGTGTATATTTGATAGTTTTATCTATAAATGTCAAGCCACTAGTGTCTGTGTTAAACGTTGTTACCAGTTATGAAAGAATCTTGTCATCCATAAAAATATGATCTTGAGTTATACAACAACGTGTAGACCTGTAAGTCAAATGTGAAATAGCTTGATTCGATATGAGGTAATGGAAATCGGGCGTGGGGAGTATCTGACGAAAATAACGGAATGTCCAGTCTGATGTGTTTGGTGACAGGAGAAAGGAAATTGTTGACAGAGGACAATATTTTACAAGAATTGTTTGCTTATCGCCTTAAGTCGATGGGCTGACGCGATTCAACGAGCTGCCAAACATTTAATAAGGTCTAGGCGACGAAATCTGTATGCAATTCTCACGCCCTCTGTGTGAGATTATCTCCCTTTGTTGACGCTCTTTAATCTAACGTTGCCACATTTTGACAGCTGATTCGAACTACAAACAAACCACAAATCACTGCTAGTCAGTTCTTTGCACGAGCCCGGATACCCACTTGTCATACGCCAGATATGTGTATAGATATTTTGCAACCAGGTCTCCGCAACAACAACATGTTCTGCCAAATAGTTCGTGCCGTCTTCCCTTTTAACTATTTATATCCCGTGACTCGTTCGTGGACATTTTTCTTGTCGTTGTTTTGTCACTTTTTTCAACTGTTGAAATAAATCGTATTCTGTAAACTTTGGAGTAATAAAAAAATGATCAATGTTCAAATCAATAGTAATTAAATACATGTAGTCACTCTTTCTGGGAACAGTCCAGAGCGGAGGATGCCCCCCCCCCCCCCACCCCTCCCAAAGAAACAATACGTAATTCATTACCTTATTGTATGCTGACGTTTTGAGAAAAAAAAACCCAGTCTTAAACATTGTCACCGCGGATTGAAAACAAAAAGCAAGATCTATACGGTGGGACAAATACAACACATTTGTAGCGATTTTACTGGATCTACCCATGGATAAGGCGACGGTTAGAGAGCTTTGAACCAGCAGGAATATAACTCTACAACTCACTCATACTGCGCTGGGGGCCTCCGTGGCTCAGTAGGTAGAATTTTCTGACTGGGTTTTCACTCGAACCACCTATGTGGGATGGTTGCCAGTTGCCAGCGGAAGGTCGTGGGTTTCCTCCGGGTATAGAGCCCGGTTTCCTCCCACAATAAAACTGGCAACGCCGCCATATAAGTTAAATAGTAATCTTAAGCGCGGCATAAAACACCAAACAATCAATCATACTGCACTGTTCCAGGAATCATACATGGCATCATACATACAGTTGAACTCAAGAAGCCAAGCAAGTTTATTATAACACAAATTCTGAATTTCAATTTACGCATTTTATGTACGCCTGTTTGCTCCAGAGGTACTCCAGAGTCACTCCGGTGACTTCAGTGGTCGTTTCTCACATTTGCACGGCATTCATAAATTTATGATCACTAAAACACACGGGCACAGGGGCAATCTTCTTGTCTAAAATAACTCATAAGGCGGGTTCTCGGGTTTATTCCAAAAGGACACCCCGACGTTGGTTTCATAAAAGTATGGGCGTAACCATGATGAAGACTCCGGGATTTGGATCCCGTGATCATGGGAGCAGTTAGCATTTATTTAATATAGAAAACAAATTAACAACTATTTTATTCCAGTGAAGTTACGAGCCCACATTTTTATATAAAAAAAATTAGTGTTGGGTGGGGGGGGGGGGGTGCGCTGTCAACTTAAAAAGTCCTATGCTTACTCAATCGTGTTTCGTCAACATGGATTCCTAGCCGCAGTTTCGTAATGGCGAAATAATGTAACAGACCTTGGATTTAGTTTCCGTGTGGGCTCACGAGTATAGAAGCTATGCGAACGAGAGATCGTGTTGTCAGACACAACACGAATCCCAGCAGAGGCGGAAACGTTTTTTCCGCAAATTGCACGTTTTTACCAGACCATGTACTGGCAGGAGACCAATGTTTTTATGTAACACTCTGTCTGGATATGATGTGAAAAACTTACTGCACCCTAAAGTGCGTGTTCCTTACACAATAAAGCTGTTATTTACGTCATTATTACTACCATACAGGAACGTGTAGAAAATTTAATTTTCCTCATATTTCCGGAAAACAAGCGACATAATTTCCTTAACTGTGGCTGGAACACTAATGGATTACCTCTGTTCATAACTTAAATTGCAGCTTAATTTTTGTGTTTCCTTTTATTTATTTTTTGTGGCATTCTTATTCTTGAAAATAAATTATATTTAGATAAATATATTTTTCCGACAATCAAACATATATAGAAGGCAGTGTATACAATTTTAATTCCACAAACGTCCCCAAAAGTTTTATTCTTTAATATCCGTATATCTAAACAGAGAAAAATTGAAAAATGTATTTCAATAACATGCCTAAGCATTTTCTATAACAAACCATAATCTATTTTGAATACTGGCAGAAATCGACCTAAAGTTTGTATCGGAGGGAAAGACGTTATCGCTCTGTAGACTAACACTGATGTTTTACACGCAACCAAGTGTATTTCATTTACATCTGGCGCTGCTAGGTTAAGTGTGTGTGTGTGTGTGGGGGGGGGGGGGGGGGGGCGAGGAAACCGGGTTCTTTTCTATTAAACTTATTTTTTTATTAAACTGAGTGGGATTCGAACCCGCGACATATTTATTGAAAACCTGTGAGGCACTAAGCCACCGAAGCCCCTAAAATGTTCGCAAAACAATGCTGGCACCGATAGAGTAATTTATTTATTATAACAGTCAGCGGGTGAAAAATGACACCGTTGTTTTTTTTTTCGGGAAATACTTGGCCATAAGGCTTTAAAAGTTATTTAAGCCAGTAAGTGTACTTCAGTGGGTTGCTGATATGAGGATGGTTAGAGGTGGTCTGTCTGGATACTCAGGTTATGGTTCTAACAGAAATCTTCCGATGTGGAAACGAAACGCACGCTTACCGGAAACAAGGTCTTATTTGACTTACTAAACCAAATTCATGAATCTCTATCAGTGTGCGACTACTGGAAACAATGTTTTAATTTGACCTACTAAACCAAATTCATGAATCTTTATCAGTGTGCGACTACTGGAAACAATGTTTTTATTTGACTTCTTAAATTTTGAGCGGTGTAGGCCTACTGAAAACAATGTTTAATTTGACTTACAAAACCAAATTCATGAATCTTTATCAGTGTGCGACTACTGGAAACAATGGCTTTAATTTGACTTACTAAACCAAATTCACGAATCTTTATCAGTGTGCGACTACTGGAAACAATGGCTTTAATTTGACTTACTTAACCAAATTCACGAATCTTTATCAGTGTGCGACTACTGAAAACAATGTTTAATTTGACTTACAAAACCAAATTCATGAATCTTTATCAGTGTGCGACTACTGGAAACAATGGCTTTAATTTGACTTACTTAACCAAATTCACGAATCTTTATCAGTGTGCGACTACTGGAAACAATGGCCTTAATTTGACTTACTAAACCAAATTCACGAATCTTTACCAGTGTGCGACTACTGAAAACAATGTTTTAATTTGACTTACTAAACCAAATTCATGAATCTTTATCAGTGTGCGACTACTGGAAACAATGTTTTAATTTGACTTACTAAACCAAATTCATGAATCTTTATCAGTGTGCGACTACTGGAAACAATGTTTTAATTTGACTTACTTAACCAAATTCACGAATCTTTATCAGTGTGCGACTATTGGAAACAATGTTTTAATTTGACTTACTAAACCAAATTCACTAATCTTTATCAGTGTGCGACTACTGGAAACAATGTTTTAATTTGACTTAAAAAACCAAATTCACGATTCTTTATCAGTGTGCGACTACTGGAAACAATGGCTTTAATTTGACTTACTAAACTAAATTCATGAATCTTTATCAGTGTGCGACTGCTGGAAACAATGGTTTAATTTGACTTCTTAAATGTTAAGCAATGTAGGCCTACTGAAAACAATGCCGTAAATTTGACTTCCTAGACCGAGTTTTGAGCTACGTACATTTACTCGAAACAATGTTGTTAGTTTGGTTTCTTAAACCAAATTTATGAATGTTGAGCAGTGTGTGACGACTACTCAAACAGTGTCGTTAATTAGTCTTCGTAGAGCAAATGTATGAGTTTTGCGCAGGGTGTGCATACTGGAAATAAAGTTGTAAATTTGATTTGTTAACTAAGTGTATCAGTTTTGAGCAGGGTGTGCATACTGGAGATAAAGTTGTTGATTTGATTTGTTAACTAAGTGTATCAGTTTTAAGCAGGGTGTGCATACTGGAGATAAAGTTTTTGATTTGATTTGTTAACTAAGTGTATCAGTTTTAAGCAGGGTGTGCATACTGGAGATAAAGTTGTTGATTTGATTTGTTAACTAAGTGTATCAGTTTTGAGCAGGGTGTGCATACTGGAGATAAAGTTCTTGATTTGATTTGTTAACTAAGTGTATCAGTTTTGAGCAGGGTGTGCATACTGGAGATAAAGTTCTTGATTTGATTTGTTAACTAAGTGTATCAGTTTTGAGCAGGGTGTGCATACTGGAGATAAAGTTCTTGATTTGATTTGTTAACTAAGTGTATCAGTTTTGAGCAGGGTGTGCATACTGGAGATAAAGTTCTTGATTTGATTTGTTAACTAAGTGTATCAGTTTTGAGCAGGGTGTGCATACTGGAGATAAAGTTCTTGATTTGATTTGTTAACTAAGTGTATCAGTTTTGAGCAGGGTGTGCATACTGGCGCAGATTGGACAACGGTCCTTGCAAGTCCAAACCCAGGCCCTGAAACAACGCATTGTCGATCTGATTTGCCTGTTTATATTGTTTGCACAAGAGGTGGTGCTTGGTGTTGTTTAGTATATTGGACATTGATTTGCTACACGAGGCCTTGTACAGGATAGCCCAGCTCAGATTATTTGATATTTTCAATGCCATAATAAATCAATCACTTCCAAACAAATCTAGCCCACGGACGCATCTTCTCGACCTTCAACCCGATGCATAGTTGAATACTATGATCGCACCATCAGAGGGTCTCTCTTTTAGCCCTTATAATGCCATAATGAATTTTTTTTTGGATATGAAATGTAAATGAAATCACAAAATCCAAATTAGACAAATTTGAAAATCATGAAAATGTCCCCCTCATTTTCAACTGAGCTCAACATTATATTTACAGAATTCAATATCTAGGTTTGTTGTTTTTTATTTATTGCGAAATATGCGACCAAATTGTTTAATCTGAGTGGAATGTTATCTGAAGACATAGGCGTCAGATTCTACTTCATCCTCAGACGGCTAGAGTGTTACTTTGTGGATATACGTGATTAAACACACAACGCCCACTTCTGTCTGCCGTTAGGCGGCGCACGGTGTCACGTGTTCTCGTGACTGCCACGAGACGGCGTGCGCCTGCGTACATAACACATTTTTGTCCTAACAACGGAATTTCCCATCAGGCTGGAATACAAACTAACTTAGTTAATTAAGCACAACACGATCATCAGGTAACACACAAACACACTGATAACCTTATATGATTGAATTAGGTAACTGTTCATATATTTATGATCACTAAAACACACGCGCACGAGGAAAATCCTCTTGTCTAAAATAACCACGGAGACAAGTTTCTAATTGTGTTAAAAAGCGGTATATCATTTAGACCTTTATACCCCATCATAAATTGTTGTAATAAACTAAACCTATGATATTTAATTAGGTTGAAGACTGACATGAGCTTGGCCTTAGTCAGTAGAATTTTCTGGAACACTTTGTAACTGTTCATATAAATACACAACAAATTTATTGAGCTAAGCTAAAACAAAATCTGTTAGTGTGTCGCTGGTACAGAACAAAACTGTAAGGGTTCTCATTTTGAACACTACGACCCTCCACCCCGCTCCGAAATACCCCCACCCAAAAACCCAAAAGCAAAACAAAAACGGCATTTTAAATACAGCGGTCTCTCCAAACCCCATTATATAGCAACGGATTTGAATTTGTTGTGATCGAGAAGGGTCAATAAATGGACACATCCAGGACCTATTGCAATTTCCCGCGTATGCTCAAGTTTGGCCGCCCATAACATCTATACAGTTTTAAAAACTAAAGTCGTATTGACATTAACAACGATTGAAAAAAAATTGTATCAATAATATATGAACCTAAGACGTTGTGCAACCCAACTTGAGTGTTTGCTGGAAAGGATAGAAATGTGTACCCTGAAAAAGAATTCAATTGACAGCCCCTGCACATTCAATGATAGCCAAAATGTGCTCATAGTGTTAAAATAATATTTCATTGCCGCATAAAAACCAAACTGTTTTCAGATTATAGGAAAAATGTAAAAGAGTCCGTATGTTATGAGAACGATATATTATATATTTATGAAAACTAAAACACACGGGCACATTTATATAATATATTATATATATTTATGAACACTAAAACACACGGGCACATATATATAATATATTATATATATATTTATGAACACTAAAACACACGGGCACATACATTGTATATATAATATATTATATATATTTATGAACATTAAAGCACACGGGCACACATATATAATATATCAATTTATGATGGGGTATAAAGGTCTAAATGATATATCTCTTTTTAACACAATTACAAACTTGTCTCCGTGGTTATTTTAGACAAGAAGATTTTCCCCGTGCCCGTGTACATGTACGTGTGAGAACTACTTAACCTCTTAAGATATTAAAACACGCAATACACTGGTGCCCTTAGTTTTTAATTTTAAAAACTGTATGCACCATTAACACAAACAAAAGAAATACAATTGAGCTTAAGGATAAATGCATGTATCTTCATGGTTATTTTGGTACACAACACATTTTTGTATTTGAAGAAAAACTATCACCAGATTCCAGTGCCTTTGGAATTGAAAGTAATAAGCCGTTTCTCCCACTCAATGTATACATGTAACGGTGACTCATACAGCATAAATAAACCGCTATTTAAGAACTAGTGAATGTGTGCTTTTTTAATGTTGCATATTTCAGTTACCACAACCGAGATCTCAGCTATTTGTCACTCTTGTGTTTGGGCAACTTGGCCTATTGCAGAGAGTGCCGTGGGAAAATTGTCCTGTCATATACAATTCTATTCAACAAAATACATTAAAAGTCTGTCATATTCGGGAAGTAAGTCCCCTTTTATTTGCCCTGTTACTAGTATGTGTGCCCCCACCTGTAGGTGTTTAGATCACCGTGGGAAAGGTATATACCTATGTACTTAGTGAGTAACACACCAAGCCAAACACAAGTGTGAAAACTGCAAAAGCATCATTATGATTTTATTCATAATCTTTTAACTTCAAAACTTTCAGCCTATCTTAAACACCTTTATCACCGTGTTTTATTTTTAATGCTTATATCGCTGACTTTAGATGAAACAGCATCAATGTTTTTTTTGTAGAATGGCCTTCCAACCTATTCAAATATTTCCACACTTGGTATAACATACAATAGCTTACATCTGTATATAGAAGTACTCGCCAAAGTTCGGGGGGTTTCATTCGGGCAAAGGGACTGGTTCCTCCCCCCGCTAAACCTGGCCACACCGCCATATAAGTGAAATAATCTTGAGTGCGGCGTAAACTATCAAGGAATCTAAAAAGAATACTTGAGCCTTTTTATAACATCCGATTGTCAAGTAAAGTTAGGCCTGGATATTCTAATGCTAGAATGATTACAAATACCACATTGCCAGGACCAAAAATATTGAAAAAGCAGTTTGATTTTTCATAAAATTCCACTTGTATAATAATACTTTCACAAAACGTTTTTAGCCTAAATATTTTACTGACGGGTGCCGTAACACGCAAAACCAAAAGTGTAAGACATTGTGGGTGAATTCATGGATAAATTGATTGATTGATTGATTGTTTGGTGTTGCACGCCGCGCTCAAGATTATTTCACTTACATGGCGGCGTTGCCAGTTTTATTGTGGGAGGAAACCGGGCTCTATGCCCAGAGGAAACCCACAACCTTCCGGTGGTAACTGGCAACCATTCCACATAGGTTGTTCGAGTGATACCTGAATCAGAAAAGAATTCAGGGATAATAGACGAGATCAAATACTTTTCTCCCTTCTTTATTTTTTTTTCTTGTGAAAAGGTTACATATAATTATATGTTAAACTATAACGTACTGAGATATACAGATAACATGAATCATATAATACCCCCTTGTCAGCTAAAGAACTACAATACAGTGTTCAGTTTTGGTTTTATGGGATTTTTGTGGTACCCCACATCGGGAAATTACCTCAACGTATTAATGTAATTTTGCAATTGTCTGGCTTTGGTTTATATAAGTAATATTAACTCAAGAGGTTTATGGATTGCAACTTCTGTTTATTTGTAAAGCGACGTTCCGGTCCAGATTCTAGTACCGTTATCAAGCATAATATGTCCAGAATCTGGACCGAAACGTCGGTTTACAAATAAACAGAAGTTGCAATCCATAAACCTCTTGAGTTAATATTGTTACCTCAACTTCTAAATGCCTCTTAAAGAATTTATATAAGTAGTTTAATTTTTCTATGTAAGCTGATATTCATTGCTTGCCCACATTGCTTACATATTCGGAGCAAACTTCGGCTGTCGGCTGTCTACCCATCTTAACTCAGTCAGGTGGTGTTGGTTTTTTTATCTTTATCAATATCATTATCAATATATTAAGGGGCACAAGTGGAAATCTTCTTGATTTAACTAACCATGGACCATGTTTCTAGTTTTGTCCAAACGTACAATTTAGACCAATATACTCCATTCATGGCTGTTGTAAACTTAAACCCATGATATTTTATTTTGTTTAAGACAAACAGGAGTTTGGCAGCAGTCAGTAGAATTTTCTGGAATACTTTGTAATATATTGACAGATCAATGTACGATGGATCAATATACGACATTGAGATTTAAGTCTTTTAGTATTTTTATGGGTTTTATAACCAGTGCTTAGAATAGCGACAAACATACAAGAGCATCGATCTTTCGAAAAAAATTTGTTTCTCTACGAGATACGTTTGACTGTAAATAGACAAGACTCATTTCATTTTAAAGTATATGGTTCTTTTATGCGATTGATTAGTTGGTTGGCTGGTTGGTTGTTTGGTTGGTTAGTTGGCTGATTGATTGATTGATTGATTGGTTGTTTGGTTGGCTGATTGATTGATTGATTGATTGATTGATTGATTCATTGATTCATTGATTCATTGATTGATTGGTTGGTTGGTTGGTTTGCTGATTGATTGATTGATTGATTGATCAGTTGGATAATGATTAACTGATTGATTGATTGATTAGTTGTTGACTGATTGAGTCAATCATAATTTGAATTTTTATTAGTTTATCGGTAGATTGTGTGATTGATTCTCATTGTCAACGTGTTTGTGTTGAAGTCGTGTCACTCGTGTGTCAGGTGTCTATATTGGAGACTGTATTCCGAATGTAACTGAAAATTCCTAAAGTTGGTCCTTGACCTTTGAATATAGACGTGATCGCGCATGTCATCAAAACACTCTATCGGGTCGAGTCTTACAAATCGCGGCCTTCTACACTGACAGTGGGTTAGAGTTAACGGCTTTTCTACAATAGATTATTCCCTTTACATATCTCACCTGACTAGGGTGTTACAAATAGGGAATCGAGTACCACGTAGGCCTATAAAATTATTGCAATTTCTAACTTCAGCTCAGCGAAGTAGAGTTCTTGTCTGTTTTATAAATACCATGATAGAACTGGCATAACTCGTTATGTTATGTTCCAGTTTGGCGATGTGACCAACAAAAACCATGAAGAACTAGGAGTTCAACTTGAAATTAGTATTATTTTTTTTGTACTGTTATATCGAATTTTCTGGCTGCTTCGCACTCTCAATCAGGAGGGCTGAAAACACCAGTCTAACCCCTGCCGAACGTACCCTTGTATCTTATGTTATGTTGGAGTTGTGCTCCTCTCATTAATATGCCTGGGTCTGGTTTCACAAGGTGATTTAGCTAAGTGTGATCTTAACTACCATGTAAACCAATGCTAAAGGTATATGTTGCCATTGGTAATTAAGATCACCTTAAGCTAAGATCGATTTGTGAAACTGGGCCCCGGTGCTTATTAACGTTATTCGAAAATTATGGTATATTTGAGAGTCCCCGGCTTTGTAGTTACTGCTTCGCAACCTGTCCATGTAGCGATACACTTGACAGTAAATCTACACTTTTCAGTGCAAAAAGTTTTGCGTTCGCCATGTTTTCCCCTATAACGATGACGTCACTAAGCAAGCGGTCTATATATTACTTGCATGATCTGACCACCGTGCAGCTAGATTGTCAGAGCAGTAGCTCTGATGTCAAATGTCCACTGAATAGCCTTTTTTTTCTCTGACATTGATATTTTATGAGAATTCACTTATCTAATACGATTGTGGTTGATTTAGAATGTCGTAATGTTTAGCTGAAAGCGCGACATCTGACCAATTTCAGTCGGTAAACTTCGAGAAGAGCAGGTAGTCTGGTTCAACGATACGATATTCCTTCCTATCTTCCCCAAACCCGCCCCCTCCACACACGTTTTGGCCGAATCAACAACGTTCAGGCAAACATTCTAGCTTATAAGACAGACTCCACTGGCTTTGTTCGTGTTAATCTGGCGTATCCGCTATGTAAGACAGGTTGTGTGTAATAAAATTTAAACTAATCAATATTTAGTAAATAATTACAGAAAACCCCATTTCTGTACATTAAAGAACTGTAGATGGCACATACCTGTCATGAGCGCGGCCCCTAAAAGCCTATCGCATAATGACGTCACATGGCACTAACCAGCTGCATTGTGATAAACTTAGAATGGTGAAATTCAGCCATTTTCCACGGCGCTTGGTGAAAACGTCAAAATCGAGTACATCCTCACCTGCAATGCTGTGTTTCCACGGACGTTGTGCGTTGGCGGATCCAATTTCTTATCAAAGAATGGAAACTATAGAAATACGGTCAGTCCGATATTTTTAAAACACGTGTTAACTGATGGAGAATGGAGCATGTCATATTTCAAACACATAGGATGGGCAGCCGGGCTAGGGATTTCGATAATCATTACGGCATTAGGTTTTTTTCTGAACCTGGTGACATTTTCCTGTCAGATCGAAATCCACGGAAAACACAGAGTTTGTTTTGTTTGTTTGTTTGTTTGTTTATTCGCCATAGTTTGGGCAAAATTGACAATGGATTAATATGATAAGATGACGGGAGTAAATTTCTTACAGAAGTGAGTTTCCTTACTCATTTTTGCTGACTAAAGTTTGTGTTATAAATACAGTTTATACGATAAAGCTGCAGTGTATGTAGATGTCCGCTTATTCAGATTCGTTCACAAGACTTGCTGCCAGGTATATTAATACTATGTAATAACCCCACTCCAATATTTCATAATAGACCGGTCTGACAATCGATGACCTCATTAGGCATTCGGTCTATTTCGATCAACAATGATTTTCCACTAAACGTTGTTGGTTCGAACCAGACATGAAACGGAATTTCCCAACTATGATGTTTTTGATCTGACTGCAGTTCTAGGTCAGCTGGCGTTCGTTTCATAAAGCAGTCGCATCGCAACCGGAGCAAAGAGATGAAGACAAGACTGATTTATAGCGGTCTGCGGCGGCTTCCTGAAACGGCTCCCTGGGGTGTGGCGAGTTTCAAAAAACCAAAACAACGTTCCGAAATAAGTGACATAACTTTGATTGCAGCAGCAATAAACAATACCAAAACTCCCCATCCCGAAATAAGACCAAGGCCAGTAGCTGGATTTGTTTGTTTTTGCCGAAACTTGTTTGAAGGCTCTTAAAAAGCTAACATCCACCGCCATGTGTTGACAGAGTTTAATTAACACTCACAAATTAAATGTGACAAATTCCTGCTTACGGCTTAAAATCTTCTTGCCGTAACAGCTTTCCGCCACTCCCTCTTGATCAGATATTATATATATTAACGGGCGAACGGTATATGCCTGACGGGATAACACAATTATCACCGCCTCTTTCATAGAAAAACTTTGATGTGATTTGTTTTGTATTTTAAAAGACAACGTTACAAAAGAAGCACTTTCTTAACAATATATGTTTGACAGATGCTCTATTTAAAATATGTTTAAGTAACTAGCCAGGTTAGCTTCTATATAAAACTATATCATCTTAAAATTAATAAAACCGCCTTTTATGAAATATTGTTAACTTGTTTGTTTTTTAAAACGGCTAAATTCTTCTTTGATAATACATCTCTTTAATTTCGGAACCCCCTTGGGGTTTTGTTATTTTGATAAGAACAACGGAGGACAAATGATACATTCTTGTGGCTTAAATTCTATAACCCAGATCCTTTGGCTATGTCTTTGACACTGAATAGCTGGGGTTCGTCAAGGTGGTCTGTAAGGCCCAATGTTGTTAAGCAGTATCTATGTTAATAAGTATATAAATGTATATACTTGAAAGCAAACTGACAGATGAGAGAATATACGGAATTATTTTTACTTAAAGTGGCATGAGCTGCCAAAATTCACACTTTTTTTCACGATTTGTGATCGTCATGACAGTAAGAGGCTTTGAAGGCCATCGAAAAACTAAATGATAGGCGTTTGAATGAAGCAAATCCATACAGTATATGGCGTGTGCGAGCCGAAAACGTGTTCGAAAAGTAAACAAAATTTAAATAACCGGGACGACCATTCATTCATTCTAAGGTTCAAAATAATACTGTATCGTACATTTTCGAGACTAGAAGCACTAAAAAGCTTCTGAATTATGCGTCTTGAGAAAAATAGCCAATAATTTCAACATTCTGTTTCAACGTCAAAATATCAACCTTTTGGCAGCTCATGGCACTTTAAGTGCCATATGGAAAAGTGATCGGTTGAGACTTTTGAGTATTATGAGCCAAATATCACCGGTTGTTTATCGAAGAGAAATTGTGGCCGCCGAAAGGGTTTTGGTTTTATGTCAAACCTTTTTTTTGTAGTTTAGCGTTAGATTAAACTGAACATCGACACAAATGCTTCACCAATAACAGATTTCTGATATAATGATAATATTGTATGAAACCCTTGTAGGATTTCGCCGGTACAAAGAAAGACTTTCTTCCTTAGTCACCCATACAATGCATCACAATGGGGAACCCATCTGGAGTCAGACATGCATCATCCGATAAAAGCGAGCACATAGCATATCTTTACTCTATGAAAAACCCACACAAACACAACTATATCATTGGAAAATTTTCATTTTGGTATCAAAACTTCATAAGAATAATAACATTGATATAGAAATATAAACAGCACTGAAAATATTATCTTTTATATATACACGTTAATTTGAAATCACAAGAATTGATCACGTGATGCTTTTATTAGCACCTCATTTGCATAAAGTAAGGATAGCCAGTTTTCCAGTCATTTTGAAGTAGTACTTCTACACGTTACACGTATTTGATTATATATTGTTCGTTTTCACTTATGATGCTGTTCACATATATCTATGATTTTCTCCTGTCTCCCCAAAGAGTGAATACTTGATTTTTTCACAGCTAGAATATTAACGGTAAATGTTTATGGTAAATCATAGCAATTAATAAACAGCATTGCTGTCCAGCACCATTTTCTTTAGCACAGGTTTGCACAGTTTCAAGCTGACAGTCATGCGTTTAACAACGTAAAATCACATACAATGAAACCTGTTTTGGGGTTTGTTTCTTATTTAAAGACACTGGGCTTTAAGCCGACATGGTTTGTCTTGTCAGAGTCGTATTTTGTATATTTTTCACCACGGTCTCCACACCTTTTCTTCATCGTCGGTGTCGTGGTCGTTGGGTATCCCCTCTACACCCTCTGTATTTGTATCCCGTTTGTACTGATGAGGATGACAGTGTGGCCCCTGAGGGGAGTGGTTAATTGTAGGAACGTTTAAAGGGGAATAACTCCGCCTTGTTACAGTTTCAACACGTGGTGAGGATTTCTTTTCCGTCAACCGTGGACTAAGGTTTAGTTGAACTTGATGGCCTGTGTATTGTTCTGATTGTGGGCTAAACCTGTCTGTCGGACTTATAAGTGGAGAACTTGGCGAATGTGGAGTTGGCATATCAGATCTTCTGGGGCTAATGTCGGGACTGGAAACTGGCGAAGGCGAACCATTGGAGGGCGATGTGTAGACCGGGATTGCCTGGATTGGGGTTTGCATTGTGGTGGGGGAAGCAACAAAAAACGCTAGCTGCCCAGTAGGTAAAGTCCCAGGAATCAACTGTAAAGAATTTTGACCAGCTACCTCAAATTTACAGTCATTCACTTGTTGAGGAAGCCTAGGGGTTGGGACCTTCAGCGTCGGTATTGGGTTGTTCCCTGCTGATACCGGAAGTGCTTGTGTAGGCATCACTTGAGTATTTTGGGACTGGGGTTGTTGAGTATTAAGCGACGGAAATACTGTTGGCATTCCACATGAACCAACATGGCCGCCCAATGAAGCGGCCTGATTGGCTGCTGCAGCGGCTTGCGTTGCCATGGACACTGACGCAGCTGTATTCACAGATTGCATACACAGAGCCAAATGATTGAGCACACGTGTGCGTGTGTCTTCCGTTAATCCGTTTACTGAACCTAAATATCTCATCACTTCACCTGCACACTCATTAAATCCTGCTCTGTATTTCGTAAGCACGTTTGGGTCGGTCGCCATGGCAACTGAAAAAAGAAACAAATGAGGCACTATAATTTCTGTATCTTTTATAAACTGGAATGAGCAAAATTATTATTTTTGTTTCATGATTGTTTATTTGGAGATTAAGGTTCTAGATTAATTCGCTAATTGATGGGGCATTTTGGAATGGCCATCAAACGCTGAATAAGAGATAGTAGCGGGTTCCTTTTTTTTTTTTTTTAATTAAAGACAAAATCTTGTCAATGTCAGTATATGTATTTCAAAAGTATTGCTTCCGAATATTGCACAATAAGTTACAGTGTACAATGCGTATTATGACATTCAAAGCACAAAGAAAAACGAAAGCATAGCTCACCAGACATATGTTGTTGTTGTACAGTTTTCAAATGTTTCACTGTCATTTCTAAGATATCAGCTTTTTCTAACTTCGAAAACTGTGAAGTCTGGAAAGCCAAACCAAAAGAAAAATAAATAACAAGAAGGAATATATTCAAACAATGTTAAGCAAACAAAACATATCTACAGCCATATATAAACCTAGTGGTGGAGAGAAACGAATTTCTGAAAAGGTCAGTGAACTTTGTTGATTGTCTGATTCCATAATTACTTAAATGATTGGTTGATTTATTGTTTAAGATGTTATTTTCATTAGAGTGGAAAGATATTTATGGAAGTTTCCAAAAGCACGAATGAATTTTAATTTTTGAGGGGTTTTGGGTTGGTCTGTTGTTTTTGTTTTGTTTTGTTTTTTAAATTGTTCAAGGATTATGTTTAAAATGTTATCTAGTTATGCAACCAGACATATATATATATAAGCAGCTGCTTCTAGCCAACATTTAAGTTTACAGCAATCAGCTAAACCAAATATGACCTGGGGTAGCATTTTAATACATTAATAGGATTAAGGCATTATCTTACGTCTTTTTTCAACGCTTGAAGAACCAGCGATTTTAATTGGCCCAGACATGAATTAATCCGCGCTCGTCGCTTCTTTTCCATCAAAGGTTTATTGCTCTGAAACAAGAAAATATAACAATGCAGTAATTGATTTTTGAACCCTGGTGTAATTGGTAGCTCATGAATATATATTACTATTAAAGTACTAAGTATTTACATAATGCAACCCTTATGGCAAGTGATGCGTGACATACGATGAACACGTGACTGTGCGATTAGACATATTATCTATTCGTGTGTCACGAATTGATTTGCACTTAATTCTATACTTCCAGTCATAAGTGTCGCAAAACAGCTTTAGCCTAACAGAAAAACTACTTAAAGGGGCATGAGCTGCCAAAATGTTGATATTTTGACGTTATAACAGAATGTTGAAATTATTGGCTATTTTTCTCAAGACGTATAATTCAGAAGCTTTCTAGTGCTTCTAGTCTCGAAAATGTACAATAAAGTATAGTTTTGAACTAACTTTGGCTTAGAATGAATGAATGGTCGTCCCGGTTATTTAAATTTGTTTACTTTTCGAACACGTTTTCGGTTCGTACAAGCCACATACTGTATGGATTTTCCTCATTCCAACGCCAATCATTGAGTTTTTCGATGGCCTGTAAAGCCTCTTACTGTCGGGACGATCAGAAAAGGAAGCGAATGTGATGACCAATGGGAGTGTTTTTCACATTAAGGAGCAGAAATGTTTTTTTTTTTCTCTGCTTATTGATAAAATGAAAAGCTGTTTTAATTGACGGATTTGCCAGATTATAACTGAATTAAAAACATGTCTGCGCAAAACTCTTTTCTTTTGAAATCATGGTCTTTTAAATGCCCACAAAAGTCAAACAGATGTGACTTTTGACTTTTAAAAAGTGACTGTGATTTGGTCACAAGATGGACTGGGAGACATTTATAGTTCTGGGATTGGAAGTTGGAAGGCATGGCGTGTGAAAAAGGCGGGGGGGGGGGGGGGGGGGGGGGCTAAGCCTAAGGGAGTATGTGGGTGATCTTTCAGTTTGAAAAAGGCTGATAAACAGAACCATGCCCCTCCACAGCCTAGTCCCGACCCCCCCCCCACCCCCCCACCCCCTGCTGATTAAGCAGTGTGATCCTGATTGATTAGGATGCTGAAGAAATAGGATCAGAATGACTGTACCTAACCCAGCCCTGCCCCGCCCAGCCAGCGAGGTCCTGAATGATGATGCTGAAGAAATGACGGCCCTGCCCCCCCCCCTCCCCGCCCAGCCAGTGAGGTCCTGAATGATGATGCTGAAGAAATAACGGCCCTGCCCCCCCCCCCACTCCCCGCCCAGCCCGTTAGCTCCTGAATGATGATGCTGAAGAAATAACGGCCCTGCCCCCCCCCCCTCCCTGCCCGCCCAGCCAGTTAGCTCCTGAATGATGATGCTGAAGAAATAACGGCCCTGCCCCTCACCCTCCCCGTCCAGTCATTGAGGTCATGAATGATGATGCTGAAGAAATAACGGCCCTGCCCCCCTCCCCTACCACTTCATCCGCCAAGAAAAAATATTGTCATTTGAGATTCTGAAAGTTATTATATGCCCCCACCCCACTGAACCTTCACGGAAAGCATCAAAAGATTGGATATCCCTTCGGATGCTCCTTCTAAAACAGATAATTGATTGCCCGCGTAATCGCAATTTACAAAAGGTTATAATATCAAATGACCATCCATCGATTGATTTGACATTTTATTTTGTCAGTTTTGTCCATCTAACATGCACAGAACTTAAATGACAAATTCTATATTTTTGTAACAGATATTATGCCACCTGTGGAATTATAAACGTTATCATATTACAACAAATTAACAGAGATGTTTACCAATCTTTTAAGATATCATTAACAATGAAATTATATAAGTTTATAAGAAAAGAATGTATCATTAAACATTGACTAATGACATACCTTTCTTACACTAGCTTTATGATCTGTAGATTTGGTAGAATCCGAACTGCAAACTGTCGTATCTGCCATCTTTTTTTTCTCACAAAATAAATATGATGTAAATTAAAACAAAAGACAATTGAGGATTTTATAAACTTTTGGAAACTTTTCCAACTTCAAGTGTCAAAGCCATCTGTGGCGTTGCTGTATCGGTATGGCGAAGCTCATTCCGTAACAAATGTATAGAATAAGTTAAATGGGCCCGCCTTTTGCTCTGTGTGATAAACTTTAACGTTAGCAATGACTTTTTGTGACAGATTCAGTTCGCCATACTTCTGTGTGAAGACAATCTTTTCGGCTTTCCCACGCTCTGAAAGCAGTTCACCTTTAAACCAATCGGGCGCCTGCAGCAAAACTCTCCTTGGTGTCACGAGCTAGGACTTGTGACCAAACCGCGTCGATTGGTCCGTTATACTTGTATATTTCAGTCCATTTTTAGAGTTATAAGCGTGGGTTTGTCAATCAATAAGAAGACTGACAAGCAAGTGAGGTAAACGCGTGTCTAGTCCCGCCCCACCATAGTTAAAGCTTGATGAGAAAAACACGCCTTCTGCAACAAGTTGTTTGTATACCAGCCTTAACTGTAAACAAGAACGAACTTGCACCGGGTCGGTTTTATCGCCGCCAAGTCACCCCAGCAGAGGAATGTGGCTGGCCTGTGTCGTGGGAAATCAGAGAGAAAATAATGTTGGTTTTAAACACACGGGTTAACGTCATTGCATCACACCGCTCTCGCGCGACATTAAAGTCCACTTTGTCCAACCTAGTCAACTCTTTCGATTGCTGCGTCCACGCTAAAATCGTTCAAGCCTAATTAACAGTAATTAAAAATCTTTGTTAAAGTAATACTTGTGGTATTTTGTCGTAAAAAGAAATAAAAGGATTTTCTTCAAACATTTCATCTCTTTTAAACAGCCGCTATCACGTAACGAAATTCAATTATGTCACCGCTTCTAAAAATAACCCACCGAGGCGCGACATCTAAAAATAGCCAATTATTTGCCTCTATGTGGCCAAAAATATACTTTGGATTTTTTACTTTTTTATTCAACAACATTTTTTGTGCTGGACAAAACGTCTTTCGTTTGGTCCATCTAAATATAATGTAATATATATATGTCCATAATATAGGTCTACCAACCTATCAACAAAAGAAATGTTTTTGAAAAAAATTACTGAAAACCTCGGTCCACTGAAGTTGAGGAAATAGTACATCAAGGAAAACGTTAGAGAATCCCATTATAGATTATTCATAACCTAATTTAATTCCCGATATCGTTTCCGTGTTACGTGACCAAAGGAAGATAAAGACTTCTTTTTCACGAGTAAACTTCCTTCTTTCGATTGTCCCTTTTCCACTGTCCGTCTATTTTTTTTTTTTTTTTTTTTGAACTCGCAATTTAAGATTTTAAGAAGGTGGATTGAATAGGCCTACTAAAATCTTTAAATACCTTAAGCTGATTACAAATTCATTTTAACGCACGTGCGCTATTAAATCCTATTACTAATACTATTAGATCCCCATATTTATTTTTATATTATACCACTACAATTATCATGATTTTTTATCTAAAATGTCTTGTTACGTTATCATCTTTTTATTACGATCTCTGTAGGATCAACCTTGTTGAGTCGTGCTTCAACAAGCCCTGACTTACTGTGATACGGTTTCGGTAATAAATCTTTCCAAACCAGAACTGGGGACGGTTTCTCAAGATATTTACGCACGCCATGACGTTACGATCAAGCGCAAAGTTACGACGGTGTCGAGAAACAGCGATGGTCGTGGGTTCGAACCTCACGCAGTTCAAAACAGATTACAGCTACGTCAATCTTAAAGTTTAAGTGTAGTGTTCAATCAACTTTTGTCTAGAACATCCCATTTGATTCGTTTTATGGTTCGATCAAGTTGAAACATTGAATTAATCATTTAACTCTCTGGCTCTTGCAAAATTTGAGAAGTGAGAAAAAATAGAGAAGAAAAATTTGGCCGACACCATGACGAGCAAGTCTTTTGCAGTCAAAATCTTTAGTTTTTATTTATTTATTTAGTATATTTATACAGGGGGGGGGGGGGGGGCTCATTTCAGTCTGAGTGGCTGTTTTCCAGCGAACGAAGAATGATGTCTGTGTTTTGTTTTCCTCCATTTTAGAATTTATAATGTCGGATCCCTCTTGTGGCAACATGTGTTGCAGGAATAATACATTTATGATCACTAAAACACACGGGCACAGGGAACATCCTCTTGTCTAAAATAACCATGGAGACAAGTTTCTAATTGTGTTAAAAAAGGTATATCATTTAGACCTTTATACCCCATACATTGTTGTACCAAACCTATGATATTTCATTAGGTTGACGACTGACAGGAGCTTAGCCTTAGTCAGTAGAATTTTCTGGAATCCTGGAACATTTACACAAAATAGCCTAAACGAGTGCGTTCAGTCTGTTTTAAGTCTGTTTTAAGTGCTTGTTTCATCGCGGATTTAAGTGCGCGCTTACCACACGAAGCCGCGAGTTGACCATACGCTGTCGCGAGGTTCGAGTGTGGTAAATTTCTGTCAAAACCGAGTTATTTCCCCTGCGACCTATTTATTCTCTGTCCTTTCTGTAGCCAGAGTTGGATTACTCAGTTAATTCCGCGTTTACTTGGCCCATAGCTTTATTTATGATCGCTAGAACACACGGGCACAGGGAAAATCTTCTTGTCTAAAATAACTATGTTAATGTTTTAGAAATTTTATGAAATTTTATATCAATGAAGGAAAGAACACTCTTGCGTATGGATGTACAACTTCTCGGTTTATTGGGAACACCACGTTTCGGTGTGGCTCCTAACACGGTCATCAAGTGATGTTAGGAGCTCCACCGAAACGGTGTGTTCCCAATAAACCACGAAGTTGTAAATTCATACGCAAGAGTGTTCTTTCCTTCATTATTATGCTCAACTTCTAAATGCCAATTAACAAGTCAAATTATATACCCGTGAACACTAAAACACACGGACACAGGGACAAATCAGTTGCTACTTTTCTTAGAAAAGGGTTATGTCAATTAGCCTTTTCTACACAATCATAGGTTATTGTAATAAACTAAATCCGCTGATATTTCCGTAGGTTGAAGGCAGATGGGACTTTGGTTTAGTCGGTAAAATTTCCCGGAATACTGTAATATATTGAGAAAGTTCATCAGCTATGGCAAAATGTCGGGTAAACTGAAATCAAACGAAATATGATAAGGGAAAAAGAAAGTGAAAATGGCCAAGGGTTTCCTCCGGGCAAAGAGTTCGGTTTACTCCCCAACTAAACCTTGCAACCCAGCCATATAAATCAAATAATCTTGGGTGCGGTGCTAGGCGTTAATCTTTCTTTAAGCAATGACTGGCCGTTGAATCAGATGTCCTACACACATTTGATTATTTAAAAACGGCTATTTACACATTAATAAAAAACTCAAAGAAAAAGATTCTAGAGCTAGTTGGAAGCTATTTCCTCTGATTGGGCCCTCAACAATTTTAACAAAATTCCTAATGAAAATCAATAGATCGTCGAAATAATTCATCTTATTCTTTGGTGGGTAAATAGATCATCGATATAAATAACATTATTCTTGATTGGGAGAACAGATCGACTGAATAAATAATCTTATATTTGATTGGGGGAATAGATTGACTAAATAAATAATCTTATATTTGATTGTGTGAACAGATCGACTGAATAAATAATCTTATATTTAATTGGGTGAACAGATCGACTAAATAAATAATCTTATATTTGATTAGGTGAACAGATTGACTAAATAAATAATCCTTTTCTTGATTTGAGGAATAGATCGACTAAATCGTATCAGGATACATCATAAGAAATTTACGTCTAACGAAAACGATTTGCAAAGAAATTCGAAACGCGCATGTAAAATCTCAAATCGCAAGGTAAACACGTCCACCGCGGTGAAAAGGTTTCCACTGAGGAGGAAATGTTTACACCGCGGAAAAAAGGTTCTCACCTAGAAGTTCTCACCTAGAAGAAAAGGTTCCTACCACGGTTGAATTCAAACTATTTCAAGAAATCATGTGATTTATCGCCGCCGTGGAAATGTTTACACCACTGAGAGAAGTTTTTTTTCCGCCGTGGATACCCTTACCCTTACTGCGCCGCCGTTGAAACATTTCCACCGAGATCCAAACGTTTACACCACGCAGAAACCTTTTCACCACGATGGAAATGTTTCCTTTGTGATTTGACAGTTTACACACGTTTTTCGACTTTCTCTGCAAATCGTTTCACTAAAAGGTGTGTGATTCTTGTGATACACGCTTGATGTTCTTTGAGATACAGAATCTCTTGTCTCAAAACCAAGTTTCCACTTGGGTAAAACAAATTTGAGGATAAAAAACACTGAAAATGTCAAAATTCCACTGTGGCACTATTAGGCCTCCGTACATATCAGATACATTTGACTCTTGAATTAGAGAAAATGTTTTCTGCAAGATCTAATACATGTTTAAATTATCTTGTAAAAACCAAACCGGCTATTAACTTGGAAAAGAAACGGTGTGAAGTTACTGTTTTTCTAAGACTGGCGACATTCGAAAAGAACTAGGCTTTTAAAAACTTTAATTGGGGTAGGTTATCTACATCCAGAAATTGTCTCTCTCTGAGAGTCAGAGTCAAACACAACGGTCGTCTCTGAGTGTTACGTTTCCACCGAATTGTAAAACGAAACGTTTTGGTGACAACCGATTTATTACGTTTAATGATCGTAGGCCGATAAGAGTACTTGAGTTATTTCCATTCACAGTGGAAGAATAACTGCACAGTTCATCCATTGTGAATTTAAGTGCGATATCTATCTTTTTTACCCGATTCACGGTGCAATAATACCTTTTAATGACGCCAAAATGAATAACGAACATTGCACCCGATTGTTAAACGTCCACCTCAGCGCTGAACCAAATCGTATTTTAACAAAAATCTCATCAACTTTTATCAAGAAATCGTATTTTAATGCACGTTGTATTAAATTAGCATGACATGGAAGTCAAGCTAGGTTTTTGCGTGGAATTGAAACTATACTATAAGTACTTACACGGCAGCCCAACATCGCTGTCTTCAACAGGTTTACCAAGTCTAGGAATTCGTTCACCTTTTTTTTTCTAACCATCTTTATTGCTCAATAAATGGCTGTACACTTAAGCCGTAGGCTTATGCTGTGTACCGTGATGACATTTAATTTTTTCAAAGAACGTATTTACAATTGTTTGATCCGTTAAAAGAAATATAAAATTATATAAATAAATTATTATAATTCTATCCATTCTGAATTATTACATATATACAATATAAGCATAAATGATGAAATTCTGAAGTAGAAATAATATTACACGAAAACATAGATTTGTGCATTCCAGGTGAAATACATTGGACAAGGTCAGAAGAGGGCCCCTTTGGGATGGCTATGTAAAGCGTTTGGTAGCTATAATATATTTGCACACCGATTCCATTATTAATTTGTTTTGTAGAAATGTTAGCTAAGCAGAGCCATACAACAAGAGCGTTGTGCTTATATCATCAATAAATCCACCATTTTGTATATCAGTAATTAGCTTTAAGCGTTGGACAGTATACATAGGACAATGAAGAAGATAGTGGTCGGCTGTTTCAATTGAGATTTGACAAAGGCACTTTGGCGAATCGGTAATAAAATTGTTAAATAAATCATCATTGAGTGAGCTGCAGCCATTTCTCATGCGACAGAGGATGATGTTTGCAAGACGGTCTCCTACGTAGTACCAGAGCGGAGGCCGGTTTAAACGAAAAACACGAAAAAGTTTAGATTTAAATTCTGAATGGTTTATTATTGATTTAATATCCTCAGGGAGGCTATTCCAGTCACGCAAAGTAGAGGGAAAGAATGATTTACTAAAGGAAGCTGTTCTGCAGAAAAAAGTGGTAAAATTATTGTTTGACCTCTGTGGATAAGGATTTCTTGTTGATACACGTTGGGGTAACTTACTGTGGAGATTGTGATTAGTAGGGTTCGTAACCACCAGGTGAAACACATTCAAGCGATGAATCTTACGACGCATACTAAGTGTATGAAATCCCGTCTCTTCGTAAAGAAGAGAGCTGGCTACACTTTTAGTTAGGCCACTGATAATCCGGAGGCAATCCTTTGAATTCGTTCACCTTTGGTTGATTGTTTGTTTGGTGTTTTACGCCGCGCTCAAGATTATTTCACTTATATGGCGGCGTTGCCAGTTTTATTGTGGGCGGAAACCGGACTCCTTGCCCAGAGGAAACCCACGACCTGCCGTTGGTAACTGGCAACCATCCCGCATAGGTCGTTCTAGTGAAACCCCAGTCAGACAATTTTAAATTTTTTTGGGACTGAGTGGGATTTGAACTATCAACTTCAGGGAGAAACCACAAAAGCCCTGCTATTGTTTGTTTCATTGCATCGGTCGCAAATTTGGAAGCTCCTTAAAGGGAAATATTTTATTATTCTATGCAATGTAAAAAACTACGTTTTACATATAGGGCTCATTTTTATAGTTGATATCATTGGGATTAATAACTTGACACAGTTTTGATTATCATAACAAACATGATACATCGAGTCAAACCGATTTACAATTATTATTATTACAGCTAGAACCACTAAACTTAAACATAGGGTACATAAAACATGTCCAATTAGGTTGGTGAATGTAGAATGGCAACTCCATATAAGCTGATCGATAGCAAAATCCAGTCAGAACTTTGTCAATGTTTTATTTGGTCTGTGTGGGATTTGATGCCGCGCCGCATCGATGGAAGGCCTTTGTCACGCTGACAGACAAGCACTCTAATCTTCTGAGCCACCGAGACCCCTAAAATTATGTTTAAAACTGGGGACAATTAGTGAGTCTGACGAAAAAAAAAGAATGTGTAACGTTCACTTAGAATTAATACATACATTCTATTTGGACCAGTCCACATGTTATGTCTGGTATACTCGGTTATTTGAGCTACTTAATTCTAGTTTTTGATAAAAATCAAAGATCGATGCACTGGAAATAATGTTTTTTGCTCTCGAACATTAATTGGGTTAGACAATGCTGAAAATCCGAGTTATCGCCCCTTTTTTCACAAGTAAACAATGTCCACACTCTGGATCAATTATAAAACCCTTTGAAAATACTTGTTTCTTAAAGTGGCATGAGCTGCCAAAATTCACACTTTTTTTCATAATTTCTGATCGTCACGACAGTAAGGGGCTTTAAAGGCCATCGACAAACTAAATGATTGGCGTTGGAATGAGGAAAACCCATACAGTATGTGGCCTGTATGAACGGAAAACGTGTTCGAAAAGTAAACAAAATTTAAATAACCAGGACGACCATTCATTCATTCTAAGCTAAAGTAAGTTCAAAACAATGCTTTATCGTATATTTTCGAGACTAGAAGCACTAAAAAGCTTCTGAATTATACGTCTTGAGAAAAATAGTCAATAATTTCAACATTCTGTTTTGATGTCAAAATATCAACGTTTTGGCAGCTCATGCCACTTTAACTGTAACAAGGGACGTGGATTTGAACCAACTTGCCTTGTTAAATGATGTTGTTTTATTGTTTTTTTCGACTGTTCGTCAACGCTTGGTAAGGAGCTTCAATGCAACAATCAATATTAACTGTGTTCAATAGATGTACCTTTCTTGCAAATTCACATTAGGCTAAAACATGAGAGGCATCTTTAAAAGAGAGTTGCCACAACACAATCAAGAGATCATCAAATCTTTAGTAAATTATGAGCATATATTGAAAGGGGGATCGATAATTCAGATACTGATTGTTTGATTGAGTGATGTTTGACGCCGCACACAAGAATTGAGTGTGAGGGGACCACCCTCTTCGACAAGTATCTCACAACTCTTCTATGTACGGCGATCTTCTGTGTGGGATGGAATGTCTATGTCCCACTGAGGGGATATCTGTGCGCCTACTGAAACACCAAGGCCCCATAATTAAGATAAAAATGAGGTGCTGAATCAATGATCTGTGAGGAAGATACCACTATTTGAGGACGAGACCAAGCACCGAGGCTTTTAAGTGGCATGAGCTGCCAAAATGTTGATATTTTGACGTTAAAACAGAATGTTGAAATTTTTTCAAGACGTATAATTCAGAAGCTTTTTTATTGATTCTAGTCTCGAAAATGTACGGTAAGGTATTGTTTTGAACTATTTTTGGCTCAGAATGAATGAATGGTCGTCCCGGTTATTTAAATTTTGTTAACATTTCGAACACGTTTTCGGTTCGTACAGGCGACATACTGTATGGATTTTCCCCATTCCAACGCCAATCTTTTAGTTTTTGGATGGTCTTCAAAGGCTCTTACTGTCGTGACGATCAGAAATTATGAAAAAATTTGAATTTTGGCAGCTCATGCCACTTTAAAAACTACCGGTATCTTCGGCCAAAGGCCCTTCATCCGTCATTCAACACGTCTACACCGCTACAGTGGGTACTTTATTGTCTCAGAGATTTGGTCCGTGTTTTCCTATCACAATAACGTAAAAGGAGTTTAACGTGCAATACAATGTAGGCTGTTTGTGGCAGGAGTAAGAAGTATTGTAAAGTTACGTAAAACGCTATGTTGATGCAATGTACTTGCAACCATTTTCTGATCTCGAAATATCTTTGCAGAATGGTAAGCTCAACGGAGCCATCCAACAACAAAGTTCAAATCCCCAGGGGGGGGGAGCTCCGTGGCTCAGCAGGTAGAGCGTTGGACGCTCAATCCGAACAGCCTTCCACCAATGGGTCGAGGGTTCGAATCCCAAATTGTAAAATGTTCTGACTGGGTTTTCACTCGAACGTCCTATGTGGGATGGTTGGCAGTTACCAACGGAAGGTCGTGGCTGTTTTCCAGAAATGTGTCGTGAAATTTAATAATCAGCAATGCTTGTTAGGCTGTTGTACATATTTTTTCTAAACATTTGATTGTCTATATAAACTGTACACCTATAACTAGATATGGGAGAGGAGGCCGGTTGGCTGAATGGATAAGGCAGCCGGCATTTAGTGCTGGCAATAGGTGACATACTCTGGGACCCGGGTTCGATTCCCGTTTCGCATATCACCCAAAATCGGTAGAAGAATTTCTGCCATTTTTCAAGGAAGTGTAATCCCAAAAAATAACGAGAATACTAGATATAGGCTTCTGTGTGATTCTCGCTCTGGCGAAGATTTTGGTTACTTGGTTTATTTAACACAAAATAAAATAAAATCGATATTGTTTTGAACATATAGTCTTTTTAATTTAACGTTTTCAGTTTTGTCTAAAGTTTGATGGAATGCTGAGTGAATGTACAGTCGCCTTTGGGTGTGGTCGATTGATTTCGAAATCCTGACATTGGCTCTGATTGCATTATCATACCCCTGCGACTATTTATTACCTTTTCCGAGTATGCCCTCTTCCAGTTAAAGTATCAACTAGTGAAAAATATCTAAGAATCCTCAGAAAGGTGTCTTTTTACTTGCTAAGATGTTTACTGATAATTGATCTGTAAAGTCCTTTAAAGTGGCATGAGCTGCCGAAATTCACACTTTTTTCATAATTTCCAATCGTCACGACAGTAAGAGACTTTGAAGGCCATCAAAAAACTAAATGATTGGCGTTGGAATGAGGAAAATCAATACATTATGTGGCCTGTACGAGCCGAAAACGTGCTCAAAAGTAAACAAAATTTAAATAACCGGGACGACTATTCATTCATTTTAAGCCAAAGTTGGTTCAAAACAATACTTTATCGTACATTTTCGAGACTAGAAGCACTAAAAAGCTTCTGAATTATACGTGTTGAGAAAAATAGCCAATAATTTCGACATTCTGTTGTAACGTCGAAATATCAACATTTTCACTTCATAATGTATTCTAGAAGATTCAAAAATAACATTCTTTATTCCACTATGAAAACATTGTCCATTCACAGGAACATCATTATTTTGTAAGTGGTTTTGAAGTGAGCAGTGTAGGAAAACAGCGTGAGCCAAACGACAGGTGAAAAACTGATTTCCATCTATTGCAAAAATGAATTCAAGTGAATGATGAGAAAATGAAGGCCTAACTTCAAGATAAATAGCTTTTCTGTTTAGCCAAGCCTAATCCTGGTGCGTTGATACATGCGAGGCGTGAAAATCCTGATCAAACAATAAAGCCTTTTCCATAGGTGTTGAGAAGCTATATAGAGTTTCTATTAGCCGGCAATTACCATGTTCGAGTTTTTAAATAAAAAAGAATTTTGAAATTTCAAAGATGGGTGAGTATTGAAGAAGAAGGGCGTATAACCCGGGGTGGGTAGGCTGTCAGGGAGACTAATGGGCAATTTTAAAGTGATACAGAAAGATCAGAATGCGTCTCCGCGGGGGAACTAGTTATCCAAGCAACTCAACAACGGATCCTACATACTCTTGGGCTCGGTATCAAATTCAACCTGTGAACTCTTTCCCTCTCTCTCAGCTGGACACGACTTAGGACCCTTTGGGCGCAAATTTACCTGGCAATTTTAAATTATAGGTAGTGACTTTGTATAATGCCCAGTCAATCTTCCCTGACACCCTAACCGATTATTAACCAGTTTACACATATTTGAGTTGTCAGTAACGTAGAAGAGTAATCCTATGCGAATGTCTAAATCATTCAGATTAAAGAAAAGCGAGTACCTGAAAAGATCATTGTTCTTTTGATACACTGGTTATGCCCCGATGGATATAAGCTACCTTACGAAAACAAACTCGCTACAGAATTTAACTTTAACTCTGCTAGTTTAAAGAAAGGACAGAAATGTACAAGGGTTTCATTGTAACTTTATTCTTAGTTAGTTTTGCTTGTTCTCTCTATTGTTACTGACCATTGGTTTTCCGTGCCTCACTGGACATCCATCGATGGGAAAGTTTTACATTTACTTCAAATCCCACAGACTGTAACACCCTCGATATCACGACGGCTGCTTGAATAAGGGAACAAAATAAAGTTTTATTTCGAATTATACCGCTAACTCAATGAACACTTGTATATTCCAGTACTCTTGTGTGTTTGGTGATGGTAGTGTGAAGGAGGGGGGGGGGGGGGGGGGGGGTAGGTTGTCTATAAGCAGATACATACATGAGCAACTAACCTGTTTTCCAATTCAATTTAATTTTTCTAAATTCAGTTAAAACTTCATATACAAATTACACAGATATCCGTAGTTAAGGTTATAGTTTGAAGTCCATTATGTTTGTTGTTGAGCTGATCCTAATCAATCCAAGTGGTATGGTCCTCGGGTGACAGTTAAAAGACTGGGGATTCCTCCGTGTAAAGAAATCTATCAAGGGTATTTAAAAAACGCCAAATAATCGGTACTTAAAGTGGCATGAGCTGCCAAAATGTTGATATTTTGACGTAAAAACAAAGTATTGAAATTATTGGCCATTTTTTTTAAGACGTATAATTTAGATGCTTTTTTTATAGTGCTTCTAGTCTCGAAAATGTACGATAAAGTATTGTTTTCTCCTAACTTTGGCTTAGAATGAATAAATGGTCGTCCCGGTTATTTAAATTTTGTTTAGTTTTCGAACACATTTTCGGTTCGTAGGCCCTACAGGTCATATGCTATATGGATTTTCCTCATGCCAAAGCCAATCATTTAGTTTTTCGGTGGCCTTCAAAGCCTTTTACTGTCGTGAGGATCAGAAATTCTGAAAAAAGTGTGAATTCTGGCAGCTCATGCCACTTTAAAGTAGCATGAACTGCCAAAATTCGGATTCCTTTTTTGTAATTTCCGAACGGCGTGAGCAGTTGAGCATAATTTGAAAAACTAACATATTAATATAAATATATTATATTGATATAAAAACTATCGGTAAAGCCATTCCAGAAGAGAACGTGAGCTAAAAATAGAAAAAATCAAATAGCCGGGAGTACATTTTCGACTCCTTGCTGTTTATAAAAAACTACCTACAGTTATATATCCAACTTTGATATATGAGGAAAGTTTCTTTTTCACACTTCTTGACAAAACATGACTAACAATTAGCTGAATCTGTTGCAAAGATTGATTGATTGATTGGTGTTTTACGCGCTCAAGATTATTTCATTATATGGCGGAGTTGCCAGATTTATTGTGGGAGGAAACCAGGCTCTATCCTCGCAGAAAACCCACGACCTTCCGTTGTTAACTGGCAACCATCCCACATAGGCTGTTTCAAAGAAATTTGCCCTATATCCGGCAGCTCATGCCACTTTAAGGTATACGATCGTATGTCTGTCTCGGGAACTATAGGAACGGAATTGTTTAAAGTGGCATGAGCTGTCAAACTTCACACTTTTTTCATAATTTCTGATCGTCACGACAGTAAGAGGCCCTGAAGGCCATCGAAAAACTTAATGATTGGCGTTGGAATGAGGAAAATCCATACAGTATGTGGCATGTACGAACCGAAAACGTGTTCGAAAAGTAAACAAAATTTAAATAACCGGGACGACCATTCATTCATTCCAAGCCAAATTCATTCTTAGTTCAAAACAATACTTTATCGTACATGTTCGAGACTAGAAGCACTAAAAAGCTTCTGAATTATACGTCTTGAGAAAAATAGCCAATAATTTCAACATTCAGTTTTAAAGTCAAAATATCAACATTTTGGCAGCTCATGCCCCTTTAACGAATATAAGCACAAACGGAGACTCAGAAAACTGAAGTCATATTTTAATTATACTGTATGTATATTTCAGCAGATTTACCTATGTCCATTTTACTCCACGTGCCAAAATATTTAGCTTTCTCTGTTAAGTAGTGACCAATAAAATGTAATTGATGTATCTTGTTTTTGGTTCATTATCTCGCGCCCCCTTAGTTACAGGAAATAGAGCAAGAGAACAAAAAGATTATTATAAATTGCGAAAATATTTATATAACATTAGGTGAAGTTTTGTCAAGAGCATATATATATATTAACATATGTGCTAAGCTATAATTTCTCAGTTGTTAATAGATGACAATACCTTTTGATGGCAGCCAAACGGTTACAGAGGTTTTATTTTAGCGTGGAGACCAGTTTACATACATTTTAGCTGTATGCTGAATTATAAGTGTATCTCTGTCTTCATAAATGTTCGGGTTTTTTTTAAAATGCGCATAAAAACTTTAGTGGCATAAAAATAGCAATCTGTACGAACAAGGCTTTGTATCTAGTTTTTGAGGTTTTTTTTAAAGTTGCGTCATTTTTCAACTGAAACTTGATAAACTTTGCTAAAGATGAAATTTTCATTTTTTCGTCTTGATAAGAATCCAGAACACTACAAACCTGGAAATACATCTGCCATTTTTTACAACTAAATAACGCTATAGTTTGATTTGAACATTTTATCAATGAAAAATGTTTGCTTCCCAGTCAAGAGTGACTCAACGAGGCCTTGTACGAGATAGCCATCAAGCACTATTATACACTATGTCATTTTGGCTTTGTCGATATTCGCGCTATTAAGTCTTTGGTACAACGGGTTGAGAAACGTTAGAACAAAAATTGTAGTGTTTTGCAAATTTTAGAATTGGTCATGCGTCAAAAATTAGTAGTGATTGACCAATGAAATTGCATTCTTGTGTGGAAGATCCTGTTTTTAATGATATAGGTGACCTGACATACGCGTTTTTGCAAAGAACAGTTTAATGGAGAAGAATGGTATCGTCTGATCGAATCTCCTCTCATCTTATCTCTTATTCTTTAATATTCCTTAATTGTTCTGGGTAGTTCGCTGCTCTATTAGGAGGTCTGTGACAAAACGTAATTTCTAGTGACCTGCGAAAACTTAATACCTATGGGAAATCGGGAAGGCTGTTCGAGACAGACCTAAAACCCTGCAATTAACTATATTTGATTTCCATCCCGGGTAAAATATGGCCTGTGTAAGGCCTATTAGAAGAACACCTCCTAATTGTAGAAAATCTGGGCATGGTTATCCGATACTCGTATAAACCGCTCGACTTGCGTGACATCTTCAACAGCGGAATCCGATTCTCCGACTTGGAGAAGGACGTGCGTTTTGTGTACGAACCCTTGTCTTTGCCCCGTCGAGAGAGGTGGTCTCTTTACGGCGTTATTCATGGTGTCACAGTGTGTCAAGTATGTCCACAGATATCCCGCCCCCCTCTCTCTATTAGACCCTTTAGACACGCGTTATGATAACACTCAGCTCACAATACCTCAGATTTCGTGCAATTAGCTATGTCTTTTCTTATTCTCGTGTTTTTCTTGTATGAAATCGGCCTTTATTTGACTAAGAGAACCCCCAATGAAGTACAGAACACCCATCGCGAAGGAAGACATATTATACCCCGTCAAGTAAAATAACTATAAAACAAACGTAAGACGAACAACCTTGGGTAATATTTTCCAGTATGCATCTGGTGTGCCTACATGTAGTTTATAAAACCTAAAAGAAAGTTAAATTTCGGCCCAGCACATACAAAAGTCAATGCTACATTTACGGCTCTACGAGGGTTACGAAGTTAATTAGCTCAGTGATTTATGACGTCAAACACGACCCCCGTTCTCACTCGGAACATCCTTCGGCTATCTTCGCTCGCTACCGGTCGGCTTTGACACGCCTCGGACAGTCTGGGCTTTTTATACGGTAAATCACCGTATTTTGGGGCTGAAAAAAAATGGCGTCGAAAGTAAATATCAAAATGTTTTACTACAGACGAAACAAGAAAATAAAAATAATTATAAATTTATTAAATGCTAATATCATTTAGAAAGGTATTTGTTTATATATTATATTTAGCCCGGTAAAGCACATGTTGTGTAACGCAAAGAAGAGACGCAGTTTCGGTACATTCCAGGAATTCTCCAATACTTCAATTATAAAACTGATCGCACCTGAAAGTTAACAAACAGAGTATTTCGGTCCCTTACATTATCGCGAGGACAATGTCGATGGGCCCTGAAGAGGATATGGAAATTGTACGTTACACGGCTACCTTTTTGGTCGCCACATTCAAAATGACCTGCAGTCTATCAGAGGGTATTTCACGCACGTAAATCCCCGAAGTTATCAGAGTGCCCCCGTTCTGTGATTCGGAACGAAATCGGCTTTGTTCGCTACCGGTCGGATTTAACATGCCTCGGACATAGTTGGAATAAACGGCTGTCTTCGTTCGCTACCGCTCCGCTTTGACATACCTCGGACAGTCTGCCCTTTTTATGCGGTACATCACCGTATTTTTATTTGTATATTTATATATATAACTTGCTATTTAGCTCGCCAAACCACAAGTTGTGTAACACAGCCAAAGACAGACCCAGTTTCAGATTCCTCGAATGCTTCAATTATAACTGACCGTAATTGAAAGCTTACAAACAGAGTAAGAAATGTTTTAAACTCCCTTTGAACGTGGGTTCCATACCAATAAGAAAAAATGAAGGCATCCTCACGTAGTTAGGTTTTTGTGAACAACAATAGCTTTCGACACCTATTCCGGATTCTTCTTGACGAAGACTTCGGTATAGGTGTCGAAAACTCGTGTTGTTCACAAACAACTAACTACGTGGTGATGCCCTAATTTGTCTCATTAACAAACAGAGTGTTTGGTTTGTTTACGTCATCAGAGGAACTCGTTTTGTTGGGTCCTCAAGAGGATATGGAAACTGTTCGTTTCATGGATATCTTTTTGGTCGCCACATTCAACATGGTCTGTCGTCCGTCAGAGGATATTTCACTTAAGTCAATCCCCGAGTGCCGTTGTGTGCGTCCTCGTGTGTGTGTTTGTTCATCAAAGGTCATGTATACGGTCACTTTTGACGAATTTTGAAGAGCAGTTACGGGAAATATACATAGTTTTCCCTCACTCTTTTTTTACTACCAGCTAGGGAAAAAGCGCGAATTTTTGTCCTTTCAACTTGTGTTTTACAAACATACATTTGATCCAGAGGTCATCTTAAACAGCGCCGGTGACCTCTCTTCCTAGTATGAGCTATTATGGGATGCATAAGAAAAGAAAGATGGCGAACGTTTTAGACGCGACAACAGTACTCGGTGGAGCAAAAGTTAAAGTCTCCGAGGAACTTCATATAGATGGAAATGAGACAAGGAGCCTTTTTGGGACGATTTGAGTCGAAAAGGAGATTATAGTCGTACCGGGTAAAGCTTTAATAAGAACCAAACATTCTTTGAACTGCGATTACTGGGGTGTCAAGTGGAGAATGAATTTATCCTCTGATTTGAAATTGCACAACCGTTGGAAATTTCAAAATCTACTGCACACAAACGTCTAATGATGTAGTATAGGCAGACCAACTGTGGCCAGTGCCTTGAATACGGTGAAATGGGACGTTCCACACTTACCCATTTATAGACTTTTGATGTTACTATAGACCTTTGCATGATGAGAATTTCTCTGAAATACTACAGCGCTTCGATCACTCATCAACTAGTAACGGAGCTAAATAATTGATTATTTCAGCTGACGTCATGGCACCAATCTTAGACCGGACAAGCCCAGCTTCCATTTAGACATCAGCTATATTCATTTGGGCTCCCGTTTATTCGCATAAATTCAAGGTTTATTCGCATTACTCAGACATAAATTATTATTATTCGTTCAGACATAAATTTGTCAAAATATCGGTTTTCTTTTCTTAAATCTGTTGTAAAAATGTCACAAAAGACCGAGCTTTGTCCGGTTTAACACATATTGTACACCAAATTGTGACGTCGCTAAATTACGTCGTTTGCAAGTAAATGGCAAATCACCTATTCTTGAGCGGAAAGGGTTTTTTTTTTGGCGAATAAGTTTTAAAAGTGAGAAAAGTACGAGTCAGAATGTGAATTTCTTCCTGTGTATTATTCATATTAAATACTTCTATTTGGTTGCCGGTGTTTTAATTGTGTAGGTATTCCGGCCTTACAACATCATATTAAATTCTCATAACTATACCCGTTGGACGCTCAATCCGAGCAGCCTTCCACCAATGGGTCGCGGGTTCGAATCCCACTCAGTCCAAAAAATTGGAAAATTTTCTGACTGGGTTTTCACTCAAACGACCTATGTGGGATGGTTGCCAGTTACCAACGAAAGGTCGTGGGTTTCCTCCGGGCATAGAGCCCGCTTTCCTCCCACAATAAAACTGGCAACGCCGCCATATAAGTGAAATAATCTTGAGCGCGGCCTAAAACACCAAACAATCAATCAATCATAACTACACGAGTCTCCCGGCATGCATCTACGTAACGACAGCCTCCATAAAACGAATTTTGCCACCTTAAAAAATATTGATGTCACCCACCTTCAAACTTCAAGGCATATTTTCTCCAAATAGATGGGGACAAAATCTTATACGATTTTCAACATTGACCGACCGTTGAATTCTTACCTCGTGTTAAAAGAAAAAAAAACATGAAAAACAACACATTTCATAGAAAATTCGTATTCTACGCAGACACAACTTTTCATTTCCGGTAAGATGTATTATCTGGAACTGAAGATTTCATTAAACGGACTTAATGATTAATTAATAAACATAGGAAATTCTTTAAAACGATTGATTTACATATATACACTCATTATAAGCAATATAGAATATTTTAAGTTTGTTTATCAGCAATGCAAACTTCCGTCTTTTTAATTCGTTTCTTTTTTTATGTTTTGATCAGGCAAAGGCAATTTTGTGATAACACAGTTCAAACGTGGGACACGAGGTGTGCTAAATGCAAACACAACATTCTGACTAATTTATGCGACTTTTTACCTTTTCTGAATACAAATTATTATGTTTAAGAAATCTTTATATCAACAATGATTCAGTTTTTCTTTCAACGCGGTAGGTCTGTGTGAAAACCAAACATGAAATTCTTAGAGTGTGTGAGAATAACGAGTTGACGGGTGTCATATCTAACAGGCTTCGGTAAAGATAAAAATCTCTGCTTCTTTTTCTGTTTGTATTAACATAACTGTACGTTTATGCAGCGACACCTAACGTGTTTATATGTACACCCTTAAGTGGAATGATTCTCACGTGCGATTCACACATGCTGGCCAGTGCAGGTCAAACTGGTTGGTTAAATACTGATATTTTTTTTAACATTTATAATATTGACAAACTTCCCATGCATATTCCTCCAATCCGAGACTCCATCAACTGATAAAATACTTCGCGCATGGTTTAGACTAGTTTGTGTCTTTTAGAAAGTGAGTATAACAGTATTTTCGTTATTTTTGAGGATTGCACTTTCTTGAAATATGGCTGAAAATTCTACTACAGATTTTAGGTGACGCCCGAAACTGGAATCGAAATCGGATCCAAGAGTCTGGCACCTATCGCCAGCACTAAATGCCGGCTGTCTTTTTCCATTCAGCCAAACGGCCTCCTATGTTCGATTCACGTTTAGAGCGTCACTCAAAAGTGGTAGAAGAATTTCTGCCATTTTTTTAAGGAAGTGTTATCCCACAACTAACGACAGTACATGGTTTAGACATAGCAGTCGATGCATATCATAAACTAAATTTATTTGTTCATGTTTCTTTTTTTTAAATGTTGAAATTTGTACATCAACTTATAAAATTACTTTGTTTCGTTGAGGACGAGAGTCTTGTATTGCATTGATCGATGTGTCGTTATTACATCTTTTTGGTGCCAAGTGTAACAGATTTGTCTTGGTTGTCAGTTCTATCAATGGATATTCGATTATTTGAGAAAAAGATCCAATTCCGAATATTAAAATGTAGTTTTAAGTCCGGGTTAAAGTGACATGAGCTGCCAAAATGTTGATATTTTTACGTTAAAACAGAATGTTGAGATTATTGGCTATTTTTCTCATGAAGTATAATTCAGAAGCTTTTAGTGCTTCTAGTCTCGAGAATGAACGATACATTTTTGATTTGAACTAACTTATACTTAGAATGAATGAATGGTCGTCCCGGTTATTTAAATTTTGTTTACATTTCGAACACGTTTTCGGTTCGTACAGGCCACATACTGTATAGATTTTTTCGATGGCCGTCAAAGTCTCTTACTGTTGTGACGATCAGAAATTATGAAAAAAGTGTGAATTTTGGCAGCTCATGCAACTTTAAACATTTTGTTTACTTTGCACTTGTCGCTTTTCAATTAGTGCCACCCAGGAGTAAGGTATATATATTCTTGTAGACAGCAATTATTACCAAGTAATTAATAATTAACGCTATGAGTGTAAACTCAACCTTGAGAAAACATGGAATTTTAATTAGATGTAATTAATTTTAAACTGATAACTATCAAGCCTCTAATCCAGGTGCACTTGAATTTCTCGAAGCAAAACCGGAGCAAATTAATTATATTTGGGTCCCATGTCTATCAGATTGATATCAACGACAATTCCGTCGATGGCGTTGTTAAAATTATTGGCGTTTGTGGCGGTGTTTTCCAGCCCAGACATAGGGCTGATTTTCACCATAACTGCACAGCAAAATTGTACTGAATAGTGTAAACCCATTTTATATAACTGAACACTGGATTCCAAAAATCTTAAACTAATTCTATTTTTTTTAAAAAGTGTTTCAATATCCTTGCCCTGGTGATATATAAATACGAGGATATAAGGAAATCTTCACAATAACTATAAATTAGCTTATTTACAAAATAACAATTTTCTGTTGAAAGTAATCTGGTAGTTTTTTCTTTTTGGTGTGTGTGTTCTTTTTATGCAACAAAAACACTAAAATGCACTAATTCAACCCAATTATTTGAATTTCGTCCTTTTTTATAGCACACATTTTCGGCTCGCGTGGGTTACTGATTTTAGCGTAAACTTTAGCAGCTTCTGAAGCTTTTAAATAAACAAACAAACTTTTTGGGTGATTTACCCAAGAAATCGACACACGATTGAAGATTGTTATCGACAAATTAAATAAAGTACAATTATGCATAAGCTTACTTCTGAACAAGGGGGCATTAATTCGACGGTATCGATCAAATATATCGGAATTCTTGTCAGTTGTTTTTCTTACATCAAAAAGTGGGTACTATGTTAATCTTACTGCTCGTAAATATCATATAAGCTGCGTAAATTCAGACTTTATCAATTCTGCTGACCGATTAGATATTGAGCGGATTTTGAAGTTCACGAAAAAAATAGTGATCGACGTTAAAATAAGGAAATGCATGCAGTCTGTGGCCTGCCGAAAAAGTGTTGGAAAAATAAACAAAAGTTAAATGAGCAAATCAAATCCAATCAAATTTTATTTAAAGACGGGCATTACAAACAGTAGAACATTAGCCTGAAGACCACTTTTGTCGACAAAAGGTTTAAAAGAAAGAGATTAAATGTATGTCTTTGAGATTGTATATATGTACAGATTGTGTTAGTAAACTATTGTGCAATTAACGAGCAAACGTTAAAGAGGCATGAGCTGCCAAAATTCAAACCTTTTCATAATTTCTGATCGTCACGACAGTGAAAGGCTGTAAAGACCATTGAAAAACTAAATGATTGGCGTTGGAATGAGGAAAATCCATACAGTATGTGGCCGGTACGAACCGAAAAGGTGTTCGAAAAGTAAACAAAATTTAAATAACCGGGACGACCATTCATTCATTCTAAGCCAAAGTTAGTTCAAAACCATACTTTATCGTACATTTTCGAGACTAGAAGCACTAAAAAGCTTTTGAATTATATGTCTCGAGAAAAATAGCCAATAATTTCAACATTCTGTTTCAACGTCAACATATCAACAATTTGGCAGCTCATGCCACTTTTATTCATTTCAGGCCTAAGTTAGTTCAAAACACCCAATTAACGGGCGTTTCCCAGAACAATATCACTACAAAGCTTCTTTATTATTATACTTCTTCAGAAAATAGACGATAATTTCAAAATTTTGTTCAAAGGTAAAATATCCACATTTTGGCAGCTTTTCCGCATCGTCAATAAAGTTCTGTTTGACCGGAAATATTTGTAGGATAAAAATATGATTTTTTTTTATCTTTTTTTGGTAACTTTCTTTTCTTCGATCATTTCTTGTGCCTTTTGAGTTGCAAATTTACCATTGACATGGTTGACCGGAAGTATAGGGTCGGGATGCCACCGGAGTCGTTAGAGGGTCATAAAAGAATGAACGACCGGCTAATGGGACAGTGTTTAATCCATCTTTTATTGTGTGTGTTTACTTTTAGAACACACTACGAAAAAGACTTAAATTCAATCCCAGGTGTGTAAGACAAAGTCAGAGAATTTTCCGAAACGAAAAGTTTGTCCATTGTTAGTGACAGGGGTATTTTGGATGAAATCAGATACAAATTCGAAACATAGCCTATAGAAATGAACAGCTTGTCAACAGTCGTGTTTAACTTGATGTCCTTTAAGAGGTGATCCGAACGGATAAAGAGTTATTTTGTGGTTAAATCCCGCGAAATAGCTACTTGAACACGTGTATGGCCCTAGGCTATCTGTACAGCTTCTAAACACTGTGTACAACTCGGAGGGGGGTATAGGTGTGGGTTCAGGTGTTGTACTTGTCACACAATGACGACTATTTGGTATGTGAAACCACAAGTTGATAAAACAAATACTTCAATGTGGAACCCATCATTATATTCTTAAAGGTTTGCAGATTGAAAATTAGAACTGAACACGTGCAACTAAAATCTTGGCTCGATTTTCAGCAAATTATTATAGCTATTAGATGGGCTGTTTTGTTGGTAAGTTTTCTTAATGCAGTACTTCATGGTACGAGTACGAAGTACGAAATGTGCCATCATCGGCTCAAAGTGATTTAGCGATAAGTTTATATCGTTTGGTAAACAAACTGTTCGGTATATCTTGTATATATTTAAAGTGGCATGAGCTGCCAAAATTCACACTTTTTTCACAATTTCTGATCGCCAGGACAGTAAGAGGCTTTGAAGGCCATCGGAAATCTAGATGATTAGCGTTGGAATGAGGGCAATCCATACAGTATGTGGCCTATACGAACCGGAATAGTGTTCGAAAAGTAAACAAAATTTAAATAGACGGGACGACCATTCAATCATTCTAAACCAAAGTTAGTTCAAAACAACGTTTTATCATACATTCTCGAGACTAGAAGCACTAAAAAGCTTCTGAATTATACATCTGGAGAAAAATAGCCGATAATTTCAGCATTCTGTTTCAAGGTCAAAATATCAACATTTTGGCAGCTCATGCCACTTTAATGATGCAAGAGCAGACGAAAAATGGGTACTTTTTGAAAAGCTCACATTGCCAAGACAAGCACTGAAGTACATTAACAATATGATTGATGTAGAAAAATATCGGTATAGCTAGTAATCCGTACGAGGCAAATATGTGTAACAAATGACGGACAAAATTTCAGAATTCGGGATGTAGGAGTATATTATAGTATTGTAATGTTGTTCCTAAAAACATAACCTTAACAGCACATGTCTAAGATTGGTATCAGCGGAAACACCTTATTTCTAGTTTTTGATACACATTGCGAAAAATGAAATGATTTTCTTTCGACGAATGTTTTCGCCATATTGAGCACCTAATATGCCACTTAAACAATTATTGGGTGATAGGAATTATATCTAATTTCAAACTGTTTCGTGGGTGACCTAATAGAGCGTCGGACAGCAAACCAAACACCCCTCCCTTCATGTGTCACGGGCTCGAATATTATTCAAATTTTCTTAATAAGGTTCAAATGAAGATGAATGTTGGGTGCATCTAGGTAAAAGGGAAAGTCGTGTGCGTGCGCGTGTGTTTGTATTGGTGTACTTTCGAGGACTCAACATTGATCGCACACCAAACATTCGAGGACCTGTAAGTCAAATGAGGACTTAAACTCGAGTCCTCGGACGTTTTTTGTTCCAATCGATTGCGTTAGCCCCAACTGTCGGTTTTATCACGTCCTCGGTATGTCCTCGGTTTGGGGGGTATTTAAGGTTTCTCTCTTACACGAGTGCGAGGCTCGGCCTCCAACACACACATTTCATGTGAAGCGCCACATAGTGTTCACACTCTGCATATGAAGGGGAGATAAGTCATACATTGGAGCGCTGTACGCAGATGTTTTTTAGGCGGCAAGGTGTGATTGAGACTGCACTACACGGTAGACTATCTATTCTACGTAAGTTCACTGGGAAAATATTTAATTTGTCCGACACTATCGTGGCAACGTTATCATTTCTATCATGACAATAGGCCATTTAATTATATTTATATTGAATTATGAATGGGCTGCACACACCGCTCGCTGGATTTTGCCAACAACAACGTTGGCTTTTAATTAGCATGGCCGGACAGTCGTGAGCCACTTTTTAACCAAAAATATATTCACTTAGTATAGACTGCTGGTAATTTTTATTCAAAACCGTGCAAACTATTGACTAGGCCGTCAGTCTTAAAAAGATACAAACAAAAATGTTCAAAAACTTGATTGATTAAACCACGTACGAGTGAAACGAAAGTAACCGTGTGTTGGCACAGTATTAACAATGGCATGACTTTGGCGGACAGTCGTGAGACAAATCGACGAATTATTAGTAAAATTTGTGAAATTATGATATCAATAAATGGCTTTAAAGTGTTAGAAAAGTATTAGGTTTTAAAATTATTCAAACAGTTTTCAAATTTCTGTAAAAATAATCCAAATACAACATAAAAGGATGTGATCTGATCACAAACCAAATCAATTTTTCTTTGAGTAAGGGATCAGTCATTATTCCCTTCAACTCTATGTGAGAATTGGTCATACTTTTTCCACTGAAACGCAACAATGGCTGCTTCCTCAACTACCTCAACTTGCTCAAGCTAGAAATATTTTGCCGTCACCAAACGTTCGTTTTCTGCCGAACTGATGGCATACAGGCAGAAAATGTTAACAGTTTTGAATTAGTGACAAACATCTGTTATTGTTTTGTTATTTCCCAAGAATAACTTATCAACCTGCACCTGTAAAAAAAAAGGTGAAAGACGGGTAACTGAAAAGTCATTGAAAATGGCGCTCATTTAGGGACACTTTTAGGACGCTCACGTGCAGCCTGTGGACTTGACTACACGGTTTTTACGAAAAATAAACCAAACGCTAGATGAATTTTTTATACTTTTATTTGCAGAATGAGGCGATCACAGAGAAAAAAGGGTTATCACCCGACCAACTGCCATGCATACGATAAAGCAGATTTTGAAGTTTTTTATGTTGATCAAACCACAGGTAATGGAGCCAAACGCCATTTTAAAGACTTAAGTGGCATGTACATGTACAGGCCACATACTGAATGGATTTTCCTCATTCCAACGCCAATCATTTATTTTTTTGATGGCCTTCAAAGCCTCTTACTGTCGTGACGATCAGAAATCATGAAAAAAGTATGAATTTTGGCAGGTCATGCCACTTTAAACTTTTAAGCTATTTTTCTCACTTTGAAACCTGGCATCGCCGCCATAGAGGTGAAGCACCAATCAATCAATCAATCAATCAATCAAAAAGAGCATGGTTTTATCCCTACACAGGACGAGGTGTAAAAACCCTTAAAAACATCCACAAAGGAGACTTTGTCCTGTTTTACGAAGGAAAACTGTTATCTGCTTGTGCTGGAGATGATACATACGTGTTCGAATTTTCCATTGAAGGAAAAACTTACTGGTTAGTTGAATTCATCTATTTTTATATACTTATAAGTGGATCGTATCCATCACTAACCTAAATATAAAATAATGTTTAAGTTAATTTTGTTGTTTATCTCCTCAAAAATATTATACTCTGGGTTCGTTTTGTACTGCCTGATGCCAATGGCCTCTGGGAGATCCCAGTTCCCATCAAGTAGAAGATATTTAAAATGAAAGGAAATCCAGCCAAACCAATGAATGGTCTGTCGAGAAAATTAATTCCATCGATGTCTGGAGATTTTAAATATTTTTTAAAACCTACTTATGTTAATAAGAGCGAATCAAGAGAATCCATGTTGATTTCAACAGGACTAGATTTATCTGGAGTCTAAGACATATAGAATTTTGTTTACTTACTATGTTCACAGGCTACTGCCTAATTTTTCATTACAAGAGTTTGCATTCTAATCTAATATCTTGTCAAATTTTAAACAAATGGCTGTAGTATAGATAATGATTTTGTCAAAATTAATTTTGTAAAAAGGGTCTTTGAAATGATTATAATTACTTTTTGGTGGATTACAAAAATAAATAAAAATAGATATATATAATAACAAAATTAAGGGTTCATCCCTGATTTCTGTTGATTTTAGATGTACGACATGATTTTTTTCTGAGATGTTTTGTCTGGCTCATAATATTTGTTATCAGGATTGATGCCACCGAGGAGGATGGAAGTCTGGGGAGGTTGTTGAACGATGATACGGCTCCTAATCTAAAACCCAAGGCTTTTCTCCACAATGGTCAACCCACTATCGGGTTTTTTGCCTTGAGAAACATATTTTCGGGAGAAGAGCTGCGCTATTTCTATGGCCGAGGTCAACATTATCCTTGGAGAATTCAGGTACATACCTTATATTTGCCCAAATTTAAACACGTATGACACTTTGTATTTCAGACTAAATGTACTTTTGAAAATAGTACAAGCTATATACATACGAGTGTTGATCATTTGAGCAGATGATCATTTAAGAAAACAAAAATTCATCTAGAAAAATACAATAATGAACTTTTCCAGTTTTACCATAGCTTACCACATGTACAAAGTGCTTCAATGACCCCATATTTTGCCTCTCCATACTAACTATTTTTTCAGCAACTGTAATTTTATCCCACTTCAGTAATGTTCTCCTTTCTTAAATAATATCGCATGGATATTCCCGTATTACAATCAATCTATAACACTAGTCAATGTGGTTTATCAGGAGAAATATCACTAGACCAAAACGGTAAGACAGTATAACACAGAGGTTCTTGGAAACAAGAATTACTAACATTTGTATAATGAAATATATATTTCATTTTAACCAATTTGTTATGGAAAATGGAATTTAAATTAATTATTGTGCATTTAAAAAAACACATCCAGTATTATATGCATTTATTTTATTACAAATCATTTCAGAAGTCCTCTGTGGGAAATGGTAAAGTATATTATTTAAGTATTGAAGTTCCCAGGTTATTTGGCTGACAGCTACAGGCTGGAAACTTATTGTTATTGTATGAATTTTTATTCTTATTGTTTTCTTTCTGACTGGGTTTTCACTCGAACGACCTATATGGGATGGTTGCCAGTTACCACCGAAAGGTCGTGGGTTTCCTCCGAGCATACAGCCCAGTTTTCTCCCACAATAAAACTGGCAACGCCGCCATATAAGTAAAATAACCTTCAGCGCAGCGTAAAACATTACCATGACAATCAATAATTGTTTTTCTTACCACCCTTTTCACAGGTTTTACATTACGCTTAATGAAGGAAAATAGGTCTCTGTCGCCTTTCCATCATTTTTTGATTGAACCATTGTTTTAGTCACCATACTGTAGGATGCCAAAATAAATCTCTAAGTTTTGAACATCGTTCCGGTTGGCTGAATGGATAAGGCAGCCGGCATTTAGTGCTAACGATAGGTGCCATACTCTGGGACCTGGGTCGATTCCCGTTTCGGACGTCACCCAAAAATCGGTAAAGGAATTTCTACCATATGTTCAAGAAAGTGTAATCCCAAAATAACGAGAATAAAGTTTTGAATAGTACAACCAATCAAGCCTTGATTTTGCAACAATACTAAAATCGCCCTTCAAGTGGTACGTTCTGTTAATTTTTCCTAAAAAATATTTTCAATATCATGGATTGAATTTTTTTCTCTCCTTGAAATTGGGTTCAAATTAAGATCTGCAAAACAAAGTAAATTTTGTGCATTCAAACTCTGTTATTCACTCAACTCTCAAAATATCAAGGTATTGTGTCTTGCCAGGTTACGATGACAACCATGTTACTTTTTTCACTTTAAAACATTTTTCTTGTGACGTTTCTCCAAAACCACCACAACCAGCATCATTATACATCCTCCTTTTCAATTTTGTCTAAAAGACTTTGGCTTTGTTCAATTGTAGTTGAGTTCATAATTGTTATCCTTCTCCATTTGGATTAGTTTGCTTTTCCTACTCTGTTTTATTATTTGATACTAAAATGTTCTCATATTCATAGTTTTTTGGATCCCAGATCAGTTAAATTCAATATTAGGTAAGTTTCATGATGATCGTTCCTTGTGATCCAAATAAAATATTTGCAGTGTATTTAGCTACATTCAGGAATGATGAAACTGTACTGAAGAAAATATCTCCAGGTATTAAAGCAAAAATGGACTCACACCTACATGTATATACAAGGATGACTTGTTTTTCTTGAGCATTTTATTGTCATTAAAATCAACTACTGTAGATGATGGGAAGAGTTCAATTGTTTTCAGATCCCTCTTGGTCAGAGCCTCCAGTAGTGCCCAAGACCATTAGAATTAAGGAGGTTGTAGGTGAGTTCTACATGTACATGTATCTCTGTTTCATGTTACAATTGGAGTTTATTAGTTAATGCAGTTGTGGAAACTATTAATTGGACATCACAGCAGGATACAGCATCATTTGGTTATAAAGCATGTAAAATTGCAATGTTATGAATGTTTTTATTAACAAAAGACTCCAGAAGTTAGTTATTAACAAAAGACTCCAGAAGTTAGACACCAAATTGACACAATCACAACATTTTTTTAGCAGAATAACTAAAGATACACATAAATTGTACATACAGCAAGCATGACCAAAGAGCATGTTCGTATTGAAAATTGTTTCAATACAAGTAGAACTTTAATTGTTAAATAGTGTGTTGTGTGTACAGGGCGCAATCGGTTGATTTGGTTATTGTTGTAGGTAAGAAACTTTTAAATGAAAGTATTTTCTTTTGTAAATAGATGGAGCTGCCAAAGATGATGGTCAAGGAGAGTCTGATACAAATCATGAGGTAAGCAATAGCTGTTTGAATTTTTTTTAATTTATTGAGTTAATCTCTTTTTTGACTCTCGAAAAAAGTAGCCTAAAAACATTTCTTGACAAAATTTTCAATGAGAATGAGAAGTTACTAAGACTTCATTTTACACCTACATTAAATTGATGGTTGTAAACAGAAGTAACTAAGACTTCATTTTACACCTACATTAAACTGGTGGCTGTAAAGAGAAGTTACTAAGACTTCATTTTACACCTACATTAAACTGATGGCTGTAAATAAAAGTTATAATGACTTCATTTTACACTACATTAAACTGATGGCTGTAAAGAGAAGTTATAATGACTTCATTTTACACCTACATTAAACTGGTGGCTGTATAGAGAAGTTACTAAGACTTCATTTTACACCTACATTAAACTGATGGCTGTAAAGAGAAGTTACTAAGACTTCATTTTACACCTACAGTAAACTGATGGCTGTATAGAGAAGTTACTAAGACTTCATTTTACACCTACATTAAACTGATGGTTGTAAAGAGAAGTTACTAAGACTTCATTTTACACCTACAGTAAACTGGTGGCTGTAAAGAGAAGTTACTAAGACTTCATTTTACACCTACAATAAACTGATGGTTGTAAAGAGAAGTTACTAAGACTTCATTTTACACCTACAGTAAACTAATGGCTGTAAAGAGAAGTTACTAAGACTTCATTTTACACCTACATTAAACTGATGGCTGTAAAGAGAAGTTATAATGACTTCATTTTACACCTACATTAAACTGGGGGATGTATAGACAAGTTATAATGACTTCATTTTACACCTACATTAAACTAATGGCTGTAAAGAAAAGTTACTAAGACTTCATTTTACACCTACATTAAACTAATGGCTGTAAATAAAAGTTATAATGACTTCATTTTACACCTACATTAAAAATGGCTGTAAAGAGAAGTTATTAAGACTTCATTTTACACCTACATTAAACTGATGGCTGTAAAGAGAAGTTATAATGGCTTCATTTTACACCTACATTAAACTAGTGGCTGTATAGAGAAGTTATAATGACTTCATTTTACACCTACATTAAACTAATGGCTGTAAAGAGAAGTTATAATGACTTCATTTTACACCTACATTAAACTAATGGCTGTAAAGAGAAGTTACTAAGACTTCATTTTACACCTACATTACACTGGTGGCTGTAAAGAGAAGTAACAAATACTTCATTTTACACCTACATTAAACTGGTGTCTGTAAAGAGAAGTTACTAAGACTTCATTTTACACCTACAGTAAACTGGTGGCTGTAAAGAAAAGTTACTAAGACTTCATTTTACACCTACAATAAACTGATGGTTGTAAACTGAAGTTACTAAGACTTCATTTTACACCTACAATAAACTGATGGTTGTAAAGAGAAGTTACTAAGACTTCATTTTACACCCACAATAAACTGATATCTGTAAAGAGAAGTAACAAAGACTTCATTTTACACCTACAATAAACTGATGGTTGTAAAGAGAAGTTACTAAGACTTCATTTTACACCTACAATAAACTGATGGTTGTAAACAGAAGTTACTAAGACTTCATTTTACACCTACATTAAACTGATGGCTGTATAGAGAAGTTACTAAGACTTCATTTTACACCTACAATAAACTGATGGTTGTAAACAGAAGTTACTAAGACTTCATTTTACACCTACATTAAACTGATGGCTGTATAGAGAAGTTACTAAGACTTCATTTTACACCTACAATAAACTGATGGTTGTAAACAGAAGTTACTAAGACTTCATTTTACACCTACATTAAACTGATGACTGTAAAGAGAAGTTACTAAGACTTCATTTTACACCTACAATAAACTGATTGCTGTAAAGAGAAGTTACTAAGACTTCATTTTACACCTACATTAAACTGATGGTTGTAAACAGAAGTTACTAAGACTTCATTTTACACCTACAATAAACTGATGGTTGTAAACAGAAGTTACTAAGACTTCATTTTACACCTACATTAAACTGATGGCTGTAAAGAGAAGTTACTAAGACTTCATTTTACACCTACAATAAACTGGTGGCTGTATAGAGAAGTTACTAAGACTTCATTTTACACTACATTAAACTGATGGCTGTAAAGACATGTAACAAAGACTTCATTTTACACCTACATTAAACTGGTGGATGTATAGAGAAGTTATAATGACTTCATTTTACACCTACATTAAACTAATGGCTGTAAAGAGAAGTTACTAAGACTTCATTTTACACCTACATTAAACTAATGGCTGTAAAGAGAAGTTATAATGACTTCATTTTACACCTACATTAAACTGATGGTTGTAAAGAGAAGTTATAATGACTTCATTTTACACCTACATTAAACTGATGGCTGTAATAACTATGTTTTCCAGGAGGTAACAAGAGATGTTTCAGATGTAATAGCATCCGCTAATAATGTACTCAGCCGTGATGCTCCTGGGGACGGAACAATGCAGCCTAATCCAGAAATTATTGAAGACTCCTGTGACTCCACAGTTTCAGAAATTGTTCCTTATTATGGTGTAAGTTATCTTTAATTGTTTTGCTTAACCTTTTTTTGAAAAATTAAATAATTGGAATGTTTAATGTGAATTTATTTCAATCAACATTAATAGCATTTTATTTTATGTTATACAATTTTCAGTCTTTACTCCAGACTTCGGATCCCAGAACAATGTCTTCTTTGAAAACACTACCGGAAAGGTATAACATTATTTCTCAATCTCTTAACTTAGTATAAATGGGGAACCCTTACAGCAAACACCAATGTTATTCACAATATAAGGATTACATGCTGGGTGCAGTGTTATTATTTTTACACTCTGGAAAACTACAGGATTTAGCACTTGATATTTATTTCTTTACAGTTTCTTGGAGGAAATCTCAAGATTAACATATTGTTTATTTATATTTATTCAGCAAGGAATATAAATTCATTTTTGTTATTAGAAAGAAGCAATCAACAGAGTGTCAATTACAGACATAGAATATTGGATGCTATATTAAATATGCAGTTTGAGAATAAATTAATTAAATAGTTTAAAGTTTAAATTCACACTTTTTTATATGTCGTCACGACAGGCCATCGAAAAACTGAATGATTGGCTCTGGAATGAGAAAAATCCATACTGTATAAGTGCTGTACGAACAGAAAACGTGTTCGAAAAGTAAACAGCATTTAAATAACGGGGACGACCATTCATTCATTCTAAGCCAAAGTTAGTTCAAAACAATACTTTATCGTACATTTTCAGACAGACTAGAAGCACTAAAAAAGCTTCTGAAATATACGTCTTGAGAACAATAGCTAATAATTTCAACATTCTGTTTTAACGTCAAAATATCATATGCTTTGTATCAAACTGCGATCTTAATATAAGGTTCTGTTAATTAATTTGTATAAGGTTAGTCAGTTTTCTGATAACTGGATTTTTTAAAAACTTTCAGTCATTCATCCGATACAAACGAGGAAATGGATACATATACTGCCGGGGAAAGTGATCAGGAATACTCTCCTTCCGAAGAGCCAAGCTCGGAATCCGAGGATAATGAAACTGGTAGGTGTTGCATATTCAAGATAAGATGTTTCGATTCGCTTAGGAAATTTGCTTCATGCAACTGACTGGAAAGCATTTATTTTTGCTTAATTAATTTCTTTAATTTGCACAGAAGACACTCTTTTGGCACCAGGCGAAAAAAATGATATCTCACAGGGAAACAAATTACAGGTATGTTGTATTTGTTATCCTTTCTTTGACATTAGGACACCTCAAAGTATCAACTGCTTGAAAATGTATTTTGTCCTTGAAGATAACTTGGACACTTGAATCCCCTAAATGAACCCAGAACAAAGTGATGGATTGGTACAAAATTTGTTTTACGGTTTATTGATGAGCAGTTGATCAAGTTTTGGTTATTTTCTGATTCATAAGTTGTCTGCAAGATATCACAGCACTATTTGTTTTACATCTTCTTGTAGTGTATCAAGTATTGGTGTCTGTACAGTACTTCCACGTCTTCTGTTAGTCTCTAAATCAGATATTTTTTATTTTATCTTCTTAAGCAGGTGAAGCTTATAGGGATGGGATAATTTATGGACTTTTGATTTCTGTTTGTTCTTCCGCTTGATATTTTGATAATGATCTGTTATTTTGACATTGTGCGATGTTTAATTTATTGATATAATATGGTTGGGTCCGCAAACCTTTTAGTTTAGAGTTTTGTTTTGTGTTATATTTACTGCACAAAATAGCTTATTGTAACTGTTCAGTGCTGGACCTATAAAGATACTGTGTTATTTTTAAGACTATTGCTGGATTTTTTTCCAAGATCTGTCCTTGCATGTCTCTTTTCATTAAAAAAACAGAGACACACTGACCGTTGCCAAAATATATATATAAGTGAAATAATCTTGAGTGCAGCGTAAAATATCGATCAATCAAACAATCCAATTTTTGTTATTTGCGAATTACATTTAAAACATATACAAAATACTAACAAGTTAGTCTTTTATCAACATGTTTTGGCTTAAAGCTTTGTTTAATTATCGCGATAGACTTTTTTTATTCTTGTTTCTGCAGCGTGACAAGCTATTTTATAAAGAAACTTTGAGTCTAACAGTACAGAATAAGAAAATTGAAAATGAAGAATCAAAAATTAGCAGCAATCTTAATCAAACAGTAAGTATTAGGACTACTGTTAATAGGGTAACATGTGAAAGAATCTGGGTTGGTTGATTGATTGATGTTTTGCCCCGCATTATTTAACTTATATGACGGTGTTACCAGGTTTAGTGGGAGGAGAAAACCGGGCTCATTGCCACGAGGTAACCCGCGACCTTCAGTGAGTATCTGAGAACTCTTCCACATACGGGCAAATTTTCTTGTCTAAAATATCCATGGACACAAGTTTCTTGTGTTAAAAAGGGGCATATCATTTAGATGTTCATACAGATATATAGTAATGAACTTATGAACATATACATGTACACACATTTATGTATAAGATACCTACCTGTATGAAGTGTTAAGTTGCATCATTACATCCTTAAACTTAACTATGCTTTTGGATCTTTGGGGTTCAGCATCTGTCTTATTTTACCTTACTGTTCACTGTGGGGTCCTCACTAGTATAGGAGTTCAGCATCTGTCTTACTTTACCTTACTGTTCACTGTGGGGTCCTCACTAGTATAGGAGTTCAGCATCTGTCCTACTTTACATTACTGTTCACTGTGGGGTCCTCACTAATATAGGAGTTCAGCAACTGTCTTACTTTACCTTACTGTTCACTGTGGGGTCCTCACTAGTATAGGAGTTCAGCGCCTGTTTTACCTTACCTTACTGTTCACTGTTGGGTCCTCACTAGTATAGGAGTTCAGCGCCTGTCTTACTTTACCTTACTGTTCACTGTGGGGTCCTCACTAGTATAGGGTTTCAGCGCCTGTCTTACTTTACCTTACTGTTCACTGTGGGGTCCTCACTAGTATAGGGTTTCAGCGCCTGTCTTACTTTACCTTACTGTTCACTGTGGGGTCCTCACTAGTATAGGAGTTCAGCAACTGTCTTACTTTACCTTACTGTTCACTGTGGGGTTCTCACTAGTATAGGCCTATGTGGGCTGATTGCCAGTTACCAGCGGAAGGTCGTGGGTTTCCTTCGGGCATAGAGCCCGGTTTCCTCGCACAATAAAACTGGCAACGCCGCCATATAAGTGAAAGAATCTTGAGCGCGGCGTAAAACACCAAACAATCAATGACTAGTATAGAGTCAGGGCCTGTCTTACTTTACCTTACTTCTCACTGTGGAGTCCTCACCAGTATAGGGATTCAGTACTTGTCTTACTTTACCTTACTGTTCACTGTGGGGTCCTCACTAGTATTGCTTAGCCTGACTACCATCTCGATTGTCATCCAAGAATAGCTACATGCTTATATTTTTGTATTACAATTCGAACATAGATAAAACTGGTTCCTTCTGCTCTCTGTTTTTGCAGCCTGAAATGCTGATTTCCAAGGAAAACTTGAAAACTCAAAACGATGGAGACGCAAAAATTAACAGCAATGCTAATCAAGGAGTAAGTGTTATGACTACTAATAACCTAAAATCCCAAAGAATTTGGGACAAAAAGCACTGCTGTGTTTTTTGTATGAATCTTTATGCAAAACTCCCCAGACACTTGGAACAAATGCATCCAACAGAAATTGATGTGGCTAAAGCTCTTTCTTATCCAAAACAATCTGAGATACGGCGAAATTTGCTTGCTGAAATCAGAAACAAAGGAGACTTCGCACATAACAGAGAAGTACTTCAACAGTCAAATGGAGTTTTGATACCATGGAAGCGCCCAACAAACATTGTCAAACCAAGTGACTATCTCCCATGTGAAAACTGCTTTGCTTTGTTTATAAAAAGTGACCTTTGGAAACACAAGAAGAATTGCAAACAAACAAAAGAAAAACAAATAAAGACTGATAGACCAAGAAGAGGTACACACCAAGTTAGCGGTGCTGCCTTACTACCAGTTTCCCAGGAGGCACAATCACAGATGAGGTCTAATATACTTGATAAAATGGCCAACGATGAAATATCATTGGTGGCCAGAAACGATGATTTGATTGTTAAATTTGGTGTCAAGCTATATTCCAAAACTGGACAAGAAAAACACAGCCATCAGTATATAAAACAGAAACTAAGAGAGATTGCCAGATTTCTTATTGTAGTTAGAAAAAGGTGTGATGAAGTTCAAACTTTAACTGACTGTATTAACCCAGTTCACTTCCCACATGCTGTCGAGTCAGTGAAAGAATTGTGTAACTACCAGTCAGATGGTGGAACTTATGGTATTCCATCACTAGCTCTAAAATTGGGACATACGCTGAAGAAGTGTGCCAAATATTTGCGTTCATCTGCTCTGCAAATTCAGGATGGGCTTCTAAAACAACATGCTGAAGAGTTTAGAGAACTCATGGAAAATGATTGGACTAGTGACATCTCTGCTCAAGCACTGGCAACCTTGCACAAAGGTACTTTTAATAAACCTCAGAGACTTCCAATCGCAAAGGATTTGAAAAAGCTTAACCTGTATCTTTCCAGTTCTGCTGAGAAACTTGTTGATATTCTTCAAAGAAATCCATCAGAAACTGTTTGGAAACAACTGGCAGAAGTTACTTTAGCCCAGGTTGTATTATTCAACCGCAGAAGGGGTGGGGAGACTGAGCGAATGCCTCTGCAGCTTTACTATGCTGGTATACAACAAGGTGAAGGAAGAGTTATGCAGGAGGAGGTGGCAAAGACTCTATCACCCTTTGAAAGATCTCTTGCAGCAAAGCTCAACAGGGTAGAAATAAGAGGAAAGAGAGGAAGAAAAGTTCCAGTACTGCTGACAAAAGCCTATAAAAATCAAATCGACATCCTAAACCAAAATAGAGCTGCTTGTGGTGTTTGTGAAACCAATGAGTATCTTTTTGCCAGATCTGGACAAGCCAAAACACCTCTTCGCACCTGTGATGCTCTTCGCAAATTTACGAACGAATGCGGAGCAGAGAAACCTGAATGGATAACATCTACTTCATTAAGGAAACACGTTGCCACTGTGTCTCAACTTCTAAACCTTAAAGGTAATGAGCTTGATGTCTTAGCCGGGTTCATGGGACATGATATCAGAATCCACCGTGAATACTATCGTCTACCTGATGATACTTTGCAGCTTGCTAAAGTTTCTAAAGTACTCCTAGAGCTGGAACGTGGTAATCTTCAGAAATACAAAGGAAAGAGTTTGGATGACATCCAGATTGAAGAAGATGGTGAGTAAGCCTTTGTTTCTGACAGTTTAGCTTATTTCTTTATAATATAATCAAGACAAACAATAAGTCAGAAGACAAAGAAACGATTGGCCAGGATCTAAGCGTGCAACTGTTTGTTCTAGAGTCTGTATTAAAAACTCCAGCCTGGCTCAAACTAGAAGTAATCAAATCGGCTGTAAATGAATTAAAAAATTGCTTTACTGTGGCCATTTAGCAGTCTTTCACAATTTTCCGATGATCATCCCAACACCTGCCAAATATGTGTATGTTTTTTTAATCTTTAATTTGTCTCATATGCATGTTGCCCTTTTAATGTTTCAGAGTTGATAAATGATGAGGAATGTGAGCCTGCTGACCACAGTGATTCATTAGCGAACCTACAAGGAAGTGAAGGTAAAGTCTTAGTTATTTATCATGTATTGTATTAAAATATGTGTTAATTTGTACAGAATTGCTGTATTTAAATGTTATTTAAAATATTAATTGGTGAGAACCGCACAGAAAGTCTTTTAATTGGAACACAGTCACTTGTTTACATCTTACATCTTATTTTAAAAAATTCTCACTATCATATTTGACCGTGCAGTGCTCCAGAGGGATGTTCCACAACTCGTTGTTGAAAGCCAATACTCTTTCAATGGTGGGGAACTTGTCTACGCAATATCATACTCTACGACACGTCTGGGTTCTATTTCCAAGCTCTGTTTGAAAAATGGGGAAAAAGGCATAAAGACTTTTTACATGCATTTCTCCCCTCAGAATTATTAATGGATCATTAAATATCATCAGTGGCACATTTTCTCTTGGCTATTCCAAATGGTATTTGTTTTCTCTCAAAGGCAAATATATTCTCACAAATCAGTCCTTGCCTGTTGCATACATGTAGCAACAGTATCTGAAGCGAGGACTGGGGTTTAATCCTATATGTATATAAATTGATTTTCTTCCAGAAAAAAATCCCTTTTGAAATAGTAATACATGATGTTAAAGCAGTCAAACTTCTTATTCTCTCGTGTTGTAGGGGAAAACGATGAAGAAACAGAAAATGATAAGAACCAGAATGAGAACCAAGTAAAAGGTAATATACTAATATACTGCACGAACCAAAGAATGTAAAATATTTTGTGAAATGTAAAGTGTAAAATATTGTAAGTACTATTAAATTGAAGAACAAGGTATTGGTCACAATGAGACAAAGAATTGACAATATGTGAAACCCTGGTGACTTTAATTCCTTGCAAACAAATCGTTGATACAGAAATTGAAGGTGTCATCATTCAATAATGGGCATGTCCACCTCGGGCATCAACGCAAGCAGTACATTTGCGACGCAAGGACCTGATGAGTGTGGCTATTCTGTGCTGTGGGATCCGGTTTCACTCTTCCTGCAATACCTGGATCAATTCACGTCGGTTGCGTGGCCTGGGTTGACGTTGTGCAACGGCATTCTTAAGCTGATCCCACAAGTGCTCTATGGGCGATAGATCGGGGGAGTAAGCTGCCCATTCCATGATGTTCACATTATTCTGTAGCAAGAAGTCTTGTGTCAACCTTGCAGAGTGTGGGCTCTGATGATTTCGAGCCCATCGTAAACGGTTTTGGCGTGCGACGGGTGTCAATATGGGCCTTCGGTAGGGGATGCGTGCATGCATCTCTATCTGTTGGAGACGGCGTCGGATGGTGCTGAGGCTTACCCTGGGCCTTCCCATTCCCACTGTCTCACGAGCAGTCTGTGTTGCGGTGCGAAATCGGTCACGTGTGTGCAACAAACCGATGTACCGATCCTGGCGGGCTGTAGTGACTCTTGGCTGACCAGGGCGTGGTCGGTCGGCAACATTGCCAGTTTCATGTTCCCTGATTCTGATGCGACTAATTGTGGAGGGATGACACTGCATGTGACGTCCTACGGCGGCACAACTGAGACCTGCCTGTAACATGCCAATGGCACGTTCCCTTTGTTGTGTCATAAGTTGGGGCATGGTAACGTTTTCTGATTTTTTCTTCGTCTTTATGCTGAGCTTCGTATAAAGTGTTGAACCCACGACAAATGAGCCCTGAAAGCTGTTCTCAGTGACGGTGAAAAAACTCAATGGAGGTTATTAGGAAATGTTGCGTAATGTTCACGACAGGCGCGTCGGGAACACCACAGGTTATCCAGTTATTGCAACTCAACTCGAACTAACAATAAACAACAAAACGTAAATGGCCAACAGCCTTACTGGGGTAGAAACGTAAAATTCAACCGTGCTTTTTTAAAGGGGCATGAGCTGCCGAAATTCCCACTTTTTTCATACTTTCTGATCGTCACGACAGTAAGAGGCTTTGAAGGCCATCGAAAAACTAAATGATTGGCGTTGGAATGAGGAAAATCCATACTGTAGGTGCCCTGTACGAACCGAAAACGTGTACGAAAAGTAGCAAAATTTAAATAACCGGGACGACCATTCATTCATTCTAAGCCAAAGTTAGTTTAAAACAATACTTTATCGTACATTTTCGAGACTAGAAGCACTTAAAAGCTTCTGAATTATACGTTTTGAGAAAAATAGCCGATAATTCCAACATTCTGTGTTTACGTCAAAATATCAACATTTTGGCAGCTCATGCCCCTTTAATGGAGCTAAGTATACAAGTAATGATTTTCCGTCTTGATTCAAGATGTATAAGAGCACCATGGGTTGGTTGTTAATGTTAATGGTATTTATTTTTAGGATGAGTTTTTAATGACATAATGAGGAAAATTACTTGCAATGATACATACAAGTGTAGAAACGCTTTGTATTTTCTAATTTGGTTCTTTCTACATTTTATATCTGTAGCCACCTACAAGCAGAAGTCCAAAGAAAAAGGGGAACGCAGGCCATGGAACTCGGAGGAAAAGGCTGCAGTCAAGAGGCAAATGGGGAAATTTTTCCGCATCGGAAAAGTTCCAGGAAAGGCCGACTGTGAAAAGGCCATAGCATTAGAGCCAGCTCTTCACAGGAGGCCTTGGACACAAATAAAGTTCTTTATTAAGAATTCGTTAACCTCAAAAAAAAGTCGAAGTGATTTTTCATCTTCAATCTCTGCTTTAACCTGATCCTTAAAAAAAATACATTTTTCTGGATTCCGTTTTTGCTAGAAATAGTAGTACTTAAAGGTCAACTTGTCTCCATAGCCTGTTTGACATTTGTTAAGAAAACCAATTTGCACGATTTTACTACAGCTAAAACCACTAAAGTTAAACATAGCACACATAAAGCATGTCCAATTAGGTGTAGAATGTATAAGGGTGAAAAACAAACCAAAAATCGAAGCTCGATTACAACAACAACACCGATCAGTATTGGTTTACCCTCATTCAAGCGTTTTTATCTATTGTTTGCACTTGGCAGGCTTTTATAGTCCCTCTTACTCGATCGTTAGTATGTATTTCTTAGATAAAGTTCGTAAAATTATACTGTGTCGTTAGATCGCCCCCACGTCTCAAATCATTACGGCACTGCTCAGGTTCTAAGTTTGTTTACATTGCGGGTACCTGAAAAATCTGTTTTTCAATTTCAAATTAAAAATACTAAATGATGTCAAAAGTAGTTCCTAACTTTTTCTGTCTGGGAAAAATACAGAAAATCGTCCACTGTTTTTAATGTAAACATTTTTCAGGATTTTCGCGGCAAGTGTGCCTTTAACAATAGACCCTCTCGGCTTAAGGATTGACGCTTGCGCAGTAGCCTCAGTATATGTCAAAATTACACTACATTGAGTTTTTGGATCAATTTGATGTTGAAATCGTGTTCATTTTGTCTATGAGGTAATGCGATACATGTGTGTCATAGCGCCTGCAACACAAACATGACGCCAATGCCATAAAGTTCGAGCAAGGTCATAACAACATCATTCTATAAAGCGGAAAGGGTATGTTGACTAAATGCCCCCTAAAATGCAGTGCATAACTTTACAAAAAGGTATGCCTAGAAAAGAAAAAGGACGCAGATATTGCATCTGTAAAGCAGAAGTGAGTGATTTAAGGGCTGTTAATTTTTTCTGCAAGGAGCTATAATTCATTTTGTGAAGTACGATTCATCAAAATAGTGATTTCAGAGAACCTCCACTAACCTGCAGAGACATTGGGATTTTCTAATGGTATTGTCGTATTGAGAAAGATGCTAAATGGAAATGCAAATGTGACCATGTGTTGAAACTACATGTATTTAGTTAATTCTTATAATATTATGGCATCTCTTTCCAAAAGGATGATGCTCACCAAAGCTATATTCAGAGTATTCAGTTTACTATGAGTTAATCAAAGAATCTCAGATGTAAAAAAACATATTTGTACACTAAGCAAAAATATGTTTTCAAATATGCTTTTACCATACGGTACACAATTTGTTTAATAACGAAGCCCATAACCAAATAAACAAAACAAAGAATGGCCTGTACCTAACCTGTGAAGAAATGTGTGTGAAAGGATTATAGTAAAATAAATATCTGTATAATAACACAAACTTTAAAGATATGTTTTAACAACTGGAATGTAAAATAACCAAGGCTCTTTTGGATTATATGTATTTTGCATTATACAACATAGTTTTCCATGGTTTCACTAAATCTGCAGTGAATTAAGAACTTCTTTTTAATCAGGTCCTGTGGTGTTCTATATTTGACAGTCCATTTTAAGTACTTTATCATAGCTCACTTTAGAAAAATAACCTAAAATAAATGCAATTTTTGTAAACAGGATATTGTTTTTGGGATAAACTAAAGATATGCTATCCAAAATAATCACTTTAAGTTGTGCAATGGATGGAATATAGGGTGTGACTTAACTCGTGGAATCTTCATGTGGCCCCTTGATTTGTTGTTTTTCTCCAAACTCGAGATTATTTCAATTGTTTGGCGGTGTTGCTTGCTTATTTGGTGGAAAGGCTCTATGCTCAGAGGAAACCCACAACCTCCCAGTGGTACCAGGTAACCTATCTCCTCTTGTTTATATTTTTGACTACGTTATATACAATTGTTTGTCATGCTCTTACTGCTACATCAACAGCAGAACCACATAACCTCTTAGCTGTTTCTTTCTCTCTTATGGTTTCTTATTAAAATTTTGCCCCCAAGTTCTAATGAGCTAACAGAGCCGTGGCAGGGTAGTAGGAGGCGCAGAAAGGTTTATACAGGCGATAAATTGCTAATGGTGGTGGTACCTGCATCTAAACATCAAGTTTTAAGCCTGTCCATCAATGTGACTGTCACATTATGATTAATGCTCATCATTTTACTAAACCATCGGTAAAGCTGTGTGTTCTGATAAGAAGAGTCTGTAAGCATTTAACTTTGATTGCCTTTAACTACAATAAAAATTTGGTTTTATTCTTAGTTTATGTATATTCGTTGTTGTTATTTTTGTTTTTACCAGACCTCTAGATTATGTTAAAAATATAATTCTCATACAGAGAGACCCTGGTAGGTTGGTTAACTAAATATTAATCCAAAAAAAGAACATTTTAGAAAATTCACTAGTAAAGGGATTCAGTACTTTTCCTACTTTACCTTTAATACTGGTCACTGTGGGTTCCTCACAAGTGTATGAGTTTAGCGCCTGTTTTACTTTACCTTACTGTTCACTGTGGGTTCCTCACTAGTATAGGAGTTTAGCGCCTGTTTTACTTTACCTTACTGTTCACTGTGGGGTCCTCACTAGTATAGGAGTTTAGCGCCTGTTTTACTTTACCTTACTGTTCACTGTGGGTTCCTCACTAGTATAGGAGTTTAGCGCCTGTTTTACTTTACCTTACTGTTCACTGTGGGGTCCTCACTATTATAGGAGTTCAGCGCCTGTTTTACCTTACCTTACTGTTCACTGTGGGGTCCTCACTATTATAGGAGTTCAGCGCCTGTTTTACTTTACCTTACTGTTCACTGTGGGGTCCTCACTAGTATAGGAGTTTAGCGCCTGTTTTACTTTACATTACTGTTCACTGTGGGGTCCTCACTAGTATAGGAGTTTAGCGTCTGTCCTACTTTACCTTACTGGTCACTGTAGGGTCCTCACTAGTATAGGAGTTCAGCATCTGTTATACTTTACCTTACTGGTCACTGTGGGGTCCTCACTAGTATAGGAGTTCAGCATCTGTTTTACTTTACCTTACTTCTGACTGTGGGGTCCTCACTAGTATAGGGTTCCAGTGCCTGTCTTACTTTACCTTACTGTTCACTGTGGGGTCCTCACTAGTATAGGCATTCAGTACTTGTCTTACTTCACCTTACTTCCCACTGTGGGGTCCTCACTAGTATAGGGGTTCAGCAAGAGCGGAAACTCCTTTAAGCACGTGGTAAAAACGGAAGCTGAACTAAAACATTTGCGCATGTGCATTTTGTGAACAACTTGCAACAAGGTCTGATTTAAAGTGAGTTTATCTTGTCTGTTAAACCTCTGAATGAAACTCAGTCTCATGGATACCAATCCGAACATGGCGGAAAGGCGAGGCTTCAGCTTTACCCCCTTTGGAGAGTTGTTTAACTTTAAGAATCTTACCTCACCTCCAAGTCCTTATCTGAACTTAGGGTCATTGGGCACCAGCATGGCCCACCCATCAAACCGAACCTTGAACCCGCTTGAAAGTAATGTGGACCATCCGTGCAAAAGGGTTGACACTGTCGTAGCGAAGGACGAGTTTAAATACAATGGCGTCCAATATGAACTGGATGAGCTTGATCTGTATCAAACAAAACTAAGATCTCTGGCAAACTCCAGTAAAATGGTCGATCGGGAAAGGAAAGGTAGAAGGTATCAAAACTGGACCCCCAAGAACACAGTCTGTGTGTTCTGTAAGAACAATAAAGAGGCGCTATCCGTATATGGTTCACACATGCTGAAGGACCCCATAGGCAGGGTTACATGTCCAATATTACGGCGATACACTTGTCCAATTTGTGGATCGTCAGGTGAAAATGCCCACACCATCAAATATTGTCCGTTTAACTTAAAATATGCAACAAATGACCAAGCTTCCAGGACGACAAGAAATGCATTTAGTTAAAAAGTCATCCAATTTCCTGAAATGTGGTAAGTAGATCATACAGATAAATAAAAAACATCTGTTTTAATTTACTTCTTACTGTGAGATCCTCACTACAGTAAAGGTGTTCAGCGGCTGACTTACTTTACCTTACTGTTGACTGTGGGGTCGTCACTAGTATAGGGATTCAGTACTTGCCTTATTTTACCTTACTGTTCACTGTGGGGTCCTCACAAGTATAGGAGTTTAGCGCCTTTTTTACTTTACTTTACTGTTCACTGTGGGGTCCTCACTAGTATAGGGATTCAGTACTTGACTAATTTTACCTTACTGTTCACTGTGGGGTCCTCACTAGTATAGGGATTCAGTACTTGTCTTATTTTACCTTATTGTTCACTGTGGAGTCCTCACAAGTATAGGAGTTTAGCGCCTTTTTTACTTTACCTTACTGTTCACTGTGGGGTCCTCACTAGTATAGGAGTTTAGCGCCTGTTTTACTTTACCTTACTGTTCACTGTGGGGTCCTCACTAGTATAGGAGTTTAGCGCCTGTTTTACTTTACCTTACTGTTCACTGTGGGGTCCTCACTATTATAGGAGTTTAGCGCCTGTTTTACTTTACCTTACTGTTTACTGTGGGGTCCTCACTAGTATAGGAGTTTAGCGCCTGTTTTACTTTACCTTACTGTTTACTGTGGGGTCCTCACTAGTATAGGAGTTTAGCGCCTGTCTTACTTTACCTTACTGTTTACTGTGGGGTCCTCTCTAGTATATGAGTTTAGCGCTTGTTTTACTTTACCTTACTGTTTACTGTGGGGTCCTCACTAGTATAGGGTTTCAGTGCCTGTCTTACTTTACCTTACTGTTTACTGTGGGGTCCTCTCTAGTATATGAGTTTAGCGCTTGTTTTACTTTACCTTACTGTTTACTGTGGGGTCCTCACTAGTATAGGGTTTCAGTGCCTGTCTTACTTTACCTTACTGTTTACTGTAGGGTCCTCACTAGTATAGGAGTTCAGTACTTGACTAATTTTACCTTACTGTTTACTATGGGGTCCTCATTAGTATAGGAGTTTAGCGCCTGTTTTACTTTACATTACTGTTCACTGTGGGGTCCTCACTAGTATAGGAGTTTAGCGCCTGTTTTACTTTACATTACTGTTCACTGTGGGGTCCTCTCTAGTATATGAGTTTAGCGCTTGTTTTACTTTACCTTACTGTTTACTGTGGGGTCCTCACTAGTATAGGGTTTCAGTGCCTGTCTTACTTTACCTTACTGTTTACTGTGGGGTCCTCTCTAGTATATGAGTTTAGCGCTTGTTTTACTTTACCTTACTGTTTACTGTGGGGTCCTCACTAGTATAGGGTTTCAGTGCCTGTCTTACTTTACCTTACTGTTTACTGTGGGGTCCTCACTAGTATAGGAGTTCAGTACTTGACTAATTTTACCTTACTGTTTACTATGGGGTCCTCATTAGTATAGGAGTTTAGCGCCTGTTTTACTTTACATTACTGTTCACTGTGGGGTCCTCACTAGTATAGGAGTTTAGCGCCTGTTTTACTTTACATTACTGTTCACTGTGGGGTCCTCACTAGTATAGGAGTTTAGCGCCTGTCTTACTTTACCTTACTGTTCACTGTGGGGTCCTCAATAGTATAGGAGTTCAGTACTTGACTAATTTTACCTTACTGTTTACTATGGGGTCCTCATTAGTATAGGAATTCAGTACTTGACTAATTTTACCTTACTGTTTCTTATGGGGTCCTCACTAGTATAGGAGTTCAGTACTTGACTATTTTTACCTTACTGTTCACTATGGGGTCTTCACTAGTATAGGAATTCAGTACTTGACTAATTTTACCTTACTGTTTACTATGGGGTCCTCACTAGTATAGGAATTCAGTACTTGACTAATTTTACCTTACTGTTTACTATGGGGTCCTCACTAGTATAGGAGTTCAGTACTTGACTAATTTTACCTTACTGTTCACTGTGGGGTCCTCACTAGTATAGGAGTTCACCATCTGTCTTACTTTACCTTACTGTTCACTGTGGGGTCCTCACTAGTATAGGGATTCAGTACCTGTTTTACTTTACCTTACTGATCACTGTGGGGTCCTCACTAGTATAGGGATTCAGTACCTTTTTTACTTTACCTTACTGTTTACTGTGGGGTCCTCACCAGTATAGGGATTCAGTACCTGTTTTACTTTACCTTACTGTTTACTGTGGGGTCCTTACTAGTATAGGAGTTTAGCGTCTGTTTTACCTTACCTTACTGTTCACTGTGGGGTCCTCACCAGTATAGGGATTCAGTACCTGTTTTACTTTACCTTACTGTTTACTGTGGGGTCCTTACTAGTATAGGAGTTTAGCGTCTGTTTTACCTTACCTTACTGTTCACTGTGGGGTCCTCACTAGTATAGGAGTTTAGCGCCTGTTTTACTTTACCTTACTGTTCACTGTGGGGTCCTCACTAGTATAGGAGTTTAGCGCCTGTTTTACTTTACCTTACTGTTCACTGTGGGGTCCTCACTAGTATAGGAGTTCAGTACTTGACTAATTTTACCTTACTGTTTACTGTGGGGTCCTCTCTAGTATATGAGTTTAGCGCCTGTTTTACTTTACCTTACTGTTTACTGTCGGGTCCTTACTAGTATAGGAGTTTAGCGCCTGTTTTACTTTACCTTACTGTTTACTGTGGGGTCCTCTCTAGTATAGGAGTTTAGCGCCTGTTTTACTTTACCTTACTGTTTACTGTGGGGTCCTCACTAGTATAGGGTTTCAGTGCCTGTCTTACTTTACCTTACTGTTTACTGTGGGGTCCTCACTAGTATAGGGTTCCAGTGCCTGTCTTACTTTACCTTACTTCTGACTGTGGGGTCCTCACTAATATAGGAGTTCAGTGCCTGTTTTACTTTACCTTACTGTTTACTGTGGGGTCCTCACTAGTATAGGGTTCCAGTGCCTGTCTTACTTTACCTTACTTCTGACTGTGGGGTCCTCACTAATATAGGAGTTCAGTGCCTGTTTTACTTTACCTTACTGTTTACTGTGGGATCCTCACTAGTATTGGGTTTCAGTGCCTGTCTTACTTTACCTTACTGTTTACTGTGGGGTCCTCATTAGTATAGGGTTCCAGTGCCTGTCTTACTTTACCTTACTGTTTACTGTGGGGTCCTCACTAGTATAGGAGTTTAGCGCCTGTTTTACTTTACATTACTGTTCACTGTGGGGTCCTCACTAGTATAGGAGTTCAGTACTTGACTAATTTTACCTTACTGTTCACTATGGGGTCCTCACTAGTATAGGAATTCCGTACTTGACTAATTTTACCTTACTGTTTACTGTGTGGTCCTCACTAGTATAGGGTTTCAGCATCTGTGTTACTTTACCTTACTGTTCACTGTGGGGTCCTCACTAGTATAGGAGTTTAGCGCCTGTTTTACGTTACAGTTACGCGGTGGGGCTGCTCACATGGAACGCTACATATCGCAATAAATTGACTTCTCGACATTGTTGCCATGGCCTGTCCATTCAAGGATCCATTTAAGGTTTGATCGATGGACAAGTGATTAATGGAATAGATTCAATTTTTTCATAGTCCGTAATATCTGCGCCAATGAGATATCTTTATATATAAATCACACATTTCGGACTAGGCAACTTTTTTTTGAGAAAATGGTTTGTTGGTAATAGCCCAAAGAAACCAGTCAATATGTCAGTTGGCAGTGGCATTGTGATAAATAAGATGATTTCATAGGTTAGGCCTATTGAACTAAATCAGCATCGGATCCGTGATCGAACGATAGGTAACTGTAACTTAATATTGGATGCGGATTAAACACCATTCTGCGTTTTGCTCTTGGTATGCATCATGATATGTGAAAATGAGCAAAAGACTGGTGCACATTATGAGGGCTTTTAAAATCATCCATCTGCCTTATAGTATTGATACTAAATCATAAATCTTGTTTTACTTTGCAGAAGGCTGGGCAGAATTTTCTGGAATTCTTTGTGATATAGGTAGAAGATATACAAGGAGAGTCAAGCCCTGACTAGTAGATCTGTCAAGCTGTTGTTCTTTTTATAAGCAATGATTGGCCGTTGGCTTAGAGAGCCAGCCTTATTATACTGAAACACAAATGATATAATGTTTTTTTCTTTCCTTCTCGGGTCAAACCCAACGGGTAACAGTTTGTGGCAATTTATTGGTCCCGTCCTGGCTGGGTTGAATGTCCGTATGGACGAATCCTGCAGCGTCTCGTCCAACATGGACGCACAGCACAACCAGGACTTGGAACATTAAAAATCAGTAATGCATTTTACTCTGTATAGTAGCCTTATAATAATAGTATAGCTTTGTTAATTGCCTTCTAAAATCAGTATAGGCTGGGCATTTAGCCTTAGTTGGGAAAGTTAACCCTTCTGTATTACAAGTACGTTGTTGGTCGTGTTTTATTGACAGTTTCTGAAAATTATTGAAATTTGTGCGGTATTTTTATTCCCCCGTAGGTTTAACGCATGTATATTTTGCTGAGTATTTGTGAAAAATTACTGAAACTGTATTTGCATTTGCATTTGAATCTTGTATTTTGGCAGCGCAGATTTACACAGTACATTTTACTACCAGGGTTTCATGGCAGCGTGAATTTCATGCTTGTTTCATTGTAGGCATTTTTATCACAAATTATAGAATAGTTTTGAAATACTAAGAGCTAAGCCTTTTGATTGAAGTACACATCGGAAAAGAAATGGACAGTTTTTATATCAATTTATGTCCAGACTATGTGTAATTTAATTCATTACTTACAAGGATTATAAAACAACTCAGGTAAATAACAATCGCTTCTTTGAATTCAAATCGAACCACTCTTTGTGTAATTTTTCTGAGATTCTATTGACTATTTTACTAACTTTTCTAACATTTACACTATTAACATTCAAAGAATTTAAAAAAAAAGTTATATTAACATTGAACTTGTAATAGTGTGTTTCTTTGTACAGTATAGTATACAACAGCTACGTGTTACAAATCGTTCCTATATCCGATTTATCCCACTACTAAGGATTGTTTATTCTTTCTTTTCACTTCGTCGATTGCTTTAACACCAGGCGTGTTTTAAAATTGTTTTGATAAGGATTGATTTTTTATGTATTTGGATTGTTCAATTAATAAAAATTTCCTTCAAAGTTAAAGTGCTATTATTGTATTGACCCTTTATGAGAGGCCTGGGGTTGTCGGTGGGAAGCATTGATGTAAAACTTGTACAAGAATTATTTAAAACTCCTGCCAAGGTTCCCCTTGGCTTAAAATACCCATATAACGAGTTATATCCACCTTGCCAATGCGTTCCAACTACAAAATAAAACGTCCTTGATCGTATCTACGTCTGTGTTGTCTATAAAATTCACGTCTCACGTAAATGCGGCCTCAAGTGGATGAGCATGCCAAAATGTTGATATCTTCCGTTAAAACAGAATTTGGAAATTATCGGCTTTTGTTTAGGCCTACGGTTAACGTACCGTAGTGTTTAAAGTGGCATGAGCTGCCAAAATTCACACTTTTTTTTAGAAAAATAGCCAATAATTTCAACGTTCTGTTTAAAAGTCAAAGTATCAACATTTTGGCAGCTCAAGCCACTTTAAACTAAGAACTGCTTAAAATGAAAGAACGTTCGTCCCGGTTATTTTGATTTTGTTTACGGACGCAATTCCGACTCGTACAACACACATACTGTATGGATTTTCCTCATCCCAACATCAACCATTTAGTTTTTTTGAAGACCTTCAAAGTGTATTACTGACTATTAGAATTAGACTTTATGAAAAAGTTCGAATTTTGGCAGCTTACGCCCGCTTTATAGAGGCTTCAATCTTAATGTAATTTGTCGGGATATATTGCCAATTTTAATGTGATATGAGCTGATTTCTTATGGATAACAACTTCTGCATTAGTATAAAAGAAAAAAATATTGGTTAACCGTGGGCAAATAACGGACAAAATAACCTAGGTGTATAAATACATCTTGAAGAGGTTTGTTACTTATGTTATTTATAAAACTACCCAAGCGTACATCTGCAAGATTGATATCAACTGAACCTTCTTATTTTGTGCTTTTGACAATTTTCAGTACTCATGGATACTTTTCCATTCTAGATACAAGTACTTAATTGCTTCTCAATACATAGATCGTGCGAGTTGATTAATGGATAGGTTATTTAAAATAGTTTCGTGGATTATTTTTGCTCTAATCGTTAGTGAAATGTAACTAGCTTATAAAGGTGTGAAAGTCCTCACAATGCCAGTCCTCTATTTGTTGTTAAAACAGAAATAGGTGTTAAGAGGTCCTCGGTATGATCGATATGCTCCAGGCCCTCGGTTGATGGAAATATTTTCAATAAAGTCCTCGGTCGTTTTTATTCTCATGATTTCAAATCTCAACCCCTCACGATGTTAATTGGATTCCATGGAGTGTGAAAATATCTATTCCGTGCCTAAACACCCTAAAATAATATGGGTCCTCGAAAGGGTGATTCCAAGACATAGTCCTCGCAGGTACTGCTATTCACGTACGTGTGCGCGTGTGTGTGTGTGGGGGGGGGGCGAGGGTCTCCTGGTTTAAGACCAAGGTTTTCATAACGGTAAAGGTTTTCGTGATGTAGGCACCACTCAAAACTTTCAAACGAAAAACCAATCAATCAATAACGATCAACATCTATATTTGAAAAACTTTATATCATTCTAGATATGGCAAATTTCGGAACAAAACCCGTGAAATGTTAACAAACAGTTAGCCAGTCGTAGAAGGCCTAATCAAAATTAGTTTTGAAACAATGAGACTTTGCTTCGGGATTTTTCTGTTTAAAGTTGGCTAATGGAGCTTTGTCAAGGCAAGATTTGTAGTTTCAAGGAAAATATATGGCTTATTTTTGTTTAGTAACAGCAAGAACATAAATTTGTAAATATATATTATTTCTGGATGGTTAGATATCGGAGAATAGAGAGTTACAGTGGAGTTGGCCTATTCGAATGTACATTTTTAGAAATAACGTTGTACCTGTAACTCATCCGGCCATAAACATTCAATATCCATTGAGGCGCCCCCTGGTGTTAAGGATAATTAAGATTTCGGGAGTGTTTGTTGAAAGTAGAAATTACCCTTTCGTTAGCCTTCAGAAAGTGTTAAATGACTGGAAGGAAATCTGAGAAGGTTGATAAATGATTCGGCATAAAATATTTCATGGCCCTTTCAAAATTCATAGGAAAAGGGGTAAATATTTGCACCTGGAGTAGATAAAGGTTTAAATATGAATCCACGGTCCGACAGGCAGAATCAATTGCGCCAAGATTTACTGTCTTTTGGTCGCTCAGGGAATAACGCTGTTCATTTAGGGTGACATTTATATCGCACAAGTTAACGATCCGAGGCGAGGGTGCCGGGCTCAAGCTCGTTTACCTTCAGAGAATATATATCAAATCGTTAGACCAAACTCCATAATCTATATGCTGGGAAGGGCAATACTGGTTCGAATCCCACTCAGTCCAAAGACAAAAATTAAAATGCCTGAACAGATTTGTAATCGATTGCTCTATGTGGAAAGGTGAGTAGGTTCTGGTTAGGGGATTTACTCCGGGCGAATAGCCCAGTAACCTATAACCTGTCCCTGCCTTCCATCGCAAGGTCGTTGGTTTGAATCACAGTCTGGCCCGAAAAAAGAAAGTTTGAGTGGGTTTTTACTGGATCGTCGTATGTAGAAGGTATGCAGTTACCCGACGTAGAACGGAGAAGTGGAGGAGGGTCGTAGGGTAAACATCCCGGTATCCTCCACACAGACATGACAACGGCGCGATATCGCTAAACTGATCTTGAGTATGGCGTTAAACACCAATCTATCACTGAAGATACATTCCAAAGAATAGAAGATCTCTACATGATCACGGGCCCTGGTTTAGAGCCTGTAGGATTTTATAGCTCGAGAGACAGCATGGGTTGGTTGGTTGGTTGTTTTAGCTTATTGGCGTCCATTCGTAAGGCAGCATGGGAGGGTTGGTTGGTTGTTTTAGCTTATTGGCGCTTCCATTCGTAAAGCAGCATGGGTGGGTTGGTTGGTTGTTTTAGCTTATTGGCGTCCATTCGTAAGGCAGCATGGGTGGGTTGGTTGGTTGTTTTAGCTTATTGGCGTCCATTCGTAAGGCAGCATGGGTGGGTTGGTTGGTTGTTTTAGCTTATTGGCGCGTCCATTCGGAAGGCAGCATGGGTGTTTTACCTGTTAGCAAAAGTTGTATAGGCAATCTATTCCTATATGGTTCATCTGAAAGGGATCAAGTAATCATAAGGACTATCAGAATGTGACCGGTTTAAAATCGCTTAATCCCCCCCCCCCCCACCTCCCCCATTTCTTCTCTCTCAAATAAACTCGTACCATACATTTTTTTATAAATCTAGAACAAACTTTTGATAAAACATGGAAGAGGTTTGATTTCTTGACTCATGTACCAAAGGATCGACTAAACAAAACATGACGACAATGTTTCACCGGAGGATGGAGAGAGCGTTTCAAGGAACATCAGCATACATTCTTTTCCCGAGTTTGACTTTCAAACCAAGTTTCGAACCTCCGTCACCTGTATAAGAGTAAGAATAAAGATGCCATTATATTGTCACGATTTCGATGTGGATACCATGGCCTAAATATAGAAACTGGGCGTTATAACAATATACCAAAAGAAGAACGTGTGTGTACTTTATGTAATCTAGGATTAATTAAAAATGAATACCATTTTTTACCATGTTGTCCAACGTATTGTTATTGAAGAAAGAGGTATTTTAAAAAGTATCTTTATACTTGGCCAAATGTACGTAAATTACGCATTTTGTTAAATCCAAATAACAATGTCAAGCTTAGAAATGTTTCTAGCTTTCTTGAAAAGGCGCTGGTTCTCAGGAATGAGATGAGTCGTAATAATATTACGTAATATCAGAATAACATTCTGGTAAAATGCTATGTTTTACAGATACTTTTCTTTTTGTAATATGTATAACCCACTGATGATTAATGTTAACTTATTATGCATATCTGTAAATTTCTTTTGAGGAGAAAGGCCAGTGGGCCTGTTCCTGTAATAAAGTCTATATTACTTAGATTTGTTAAGCTCGGGTGATGGACTGACTTACGTAATGGTACGAAGCCATGTGATTGGTAGGGGCCAACGGCATTCAATATTGACGATACTTGTCTTAGGCGGACTCAGGGTCACTGACTCGACTCCCCCATATGCTTCAACAAAACGTCAGCACTGACTTACTTTGCCAAGAGATCAAGTTTTAACCGCAAAATGATGAAAATTTACAAACACAAAACTTGCAAGGTTTGACGATTTGTCCGATCGGCGAAGGTATCGAGCTATTGGCAATCCTGACAAAGTTGTAAAGTTCATCAATTAGAAGATTTGTAATCGATGATTCCTACATTGCCATGACATAAATTTTATTTTTTTGTGTGTGAGTTTTTTTTTTTAATATCTTAAAGTTATACACGATGCACAATTAAGGAGAAACTGACAAAAGCGTAAGTTACATCCACCTAGCTATGAACCTTTTGATGTCAACTATGGCTATATTCATTTGATTAGAAAGCGTTATGTATGTAAAGATTGACACCCATTGTGCGATACATGAAGTCCTATAGCGCCGTTGTATTTGTAAGTTTATTTGTTAAAATTGAATAGGACTTTTGTTGGGATTTCATCAAGATATACCTATCGTTAAGACATCTCTGTTAGTAAGTATGTGTCAGAGAGCGCTTCACAGCTTTCCCACGACCTTCAAGCCAATAGACCCTTTAAAATGAAGTTTGAACAAGTTTTTACAGGGTATTATTAATGATATATGACACCTAGGATAGTTGCGAGAAGAACGATCTCTAAAAGCTCTCAGAATTCTAAACACTCAGAGCCAGATTAAACGTTACATGCGTCGCTATCATAAATTGTATTACCGTATATCTTCTAACTTGTACCCCCGTTGTTTACACTAAATCAATATAAGCAACTTATCTGTACTCGTGTCTGTTTGAAGCGTGTTTGAAGAATGCAATTGTTTCAAATAACCAAGATACATTTTTGATTATTTAAAGTGGCATGAGCTGCCAAAATATTGATATTTTTCCGCTAAAACAGAATGTGGAAATTATCGGCTATTTTTATCAAGACGTGCTATTCAGGTTTTTTGTAGTAGTTTAGTCTTTAGAATACGTTAACGTAGTGTTTGGAACAAACTTAGGTTAAATTGCATGAACGTTCGTCCCGGCTATTTTTTTCATTTTTTTTTTACTTTTCGAGCATTATTTACGTTTGTAAAAGCCACAGACTGTATTAAATAATTTCTTTATTTCAACGCCGATCATTAGCAGTCTGATAAACTCCGAACCCTCTCACGGGGCTGCTTGCACCTGTAATTGATAGAAAGTGATGATCGAACTCCGTGCAAAAAAAATCCTTAAAGAGACGAAATGTACGTGCATGTATACGTTAAACGTGAAATAAACGTGCCTATAGCGAATATAACATACTTGAAATTTTGCCCAAGAATTCAAAATATATTATTTCAACTGAACCAAGTATCCACCTAAATTAGTAAATAAGTGTGTAAGTGTGTTATTTAGATAAAGCAACCCAAGATTGCTAGTTATGGGTTGACAGAAAACTAACTGCAATAATCTTACATAACTGCAAATCCATAGGGATGCACATCACATATAATAAATTATTTAGTTAGATTCAAATGCCATGTGTTTGGCCACATGTTTTGTAGCAACTAACAGATTTATTAAACAAACACACAAACCATTGTAAGTTTACCATGCAGAAAAAATCGCTCTCTGTATTATCTTTTAATCTTGAAATAAAAGCCTAACCTGTAAAAACTCGCGTTCATTTTTAAGAATCTCATCGGCAAATAACTGAAATTGCTCTGTGCTCGAAAACGTCCTAGTAACCGTGAATGTTTGATTTATAGTGTCTTCTTTTGGGAGAGAAGGGAAGGTTGTTTCGGTGACACGGAGTCATAAAATTCACTAGTGATCTCTGTTTACATATCAACAAAGACGTCAGAGATTTAATGTGAAATGTTACCCGACTTTTAGCAAAACCGAGAACTGCTCCTTAGTTTATTGATTGAGTGATTAGTTGATTCATTAGTGGGTTGTCTGATTGATTAGTTAGCCGATTAATTGATCTATTGATTGATTGATTGGTTGGCTGATTAATTTATTGATTGATTGGCTGTCTGATTAATTGATTCATTGCTCGATTAATGTATCTATTGATTGAGTGGTTGAGCGATTGATTGATCTATTGGTTGGTTGGTCCATTGGTTGGTTGGTCGTTTGGACGGTTGGTTGGTTGGTCGGTGGGTTGGTTGGCTGGTCAATCGATCTATTGATTGATTGATTGGATAGTTGATTGATTGGTTGATTGATTGATTGATTAATCTTGAGGAATAAGGGGTACTGTTACCTTGTGCACCGTTGTGACATTAAGCAGATAATTTATATTGGGGTTAAAACAGCTATTCGCTACCCTCAGACAATTGACCCATGAGTCGTGTTCCACATGCTCGTTGTTGCTGAAAGTAAGACGCCAAGTCTACGGACCAATACTCACAAACCCGGTTTATGTTTCCAACAGTTGTTAGGAAAAGGAGAAAACTGCATTATATAAAGTTACGGTGCATTGCGGCGATGTATCGCGAAACTCTCTTATCGCTGATAATTTTGTTCTTAATTTCCGCGGTGCATTCTCTAGCAAGCTATATTATCGGAGCAAGAGATCTATCGCCTTAAGAAGCGGTAATAGTAGAGGATATTGATAAGTCACAGGGAAAGTGTCACGTTTCCTTCAGACTGGTTTATATATTACTGGATAGCGTGACCGTTACCAGCAAAACCAGTTGGCCGGAAAATCAGTAACTCAGTTAAGGACTGGATAATAGTGGACAGGTGGAATGAACGTATCTATCATAAGAAATATACACCGAAACTGTGAGAAAAGTGATAAATTACTGAAAGAAACGAACATGGAAGTCATGGCTGGCTGCTTGGTCCAATATTCCGTTTTCGTCGGAAGATTGGTGTGCCAACTCGTCTCTTCTGAAATTATTTTTAAAGGGGCATGAGCTGCCAAAATTCGCACTTTTTTTCATAAATTCCGATTATCACGACAGTAATAGACTTTTAAGGTCATCGAAAAGTAAATGATTGAAGTTGGAATGAGGAAAATCAATACAATCTGTGGCCTATACGAACCGAAATAGTGTTCGAAAAGTAAACAAAATTCAAATAACCGTTAATTCATTCTAAGCCAAAGTTTTTTCGCCAACTTCGAGGCGAATCCACGCGATATAAATGTTTGTATTGGCTGTCAACTGATAAAAACGCAACTGATAGCTTCTGGTGTGTTTCACAAACAAATTTGGCTTAAAGAATTGATTTAGAAATAAAGAATCAAAGACAAAACGATACGATAACCGCCGATCACCATATACGCTTATGTTAAATGAACGGCTGGTCAGTGAAAGTTATACCCCTAAATTCTGGTCTCGCGTGATCTCGCGCGATTTTAGCCGAACCCGAAAGGGGCTTATTTAACCCAATTCAGAATCAGGATCCCCGTGATTCACGCGACCTAATACGAGCCAAGTATAAACTAGGTTTATCTGAAGTAATATCTGGATGTATTTTCCATAAACCTAAATGCCAAACATTCGCAAACGTACGGGAATCGTCAGAAACTTTTTTTTGCATTTCAGAAAGAGGTATGCGGATGATCTTCCGTGACCAAAATATTGGCTCCTCTGAAAAACGTATGTCACTGTAGAGGTTAAAGTCGTATATATTTATCACTAAGGTGGCTGTATCGCTCAAAATTTGAGACGACTCTTATCGGAAATAATGTGGGTTGAATTACGTTGTAAAAGAAATAAATCAAACTAGGCGTTAGGCTAGCTGCACGATACGCGGTCATTAGAGATCGAATGTGGTACCTCAGTTACACCACCATAAGTTGCTTGGCTGGTTGGTTGTTTGGTGTTTTACGCCGCGCTCAAGATTATTTCACTTATATGGCGGCGTTGCCAGATTTATTGTGGGAGTAAACCCACGACCTTCCGGTGGTAACCGGCAGCTATCCCACATAGGTCGTTCGAGTGAAAACCCAGTCAGACAATTTTCCATTTTTTTTTTTTTTTTTTGCTGAGTGGGATTTGAACCCGTGACCCATTGGTGGAAGGCTGTTCCGATTGAGCGTCCAGCACTCTGCCTACTGAGCCACGGAAGCCCCCACATCAAGTAAATGGCTTGCTAACCAGTAGGCTACCTGTTCCGATGTAACATGGAGACCTCGGTGGATCAGTTGGTTAGAATGACCATCCCTCGGTCAGAAACAAGCATTTCATCGATGCGGCTCCGGTTGGAATCCCACTCAGTCAATAAAAATGGAAATTTCTGAGTGGATTTTTCCCTTGATCGCTGTATGTGGAAGATCTTTCCGAAGGTCGTGGGTTTCCTCCGGGCAATGAGTCCGGCTTCCTCACACTTTTAACTTGGCAACGCCGCCATATAAGTGAGATAAACTTGAATGCGGCATAAAAAATCAATCAATCAATGTATCTATTTAAAACAGAGCGACAGTTCAAGTGCCAAAGTTCAAAATATCGAAAAACTTTCAGCCTAAACGTGTAGAGAACGAAGCCTAAATGATTCGATCGGAAAAGATCGATTATTATCGACAAAATTATAGGTTAGATTAGGAAGGATATATATTAAAGATCAAATGTCGTGTGACAATAACATCTCGAAGGTAAATTTTTCTGTGATTTGTACCCAATATTACGTCAATTTTGCCACTTTTTATTTATAAATTTATAACAAAGTTACTTGATTAGTAAGAAAGTTATTGGCTTAGACAGTCGAACTCCACAATACATTGTCGATAAATTCCACCCCTGTATGTTTGTTACGATTACATCACTTAAATTCTAGTCATAGTCGACTTATCTTTTAATCCAAATTGACCAATGGTAAAATCTGAGCTTGAATTAGAGAAACTGATTGTATGGAGGGATTTAATCAGTAACACATTGTATGGGGGGGTCGAATTGTTAACACATTGGTGGAACGTACATGTAAACAGTAACACATTGTATGGGAGGGGGGGGGGGGTCGAATCGTTAACACATTGGTGGAACGTACATGTAAACAGTAACACATTGTATCGGGGGGGGGGGGGGGGGTCGAATCGTTAACACATTGGTGGAACTTACATATAAACAGTAACACATTGTTTGGGGGATCGAATCAGTAACACGTTGGTGGAACGTACATGTAAACAGTAACACATTGTATGGGGAGTCGAATCAGTAACACGTTGGTGGAACGTACATGTAAACAGTAACACATTGTATGGGGAATCGAATCAGTAACACATTGGTGGAACGTACATGTAAACAGTGACACATTGTATGGGGAATCGAATCAGTAACACATTGGTATAACGTACATCAGTAACACATTGGTATAACGTACATCAGTAACACGTTGGTATAACGTACATCAGTAACACATTGGTATAACGTACATGTAAACAGTAACACATTGTATGGGGAATCGAATCAGTAACACGTTGGTGGAACGTACATCAGTAACACATTGTATGGGGAATCGAATCAGTAACACATTGGTATAACGTACATCAGTAACACATTGGTATAACGTCCATCAGTAACACGTTGGTATAACGTACGTCAGTAACACATTGGTATAACGTCCATGTAAACAGTAACACATTGTATGGGGAATCGAATCAGTAACACGTTGGTATAACGTACATCAGCAACACATTGGTGGAACGTACATGTAAACAGTAACACATTGTATGGGAAATAGAATCAGTAACACATTGGTATAACGTACATCAGCAACACATTGGTGGAACGTACATGTAAACAGTAACACATTGTATGGGCAATCGAATCAGTAACACGTTGGTATAACGTACATCAGTAACACATTGGTGGAACGTACATGTAAACAGTAACACATTGTATGGGGAATCGAATCAGTAACACATTGTTGAAACGTGCATGTAAACAGTAACACATTGTATGAGGAATCGAATCAGTAACACATTGGTGGAACGTACAGGTAAACAGTAACACATTGTATGGGGTGTCGAATCAGTAACACATTGGTGGAACGTACAGGTAAACAGTAACACATTGTATGGGGTGTCGAATCAGTAACACATTGGTGGAACGTACAGGTAAACAGTAACACATTGTATGGGGAATCGAATCAGTAACACATTGGTGGAACGTACATGTAAACAGTAACACATTGTATGGGGTGTCGAATCAGTAACACATTGGTATAACTTTCATGTAAACAGTAACACATTGTATAGGGAATCCAATAAGTAACACAATGGCTATAACGTACATCAGCAACACATTGGTGGAACATACATGTAAACAGTAACACATTGTGTGGGGAATCGAATCAGTAAAATATGGCTGGAATCTAGACATAAGAAACACTGCTCTTTCAAAGTCAATATGTAAAACACTAACATGGCACCTGTTTTAACAGGATCATCGAAGTCTAAAAACTAGGATAAACTAGATATAATGATTACGCAACAGCTCAAATACTCACGCTTGTTAGAAGGTTTTCTTTATTAGTTTGGTTACAATTAGGGGATAGGTCAGATTTTTATCTCAACTAAATGGAAAACGATCTGTCTGTAAACATCAAAAGGTTGTTAGTCGCGTTTGATGCTGCTCAAAGTTTGTAACTAGTTTCGATACCTATCTAAGTATACTAGCTTATAATTAACTGTAGGACTGCTATGTAATGTTCCCTCTGATAGTACATAAGCATGATATGCTTTGTAATACGAAATGGATTTAAGCAAACTGTCGACCTGGGGAGAGTGTCAGCTATAATGCGTTTTCGCCCTTTTAACGTAAAGGTCTTTCACAGGCCATGCAGTGTCCATCCTCGGATACCCCGGGTTAAATTCTCAACAAGCTCACCTTGTACCCCTGGGCCAACTGCGATTCAAAGCGTCGTTTCCTGGGAACGCCCGATAACAGTCGGGCGAATCAAATATTCTCTTCAAAACGTTGGAACTCTTCAGCTTTTGAAACACGTTTATCGAATTGAAGTGTAAACCGAAAAGTCGTCCATCTTTGTTTTGAACACTGCTTGGATGCTTACGTAACGACGATTCTGATTGGGGAAACTTCCGCCACAGTTTTGTGGAGGAACCAATCAAAATCTACATGCATGTTAAATTAGAAACGACGGATTTGTTCCACTTGTCCCACGGGTAAAGTTAGCGTGAGCGTAAGTTTTAAACGTGGGTTCCGACGATGTGCAGTGTCTAAAGACTTGCACTAATCTGCTCATGCAAATGTTTTACAGAACAGTCGAGATTCACTTCCTTCTTTAACTACATCAATATTGCACAGGGAAAAAGCGTCTTCAAAAGTTGCCTGGTATAGCCTCATAAAATTTGCAGGATTATTTCTATTCTCCAAAGTCGCCCAAACTGAATTCGTCACATTAGATCAAAAATGTTTTAGATTAGTCGATGTTAAAATAGTCCCAAATACCGAGTTAAAGGAAATCTCCTTGCAATATATCCTGAGGCAGTCCAGATGCATTCTGTGATGAAACGAGTTTAACGAAACCAATCGTATTCTGGCGAGATATCCTTTAGACTTGGCTAATATAGATCTCATGCGCCTTTACCGGACATAGCAATGGAAACTTTTACATGCCAGCATGGGTAACATTTTTAAAGCTATAAGAAAAGTATAACAATACTGACATCACACTGTACGTGAATATTTACTTTGAATTAAAACAAACGTTAAGCAAGTAACGAAAAGGGAGAGTCAATTCCCCCAAATAGTCCCATTTTGACGCAACCAGACAAGATGGCGACGCTCCCACTCGATTTGATTCAACTTGAACTGGCCACTGGTATAAGCTCCAAGGGTGTCTTCACTAGTATCGGAAAGGTTTACTGTAACTAACAATATTAGGTGTACTTTGGACTGTTTAAATTACTCCCCTATTTAAAACACTCACCCCTATTTAAATTACCCCCCTATTTAAAACACTCCCTCCCCTATTTAAATTACTCCCCAATTTAAAACACTCCTCCCTATTTAAATTACTCCCCTATTTAAAACACTCCCCTATTTAAAACACTGTTTAAAGCTCCCATCGAATAATATGGCTCAACGAAAGTTTCTGAAGGTGAGGTGAATCAAAACATTAACATGATCACAAATGGCAAATTAAATTGTGGCCTGCTGCTTGTATGGGTTAAAATCATCTTTTGTGAAATATATCACTTTACAGCAGCAACACTGTGTCTGTGACAAAACTTGCTAAAAACACATTATAAGTACTATTTTGACCTGCTGGAAATGTATATTTTATGTCGTTTCAAGCAAAATATTTACAAAAAAAATAGATTTCTTCATATACTAGTGTAGGCCAAATAATCTGGTTGCTTTTCTCATTACTCGGACTCCTTTTTTAGAATTTTGGCATTACTTGATTTTTTTTTGTAAGAAATGTTTGAAACTCTCTTTAAAGTTGGGTTCCACACCTCGTTTTTGCAGTTACTAACTTTTTTGTTTCTTGATTTGATTGCCATCAAACGAGAAACATGATAACCATTTCATTCAGTCTTACCAAATAACTTTCTTTAAACAAATCTTCTTCAATGTTGTTTTATGTCAAACTGAATAGTTTTGTTCTCTTATAGGTAATTTCAGGTCCTGTATAAGATTATTGAAATTGCTTATCCACCTGTGAGTAGTTCGTCCTGATTCACACATCAAAGGAATGGGAATGAGACTCTTTCTACCTTTTCCAGAGGTACCTTTACTATTGGCGTCGTTTCACTGTTTCATTTCATCAAAAATTCTGTTACCTGGACCCTGTTTCACAAAGCGGTGTAGCGTAAGTTTTCACGTAACTGCCATAGCAACCCATACTGTATAGAGATACATTAGTATGAAAGTTACGCAAAAAATACATCTACGCCGTTTTGTGAAACAGGCTCAAGTCGTTTTTACTCCGCGTTTGGATGGCTATAAACTCCAAAATACGCCCCTCAGGAAAAAATAAGTCATTTTGAAGACAGAAACTCAGAAAAGGGACGGATAAAGAATAGTAACAAGAACTCCTAGAATTACGAGTGTAAGTTAAACATGGGCATTGTCTATAATTCTAATAACTTGCGACATTCAAGATTCCATTTCGTTTTTTCTTTCTATTCTCTTTTTTATATAAAAGGAAAAACTCTAGTCTAACTGCCTCTTTTTTCAGAAACTTTAAATCGATTGATTTATTGATTGATTGATTGATTGATTGATTGATTGATTGATTGATTGATTAATATTTTACGCCGCACCCAAGAGTATCTCATCTTTACAGAAACTCTCGAAATTCTACTGAAACTCCCATTTGGACACTATCCCACGAATTTTTTTTCTGAGACTCTTTTGTAAAACTGTGAAATTTGTTTTTATTTGTGTCTTTGTAAATGACATCTTACCTAATGATGCCTGTTTGTTGTCTAATATTTCTGCCCTCCGCGTTAAACCCTGTACAACAAAACTTAACGAACCGTGCTGAACTATAGGCACAACCAGGCGCAATAAAGTCTTTAAACGGTTTTGGTGCAATTGTTTGTGTTTTAATCGAATATTCCCACAGTATCGGTGATGCGTTACTCTCATTAATTTCATTTGGCTGTCAAGTTTTCCTGTGACGATTCGTAAACTTCTTTGTTAGCTTATCACCAATCCATAACTTAACTTAAAACGTTATCTTTTTTAACAAAGACATCGTCGCGAACGAGAAATTCGTCGCGTCTCGACTGACTCGACGGGGCGTCTTTCACTTGATTTCTATACGAGTGAGCGGCTCGCGTATTCAAATGTGACATGAATTCAATTGAGGTTCACAAACATAGATGTAGAAGTAATTTAAGTCGTGTGGGAATGACTTCAGAATCGGACAAACAAACAGATAAATGTATTCTGAAGTGTAAGGCGCCTCCACGGAGACGTGTCCATGATTTAAACAACTAAATCATTATCCGAAACACGTGTGATACATTTTGATTCAAAGTCTTCAAAAAATCGTTCGAAATTTCTAAAACTGGTACTATGCTTTAACCAGTGGATAATAATGGCATTGCATGTGTCTTAAGCCTCCTATCGCTGATGATATTGCAGGAGACGTGTGTCTCCAGACCAGATGTGTGAATTGGGAGTAAAACTAATCCCAGGATGAGCGGTTAATACATACGTGGTTTTATCTACTCATAAAAGGCCAGGACAGCAAGCCTAGAGCACAAACAACTAAAACACTATTTTAAAAATAACATCTCGTGAACCGCCTCATAGTGAAAGTCGCACGTGCTGGAGCGTTACACAATAGAGTGTCACCAGACAGCACAAAGGCAGCTTTGTACATCATCGTTATCGCTTCGTTATTTTTTCTTTCAGACTAGAAACGGAAACCAAAAATTGATACCACCTGTTACATAACTTCTATGACATATAATGATATTTTTTACAAGTACCCTGTTCCTTTTATATACGACTATGGCATAAACGTTTTTTGTTTGTTCGAGACTTTTTAAAAGCCTTTTTTGTGAAAGTGGCAGGGGCAGCCAAAACACAACCCCATGGATTCCGAACATCAAGAGATTATAAACATCAAAACAATAAACTAAATGAATACGTTGAGGTAAAAAAGATAACCATTTATAGTTGAATCTGTGAGCTGTATGAGTTTGAGTTTTTTCCAGAACTTAGATAACCATCATGTCTATTCATTAATTTAATATCTTTGTTACTTCCAACTTCGACTTTTAAGTGCCAAGTGTTACATAATTCAAACACTCCCAAAAATTCGGATTCCACATGGATGTGAGTGTTTACAGTAGGCCTACCTTTAAAGTGACATGAGGTGCCTAAATTCACCTTTTTTCATAATTTCTGATCGTTACGACAAGAGGCTTTGAAGGCCATCGAAAAAAAACTAAATGATTGGCGTTGAAATGAGGAAAATCCATACAGTATGTGGCCGGAATGGTGTTCGAAAAGTAAACAAAATTTAAATAACCGGGACGACCATTCATTCATTCTAAGCCAAAGTTAGTTCAAAACAATACTTTATCGTACATTCTCGAGACTAGAAGCACTAAAAACGTCTTGAGAAAAATGGCCGATAATTTCAACATTCTGTTTCAACGTCAAAATATCAACATTTTGGCAGCTCATGCCACTTTAAAAACAATAATTCGTTGATTTAAAAAAAGTATCAGTTCTGTCTGCCAATAAACTGCATTTGAAAAATAAACCATATTTGAATAAATGGAACTGCACAATCATTCACGCTGTAGACCTAAGCTACGGTTACATGTAAATAATTACACGTCATTAAACATGCATGTTGCATGTTTGGTGTTTTACGCCGCGCTCAAGATTATTTCAGTTATAAGGCGGCATTGAAGTTTTATTTTGCTCTATGTCCAGGGGAAACCCACGACCTTCCGTTGGTGACTGGCAACCATCCCACATAGGTCGTTCGAGTGAAAACCCAGTAAGAAAATTTTCCATTTTTTTGGACTGAGTGGGATTCGAACCCGCGACCCATTGGTGGAAGGCTGTTCAGATTGAGCGTCGTACGCTCTGCCTACTGAGCCACGGAGACCCCTACACGTTATTAAAGGCGCGAAGGCTGACACAATTTCGACATTTAAACAGAATTTTTCCAAATTGTCGACTTACTTGCCCAAGATGTGCAAAGTGGAAGTTTTTTTAGTGATAATCCCTCGAATGTATGTTAAAGCAGTGTTTTAGAGTTACTTTTCTCTAAGCCGAGGCTAAACGTTCGTCCCTGTTTTTACATCTTGTTTACTGATCGAACATTACTTGTGGTTGTACAGATCACTTGTTTCAGCATAATTTTTCTTTTTATTTAAGATTATTGTCGCAAAAATTACAATTGATGTAAAGTTTGCAATTTTTAGAGTAAAGTGCAAGAATGGCTTTTCTTTTAAGCGGCAAATACCGATATGACATGCAGGTTAGATTTTATTATAGCAAGAAAATTACATCGATTCAATATTTTATCACTGTTCAGAGATGAACTTTTCTTGTTATAACCAAAAATATATCTTACGTTATTGATGTACCCGTTTACAGAAAAGTCAATACTGCACCTTGATAAAATTTTGGGCCGTTTTCGGGATCGGTAGGACCTACCATTGAAAACAAGCTGATATGTTTTACAACAAACAGGTAGGCCTATACACTGTATATACCCTGGGATAATCTTGTATAACGCAGATCCTATCGCTGAGCTGGTGGTCTTTTTGTTAGCATTGCTAGATTAAAACCTGACAGTACTTTTGTCAATCTGTTTTGACTAAAATAACCATGGAGTTTAAAATGGGGTATGTCATTTAGACCTTTATACCCAATTACCGCCTAGCCTGATGACGTCACACAGATTTACGCAAACTTTTCTGGGTAAAATGTACCTCAGTTCGCCATTTTGTAAACCGATACTTAAAAAGTTATAACAAGACGTCACTTCCTTGGAAAACATTGATGACATAAGGTATTGATACTGCTAGAGTTATGAAAACAACATGTTGTGTACCGAACTGCTCGTCTTCAAGTTAGAAGCAGGACAGATCAGCACCGTCGAAAGATCTGGCGCCTTTTACGTCCGCTTCTCGATATAGTATTATTCCTTCCGCCATTTTGTAAAATTATGTGAATATCCCTCAATCTCCCGAATTGCTTTGCGCGTAATTTCCAGGTGTCGTCATCAATCGGTCAATAGGGAGCGCAAGTCTCGTAAGAATTCCACAAATCTCCTGTCGCCAGAACTGTCCTTGCACACGTGACTGAACGTTTTACATCTGACGTTGTGGAATACAATTCGTCAAATAGAATTGCAACGTCACCAAAAAACGTTCTTAATAGCGTCATCTGTCACCGGATGTTATAAAATCACGTGATAACTTGCAAGCCCTATTAGAAACTTAATTATATCCATGGTTATTTTAGACAAGAATACCGACACTGTGCCCGTGTGTTTTAGTGTTCATAAATGAACATACAGACACAGAGAACATCTTCTTGTCTAAATAACCATGGAGACAATTAAGTTTCTAATTGGTCAAAAAATGCACATCATTTAGACCTATAAAACCAATCATGAATTGTTATAACAAACTAACACCCATGATATTTCATTAGGTTGACGACAGATACCAGTTGGCTCCAGTCAGTAGAGTTTTCTGAACCACTTTATAATACATTGACAAGGTTGTACGGATCTTCTGCTATGACAAAATTATCGTTAAACTGAGATTAAACCAAATATGATCATGGAAAAAGAAAGTGAACGTTTTGTTTTCTATCAGAGATACCCAGGTAGATTGATTGATTGATTGTTTGGTGTTTTACGCCGCGCTCAAGATTATATCACTTATATGGCGGCGTTGCCAGTTTTATTGTGGGAGGAAACCGGGCTCTATGCCCGGAGGAAACCCACGACCTTCAACTCGTAACTGGCAACCATCCCACGTCTGAGTGGGATTCGAACCCGCGACCCTTTGGTGGAAGGCTGGTCGGATTGAGCGTCCAACGCTCTATCTACTGAGCCACGGAGGCCCCTACCCAGGTAGAAGACAGACGCTTGAGTTTGGCCCCGACGAGTATAGACCTTTCAAACACTTCTTTATATAAGCAATGACTAGCCTTTGACTCAGAGGTCGAGTCATTTTACTTTGAAGTAGTTTCTATTCTTCGACGATAATCTCGCCTTGTTATGATGGAACACAAATGGTATAATACATATATATGTACATTTATACAAATATATGTACGCTCCAATAACCAAAACTGGGTAACATTCTTATATATGTTAAGATTGGCATGTGTCACTTTTCTCGCTGTCTTTATAAGTCGCAAACTCCTGGAGGCGATTTGCTTGGTCTTGACCGATAGGGGGCGCTTGGATAAAAAAATGAATACCATAAACCTGTTAACTTGCCTCGAATCTTGTATCAAACATTAACAGATAATAAAAGGAAACTTTAAAAGGACAAATTATCGTTCGCTGTGGTCAGATTAAACCAGATAAAGCCTTAATTAAATCGCACAATTCACTGACACCTTAGACGGGCCAATGGTGGACGAATGACTAGTTAGCGGTAGGCTGTAAAAATGATCAAACAGCGATCATAAACCATGCTCTGTGAACTAAAATGATACTTTGACATCTTTACTATCGTCGAACTGGACACATATATTCAGATAATGTTTTTTTACCCATTCTTACACTTAAGCCATGTTTTGTTCGGGTTTTTTTTATCCAGGAGGAACGCCTGTATTTGAGCTGTTACTAGCGCATTCCTTTGCCAACCTAGAAATATAAAAAAAAACTTGAAAAAAAAACTTACTCCACTGGACATAATGATTTTGTTTTCTTCAGCTATTGCAATTTAAAGTGGCATGAGCTGTCAAAATTTACACTTTGTTCATAATTTCTGATCGTCACGACAGTAAGATGCGTTAAAGGCCATCGAAAAACTAAATGATTGGCGTTGGAATGAGGAAAATGCATACAGTATGTGGCCTGTACGAACCGAAAACGTGTTCGAAAAGTAAACAAAATTTAAATAACCGGGACGACCATTCATTCATTCTAAGCCAAAGTTAGTTCAAAACCATACTTTATCGTACGTTTTCGAGACTAGACGAACTAAAAAGCCTCTGAATTATACCTCTTGAGAAAAATAACCAATAAATTCAACATTCTGTTTTAACGTTAAAGTATCAACATTTTGGCAGCTCATGCCACTTTAAAACTAACATGTGTGTCCCGGATATTTGTTCTTCCCATACTCCCCTTTATTTATCCCTATATTTTCTCGTTCAATAACATTCCATATACTTGTGATCTTTATGTCAATCAATCTAAAATTGTACGATTAGGTTTTGAATTTCGGGTTATTTCCAGCCATTGCAGGTTTACTTTTTTCACGGTTATTCAAATTTTAATCCCTGTAAGTGTGTACAAGTTGTCCAAATTTTCACTTGATTTTTAAAATCCCAACTGTCTCGAGCGAATACAAGCATTTCGAGTTGATCAAAAAAGTAAACAAAATAAACGGTATTTTAGGAGCGCGCCGCAGTCAGAGAATATTCACACTACCGTTCTTAGGTAGTAGTGCTTAAAATATATTGGAAAAAATATTTCGTAAAGACTCAATTGGCATTTATCATATTTCATTTGAATATCAATCATAAGATTTTGGTTAACTTTAAACCCTTGCATTGTTTTGTCGGAATATATTCAAACAGTTTGGTTTTAGCAAAACTTGTTAATTGAGGATCCAGTCAAAATATTCTTTTTGTTTTTTTGTTTGTTTTTGCTTTTTTTTTTTTTTTCTTTTTTTTTTGTTCTTTCGAGAAAACATTAACATTTTTGCATTTTACACAATTTAAAGAAGATTAAACTCCCCTGTATCAATAACTTTACTCATTTTACAGACAAAATACGACTAACGCATAGCTTGATAGAAGAAGCTCGTTTGATAACGTATCGCAAGTTAATAGGCCAATTACGTTTGAAGCCCTCTAAAATAACGTCAAAATAGAAAAATCGAATAGAAAACCTTTAACCCATCTAAAATTTTCTCACATCAAATTGACGCATTAAAATATTGATTTCAAAGAGCGTCCATTAGACAATCTACTCTTGAAAAAAACAGAAAGAATTTTGATTACCGTTGGTATTTATACAGGCGTTTAGATTTCTGCTGTGCCAGTAGCTCGACAAAAAAGCGTACCACGCTCGTGCGGGATTGAGGTGTCACTTTCAGATGTGATGACGTCCTGCCCACCAAACATTGTAATCCAAAACTTGGATCGAGAAAATATGCGAATTGAGCCGTTTGATCTCCAGTTAATCCATTTCGTGTCTAATACGATTCCCCCAAACAAACATGGAATTCGTCTAAGTAAGCCTATTAAATAACATTATAGCTTTGACTTATCACGTATCTTCCTCACCTCGTGTCTTTCTTGGCATTATATTCAGTTTAACGACGCCAAATAACTCGGCAAACTCTTCTTGTTCAACCCATTTTTTTTTCTCTCGAATAGTCGAATAGGTAAAGCTTGTCTTTCTTTCTACATTTAAATTATATTCAGCAAAGTATACACGCAAATTCACGTAAAGTCAATATAAGGGATTGATTGTTTTTTTACGCCGCACTCAGGATTATTTCACTGCTATGGTGGCGTTACCAGGTTTAGTGCGGGAGGAATCCCCCGACCTCCGACAAGCAACGGTACCAGGCAACTCTTCCACATACGTCGATCGAGTGAAAACTCCTCTCAGATTTTTTAAAATTTTTAGTTGGCCTGAGTGGAATTCGAACCCGCGCCGTATCGATGTAAGGTCTGTGTTTAGTTTAACATTTAGTTTAACGCTATAAGCACATCTGTCCTTAAAGTGGCATGAGGTGCCAAAATTCACACTTTTTTCATAATCTCTGATCGTCACGACAGTAAGAGGCTTTGAAGGCCATTGAAAAACTAAATGATTGTCGTTGTAATGATGAAAATCCATACAGTATGTGGCCTGTACGAACCGAAAACGTGTTCGTAAAGTAAACAAAATTTAAATAACCGGGACGACCATTCATTCATTCTACACCAAAGTTAGTTCAAAACAATACTTTATCGTACATTTTCGAGACTAGAAGCAATAGAAAGCTTCTGAATTATACGTCTCGAGAAAAATAACCAATAATTTCAACATTCTGTTTTAAGGTCAAAATATCCACATTTTGGCAGCTTATGCCACTTTAATGTAATAAATATGAAGCTGTTTATTGGGGGGAAATTTCAGTAATTTTGCTGATGGTGATTTCAGCTTGTTTTCTTGTCCGGGTTCCTGGCGCCAAAATAACTATTTTTTTATACTGAGACGGCCGTATTTTAGAATAGGACTGTCAGAATAAGACAATAATCATTTTGGAGCCAGAAACCCGTACTGCTTGCTTTCGAAACACTGACTAAATCGCGTATGAACAGGCTTGATTTAAAGTGGCATGAGCTGCCAAAATGTTTATATTTTGACGTAAAACAGAATGTTGAAATTATTGGCTATTTTTCTCAAGACGTATTAATTCAGAAGCCTTTTAGTGCTTCTAGTCTCGATAATGAACTATAAAGTATTGTTTTGAACTAACCCTCTCTTAGAATGAATGAATGGTCGTCCCGGTTATTTAAATTTTGTTTACTTTTCAGACACTATGTGGGTTCGTACAGGCCGTAGACTGCATGGATTTCCCCCATTACAACGTCAATCATTTAGTTTTGCGATGGCCTCCAAAGCCACTTACTGCTTTGACGATCAGAACAAAGTGTGAATCCTGGCAGCTCATGCCACTTTAAGCTCTGTATGTAAAGATAATCCATCTAACAAGCGATATGTCCCTAGCAGGCCCGGGTTGCTCCAATGGTAGATTGATTGGACGGTTACCGCAAGTCGTGAGTTCGATTCTCACCCTGGCCAGGAATTTCTTCGGGGTCATCAGTGTCGGTTATATATTAATTCACCTTTGTATTGCTTCCAAAAATTATAAGTTGTTAAGATTACGAATTCACAAAGGATAGAATATAGATTCCGTTTTGCCCCATGCGTATAGAAGCTTATGCCATTATTCCTTGTCTCAGCTTTATTTCTGATGATACTTGAGCGGAAATGTTTTTTCTCGAATCCGGTCATGCAAAACACCTTTTTAAATATGACAGGTTATTATCGAGTCTTGAAATATTGATTGAATGCAAAAAACTGGCATAATTATATGGGTGTGTCGGATCAGAGAAAAGTCATTTTCTAACTCTGATATACCAAGCCATGGGACTTCAATTTCTACATCCTGTTTTGTTTTTAAGGGAAACTATTTCCTTTGTTTTGACGTTTGATTGTTTTGCATAGTGAGCGATCTAATCATATACTATCTTAACATAGTCATTTGTCATGTTGGCTTTTTTTCGTTGAAATATTATGCATTGATTCGACGTTCGACCGTTCTTCAAAGTGACCCTCCTTAATCATTTGATCTTAATCGGTAATTTATCATGTTAAACATTCAGTTTAGCTATCAGCTGTCACGACTTAGTTATATACTAGTGGCTTATCTTGAGATGTATTCAACATCTCGAGCCGTAGTTGTATTTAGGTCTATTCTTGTCTTTATTTTTTATTTTTTGTAAAATTTTAGTGGCCCAATTTTTTTAGTGGGGGGGGGGGGGGTGATTTAACCCTCATTCATTCCACGTCCGTGTTTTAACTAATGGTCGCTGTCTGTGTACATCTCAAAGGGTTACTGACCGAAACAATCCCTGGAAGATTAATCTAGTTAATTGATACGTGATGAAGATCAAAGGCATATCCATAGCATCTCACATTGACCGATACGGACTACAAGTTCGAATATTCATCGGACCATGACATTTTCTGATTTCATTCTACATAAATTGCGTGACATTTGCAGGCAAATGGTGGATACGGTAATACCTGAGTAATACTATGCATGTTGCTAAATCCTCAATAACAAAAAGGTTCTGAATGAGATTTAAACTGTCAACACATCTCAGTCCAGGGAGATGATTGACCAGCAGTTAATCCTTGAATGTTTTACAAGCTCTCTCTTGAATTAAGATGAGAATTTGCACTCTTCTACTTTTTTCCAGCACTTGAATTAACTCAGACATTACCGTATATAGTTTATTAATTCTGATGGTGAAAACAAGTCGATTTCATCTCCAAGTCTAAAGCCTGGCAACGCTACGACATTAGTGAAACAATCTTTAATTTTGTAAAAAAAAAACACAGTTTTGAAAAAAAGCTGAAAACTGAACGACGGACTTCTTTAGAAGAATATACCAATCAGTCTCAGATTCTAATCCGAAAAAAATGTGGCAAGCTTATTTTGCTTTCTATCAAAGAAAGGTCCGATTTTTCGTAGATTCAGGTCCCACTTTCGTCCCTCAATAAAACTGACCATAGTGAAATAATGTTGGAAGTGACGCCAAATTCAAACTATCAATACATCAATAGTGAAGGTTTGTATTGAACATTATTCAGAACTTAAACTCAGAAAGTGTTTTGATGCCGTATTGTCGACAGTACTCTCTGACCACTGGTCTTATAGAGATTTCGGGGCCTCCGTGGCTCAGTAGGTAGAGCGTTGGACGCTCAATCCAAACAGCCTTCCACCAATGGGTCGCGGGTTCGAATCCCACTCAGTCCAAAAATTGGAAAATTTTCTGACTGGGTTTTCACTCGAACGACCTATGTGGGATGGTTGCCAGTTACCAGCGGAAGGTCGTGGGTTTCCTCCGGGCACAGAGCCAAAGTTTCCTCCCACAATAAAACTGGCAACGCCGCCATATAAGTGAAATAATCTTGAGCGCGGCGTAAAACACTCAAACAATCAATCAATCAACTTATAGAGATTTCTCCATCACTGCGCCTCTGTATCATAGAGAGTTTAGGTCGAGAGCCGAAAACAATTTATCACTTATCACATAATTATCATTTAGATGAAGCTATCTAGAAAAGCAATTACTCAGAAAAAGAATTTGTAAAATGTTTTCTTTGATCCGAGGACACAGTAATTGATTGTTGTTAATTGGTTTATGTTAAATGGATATTTTGCAAACTTTGAGTTGTTCATCAACGCGTGTCTTTACACTGTATAGAAATTGAATTACTAAGATAATACGCTACTTTAATAGAGATAAACGAATTATAATCACAAGATTTATCAGTGGACCACACCCGCAGTATAGGTACCTTCATAAGTTAATGGCTCACCCGGCCGAGATAGTCTCTTAGTCCGACAAAGACCTTCCATTGATGGGTCCAAATAAAAAAAAAATAGAAACTTTTGTGGAGGAGATGTTAGGTACTCCTCTATGGTCGGCGGTTTTCTCCGTAAAACATTCCGATTTCCTCTCCCCTGAAACGGATACCGCCCCGATTCTGAAAATCAATGTAAATTGATCGATAGGTTACGCTAGAGCTAGGAAGTGGCCTACTTAGCGATAGTTTTGTGTTTGGGTTATTTGAATACTGGATTGAAACTGATGCAAAAACCTATTGTACATACTTGAAGCTTTCATTCAATGCCTCATTTAAAGGGGTTGTATGTGTGCGTGTTTTTTAATCAATTTTGAAAATACCATGGTTTGACTCAGAACGTTTAAGCTTCAAATTGTCCAAATGGCGCCAATTATGTTGAATAGTGTGTAGGCTGAAATAGGCATGCATTATGTCAACTGTTTTTTTTTTGTTGTCATTGATGTATCTATTTGAAAATGAAAAGGAAATGCCTTCACGAGATTTATGTAATTAGTCACAAATTAAAACATCAATATTATCGCAGATATGGCGAGAAATGAAACGTTAAAGATCAGCCAATAAATTAAATTAGATGTCCAAACTTTTATAACAGTAAGCCCACAATTGATAGCACGTATTGGAAATTACGTCTAACAGTTTTAAATGAGTTACAAATGTCGTGAATTCAAAAATATATTGAACACAATATTGAATATTGCAAGCCATTGTTGTCCAATACAAATAACTCTGCTTTTAAGAGGCGGTCCCATTGCCATTTTGTTTTTCCATCCAACATTAACCCAAAAGTAATGTAACAAAACGCTAATTACGACAAAGTTTTGATTTGTTTCGTTTGTAATTGTTTCAATACATGTTGACCTTCAGATTATTAGAAAATACAGCTAAAAGGCTGCTAGTCGATTTTCCTCCAAAAATGTACATTTAACGAGATATTTAGGGAATCCCGTGTTGCTATCGTCTTATGTCTGACAGTCAGTAAACAAACAGCCAAAAGTAGACACATTTTAACGATATTCGACCCGGGCAAGTCCCTCTAACGTTAAAGTGGCATGAGCTGCCGAAATTCACACTTTTTTCATAATTTCTAATCGTCACGACAGTAAGAGGCTTTGAAGGCCATCGAAAAACTAAATGATTGGTGTTGGAATGAGGAAAATCCATACAGTATATATGTGCCCTGTACGAACCGAAAACGTGTTCGAAAAGTAGCAAAATTTAAATAACCGGGACGACCATTCATTCATTCTAAGTCAAAGTTAGTTCAAAACAATACTTAATCGTACATTTTTGAGATTAGAAGCACTAAAAAGCTTCTGAATTATACGTCTTGAGAAAAATAGCCGATAATTTCAACATTCTGTGTGTACGTCAAAATATCAACATTTTGGCAGCTCATGCCCCTTTAAATTAAAATGTCGATAAAACCAGTAACCCGTACGAACCGATGTGCTAATAACGGACAAAATTAAAATAGCCGGGATGTATGAGCAAAGAGAGTAGATTGATAAGAGTGGTCACTTCGTCCGCGCCATGTTAAATTTTAACTGACACGATTCGATTAATAGGAACCTCCTTTCTGTAGGGGGCGCTATACAGTCGAATCGTGTGCTGTCGGAACACCCTTCCGCTAGGGGGCCAGAAGAACATGCCGGCAATGCTGATTAGACGAAGTGACCACTCTTGTCAATCTACTCTCTTTGGTATGAGTACACAAATGTACCTTTTAGTGGTTATGGTGCTTATCGTAAATGGTATCAGCGGAAAGTTCGTATTTTGTACTTCTTGATACAAAGACAAACAATTAGCTAGTAAATATTGAGAAAATTCAGTTGAAACAAAATTTTACTTATTGTTCGTTATTTTTTATCAAAAAGTACAATATCAGAGATTCTTGAAGATGTGCGTTTAAGTAGTTTTAAAAGCAACAAAATCTCCAAAAATGAACACATACATCCCGGCTATTTAAATTTTGTCCGTTATTTGCACACTTCCTCACTTCTCCGGTTCTGGTCGATATTTATTATTTCATCGTCAATACTTTAATTTTCAAGGTACTTCAAATGCTGAACTTCTCGTGACAATCTAAATTTAAAAAAGAAAAGTCCGAATGTTTGCAGTCACTTTGAACGATTTAGCCATTCTCTATATAAATGCGGATCACTGCTTGATAAACTATTGCTCGATTTGACCTCAGTTTCACCAACAGCAAGCAAACCATGAGGATGGACAAATAAAATTATAAATTTTGAGAAAATTTTGTATATGGCGCATAACTGGGTCAGTTATCACAGGTGAATCTAGGTGACTCAAAATTAGGTCACGCCAGGTGTACGCTGGTCAACAACACGTCAAAAGACTATTTTTTGAAAGGGGTGGTTCTGGGAGGAAAACGTTTTGAACAAAAATGTAATAATTACAGTGTGTCGGTTTATCTTAAACTCAAGAGACAGTCAAATAATAGCCAAAAGGAAGGGCAATTTGAGGGGGAAATAGCCTTTTTGTAATATACGTCCAAGGAAATTCTAACCTTGATAACTTATATTGTTTGTAAAATATTAAGCTGTGTCAAGCCCTTATACTGGAATTATGCACTGAATAAAGATGAACAATGAGATAGATTAAAATATCCTCCCAGAGGCGTGTGGACAGTTCTTTACGACGCTTCCGGTCACGCGCTGAGCGAAATATGGAACGTTTGTATTCCAATTCAGACAAAACCGGAAGGCATCGTTTGTGGATGTATTTGAGAACAGGAGGAACTCTGCGCGTTGGTCTGAAGGATACCATTCACTGATTCACTTATGTACTTCCGGACTATGAAAAACCAATTATATGTTGTCAAACGGTTTCAATAAGATTGCAAACGAAGCCAAAAGATAACTCTTTATAGTAAAACTTAGTAAACAATGTATACAAATTATACCACCTATTGCCGCTTACCGCATTAAACGTTTTGACAAGCTCAACCAACGCTGACCAGATCTAAAATATATTTTGTGCTAAATATTGAAAATTTGTTTGGGCATATTTGAAGTTATTCTCGTTATTTTGGGTACACTTTCTTGAAATTATGGTAGAAATTCTTCTACCAATTTGTGGGTGATGCCGGTTGACTGAATGGATAAGGCAGTCGGCATTTAGTGCTGGTGATAGGTGCCATACTCTGGGCATCACCCAAAAATCGGTAGAATAATTTCTACCATAATTTCAAGAAAGTGTAATCCCAAAATAACGAGAGTACTGTTATATTCACTTTCTAAAAGACACTAGCTAATTAAACTCATATTTGAAGTTGTTTTTCGCCTCTGTGATAAAAAAGAGTCTAATAGATTAAGGGTTTTTAGAAACAAAGAAAATAGAATGGTTTGATTCACACAAAAAAATACTATAATTAGATGTACATTGTTCAGTGATGGTTAATTCTATGCTCAAGATTATTTGAAAACGGGTTGGAAAGGGAACTGTATGGGTTCCGTGAAAAAAAGAACTTTTATTGGTTCATAGTGGCCATCACAATTTGTATCACAGTTTGTAAAAAAGGTTCTAGTTAAAGTCGGCAATTTTGACTGAAAAAGCTTTTGTGTTATAAAAGTCAATATTTAAATGGATAACACATAGAAGGGTTTAAGAAATGTTTGAAACTCTCTTTAAACGTGGGTTCCATACTAATGATAAAAAATTAAAGACATTTTTTTATCATTAACATAGAAGGGTTGTAATAATATCATTGACGGTAACCAATTATAGCCAGACATTTTTTTTTTCAAATAATGACACAGTTAGAAAAATGTCTGGTCAAAGTTGGTTACAGTTGTTATCCAACTAAATGTTGTTATCTTCAATTTTAAAGAAGCAGTTTCAGTCAAAATTGAAGAAAAGGTCTTTTTAGTTCTACGTCGTGCGCATACCAGATCTATTGGCTCATTTCTTTTTTAAAAGTGAAAAATATTTTGGAAAAGGCACAACGAAAGAATGTGTTATTATTTTTACTAGTGGGCTTAAAAAGACAAGAAAGGTTTTTGATGTTGTAGCTACCCACTTAACAGTCCCCGGCCACTTTGTGGTTAGACTTTATGCCGTGGGAATTGACCTTAAGATCTACAACACCAACGGTATGAGTGGCGGAATTTTATCAACCGAAATGTCGAAGTCCACTTATTATCTGTTTGTATAGTTGACCTTTCAAGCTACCGTATCTGTCCGAGTCCGTTTTACTGTCGATCGCACATTCTCTAGCTGATTCACGGGACCAAAGTGGTCCACGGGTGCCGGGAAACACCTCAAGGGGTAAAAACCTCGCGGTAGTAAGGCTTGTTTGTCGCGAAAGTAAAGTTTACTTAAGAATCTAGCTCGTATTTATTAATCCCCTCAAAGCCAATGACATCTTTGTGGTGAAATGCTTAAGAGGTTCGATTTACTAAGAATCTATCATCGAGCTGAACACAGATTAGGGCAAGGTTTTTATCTTCACCGCAAAGGAATTCTCCACCGAAATTATAACGGGTAGGTCAGAGTGTAGAACCACAATTTATTTGAAGTTGGCAAAGTAGACAATTCAATTATTTAGTGTCCATAAATTGTTGAATAGACGAGATTTTAATGGCTGTCACCTGATTTGTTAATGTATCAGAATAACTGTATCGGAAGTATTTTAGTAATATGCTATAAATCAGCCTATCCAAAGCGATAAAGTTAAACACATTAAGTGTTATACAAAACCTTGCGTTGTTATGAGTTTTATATCCGGAGGACTGTCTATAATCCGTTTGAATAAAATTCGTGTTCCCGTTTCAAACCATACATGGATATTCGACAAGAATCAGACAAAATAGTATCGGTGTAACCAACGATAAAATACTCGAAATATCAAAGTTACAGCTGTTCAAATAACATTTGAAATAATTCGCTATGTTTTTTGTATTCTTTTAGAAGCTCTTAAAGTGGCATGAGCTGCCAAAATTCGGACTATTTTCATAGATTTTGATTGACGCGACAGTAAGAGGCTTTGAAGTCATCGCAAAACGTAATGATTTGCGTTGGAATGAGGACAATCCATTTAGTATGTGGCCTGTACGAACCGAAAACGTGTTCGGAAAGTAAACAAAATTTATTAAATAACCGGGACGACCATTCATTCAAAGTTAGTTGAAAACAATGCCTTATCGTACATTCTGTTATAATGGCCAAATATTTCAATTTTGGCAGCTCATGCCACTTTAAGTGATATTAGTATCTAAAAAGTAGGTTATTGTGGTGTGTAGAAGTAACTTGACCATAAAAATACTTAACATCCAACCCGCTTATTTAAATTGTATTTTACATTTCCCTGCTATTTTGGTTTCTGTGGACCACATGCAGGCTGTATGGATATTTCTTGTTTTGACGTTAATCGTTAAGTGTTGTTTTCTTTTTCCTTCAGAATTCAGACCCTCTTATTGTCTTGATTTAATGAAGAATTATCGAATTTTGGCCATGAGCTGTCAAATATAAGGAACGTTTTGTTGAAACCGAATGAGCTAACCGTTTGTCATTTTACATATTTCACATATCCCTCCTTAAAGGGGCATGAGCTGCCGAAATTCACACTTTTTTCATAATTATCTGATCATCACGACAGTAATAGACTTTGAAGGCCATCGAAAAACTAAATGATTGGCGTTGGAATGAGGAAAATCCATACGGTATGTGGCCTGTACGAACGGAAAACGTGTTCGAAAAGTAAACAAAATTTATTAAATAACCAGGACGACCATTCATTCATTCTAAGCCAAAGTTAGTTCAAAACAATACTTTATCGTACATTTTTGAGACTAGAAGCACTAAAAAGCTTCTGAATTATACGTCTTGAGAAAAATAGCCAATAATTTCAACATTCTGTTTTAACGTCAAAATATCAACATTTTGGCAGCTCATGCCCCTTTAAAGAAAGGCCATATATTTATAACCTAGCTGATGACAACATCATCTCCGTGCTGTGACCAATTGTAAAACATCGTGTAATTTATCATTCTTATAGGAATGTTGATTTTTTTTTCACCAAAGCTTAATTGAGGAAGGTGCAACGCATGATATCAGTATGACAGAAACTATTATCCACATTTACTTTTGATAAATGAGTTATCACTAAACCATCGATCTACTTTTATCTGATCAAGTCAAAAGAGATGAATTCTATATTATAAAGACAATATTTGTTTTAGCTACCTTCTAATGGAAAGACTTCAACCTGATTCCGTAAAGTCAGCCCAGAGCGACGTATAAAGCTAGGGAATGATAAATTAATCTTAATGACCCATTCTCGCTCGTTTGAACTACTCATTGCCTCCGGTGTAAACAGCATCAGACCTTTGCCCCGTAAGACATTAGCCGTTCGAACTTTTTTTTTATATTTGCCTGTATACATTGTAAAATAAATGTTATAAAAAACAGCAAGGTTACCGACGTGTATGAAGAAAAAAACTTTCAGCCCGGTTTAAGTAGCCTGAGTTGCCAAAATGCCGACCGTTTTCAGACATTCTGACTGTCAAGAACAATGATCTATATGCGTGGAATGGAGGTCACATGGTATTTGATGTGTATTGAATGCCGCCATTATTAGGAGATGATTCCATTTCGATCCGGATCTGTTATGCACGCGTGCTTCAACTGTCAATGGCGGCACATACTTACCAATGTGATAATAACTGACAAAATTACCCAAGATATATCAGTTAATTTTAAGGGTTTTATGAACAGGATTTAAAGCTGGTTTGTGTTTGTTTATAGACTAAATTTATATTTGAAAAACCTAAGTTGAAACGAAACAATCTTCGCGTTAGTTCCTGTAGTAGTCAAAAAAGAATGGGGAAGAAATAATTATGCATATTTTCCGTATTTTTCGTAGCTACTTTGAAAAATGACGTCATACACGACCTTCGATGTGTACAAACTGCCTCGCAATCTAAAATTAGAAGTTACCCTAGCCCTAAAGGCCAGATTCAACCTCTAAGGACATTGGTTGACATCTTTATCAGAAATATCCACTGGAATGGGGTTGGAGAGTTCACATAGGAGGTCAATTGATCATGTGACTTTTAAATTTTTGACAAAACAACAACACCATGGAATTTTACCTGGCATTTGCTCGCATCTACGTGCTTTTCTATTATTCTCTTACACTTAGCTAGAGCTATTGTTAGTTACATCGCACATTTAAACACTGGCAGCTATTGGAAACACCCCATGGAACCTACCACAGTAGCCAGTTCAAAATGAATCGGATCGACAGGGAACGTCGCCATTTTGCCTGTTTTCGTCAAATTGGGACTATTTCGTGAAATTGACTCGTTTTCGTTACTAGTTTAACGTTTTCTTAAATTCAAAATATGTATTCACGTATAGCGTGATGTCAGGAGTTTTATATTTATCTGATAGCTTTTAAAAATGTTACCCTAGATCGCACGCGAAAATCCCTGCGCTACATGTATGTCCGGTAAAGTCGTACGAGGTCTATCTTAGCCACGTCTAAAGAGATCTCGCGAGAATACGATTGACTGCCTCGAAGACGTTCTGAGACAGCAGAAATCGTTTTATTATGTCATCGCTGTGAGGGTACGTACACAGCGGAGATCGTGTCTGACGTCATAGTCACTGAGATTTGTATGTGCTGTGACAGAAATTTAATTGTCTTTTTAGCCAGACTTTTAAAATACATGTTCTACAACACACTTAACGCAAATTAGAAAATATTTACAAAGGTTGTTCATAAAACCGTTAACGTAGACTACATCTCCTAGATCGAGTTAAGCCGAAAGCGCTTTTCTTGAACGTTTTGTTATGCATGGCGAACAACTAGTTAATTTTGTTTCCACGAAAATTTTCTAGTATTTGGAAGCTCATGCCACTTAAAATCTTGAAAAAAATGTCATTGTCTATAACTTTCAAGAATAGATAGATTGCTTAGTGACGTCATCTGGGTATTATCAGAGATCGGTAGGCAGCGGGCAGTATTCTGCACAGTAAAATGTTTGCAGTCACGCTAGTCGATAAAGGGCTTGTACTTCAAGGAAACGTCCCCTTTCATACCCCACAATGCACTTCGAGCGACACCATTTAGATTCAGATCTGTAGAAGTGGAAAATATGACTGGCCTATAAAATATCCTATTAAACTAAAAAGTTCATTTTCACCTTAATATAATAAGCATCTACTTAGCCAATCATTTCTATGCTGATTGCAGTTTGTTCTCAACCATTGGATCAATAACCAATGATAGTTTGAAAATGTATGTTCAAATGGACTTATCCCTAAATGTAATGAGGCATCTGTGGCCCAGTCGGCAATGTGATAGTCCCTCAGACACAGGCCTTCAATCACGGGTTCGAATCTCACTCATAGCAAATAAAAAAATTATTTTTTCACTGGATCGCCGTATGTGGAAGAGTTGCTCGGCTAAGGTCGGGGGTTTCCTCCGGACAAAGAGCATGGATTTCTCTCCGCACTGAACCTTGCAACGCCCCCATATGTTAAATAATCAGACTTGAGTTGCATAAAACATCATCAATCGGTCAATACAAACTGTAGAGCTGAATTTGTGTACAGTAATGGGAAAATCTACCCAGCCAGAAGTTCTCAGCCGTCCCTGTTGCCACAGCCATGCGACGAAGGTTCTTGGGTTCGATTCTCACCATAGGCTGGATTCCTTTTGTGTGTGTCTGTAAGTCTGTAAGCTCTGACTGACGTAAGACAGTCACTACAATAACGGAGACGAAGAAACACACTTACTCTGCCGTCTTATTTACCTTACGGCGATACAACCATTAAAAGGTCTGATGGCGACCAATCCACATCTGGTATTTGATGAATAGACTGTAGACGACTACAGTATATTTTATTACGTCTACCAATCGGCGATACCTAAATACCGGCTGCTGATTTTTGGACGATTTAGTAATAAAACGATCATGAAGTCAGACAATTGACCAATTCGTAAGCAATGGTCGTTGTTATGTTATCTTTATAACATAAAAAAACGGGCTAATGACCAGCTATCAATTACAACGCCGTCATCTTTGAAGAAAAGTCATTAAACAAGCTTTGTATATAATTAAGTAGCTTGGGTGATAATCGAAAATTTACGACCAAATATTTCTATTTAAAAACGCAACCGCCTCTTATTATCTGTCGTGAATGCAAATTAAGCGTGGGATTAATACATCATTTGATGCACATGAGCTTAAACAGAGGGTATATGTTGTGGTTCAGTGACCCAGAACGAACTTTTCAAACTAATCATCAAAAAGGTGGCCGTGCGATCGCGATGAACTCGTCCAGTTTCTCGCGGAAAACTCATAACACGTCTGTTTTCCTTGATCAATATTGCATGGCCTGCTTATCTCTTACACAAATCGTTATTCCCATCGACAACACAATGACAAACTTTTTCATCATTATCCACATGATTTTTTTTTTAAAATCTGTTTCGTTAATTCGGGCCTTTATTCTCTTAAATCGCTTCAGGTACAAAAGTGGATATAACTGGCAGTGCTGAACTGTTCCGATAAACAAATAAACTCCACTGTCTATGTGAACCAATCGTGAGTGTGGTGTAAAGCACGAAACAATCGATCAATCAATTTCTGAGATGACGTCAAGTTACTGTTTAGAAACTCCAAAACAGGAGGTGCTGTGCATTTATACTTTATCGAACAAGTTATTGAACTTTAATGCAATTGATGTTTTACCCGGAACTCAAGATTATTTCACTAATATGGGGGCATTGTATGACAGAAAATCGGTTTTTTTCACCAGAGGAAACCCCCACACTCAATGCTCGATGTAAGAAGCTTAAAGGGGCATGAGCTGCCAAAATTCACATTTTTTTCATAATTTCTGATCGTCACGACAGTAAGAGGCTTTGAAGGCCATGGAAAAACTAAATGATTGGCGTTGGAATGAGAAAAATCCGTACAGTATGTGACCTGTACGAACCGAAAACGTTTCGAAAAGTAAACAAAATTTAAATAACCGGGACGACCATTCATTCATTCTAAGTCAAAGTTAGTTCAAAACAATACTTTATCGTACATTCTCGAGACTAGAAGCACTAAAAAGCCTCTGAATTATATGTCTTGAGAAAAATAGCCAATAATTTCTACATTCTGTGTTAACGTCAAAATATCAACATTTTGGCAGCTCATGCCCCTTTAACAAGGTCACATAAAACCAGTTGACTACCTGGCACTAATATGGCAAATCTAATTATCTCATACTATTCTATGTCACACATAAAAATAGGTCCCGTTGTTAAATGTAATATGTTTTGGTGGAAATGGCGTGTGTGTGACTCAAATCCTCGAAACATAAGCTGACGGAACTCCTGTTAAATCAAGCGAAACACTTTAGCAGTCCGGCTGATGAAAAAACAATAGCTTGTGCGTGGTGTGATAGCCAGCAGTGTAAGGGAAGTAACTCTCATAACTCGTACACATCCACGCGCTGACAGCACTGCCGACGTGTGCCAGCATAAGTGGTCGCACGTTGCGTATGTATAAATACGATCATCCCCCAACCTTGGGATTTTAGAAGTCTGCACAGGTCATTGCTATCAATTTAAGCTTATCTCTGGCTCCCCTTTCTTTTTTTCTCTGCCAGATCCTCGTGTTCAAATTCTAGTTGAAACTACAAAGAGATGTCATGTAGAGTAGAAAAACAGACTCATTCACTTCTGCAAGGTTCTCTTTACAATGGGAATTTATCTAAAATCTGTATATGGATACCCTAGTTTTCGGCCAAAGCATCGTGTTCAATTTTCAATTGATACGCCATGGATAAACGTCATGTATATTTCAAAGAAATTGTATCATTGGGCGTATCATTGACTGCCCTGTTGTGTTTCCCTGAGCGAATATCTGGGGCTAGTTTGACAAAGCGATCTTAGCTAAGTGTGATCTTAACTACCATGGCAACCAATGCTAATGGTATACGTTGCCATTGGTAATTAGGATCACCTTAAGCTAAAGATCGCTTTGTCAAACTGGGCTCAGGCCGTTTAGGGTACAGGGTCATATGCGTGGGTGGGAAGAGTTTTTCGGATGGTTTTGGAAAGAAGCTTACAATCCGTTATGACATATCATAAAAATAGAATTTAACCACCCGTGAGTATAACTAAACTTTTTTCACACGAGTCCAATGTGAAAACAAACAGTTGTCACCATCCCATGGATTTCGATAAGTAAGGAAGAAGTTTAATGGTGCTACGTCATAACTGAACGCTTATATATGTTTCTGCGGAGAATAATTTCAGGCGTAAATGTATTAAGAAAGATACCCAGGTTTCTCCGTCCAATTAACATCGGGTCAAAATGGTAACGTCGACATCGAACTTACAGGAATCTGTGTTCAGTCTAAAACTCACGACATAGAGATATATCTGGTGGAAATATCACGATGTTGCATGCAATAACATAACAAACAGGTATTTCAGTAAGGATTATCACGATGTTACACACATTCTCAAAACCAACAGATGTATCAGCTGTAAATTTCAGCCGATGTATCAGATGCATGAAAATATCGTGATGTTACATGCATTCTCAAAACCAGAATACATTTTTAGATGAATGAAAATATCGTGATGTTACATGCATTCTCAAAACCAGCTGATATATCAGATGCATGAAAATATCGTGATGTTACATGCATTCTCAAAACCAGCTTATATATCAGATGCATGAAAATATCGTCATGTTACATGCATTCTCAAAACCAGCTGATATATCAGATGTATGAAAATATCGTGATGTTACATGCATTCTCAAAACCAGCTGACATATCAGATTCATGAAAATATCGCGATGTTACATGCGCCCATATACCGCTGTACCACACGTCAAATTTACACACCGTTTTCTTACTGTTCACTGCTTAAATAACCTTTAAAAATCGTGTGATTCTTTGTATGTGCCCCCCATTATGGAGCCGCATTCTATCACTAAGCATGCGTGACAAAAGATGACACCAGTCAATCTATCATGATAGATTTAGCCAGTTTCCCACGATCTTCATGCTAGGGTTCGGATGCCTAAGGCGTTATAAATACACCGCCCAACAGCTCCAAAAGATAGATTCTCATTAGGTCAGCCCTGTATACGTCTCCATATTTATCAGTTTCTTTAATATCACAAATATATATATTTTGTCTGCAGTTACGTTCTGGTCTACTGCAATTAAATGTTTATAGAGGAACTACTTGAGTTATACCTCAAACAAATGTTCAATCTCGTTCAAACACGCCCAAAGAACTGGAGCACTAAAATTACATACAAGATTGCTTGTTGAGATTTTGAATCCACCGTGTTGCTGGAAATCTTAAAACCAGATTATATTTATATTTTTCCTAAGTGCAACACTGGTAAAACAGTGGAGGAATTTGATGACGTTTCATCCCTTTTGACACCCAAGGGTCAACGTGAAAATGCATTCTACTCTTGATTTCGGCAAACCCTGATCCCGAAGGTGCGGACATCTAGTAAAATACTTTAATTTGAATTAGAGAGATAATTAATGATATAAAAGGGACATGAGCTGCCGAAATTCTGCCATGTGTAAAGGGACATGAGCTGCTGAAACTCTGTCATGTGTAAAGGGGTACGAGCTACTGAAACTCTGCCATGTGTAAAGGGGCATGAGCTGCTGAAACTCTGTCATGTGTAAAGGGGCATGAGCTGCCGAAACTCTGTCATGTATAAAGGAGCATGAGCTGCCGAAACTCTGTCATGTATAAAGGGGCATGAGCTGCTGAAACTCTGCCATGTGTAAAGGGTCCTGAGCTGCCGAAATTCTGTCATGTGTAAAGGGCATGAGCTTTCGAAATTCTGTCATGTGTAAAGGGGCATGAGCTGTCGAAATTCTGTCATGTGTAAAGGGACATGAGCTGTCGAAATTCTGTCATGTGTAAAGGGCATGAGCTTTCGAAATTCTGTCATGTGTAAAGGGACATGAGCTGCCGAAACTCTGTAATGTGTAAAGGGCATGAGCTTTCGAAATTCTGTCATGTGTAAAGGGACATGAGCTGCTGAAACTCTGCCATGTGTAAAGGGTCCTGAGCTGCCGAAATTCTGTCATGTGTAAAGGGCATGAGCTTTCGAAATTCTGTCATGTGTAAAGGGGCATGAGCTGTCGAAATTCTGTCATGTGTATAGGGTTATGAGCTGTTGAAACTCTGTAATGTGTAAAGGGGTATGAGCTGCTGAAACTCTGTCTTATGTAAAGGGGTATGAGCTGCTGAAACTCTGTCATGTGTAAAGGGGTATGAGCTGCTGAAACTCTGTCTTGTGTAAAGGGGTATGAGTTGCTGAAACTCTGTCATGTGTAAAGGGATATGAGCTGTTGAAACTCTGTCATGTGTAAAGGGGTATGAGCTGCTGAAACTCTGTCGGCTGTAAAGGGGCACGAGCGGCCGAAACTCTGTCATGTGTAAAGGGGCATGAACTACCAAAACTCTGTCATGTGTAAAGGGGTATGAGCTGTCGAAATTCTGCCATGTGTAAAGGGGTATGAGCTGCTGAAACTCTGTCATGTGTAAAGGGGCCTGAGCTGCCAAAACTCTGTCATGTGTAAAGGGGCATGAGCTGCCGAAACTCTGTCATGTGTAAAGTGGCATGAGCTGCCAAAACTCTGTCATGTGTAAAGGGGCATGAGCTGCCGAAACTCTGTCATGTGTAAAGGGGCATGAGCTGCTGAAACTCTGTCATGGGTAGAGGGACATGAGCTGCTGAAACTCTGCAATGTGTAAAGGGGCATGAGCTGCTGAAACTCTGTCATGTGTAAAGTGGCATGAGCTGCTGAAACTCCGTCATGTGTAAAGGGGCATGAGCTGCCGAAATTCTGTCATGTGTAAAGAGGCATGAGCTGCTGAAACTATGTGATGTGTAAAGGGGCATGAGCTGCCGAAACTCTGTCATGTGTAAAGGGGCATGAGCTGTCGAAATTCTGCCATGTGTAAAGTGGCATGAGCTGCTGAAACTCCGTCATGTGTAAAGGGGCATGAGCTGCCGAAATTCTGTCATGTGTAAAGAGGCATGAGCTGCTGAAACTCTGTGATATGTAAAGGGGCATGAGCTGCCCAAACTCTGTCATGTGTAAAGGGGCATGAGCTGTCGAAATTCTGCCATGTGTAAAGGGGCATGAGCTGCTGAAACTCTGTCATGTGTAAAGGGACATGAGCTGTTGAAACTCTGTCATGTGTAAAGGGACATGAGCTGCCGAAACTCTGTAATGTGATTGCTACTGAAACACAAATATTATTATATTTTTTTCGCGACATCTTCCCGGGTCCAAGATGGGAGTGTTGAAATGTTGTGCCACGGACAACTTATGCCACAGTAAACTTATCTCCGTGGTTATTTTAGACAAGAAGATTGTGCCCGTGTGTTTTAATGTTCATGAATATAATATCATGCAAATGGCTGGCGGCTCTTGCTGTAGGGAATTCTCCTACGCATTACTTTGAACATTTTGGGCACTTGATAACATACGCTATGTCGGATGAGTGGCAATGAGGATTCTCTGCCATTTTATATTTGCGATCCTGCATCGGGTATTCATCGGGTTTGCTTCGTGTCTTAATATATTTAATTGATGTACCGGAATGAAGTAGAAGTGAGCGAGTCGAAAACTGATGGGGTGGGGGACGAACCGAGTTTCTATAAAGACCTGACTAAATGACTCCCTTTAAAATTTTGGGAGGAGTGAGGATGGTATGAACCATCATGTAGCAGCTGATGCGCGTCAGTAGATTTGAAGAATACTTTGTGATCTAGATACTCAGTCGTTTGATATACATAGCAATTGTAAATAGTTAAATCCAAAAAAATCCACGGAAATATGAAGATTTAACGCATCCAGATACCGAAGGCAAATGGAAGATTGTTTGTGACATTTGGGAAGAATGTTACTCTCCCACTCAGAAATAAAAAAGAGGCAAAGTTAGAACTAAAACTTTTTCCTATAGCACATGCCTTAATTTTTCCAAAAGATCTCACCTATGTGGGATGGTTGCCAGTTACCAACGGAAGGTCGTGGGTTTCCTCCGGGCACAGAGCCCGGTTTCCTCCCACAATAAAACAGGCAACGCCGCCATATAGGTGAAATAGTCTTGAGCGCGGTGTACAACACCAAACAATCAATCAATCCAAAAGATCTCCACGTTGAATTCAAAATCTTTACCTTTTAAGCTAAGTTCTAACAACTTTTAAATGTTTTTGTCCGGACGACGATAGTCAGAATATCTTTTGAATGCTGAATTTATGGTTTTTATATCAAAGTCTATGTCAATGTTTGTATATATATATATTTGTATATATACATGTAAACTGCACATCCAGAGTAACCAAAATCCCATTTGGCCAACAAATCATCCGTATTTTTGACAAAGCTAGGATGCCGATTTAGCTATAGGTCTTAAATAGTAAACTTTTTTTTATACCACAATCCGAGATCATAGATCGCCCTTGACGCATGAAAAGTTTGGGTCGTTTCTCTATGGGTTGGTGAATTTTCGGTAAAATATAGAAGACGCTTTTTTTAGACTTAAGATCACATTCCGAATAGCGATACTTCTTTTCATTAACAAAGCCGTTTTCTTCGAGACAACTAAGTATTCTATTGAAATTTTCAACATTTTCAGGCCAATTTCCTTACCAAGTTCTTGGTAAAGAAGAGGGTTGCTAAGCTGAGCTTTCCTTGTTACCTTAAGGGACATTCTCGAAGATAAATGCCCTCGGAAAGTTTTTATTTTGTTCTTCTTGATACAAATGACGAACTATTATGATAATTCTGTTTCAACGGAATTCCCCCTTTGTTTGGCTGTTCATGTCACTTGAAAAACATTCTGTACTTTCTTATAATAAAGTTGCAAAACTCGATAGTACTGTTATCTAGACGTTGACCGACAAGATGTTGACTGGATGTTTGTCAGTATGGGTGGGAGGATGGGGTGGGAGGATGGGGTGGGGTGGAGTTATAGTGATTTTGTTTGTTTGTTTATTCACCATATAATATGTACAACATTTAAATGATGGTTGTCATGAAATTTGAATGGCGGGAATAAAGTCCGAGGACAAGAAATAGAAAGATGTAGACTTTATACATATAAACGATATACATTTTTTTTTCTTATCGTGGAAACTGAACCAAGTACCGGTAGGGTAGTGTTACGGCGGGTTCGATTGGATGCAGTGCTGTTGAAGCACTGGACGGATGATCCGAAAAACCGCCAACTAAGAGTCGAACTCAAATTACTTCCCAGATGCTGCCTTTAAGGCCCGTTCACACTGTGCGATTTGTCGTATCGACTTGTAGGATGCGATGAAAAATAAATGCTTCTAATTGGTGAATAAGATTTAACAACCAATCAAAAGCATCCATTTTAATCGCATCCTTCAAGTCGATACGACAAATCGCACAGTGTGAACGGGCCTTAACTCTTCATAAACGGTTCTAGGCGGATAGAATGTTGTAAGAAGTTTCGCAGGTACTTATGCAAGGGGGAAGTTTAATTTCATCAGTAAACCTAATTAACCATTATAATGCAGGGGAGTTGTCTTTTTAGCATAAAACGATTTTTGGCAGTGGGCATGTTTTAGATTCACGTCTTAAAGCATGGAAATAGCTTTTTGATAAGAAGATATGATTAAATTTGCAAACTTGACACGATATAATTGGATTGAATTAACTTTCAGAGATAAACGTCAACGTGCGAATCACGAGGGCTGTAATGGGATCCTCTATCCAGTCAAATCATATAGGCTTGGATTTTGCTAGATACACACTGATAACGTATATAACGACTCTTTTTGTTTGGGAATGCGTTACAGAAAAAGCGTGCTCATAAGATAAATTTTAACAAAAGGCGATAAAAGATTGGCGTGAGCGATGCCCCTTGTCGCACTCCCTGTCTAATTTACATAGATAATAACGGTATCTTTTAATCTGAATTATAAACTTGTAATGCCTTGTCTCGCGTGTCTAAATGACACGGAGCTCAACAGACGTAGGCGAAACGTGCGTGAATATAAGAAGACTTTTGCTATGGTTAAAAAAAGAGATTCAAACCCATAAAAAAGAAAGAGGATACGAGTCTGAATGGTTGTATAGATAAAATATAATGGCTTAATCATTTAGGATTGCATAAGTGAAAGCTAAGGATTTCCGTTTTCAGAAAATTTATAATTTACAGAAGCGCAATAACATTTGTTTTATTTCACTGCATGCACTTGATGTCGCCGATTTTACTGACGTCTTGTGTTCTGAGGTCTACTGTACATGTGATTTGGATGAGATTATGAAGCCCTTTCAGGCATATCTTATTTTGAGGTAATTAATTTAAAATTGAATTCCCTAGATTGCTTCTATAGAGGGTCGGTTTACCCCTGTAAATCAAACCTTTAAAAAAAATTCTTTTCGATTGCATGTTGACCGTGCTTTGTGCTGGCGTCGGAGAATTTGACCTTTGTGTGTAACCCACATGCAAAAACCAGGCCAAAAGTAAATTACTCGAACATTATTCGATGTTCTAGTAATCCTCAGTTGAATATGAATTTATTTTTACTTGAAACAATGCGAAATCCTTTCGAGACGAAATGGTCGTTCAAAGCCAACGAATATGTCAGTTGATAGTCACGTGTGACGGGCTGATATGCTGTTGATTCATTGGCCAATGATAAGTATTCCTACGCCAAATGAAGATATAATCCGTCATACGTTTGTTGGATATGTTGTTTTGATAATTTAGACTTGAAATACAATTTCCAACATAAAACAAGTAAGTAGAAATAATGAAAAGAATATTGTACAGCTAAGTTTGAATCGCATTTATATTTTTTCTCTTGAAAGGCGGATGGATAATCAACTACGGTTTATATTAAATGATGTCTCAAAAATAAATACCCAAACGGATTTTTATGTATCAATTTGTCTTGTAAGTTCTTGGTGATTAAGAGATTTATAAGCCAATGAAAGCATTATGAAAACATTCCTCTTTCAAACTCCATTTCGAAAGTTGTCTGAGGCCTCGGTGGTCCAGTGGGCTAGAGTGATCGCCCATCAGTCCCACACAGACCTTCCATCGATGTGGCGCGGGTTCGAATCACACTCGGACCAAATAAAAATTGAAAAATGTCTAAGTGGATTTGTCACACGGTCATCGTACGTGGATGAGTTGCCAGGTACTCACCGAAGGTCTAGGGGTATCCTCCAGGCAATGAGCCAGGGTTCCTCTCCCACTAAAACTGACAACGCTGGCAATCCCTAAAGTAGGCTGAGCTTTCATTATCTGCCAAAGTAAAACACACAATGCTTATGGAGATTTTACCTTGGCTTCAGAAAGAGTTGATGCATAAGCCTACACTCATAGGCCTTTTCATCAATAAATTGAATATGACAGCATATATTTATAACAATGTGACATGCTTTTAAATGCATCGCTAAAATTCAGAATATTGTTTACATTAAGACAACAGACGATTGTCTGTATTTTTTCAGAGGTAGTCAAGAACTTTCTATATTTGCCCAAATTTGAATGTTTTGACACCTATAAATGATATACCTCTTTTTAACACAATTTGAAACTTGTCTCCGTGGTTATTTTAGACAAGAAGACTTTCCCTGTGCACGTGTGTTTTACTGATCATAAATCCCCAATGTGGCCATGTACACTAGGGCCTTAAAGTGGCATGAGCTGCCAAAATTCACACGTTTTTCATAATTTCTGATCGTCACGAACGACAGTAAAAGGCTTTGAAGGCCATCGGAAAACTAAATGATTGGCGTTGGAATGAGGGAAATCCATACAGTATGTGACCTGTACGAACCGAAAACGTGCTCGAAAAGTAACGAAATCTAAATAACCGGGACGACCATTCATTCATTCTTAGCCAAAGTTAGTTCAAAACAATATTTATCGTACATTTTCGAGACTAGAAGCACTAAAAAGCTTCTGAATTATACGTCTTGAGAAAAATAGCCAATAATTTCAACATTCTGTTTTCACGTCAAAATATCAACATTTGGCAGCTCATGCCACTTTAATGATTTGAAGCCTGTATGCGAGCGAACAGTAGAATCATTTGACTACATCTGATAAATACAAATGCCTGATGATAAATTTGAGGTTGATAGGTTATGTCCGGGCTTCATTTCTACGCTCATTGGTCGCAGGAAACCCCCGACCTTCGGCGAGTACCTGGCAACTCTTCCACATACGGCGACCGAGTGAAAAATCCACTCAGAATTTATTCTATTTTTATTTGGTCTGAGTGTGATTGGAACCCGCACCGCATCGATGGAAGGTCTGTGTGGGACTGAGGGACGATCAGTCTAACCCACTGGACCACCCAGGCCCCTAAAAAAGTTGAGATGTAAGCAGATACACACAGATTGCCTGAAAGCCCTTGTTATGAAGTAAAGTTGGTTTATGTTTGTTTATGTTAGTAAATGGACTAAACGTATATTTGAAAAACATAAATTGAACCGAAACAACCTTCGTGTTAGTTATCCGGTAGTCTAAAAAGAGTGAGAGGAAATGTGCATAGTGTATGCCATAACGATGTGTACAGCTTTGAAGATGCAGTGACACAGCAAGGATAGTGTATTACCAAAGAGAGTAGATTGACAAGAGTGGTCACTTCGTCCAACCAGCATTGCCGGCATGTTGTTCTGGCCCCCTAGCGGAAGGGTGTTCCAACTGTACACGATTAGACTGTAGGGGCGCCCCCTACAGAAAGGAGGTTCCTAATAAACGAATAGTGTTCAAATTCAACATGGCGCGGACGAAGTGACCACTCTTGTCAATCTACTCTCTTTGGTATTACATCAAGACTCTGAGGTTACGTATGTAATAGAGGTCCTGTTTGACGTCATAATACAATTAGATAATTAAAGGAGGGGAAATCTTTAGAAATACATAGGGATTATCGTCGATAACAACCTTCAAAGTACTTAAAACATTTCACGTCAATTACCTCCAGTGACCCTCAAGTTAACAAAACCCGACAGAAGTATGTCCTTTCAGTGGCTTATCTGTGTAGCCATTTTTCCGTTTTAGGATGACGTGATGTTGGTATAGCTATTTTTAGATCAATAATGACGTATTCTTACCGCTCTCTAATGTATAAAGGTAGATTCAGGTCCAAAAAAACATGGCGAAAAACTTGAAGTGGGAAGATTGTCTCCGAATATATAGGTCAGTATGCAACCGCGCGCCATTACTTAGCCAGCCATTGGCTAAATTGCATCACATGACTACTCTATAACGCACTTAAATTTTTATTCAACAATAATTGGATAAAACTAATGAAAAAATGGTGGCGGCCTTGTGAATGGCCTAGGGAGCTTATTCTCTATTGTAACGCCACCTTCAAATTTCAATTATTCACTTACGAGGGGATAAAACATACATTAGACAGTTGTTTTGGACTAAATGAACTCTACTCTTTCCATCTAAACTAGTCTAAAGCTTAGATTTTTTTCCCTTTAACTTTCGTAACCTTCGTAGAGCGGAAAATGTAATATTGAATTTTGTTTCTTTCCTTCCCAAAGATTATTTTCTTCTTGTAAGACTTGTAAAGTACATGTCTTACAACACACTTAAAGTAATTTGGAAAATATTGCTAAAGGTCATCCTTCAGCATTTAAAAGAACCTTCACCGTCTAAATTCAGGATTCTGGTAAATAAATCAATAGAAAGTTTTTTGTATTTTTCCCTGACAAAAGAAGTTAAGAACTTTCTAGTTTTGCCATAATTGTAAAGTCTTGGCATCAAAATATATTTTATTATTATACAACCAATATTCATTAACCAATGAAAGACTAGCATTTGTACCACGTGTCGATCATATATCAGTCGATATTGGAGCCGAACTCGATATTGGATAGTGCTATTGGATTTTCATCCGGGTATCGGCAGAGAGAAGAGCGACTACGTCAGTTCGATGATGTGTAACGTTCGAATCTGACGTCACCGCGGAGTCGTTTGCTTCGCTCCTGTCGTTTTGTCAGAACCCTCATATCTGTGCATGATGTTAGATGATGCTGGTATAGATAAATTTGTAAATTTATAAAATTTGGCTCTTGCAGGGTTTTCTTTTCTAATAGTTGTGAATACGTTGAATATTGAAATAAATTATTGTGCTTGTTTAAAGGAGGAGAAAACAAAAAAACAACATGCAATCGTATCAAATGGGCTCCCATAGACCATCGTATTCATGTGTGTGAGTCTTGCACGTGGTTTACGGTGTGAAAATACAATGAAAACGAATCTGCCCGACAAGCTCGTGCTCGATCGTCAGTGGAGCGCGCCATTGACGGTTTGAAATTGACCGGAAAAAGTATTAGTAGATTACTTCCCTTGCGAGCTTATCATATCTTGTATGGTTATAACCTGCAATGTCAGCGGCAAGACTACCTTTTTTGAAAATTCTACAACGATCCCCACAAGTCGCGTAGACAACATAGCAGCCTGTCACGTCTTCCCAAAAGGTTGATTTACTAGCCAGTGTCCATTTCAGAGCTGTTAGAGTGTTTATCTTCTCTTATTAGCGCGTCGAAATGATCAAAATTAACCTAGGTTTAAATAGGAGACTTTCAGAGTTGACCAATTTCTCTTACGCTAGTGAGTGACTGGTGGCCAGGCGTATGCTGATTGGCCGATCGAGACACACAGCTAAGCTCTGCTGTGAAGATGGCTGCCGAGTCAGTTTAGACGTTCTCTGATAACGATTGTTAACTTTCTTATAGCACAGTTGGGCGAGGAAAAATCGTAGAAATATGGTTTTGGTACCGTTAGAAAGGAAAATGGGTCGCGCCTGTACTGTATTTTTTCCTTTTCCCTTTCTTCTCCTTTAAAGTTAAACTTGAAATAAGTGTTGTTGGCGTTTGATTGTATATGTATAATAAAAAGATTATTATATGACTTCGCATCCAATATGGATATTGATTGTACTCGTCACCGTTGGGTTGAAGGTCGATATTAGACGAGACGCCGAAGGCGTCGAGTCCAATGAATTGGTAAGACTAGTAATTCAACGGCGACTTGTACAATAAATATCCATATTGGATGCGATATCATATAATAACCTCATAATATAACATTCAAAATTGGATTTATTTCGTACCCGCAATGTAAACAAACTCACAGCCTTGGTATACGCAAATGTGCCCTAATGAATTGAACCGTATGAGCGATCTAAGTGTGTGTATAATATTTTACAATATAAACATATAAACTACCATAAAGAGGCAATAACACAGCAGAGATCGTGTATTACGTCACCACTGTGAGGGTACGTACACAAAGGAGGTCAAATCGTGATGACGAGCATAACTTTGTGTACCCAAGTACTGACAAGTAGCTAGCCTTGCTATGCATAGATAGTCGCGTCATCACAATTGAACGGAGGTCGTGTTTGATTTCATACGTCACTGAGCTCATTAACTTCCGTAACCTTCGTCGGGACGGTAATTGTAGCATTGAATTTTGTATGAGATTTAATTTTCTCTATGGTCAGACTTGTAAAGTACATGCTATACAACACACACATTGGAAAATGTTGCCCAAGGCTGTTCACATGACCTTTGAGATTATCTTTAATATTATATTTTACACAAGAAAACCAAATTAGTTAAATTGACCGATTGTTTGATGACGTCACTTGGTATTTACGCGCAAAGCATTTCGGGGGATTGAGGGATCTGAACATAATTTTAAAATATAGCGGAAAAAATAATACTGTATCGAGAAGAAGACGTAAAAGGCGTAAAGTTACCAGAAAAAAGTTGATGATAAAAACAGGTTATGTCATCAATGTTTTCCAAAAAAGTGACATCTCGGTAAGTACCAATCAACAAAATGGCGAACTGAGGTACATTTTACCCAGAAGGCTTTGCGCAAATCTATGTGACGTCATCAGGCTCGGCGGTAATTGACGCCATTATATACAGCTATATATTTATAACAGCTAAAGATTTCAAGAACGAAGCACAACCGAGATTTAATGTAGATTAACCTTTATATATATATGTATTGTCTCCATGGTTATTTTAGACGAGAAGATTTTCCCTATGTCCGTGTGTTTAAGTGATCATAAATATATATATTGGGCAAAGTATGCAGAGTATCAGGTTAAAGTTTGGAAAATTGATATCAGATCTTGTGGCCAGGGTAATTACAAAGTACCTTTTAAAGCACCTTTCGAGGGCCAAAATCATCTCAACCTGCAATCCATCATTCGGTTATTCATTGATAGAGAAGCCGATATATCTTCCTGCATTGTTCTTCTCACGAATTTTGCTTACAGTAACTTACTACATTTGTTTAACGTGTACAGTTTACATAGACATCCGAGACGAGGAGGCCTTAGTGCGACGGACATTTATTGACCGGCGTGTGTTTTCCCACACAACTGGACATGCAAGTCGTCTCAAACGGAATGCGGTCAGCCAGGGTTTCTTTTGAGGGAAAGAAAAACAGTCGTTGATTAACAATTACGGGTTCTTGTTGCAGTGGGTCTCCGGTGAAAGATGGCAGCTTAGAATTTCCACAAACATTGTCGCTTAAGATGGAAGCGTTTTTAGGGCGGACAAAAGAGTCTCTGGAAGTTCAGTCCTTTCAATAAAAATTTCAATTATCCCTGAGAATAGTCAATGATATCGTGTCAAATATACTTTTGTAAGTATCATCTACCTGTAAAATCATATTTCATTTGTAAAGAATATCACGTCCCGACCCCCACCCCCACCCCCCAACGATGTTAAGCAAGTACTGGATGTCTGTCAACCACAGATTGGTCAATTTGACGTTAAAATATATGTATGTAGGTTGAAGCGTTTCCGATCAATGTTAAGAAGTCGAATTTACGTCAACCCAGTATAAATAGAACAACAGCAAATTACACATGGGGCCCATTCTATAAGTTCCTAGCGGTGATGTAAAAGCGCAAATAAACGCGGTGTCTGACCGCGCAACTCCAGGTAATTTTGTTTGTAGATTTCCATCTCAAATATATCGACATGCTTTTTTGTGTCCCTCCAACCATAAATTGTGTTACTACATCTGATTTCGTAGGTCTCTGAAATTTGCTCGTTTAGACTACGTAATCGTGGTTCAAATGTAAAAATTTATTATTTTGCATTTTAGCGGTCAGTTTAATTCTTTTAAAGTTCATCAACGAGAAAAGGGGCTATTGAAATACCCTTTATGAAATTACGGAAAGAAATACTTTACTTACAATGGTACAGTGATAAAATGGTATAGCGATTATAAGTATTAAAGACAAGTACTAAAAGAGAAACTTTCACCACATCTTTAAGTAGGCGCGTGCTTCCTATAATTCCACGTTTATCATAAATTCTCGGCAATAAGATGGTTGGAGCTCCTCTAAAAAGTAAAAGATTAAATCTTATTCTTTGTACTTGGATTTTTCTAGATATACCGATAACGAATTTCACTACTCTTTTGTTTTGTATATATATATGCCACGTGCTCATATGACGAATTGTAATATAAGACGATTAAGATTGGCGTGAGCGATGCTCCTTGTCTTACTCCCTGTTCAATTTACATAGATAAGAACGGTATCTTTTAATCAGAATCAAACACATTTACTGCGGTGTTTCTGATTGTTAATTATACCTTGAAGTTCAATAGACGTAGGCGAAACATACTTGAATATGTACACTATTGTTTAAAAAAAAGAAACCTACAAAACATGAAAACCGATCTGTCCTTAAGGTTACATGATACAGTTTCATTTCCCATTTGCGGTAATGTTAACATTTTGATTTGTGGCTAATTACCTAAATCTCGTTAAGTTTTCCTAACCATTTTCAAATAGATCAACACATGAGAAATCCTTTACAACCAAATAAAGTTGACATAGTGCATGTCGGTTTCAAGCTACACACAATTTAACATGGGCACCGCCATTTTGACAGTTTTACTCTTACTTATTCTAGCCAAACTTTGGTATTTTCAAAATTGGGTGAACATTAAAAAAACACACACAAAAATCTGTTATCATGCATTGATTGAAAGCTTAAAGTATGTACAGTAGACCTATGTTAGTTTCAATCCAATATTCAAATAACCCAAATACCAAACTATCACTATGTAAGCCACCTCTAGCTCCAGCATACACGAAATCAATTTTCATTGACTGAGAAAACACAAACTGGGTGTTGTGACCTTAAAGAGGATAAAAGTGGATGCTTTTAAAGGCAAATGATGATGACTGGATTGTATTTAAATGAAATATATTAATGAAATCCCGCAGAAAAAAAAATAAAATAAATTTTCAAGAATAAACATTGTTGTTTTGTAGGTCAACCGGTTCTATGTAAACACTTATGTTTTGTATTTTCTCACTTTTGTTTTAACTAAATAAAATATCAACATTTTGCTCGTTTCTCTTTCAGCAATATTAAATTTGCCAAGATCAAACATAAATTATATTCTTACTGAGATATGTATAAATACATCTACGTCTACGATATCATCGACAATTTTCAGGGATAATTGAAATTTTTATTGAAAGGACTGAACTTCCAGCGACTCTTTTGTCCGCCCTAAAAAGGCTTCCATCTCAAACTCCATTGATATTGACAGGAACCGATTTCTTATTCAAATCAGCTATATAATTGTATTTAAAGAAACTCTAGGATGACTTTCCCCACCCACCCTTGTGTCAATTGCATCAAAATCAATACTGGGGTCAAATTGACATTTGAAATAAAGCCGACTGACCCGTAACATTTTCAGTGGTTTTTTGACATAATTTACATATCCAGTTATTCATGAGGCATTAAGTAACTTCGTCCGCCTACTTGCAAATTGACCGTCCATCTTCAGCGAGTCGCTCACTGCGTGTCTAGCCACGTTTGCGTATCTGACCCCTCTCAATATGTCAACGATTGTCCAGCTTTATATTTTTTCTCCTTTTTTGCATTCTTATCTAGATCTTACTAATGCTAATCGCCCTTCTGTATTACTTGAAAGAGTGTACAATGCGGATTCCTATATAGGTGGTCCGCGCTTCGCGTTAATCCGTGTTCAGTGCGCTTCGCTGGTCGATTTTCGGGGCCAATAAATATTGAGCTGTAATGCATTAAGAAATAACATTAAAGATAAAATAGGTGCGAATTGATAGTGCCTTAATAGAAAGCAAAAGAATGTTGTTTTTTTTTAAGACATGATCTTCTCACGCTTTTTGATATGAATTTAAGAATAACATATGTTTTATGGGCTACTTTTATACCTAAACAAGACTTTTTTCTATGAAACTCGGTTAATGAGATCGTCACAAACAAAAATGTATTCTTATGCAGACAACAGCCGATCGACGTTTTTTCTGTCCTGCTTTATGCATTAAAAGTTTAAAGTAACAAAAAGTATTCAATTGACAGCCTTTCTATAAAACTATATATCTGTATGGTAGGTTGGCACTAACAGCCATAAATTTTTTCCGCTGCGTGAATATCTATAGCTACTGAGCATTTAGACCTTTTAAGAAACTGTTTCCCACGACTTTACCATATAACTCACCCACTCGTCAACCATCGCTTTAAATTTTTGAAATTTTTTTGACAATTTTTAGCATTACCTTTCTTTCTGTATCAAACTATCCCGTATAGCCTGTACAAAAAAGTACTATATTTGTGAACACCTAAGAAAATGACTATATAGGTGTTTCCTCTTAAATTTCTCTAAGATTTGCTAACGATTTTCAGGTCATTACGTTACTTTTCAACCCTACGCCAACTTTCATGTAAATTCTGGTAACACTTGAGAGCTTCTTTTATGCAAATATATCTTGAGCAAAAATAGTTAAATTATTCACTATTTTTGTTTTAACGTAACATGTGTACATTTGAAAAGCTTTGGTCACTTCAAAATTCTGTAATATAACTTGTGTTTTCTTCAAGATTGCAATTTTTAAAAGAATAAAATTGAAAGTGGCATGAACAGCTAAATCTGTATCTTCTTTTTAAGACGTTAATTAGAAACTATCTATCGCTACACTATTCTAGGAAGCGACGGGTAATCCAGAAACTTGAATATGCCTCCCGGTGAATTGAACTCTGGCTTCCGTACACAAACTAACAGAAAACTATTGTTCACTTAGCTACGGAAGGTCTGTATAACAAAACCCATTGGAATCTAAACACTTAACGTAAGTCCTAACCGATAATAAACAGCCCGTTTAAATTCAATGTGCATTGGTCGTAGACGTAATTTTAAAAAAAATAAAGATTTAATAACAGTATATATAGTGCCGTATGTATCTTCCTCATATACGTGTCTATTTCATATCTATTTAAGTCATATCAATTGTTTTGTCCAAAGGCGAAACACTGTCATTAAGATTATCTGGCCAAGTGACAAATAAACACCCTTGACGTAAAGAAAAACAAGTACGGCGTGAAGAAAAGACTTTAAGCTAGAGGGATAGAGTTTTTGAGTCAAATAACTAGGGATTAATTAATTTCATACAGCCCTCATATTAAATCTCCTACATGGGTGGGGTAACAAATACTGGGGGTATATTTGCTGCGGAACCCTTTGGCCAAGTGTACCTATTTCAGAGTCTTAACTGACACTCTCTGTTGACGGGCACTTAATCTTTGTCAACGCTGATTTGTTGTCATTGTTTTGTGGAGAGATCGTTTTTAACCGAGGTCCCTGAGGGAAGTAGCGTGACCGATCGTCCGAGACACGTCGCTCGGGACAAAAACAAATAGCAAAAATTAATAAGATCTCTACATGTTCAGAAATTGATATCAATACTTATTATAAAAAGGTATATCTTTTTTGCAATGGCCTTAGCTTGTATCTTTTATAAGATCACACAGTTAGCGGATTGACAGTTGGTTCGAATTTACGACCCCGTAAATAACAACTAAGTCATTAAATTTGATGCCGTTTTAGACCAAATGACCCACAACCAAGCTTTGCGCAGGATATTTACGACATAATCCGATGGTAAATCACCTTATCTGACAATTATTGCAATTAAACGTCAATTTTTTTTAACAAAATGCTAAATTTATAACAAATTTGGTTCGAACAAACTCTGGGCGGTCTGATTTTTCACGAGGATATCTTTATTGATTTGTTTTTACTGCTTTTTTTATTATTTGCAGCCAGGGTGATCCTAAAATGTCTACCTTTGCCTACATTGCCTGTAAGGGCTTGAATTCCATTAGGGCAAAAACAAATTCCATCCAACCATGTGAGATAGTATCAAAGTATATCCCACCCCCACCCGCAACACGCACACCCTTCACAATGAAAACTGTGTCCTCTCAAAGAAAGCAAGCTTTATCGTCAAATATACTCTCCCAAAAAAGAAACGCACTATGCAATTTTTGTTCTTCAAAATATGATTTTCAACATAATTTTAAATACAAAAATAAGCATCACATTACACTGAAATTTGGCAGACTGGTTGTTCAGACTTTAAAGTTCATTCACATGTAAACATTTATCACATTAAAGTTCATAGCGCTCAGATGACGTCATTGCAACGTCAATATATGTTGTGCCCACCATTAACCTGTAACACAGCACGGACCCGTCTCCCGGCATAGACATATTCAGTGAAGCGATAACAAACCTAACAATCAGTAATTCAGTATATATCGGACGCGTTTAACTAAGTTTTAATAACCTCGTCAGTTTAAAAGACAGCACGACGAAAATTCCATAGTTTATTATAAACGCTTATAGACGCAAATATGGACAGCTGAATTTATTTTAAGCATGCGTGAAATAGTTTTCATTCAGTGATTTTTTGTAATTCTATTTGTATTGTGCCAACGGGCGCTTGCATCAAACGTTAATGAACGCCTACACCGCGTATGATGTATACACGTATTGTACCACAAAGAAAAACTAACAATAAACCCTTTGCTTAATGACGTCATCGGGTTTATAGGAGGAGAAATATGGCGAGTATTGTGTGCGCTGAAATTATATGCATGCAGTCATGCCGGTCGTCATATAGCGATTACTCCAAGACTATACCATCCTCGAGCCCCGAACTGTTTCGATGACGCCATTAATCTTGAAGTCTACATAGCCTAGATTCCACAGTTGCGCGTCGGGCTAACGCCTTCGTGTATCTTGAGCATGTAGACGAAATGATGTTAACTTAAGCTCTTGTCGTCACATTTACTTTATGATAGTGTTCAAGGGGGCCGTATTATGATGTTAACTTCGAACAATTTCTTAAATCAAATGCCCGAAAACTTCAGCCATTTTTAACGCTTACAGTCTACACGTTTTTGTATCGATATCTTTCCAACTAGTCGAGTGATTAAAGTTTTAATTTAGTGGCATTTTTTCGTCGCTATGCACCCGGGCCCCTTGCACAAAGCTGCATTAAGCTTAAGTCAGGGTCACAATGGAATTCAATTATTACGTCGCATAGCTAATTTGCTGTTTTCGATGCCAGCGATTTAATCACATAGCTTCAGAGTGCCGTAAAAAAAACCCGGTGCTCTCGTTGTAGCGATAATCACGAATATAAAGATTTTCCGAACATAGACTTACCTAAATGCGGGAATTGTAAATTTTCTCACAGTTCGGCATATAGAGGTTGCCCAAAATTAAAGGCAGTTAATAGAGCTACTGTTTATCAATTTATAAAAGTCACTGAAAAGGTGTCCTTTGACGAAGCCCTAAAGTGAGTACGTAAACAGGAAGCCGAGCCTTTGAACTGTTCCCAAAATCCTGACTTTGATTAATCTATTTGGAACCTGACCAGTCACAAAGGAATTCAATTATGACGTCGCATAGTTAAGTCAGACCTAATCTTAGTACACCTTTGTGCAACCAGGCCCTGGTACTTATTTCTGAACCAAACATTATGAAGTTCTTTAAAATACTGAATGACTTTTATTACCGACGACCTTGACATTAGTTATGACAGTTACACGTACCCATCACAGACACGGGTCCGCCGGTTACATCAGATGAGAGCCACTTTTTTCAGATCAGAAGTTGAAATGTACTCTTTTGAGTGGTGCTCTATTTTATAACAATGGCGATTTTCGTCATTTCTTATCGAAATCGTTGATTTACAAAATCATTTGGTAATCGACTTGACGTTCTGATTTTACACACGCACATAATTCAACGTTATTCGTTGACAATAGACCCTTTCGGCTTAGATTGACGTTTTTTGACGCTGTTCAAATGGTATGGCATTGACGTAATTTCTCTGTTGCAGTCGTTGTGACACGCCTCTTTTGCATTGCGTCATAGACAAAATGAACACGATTCGGACGTCAGATTGATCCAAAAACTCAACTTAGCGTCGTTTGGCCATACATCGAGGCTTCTGCGCAAGTGTCAATCCTTAAGTCGAAAGGGTCTTTACAACGAACACAATTATACATTGTTGTTCAAAGACTCATGAAACATTGCTCTTTAAAGGAAAATTAGTGAAACGCTAGAAGGACCCTTGCCTTTGACATAATTGATAACCAATTTCAACAACGTTGGGACGCCAGTTACATTTCCAGAATCCCAAAGTCGTTGAGGATCTTTAGGAATATTGTTTGGGGATTCACGCCACATTTATATTTAACAAACATCTTGACCTGGCCAACTTTAATAATGGAAGTGTAATGTCCATAGCGGGCAAACCACTGATTGATGTATTGATTTATTGAGAAAGTCAACACCAACAGACTCAAGAGTCCAGTTACAGGGCAGATAACAATCTGATAATAACGGACGTATATAAAACACACAGGTAAAAATAAAAAGGTGCGAAGGTCTCACTGTCTCTTATACTCAGTTTCTGAATGTCACAAATAATTACCGCCGAGCCTGATGACGTCACACAGATTTTCGCAAAGCTTTCTGGGTAAAATGTACCTCAGTTTGCCATTTTGTTAATTGGTACTTTATGTTAATATCCCTCAATCTCCCAAAATGCTTTGCGCGTAATTTTCAAGTGACGTCATCAAGCAATCGGTCAATTCGAGTAAAGAGAGTAATCGGTGGGCAATTAACGGTAATCATGTCGATTTCACAGGTACATCCTTCCGTAGTATTTTTTACAATCCAGAAAAATATGCGGGGTCACGCTTCTAGCATTTTGACACGTTTGGCGCATTGACATTGTCATTTACTGGTCAGCCTTGTTATTTGACAACAGAATCTAATAGATGTCAGGGTTCATTTCAGCGAAACTGTTATTCTAAACGTGCTTTTTGAAACTTCGTCCTAATTCATTGTTTCTGTTACTTTTCAAAAGAACGAGGGAATACATTAACAAATAACTGTGCAATGCAGTGAAGACAATATGTGTCTGTTGATTGAACGTTTGTAAAAAAAACATGATAAAATAAAAGGTTTACAACTTTGCGTTGAAACAAACTCAGGAACAAACAGGATGACTTCAACAGCGTATCCTTCTAGTCCGTTAGAACAGCCATTGGTATATATTTATGAACACTAAAACAGGGAAAATCTTTTTGTCTAAACCATGGAGACAAGTTACTAATTGTGTCAAAAAGAGGTATATCATTTAGACCGGTATACCCAATCATAAGTTGTAATAAACTAAAATCCATAACATTTTATTAGGAGCTTGGTCTTAGTCAGTAAGATTTTCTGGAACACTTTGTAACACATGTACAATGCTTACGCATCTTCAGCTATATATAGCTAGAATATCAGTAGACTGTGATTGAACCCTTTAGGATCATGTGAAAAGAAATTGAAAATTGCGACCCCCTCCCCCCAGGAAAACCCGAGGTACATGTAGAAGACAGACAATGGAGTTTACCAGTATATCTTTTAAACATTCGTTCTTTAGATTTGTAATTCGTTGCCAGACGAATACGTTTTGTTAGGGGTCCAATCATTTTGCTCCGACGACCTCTTATTTTAGTATGGGTTATTCCTACTTATTTTTTGTTGCTGTACGTACAATCCTCGCACGTTAAGTGCTCAACATATATTGTTTATTTTGTACACCGAATTTATTGTAAACTGAGCATCTTGCTGAGCTCGCAAGCCTGGTGGTTCTTAAATGAATTAATAAGTAAATTAATAATTAAAGAAATAAAACAAAAAAGGGACATGAATATGCATCATCACATCAATATTGGTTTCATTCCACATTATTCCTGAATAATTGTTAATGTGCTCCATAAATGACAAAGCCTCAATATAAAGGAATTGTCTGGATTGCAAGGCAAATCGCTATGCGCTCAATATAACAATCGTGAGAAGTGAATTGTCTTAGACCCGTTCTCACGGTGCGATTTTCGTACAGATTGGAGCACGTGATTAAAATGGATGCATATGATTGGCTAATAAATTGTATCGACCAATAAAAAGCATCCATTTTAATAGCATGCTACAAGTCGGTACGACAAGTAGCACACTGAGAACGGGCTTTTAGGAAATAAATCACATCCAATACAATATTCCAATACAATATTACCATGAAGGTGCTATCATATATATATTTTTTCATCGTATGTTCTTTTAAAAACAGCACAAGTGGAAAAAAAACATTCCCAACATACTGATGAAAAAGGTCGCAAAAATGATGAATATGATATGGCACGTATGTAAAGAAAATTTGTGAAACGGAATCGGCTCATTTTTATCAATAAATAACTAAGAGGTTTCCACTGATATCAGTCTTGGTAATGTATATTGCACGTTAAAGTGGCATGAGCTGCCAAAATTCATTCTTTTTTTCATAATTTCTGATCGTCAGGGCCCTGTCTTACAAAGCTGCCGTAAGTTACGTCGGACGTAAATCAGTGTTACAGCTATAGGAACTTACGCCCTAGTCGCAACTGGTCCATGTTGTAGGCCTATGCGCAACTTTACGCCAGCTTCGTAAGACAGGGCCCAGAACAGTAAGAGTCTTTGAAGGCCATCGAAAAACTAAATGATTGGCGTTGGAATGAGGAAAATCCATACGGTATGTGGCCTGTACGGACAGAAAACGTGTTCGAAAAGTTAGCAAAATTTAAATAACCGGGACGACCATTCATTCATTCTTAGCCAAAGTTAGTTCAAAACAATACTTTATCGTACATTTTCGAGACTAGAAGCAATAAAAAGCGTCTGAATTATACGTCTTGAGAAAAATAGCGAATAATTTCAATATTCTGTTTTAACGTCAAAATATCAACATTTTGGCAGCTCATGCCACTTTAACGTAGTTTTAAAAAGCAACAAAATCCCTAAAATGTACTCCTACACCCCTGTTATTTGAATTGTGACCGTTATTAGCACACATCTTCGGTTCGTGCAGGTCGGAGGGGATCAAAACTACAAGAGAGCGTCAGAAACTACCAACCCTTTCTAGATACATCATCAACTAATGCAGGCCGACTTTGAGGAGATATCTCGGATAATAAACTCAACAGGCTGTTTCGTAGTGGTAGATTTAAGACTGGGATTGTCAAAGGTCGGGGCAATCCGCGGCGGATTCCTGACTAAGTCCGTAAAATTAGATGACCCGGTTAATCACCTTTTGACGCGTTCCTGCACGCCACAACAGTCAAGGTGCAAGATTAAAGTTTCACAATACGTCTGGGTGATACTGAGACTTGAGAGTAGAGGGATTCCTGGCAGGTTGCCCATACTGACACTATTCTAAAACATTTTTTCTCTTTAAATGAGGTTAAGGTTTGCTGGCCACTTCTGTATGAGTAAAGACGTGATCAGTGATTCCCATTTCAAGTGCATTCTAAATCGGATTACAAAATTAAATAAATCATTTTTTTCTTGAGATTAGTTCGTTTGCGATGATTTTAACAGGAAGTCCGTTATGTGTTAACAGCCTTTTAATTTTGCTACTATTTTTCTCTATTTTAGATTTCGAAAGAAGCTGTATTTTATGACAGTTGATCCTTTTTCAAGATGTATGTCCCAACTTAGTCCAGGTTTTTTAGTCCAAAGTGGCTATTTTTTGTATAGCTTTGGTCGTATCCCACCATAAGGCCGTCGGTATGATAGATAGCCGTTTTTTAGTTAGAAAAGGAGTAACCCCAACTGAGTATTGTAAAATCCAGCCAATAGTGCCAATATCGGAGCAGCCAGTCTCGTTGCCCCTGATTAGACGGCTAACGCGGAGACGCATTCTACTCAAGCCTTCGCAAAACACGATCAGGAGGGGCGAGAATCGTGCATAGCTCGCGTCTGACACGTGGACAAATTGTGCACGGTATGCCACCATCAGTAAGTGTAAAATCGATTAATTAAAATTTAACATATACATTCTTTTTAAAAAAAAATACATATTGTAGATCGATTGATCTAAAAATTATTTCGCTAGGGGCGAACAGACGGTTAACAAAATAACTCTTGAAACATCAAAAGTACAAAAAACAAATGATTGAAATCGAGTAAAACATTGTGCGTGGTGTGTAACTGTTTCGAGTATAAAACATAACAACAACAACTATTGTCTATATCCAGCGTGGTACATACAAATAGAAACAATGTGATTAACTACAGTATTTGTTTAAAGTGGCATGAGCTGCCAAATTGTTGATACTTTGACGTTAAAACCGAATGTTGAAAATTGTTGACTATTTTTCTCAAGACGTATAATTCAGAAGCTTTTTTGTGCTTCTAGTCTCGAAAATGTACGATGAAGTGTTTTTTTTAACTAACTTTGCCTCAGAATGAATGAATGGTCGTCCCGGTTATTTAAATTTTGTTTACTTTTCGAACACGTTTTCGGTTCGTACAGGCCATATACTGTATGGATTTTCCTTATTCCAACGCCAATCATTTAGTTTTCCGATGGCCTTCAAAGCCTCTTACTGTTGTGACGATCAGAAATTATGAAAAAAGTGTGAATTTTGGCAGCTCATGCCACTTTAAAAGAGAGAATCCAGAAAACTGTTTACATTAATAAAGGAAAATCGCTATCTGCATCTTTCCGATTTAGAAGAAGATAAGAACTTTCATTTTCGGTCCAAATTCAAAAGTGTTGACATCATTTTGTATTTTAAATTTGAAAACGAAAACTGAAACGTGTTCAAAAGGTAAACAAAATTTAAATAACCGGGACGACCATTCATTCATTCTAAGCTATGTCTAAGGAATGTGTAAGCGAACATACCCGTATGACAGATTATTTTTATTGTGCCACGAAAAATTCCTAGAATCAATTGTTATCACCATTCACACATGACCTTTTCTTGGTAGGCCTACATCAATGGCAAAACAACTGTCATATGTGGTAAGCTGTCTTGCATGATGTATGTACCGGTTTGTAGAAAATCCATTCCTCCATCTTAATGTTTAAAAATTAGTTTTGAGGAATAACAATGAGGATGGGTCAATAAATGTTAACTTTTTTATGATTGCTAATTTTCGACATCCCCTCTCTGAACTTCTATCACTGCGAAAAAAACAAGTTGGGCTGTGAATAAGTAACGTAATCAGATTGTTTGTTTCGTGTGCTTTTTTCCCCCGGAAATTTCTATGGAATAGTACGCGTTTATGTTGAGTAGGCCTAATGTTACATTCTATTTTGTTTGATTCTGAATTTTTGTTGCAGAAATTAAAATGTTTAGGGACTGTTTGCCGTAGCCAAGTTTTTGTAGGTCTACGTATTGTGGGATTGGGGTAGAGAAATAACCAGACAACTACGTGTATTTAGTTATGTGGTTTCAAAACAGATTTTTTTCTCCGACCTGCAATCCTGGCACCTGGCCAGGTGTGTATTTACCTGTGTTTAAGCTGAACCTTTGATCTTTGTGTACGTGTTACACCTTACAAAGTAGACTCCTAACATGTCTAAACCTGAACGTTTAAAACCGACCACATCGAAAGAATGTCAGTCGTTCTTATTTCAATTCAAAAGAAAGGCTTTAAAATATTTTCCTGTATGGGTTTTTTTTTTTTGGTACATTAAATATTCAACTTTAGACAGAACTTTTTAAAGAGGCTAATTTTGCTTTGAGACTCCGACAGTTTTAGGCCCCTACTTATCGTACCGCTAGATATTGCGTGTGTTCTCCACGCGCCGGAGCCTGTGAACTCCGACCTTTTATTCCAAAACGAGACCGTCTCGAGCTTAAGTGACGTGCAGAAATTCGTCGAGTGTAAATTTACCTGAGCACGTGTAGGCTTGCTTGTAGCGGAACATGACAGCTCGAACTCTCACGTCGCTATTCCAGGACTCGCTGTGTGTAGTCATTTACCGTTAAGAGTTCTAGTCCTTGAAGTCAACCAGACACCTTCAGGAAGAAAGTGTAGTTGGTTTGTGTGTTTGAACTCGACGGAAAGTATTTAGCTATCGTTTTCTGACAGGAGATGTAGTTTGATCGATGTTTAGAATTCTTGAACCTCCCATGATTTAATTTAATTTGAACCTTCTTAGATGTTTTTTGTGTGTGTTTTTCATACATTCGGCAAAATTTCTCAGCAAATGGGACTCACCTTGATCAGAACTTTGTAACTGATTGTCTGTGAAATAGTTTTTATTGTAAATATAACCTACACAAAGCCAAAGGAAAAGGGTGTTTTCGCACTTATTTACGCCAAAATAAAATCGGATCCGTTGCAAGTTTATTGGGACAGAAGGACAAAGAATTCGTCTCTTCCGGGAACTTGGAGAATGAGCGAGAAGGCAGACAGTCCCGGAAGCCCCAAAAATGTACCCGATAGAAAGGTAATGTTTAATCGCTTATTTCTTTTTCAAACTCTGTTTTGGTTATCCAGTATTATACCTAAATTGGGTGATTGTCATGGCCAGGAAGCCCCCGTGGATTTTTTGTCTGACATACTCCCCTTTTTCCTCATCTATAAAGATATTTCCTTCCTTTCCACCAGGGGGCCTCTGTGTATGGCCCACTGGGTTAAAGGGATCGTCCCTCTCAGACTGAAACAGACATTCACACCTAATAAAAATTCATTTTTTATGGAAGAGTTGTCAGGTACTCGTCGAAGTTCGGTGGTTTCCCCGGGCAATGAGTCCTGTTTCCTCCCCCACTAAACCTGGCAACACCGCCATATAAGTGAAATAATCTTGAGTGCGGCGTAAACCACCAATCAATCAATCCTTTCCACCAAACTCACTCACGTACACGTAAAATTGAACAACATGTATGGTTTGCAGATTATTGATGACTTAACAGCTCAAGACGATTATAGAAACTTGTCTAGAGAGGTTTTCTTGTACAACAAAGATCCTTTTTGTTACTGTTACTGTGCCAGTGTGACTTTTTTTCAAAATATATGATAGAATGAAATCGTAATGAACTTCAAGTTAAAATACATGACTGCAGCAAAATCTATCAAATAATCAATCAATCACCAAAGGGGATCTACATTGGATGGCTAGTAATAACTTTTCCTGTCCAAAGATATTTAGGAAACACGTAATTAACGTTATAGTTAGACTAGACGAGTTTTAAATTGGAGAATACATGGAGTGGTCGTCAGGTAACATCGGGAGGCAAAATGAAATAGAACGCTACTTCTTCTTCAAACACAAACAGAAACCCTGGATTATAAGTGAAATGAATTTAAACTGACACAAAACGCCAAACAATTTATCTCGCACGATTCATTATTTAGAAAGATGGTTGGTTGGTTGATAGATTGAATAAGTAATGTAGCTTCAGTTTAGTTAGATTGTTGGTTGCCTGATAGATTGAATACGTGATGTACCTCTAGTTTAGTTAGATGGTTCGTTGGTTGATAGATACATCAATAGTGAACCTCTAGTTTAGTTAGATGGTTGGTTGCCTGATAGATTGAATAAGTGATGTACCTTTAATTTAGTTGGATGGTTGGTTGGTTGATAGATAAATCAATAGTGTACCTCTAGTTTAGTTAGATGGTTGGTTGCCTGATAGATTAAATAAGTGATGTACCTTTAATTTAGTTGGATGGTTGGTTAATAGATTGAACAAATGATGTACCTTTAATTTAGTTGGATGGTTGGTTGATAGATTGAATAAGTGATGTACCTTTAATTTAGTTGGATGGTTGGTTGATAGATTGAATAAGTGATGTACATTTAGTTTGGATAGACAGATTGACTTAATAATGAACATATCTTAATAATCTGAATTATCTGAGAAAACCTGAAATGATTAAAAGTCGATGCAAACGGTTTACGTCTTAAGCAAATAATTTGTCTACATTTTACAGTCCATTTTAACATATTCAATATTTCCAAGTATGCTCACGAGATTAATTGTATTATAAGTGATAGGACCGTCCCGATTGACGCTAAATTTTCGACTTAAAGATAAATGTATTTACGCAGCGTCTAATACTTGCATGGTGTCTTGATATATTAGCATATATGCCGTTTGAATTCTTTTGAAATGGGTTTCTTGGCGTACACGAGAATTATTTTAAGTTAATGAAATGTCCTGGTATTGTTTGAAATTATTTCAAGCGTTTAGTGTACATCTTTCCTCTCTGTTGATTTTTTTCTGGTGAATCAACCTGTACTTCTATATCGAATTGGTGGGAATTTCCACAAATAAACATAGGGTGGGACGCAAAACAGGATGACAATCAAGTTTACTTCTTGATAACTCCGGCGCAAAGTTGCTTTGAATTCCCTGTTATCTTGTAGAAAAATTGCAAATACATGGTTAGATAATGTGGTCATTAGACCCATTTATACGGAGTATCCGAAATTGAAATTCAACCATTGTTATTCCACTCTCATGCCAAACTTGTGTTTGAACGTTTGGGCGACAGATATGAAAAACAGGACTGTTGACGGACGATACATGTGCCTGTTTGCTCGATAAAATCAACGTCACTCAAGCGTGTCCTTTTGACGGCTCTTGTTTTGATATAGTGTCACACAGTCCCGTTATTTTAAAGTGTCGCCTGTTTTACATCAACGTCAATTCTGTTTCCTCCTCTTTTGAAAAACGCCCTTATAAGTTTGAAAAACTCACGTAAATATTTCACAACATAAACAAACATACACAAATTTCTTTTTGAACTTTTTCCAAAATACCTGGAGGCAATTCCTCAAAGAAATGTTCTATAATGTATATCTGGCGATGGTTCCAGTATGCTTGATTCACCGCTTTATTTAAATGATTTATAATTCTGAAAACAACGACCTCTTTTTGAAGCTGTTTTTTGAGAAATAACATATGTGGACGGAAATGACAACTAAAGGTGTTTGTTTCATAGGTAAATTGGAATGTTTTTTTTTGACATCTTTATTTTGAAATCGCTTATTTCCTATGGTATTTCCGATCTTTATTCTGCATCGCTTAGCACTTCTAGGATCTAGAGACTTGAACCTATGACTTAATACCAGTATCATTTTGTAACGTCACAATTGCATTTCTTTGTTACGCGACGTCATTTAGACTGGCATTAAGCCTAATACACTTTTGAACAACTCAGCCCAGGGGTGGGTTGTTCAAAGCGCTGTTAGCTTAACAGTAGGTTAGATGACGTCGCGTCACAAAGGAATTTCTTTGTTACGCCACGTCATTTAACCTGCCGTTAAGCTAATTTTCTTTTGAACAACCGGCCCCAGGAATGTAGAATGCCAATCATTGGATCAACAATTCAGCCAATCAATGAATTGATGATACAATGGACTGAACAAGATTTCTGAAGTAAAAACTACTACCTCGTTTTTGTATCGGGCTATCACGTTAAACTATTTTAGTAAAGCGTGCATTTAGTCATTTTAACGAGTTTTGCCCATGACAAGGCTACGTAGAAGAGTTTTAAGGTACTCGCCAAAGATCAGTTTCCTACAATACTAAACCTGGAAAAGCCGCACTGAAATAATCTTGAGTGCGGCGTTAAACACAAATCAATCAATCCGTAACCAGGATACTGAGGTTTGAGTATTGGGCAATTTACCTTATAAGGCAGTAGTATAAATCAAGTCTTATAGATTTTATTCCAGGCTTTCAAGCGACCTATAAAGTAGTTGTCAGTAATGTCTTGGGGGGGGGGGGGGGGGGGTAGTCACTTATTCCGGCACAGGCCTGCCATCGATGCGGCTCGGGTTCGAATCACACTCAGACTAAAATTTAAAAAATTTAATTTCTTCGAATTTTCACCCGATCGCCGTAGGCTATGTGTAAGAATTTCCAGGTAGGCCTACTCGCCAAAGGTCGGGGATTCCACTGGGCAAAGAACCCGATTTCTTCCCCACAAAACCTGGCAGCTATTAAAGTGAAGTAATTTTGAGTGCGAGGTCAAACATCAAACAATCAATCAGCGACGTCTTGTTAAGATTTGGTGAATAAACAATTGCTACTAAGTAAGAAACACTGGAAATCGAACTTTGTCAATTAATCGCGCATATGTCTCGGTTCGAACGGATGGTTTGGTATGCAGACATTATTTTGACTATCGAAAATTAAAGAAAAAAATATTTGGCAGCTCATGCCACTTAATGCAAATTAATGCAAAGCAAACTAGAGCTTATAATCTTAATTAAGATTTATTTATCGAGACCTGGGACTGAGTTGAGACAAACAAACAAAATGCATGCATATAGGCCTTGTCCAAGTGTCTTCATTGGTATACAGTCCCCAGTAACGGTATAGCCTATTGCTTAAAGTGGCATACGCTGCGAAAATTCACATTTTTTAATAATTTCGGATCGTCACGTTTCTATTACATAAAATATAATTCACCGCCGCTTATTCAATATTTATATTTCTACATATATTGGGATAGAACAAGCCCCTTGGGGCTTTATTCCCGCCAGTTTTCTCACTTTCCTTACTATATACTTTATCATCATCAAACCATTGTTCCATTTTGAATCTATATTGTATTTGTTTAATTCTCCTGGTGAATAAAAAATCAATCAAAAACAGGATTTGAGTGCCATCGAAAAACTAAATGATTAGCATTGGAATTAGGAAAATCCATACAGTATGTGGCCTATACGAACCGGAATAGTGTTCGAAAAGTGAACAAAATTTAAATAACCGGGACGACCATTCATTCATTCTAAGCCAAAGTTATTTCAAACAATACTTTCTCGTACATCCTCGAGACTAGAAGCACAAAGAAGCTTCTGAATTATACGTCTTGATAAAAATAGCCGATAATTTCAACATTCTGTTTCAACGTCAAAATATCAACATTTTGGCAGCTCGTGTCACTTTAAGCAGAAGAAAATGATCGAGAAAGATGCCTTTCTAAAATCTCTACCTGTTCATCTTTGTAATTTACAATGGTTGTTAAGGGCTTCCTTACAATATCCCAACAAACATGTTGAACACATTTCTCTGTGTCCGTCTGCAAATCACTGAGCTAATAGACACAGGTGTGGAGTGGCCATGTTTGTTTGAAGGCGAGTAGGAACATTTAAAAACAAGGCTGTTGAATTGTTTGTTAATTTGAATAACCAAGATGTCTCTGAACAATGCAATTTGAATACACCTGTTAAAATTTGACTTCGCCATCCACAGCCTTCCCCGGTTAATGTCGACATAGTGATTTATAGGAATGCATTTTAACGTTGTCTAATATCCAGAAAACAAATGCAATAGCGACGCGTCATCAAGAGCCTTCTCGCCTGTTACAATTTTTTTTACACTTTGACAGAGTGTTTGTCCTTTCAAAAAGTGCCATGAGCTGCCCAAAAGGATGTTATATATTTTCGTGAAAAACAAAAATGAGGAAACGGTCGATTATTTTTCTCGATGAGTATTTAATTGACAATTAGCCTTCGTGAGAAAAGTCTGAATTTTTTTAGTAAAAAGTATATAATTGCAAATGTCTGCTTTGTTCCACTATGTTCATAATTGAGTGTAGTCTTGCTAAGGTTCTATAGTCTGTGGAGCTTAATGTTTCATGAGGTATGGGTGTGTGTGCGGGGGCCCCAATCAGTCAAATCAAAATCATTAATGGGTGATTATTCTTTTAACCTTTAATCCTGTAAGCCTTCCACCAGTGCGCTGGAGGTCCCTGTGTTTTAGTGTTCATAAATATATTCAAGTGGCATGAGCTGCCAAAATGTTGATATTTTGATGTTAAAACAGAATGTTGAAATTATTGACTATTTTTCTCAAGACGTATAATTCAAAAGCTTTCTAGTGCTTCTAGTCTCGAAAATGTACGATAAAGTATTGTTTTGAACTAACCTTGGCTTAGAATGAATGAATGGTCGTCCCGGTTATTTAAATTTTGTTTACTTTTCGAACACTTTTTCGGTCCGTACAGGCCACACACTGTATGGATTTTCCTGATTCCAACGCCAATCATTTAGTTTTTCGATGGCCTTCAAAGTCTCTTACTGTCGTGACGATCAGAAATTATGAAAAAAGTGTGGATTTTGACAGCTTATGCGGACATAAAAGCCAATCAATTGATTGACTGGGGCCAATAGACTAGTTATAAATCACATATTTTGAAACCATTTTATTTTTCATGTGTAGTGAACATTGAACAATATAGCTACGACAACGCTTAACTTTTGTTTTGTTAGGATTTGTTTCCCAAATGAAGACGTTTTTAGTTGATTTTTTTTTAAATATTTTGTTTGAACCTGGTTTTGGTTGAGGCAATGGTTTGGAGGACTAAACCTTTAGCCATTGACCGATCATCTAATCAAAAATGTTTAGATTCATATTGGGCTTTTAAAAAGAAAAATTTCTTTGCTGATATTATTTCTGATAAAGAAGCGTTATCAGTTACTTTCAAGGAACAATGAACTAGGGATCCACGGGCTCAATATCGCCATGGTTTCAAAAGTGTTATCTATTTGTATAAACTTTTCCGCAAACATTCACCAAGTTGTTACTAGCTATTTGTAACATAGGTCGTTTTGAAGTGTTATCTATTTGTATAAACTTTACCGCAAACATTCACCAAGTTGTTACTATAGCTATTGGTAACATAGGTCGTTTTGAAGTGTTATCTTTTTGTATAAACTTTACCGCAATCAATCACCAAGTTGTTACTATAGCTATTGGTAACATAGGTCGTTTTGAAGTGTTATCTATCTGTATAAATTTTACCGCAAACATTCACCAAGTTGTTACTAGCTATTGGTAACATAGGCCGTTTTGAAGTGTTATCTTTTTGTATAAACTTTACCGCAATCAATCACCAAGTTGTTACTATAACTATTGGTAACATAGGTCGTTTTGAAGTGTTATCTATTTGTATAAACTTTACCGCAATCAATCACAAAGTTGTTTCTATAGCTATTGGTAACATAGGTCGTTTTGAAGTGTTATCTATTTGTATAAACTTTACCGCAATCAATCACCAAGTTGTTACCAGCTATTGGTAACATAGGTCGTTTTGAAGTGTTATCTATTTGTATAAACTTTACCGCAATCAATCATCAAGTTGTTACTATAGCTATTGGTAACATAGGTCGTTTTGAAGTGTTATCTATTTGTATAAACTTTACCGCAATCAATCACCAAGTTGTTACTATAGCTATTGGTAACATAGGTCGTTTTGAAGTGTTACCTATTTGTATAAACTTTACCGCAGTCAATCACCAAGTTGTTACTATAGCTATTGGTAACATAGGTCGTTTTGAAGTGTTACCTATTTGTATAAACTTTACCGCAGTCAATCACCAAGTTGTTACTATAGCTATTGGTAACATAGGTCGTTTTGAAGTGTTATCTATTTGTATAAACTTTACCGCAATCAATCACCAAGTTGTTACTATAGCTATTGGTAACATAGGTCGTTTTGAAGTGTTACCTATTTGTATAAACTTGTCCGCAGTCAATCACCAAGTTGTTACTATAGCTATTGGTAACATAGGTCGTTTTGAAGTGTTACCTATTTGTATAAACTTGTCCGCAGTCAATCACCAAGTTGTTACTATAGCTATTGGTAGCATAGGTCGTTTTGAAGTGTTATATATTTGTATAAACTTTACCGCAATCAATTGTCAAGTTGTTACTATAGCTATTGGTAACATAGGTCGTTTTGAAGTGTTATATATTTGTATAAACTTTACCGCAAACATTCACCAAGTTGTTAATAGCTATTGGTAACATAGGTCGTTTTGAAGTGTTATCTATTTGTATAAACTTTACCGCAATCAATCACCAAGTTGTTACTATAGCTATTGGTAACATAGGTCGTTTTGAAGTGTTATCTATTTGTATAAACTTTACCGCAGTCAATCACCAAGTTTTTACTATAGCTATTGGTAACATAGGTCGTTTTGAAGTGTTATATATTTGTATAAACTTTACCGCAAACATTCACCAAGTTGTTACTATAGCTATTAGTAACATAGGTCGTTTTGAAGTGTTATCTATTTGTATAAACTTTACCGCAGTCAATCACCAAGTTGTTACTATAGCTATTGGTAACATAGGCCGTTTTGAAGTGTTATCTTTTTGTATAAACTTTACCGCAAACATTCACCAAGTTTTTACTAGCTATTGGTAACATAGGTCGTTTTGAAGTGTTATCTATTTGTATAAACTTTACCGCAAAAGGGTGATGAGTTACTTATGGATAACAACTTCTTGGTTTATTGGGTGTTATCGGGTGTTATCGAGTGTTATCCATAAGTAATTCTTCACATTATTGGAACCTTTCAACTTCTAAATGCCATTGAAAGATTTATCGCAAAAATTCACAAAGTTGTTACTAGCTATTGGTAACTTAAGTCATTTTAAGATGGAAGAGATTTTTTTATGGTTCTCTGTTTCAATTTCGTTCCAGATAACGAAGCCGCTAATGGAAAAGAGACGAAGGGCTCGGATAAATACGTGTCTCTCGGAATTAAAGACTTTACTCCTAAGCGATGTAGACGAAAAAGAGGTGAGTTGAGTAATCTTTTTTTTAATTGGCCGATTGCTTGATGACGTCACTTGGAATTTTAGCGCAAAGCATTTCGGGGGATTGAGGGATCTTAACATAATTTTAAAATATGGGGGAAGAAATAATACTGTATCGAGAAGAAGACTTTAAAGGCGTAAAGTTACCAGAAAATGTGTGGAGGAAAACAGGTTATGTCATCAATGTTTTCCAAAATAAAGTGACATCTTGCCAATAAACAAAATGGCGAACTGAGGATCTGTAAGACAGATTTAGAGCAAAAATATAGCAAGTGCGTTTTCACTGGGGTCAAAAATTGTGAAATAATCCGACTGCAGGCAGCTCGTGACACTTTAAGTATAGTTTAGTGGATTAATTTTTCTAAAGCTCTTCCGTCATTGTGACTTATTTCTCAATATAGGGCCTATTTGATTTAACCATTTTAAATAGAACAGCCGGTATAACAAGAGTTGCAGATGTACAACGTATGCAGATACGTGAACACACACGCTGGTTGTTTGATATCTTAATCACTTTAATCTAAAACGGATAGTCTGGAAGTGGTAAATTTGCATTTAAACTAGACTTTGGCAGACGTCGGGCGAGTCTGAGCGCCGGGTTGTTGCCAGTTGTCTTAACTCAAACTGGTCAATCACGGCCTGGGGACTTATCTGGGGTCCAGTTTTGCTGGTAGGCGTGACGCCACATCAATCTATGCTCGGACAACATAGGTAGGTATGTAGACCATCGCTTTGGTCAACAGAGCTGACAGCTAATAAATAAATCTGTAAGACTACGCTATCTTCGTGCCCTCAACAAAAATACCACTGGACAGCGGCTGTTTGTTTAGGTAAAAAGAAGTGTGAAAAATGTTGACGAGATGAAAAGGGTCCTGTATAAGAAGTATGTCACGGGTCGCGACACTTATTATTCCTATTATCTGGACGATAAATAGATTTATAGACTTTGGTCTGTTGTCATATGATTTAGATGAATCGACGGGCCGAAATTGATGAAGTTCCCCTGAGAATTCAACTCAACCATTTTATACACTCTCTGAGTAAACCATCATTGATCTCTTGAACAATACCCGCTTTGAGCTGAAATAACATACAGTATCTTGTCTGCACAAAGGAAGAAAATAATACGTATATGTTCTTATAAAATCAGGTTAATTCGCCCATTGAAAAGAAAAGCAGGACAGAACGACGAAAAACTACGAGGAGTTTCTTTGAAGAACGGACCCACAGGGATATACTTCTAAATGAATGAGAATATTTTCCGCGTTTTACTGGTTTTCGAAATAAACTAAACAGGTAGACCTCATCGGACACTAAGACGCCAAAATTTTGGAATGAGCTCAAAATAAAAATATGTGTTTAAGAAAACAATACTGCATTTTCTATTAACTGACAAATAAATAAACTGCTGGCTTTTTCATATGTTAGGTTTTCGATGTCATTTCAACGACGACATGGTATCGCATTCTTTTTAAATAAATTCGAATCTCCAGAAAAAAAATGATACATTTTGAGCTGTCAAACTTTAACCCTAACAGAACCTGATTGATAAGTTACCCTTGACGTACTCTGTTAAGTTGTGGCTTTGACTCTTGTTTCACCTTTGCCTTTCAATATTTCACGAGAAGGAATTGTGAAATTTGATTCTATACGTGTTGAATTTTACCATTAATTAACATAAACTGTTAACATCCTACGTGATAAATCAACATTTTCGGATATAAAACTAACAATTTAATCTCATCTAGGCTTAGACATTAAACTTAGAGTATTTAAAATTGAAATTGAGCTTACAGTTTTATTGTCCTATGTACGTCTCTTTTTTTAATGCAGCAAAGATCACAGATAATCGGGTCTTTATGAACACATTCAGAGAACCGACTGACGATCTAAAAACGTGAAAAACTAACTATCATATAATACCAAGCACGCTGTTTGACCTTTTCCGTTTGACCTCAAACGACCTTGTGAAATTAGAAACGTTTAAAAATGCAGACATTGTCATGTGTGCCAATAATCTCATTTTACACCAGTGTACCCCGTTTTTAGTGCAGTTATCACATTTAAGGCACAGGGACCTTGAGTATATCAAAAATAATTTAAACATTTACTGGTTGTAACGTTAGCTATCATCATGTTGGTTTATTTTTGCTATGTGCAAAATATAAGCAATTGAATCTCATTAACTTATGTTTGATAAATGGGTGAATGAGTGAAAAAAAGCTAACGTCGCTTTCAACATTATTTCTGTCTTATCGCAAGGAGTAATATTTAGAAGTAACTAAGACCTAACTGAATGAATATGCAATGGGCTATTGCCTTCCAAAAAGCTCGATAGATGATTCCCCCCTACAAGTAAACATGAAAAAAGCGCTAATTTTGACAACTCATGCACTACCGATTTTAAATGAATATCTTCTCTAGTTCAAAGAGTAAAAATGTTTCACAAAATAGCTTCTGGACCATGTTTTCACTATTTAATGAGAAATACTCCGTCCTGTTTATAATCGTCATTTTCTAATTCAAGTTATTGGTTTAGAGATGGAAGACGACTAGATGGCGATTAATCAGTTACACAAAATTTCAAACATTAATTTTATTACAAGCTAAAGGATTGCTGGTTGTTGCATAGAACAGATCGTTTGAATGTGGTAACGTTTCTGTATAATTGAAATGATAAGCGGGAGTTGTGCGTCGGTTCGAAAGATTTTGTTTTCGACATACATCGTTCTGTTCATGCTTTTGCTTTCAGCAAAGAGTCTTAGCAACACATGTATGCAATTCGAGAGATCTTGAATTATATTCTCACGCTGCGGCCGAATTAAGCCCATAAGTAAAGAGTTTGTAATTTCGGGTTTCCTGTGCTAATGGTATGTCCAGGAGATAATACCTCCATTGTGTGTGTCTTCTTTTCTGGGTGGACACAAGCGTAAAGTCACGCTCCTTTGGTCACTTAGCCACTCTTGACCATTGTTATACTACAAGTGTCTGCGGTTGGAGGTTTCAATGAGATCTACCCATTAAATTGACCCGAGTCATATTCATATCCAACACCCTCGATATGAGTTATAGCTGATACCGATAAAGACTATCTTTAAGCCAACGCCAACAAGTCTCACACTTTGGCGGCAATACGCTGTAGGCAAAAAAAGTTAAGATCGTATCAAAACGGATGAATATACGGAAATACCAATACTGATACCTTCATTATAGTAGTACATTTATTAGCTGCCAAAATATTTTTCTTAAAACAGAAAATCAGGAAATTATAGACTATTATTTCAAAGAAGAGTTTATGGATAGGTCGCGGTTCGAATCCAACCTAAGTCAAATTTTTTTTTTGAATTTTCGATCGCTCAGTCAATCAATAAATCCATAGAAGTGCGAATTAAAAGGATATAATAGTAGTATCAGCCATGATGAACGTTTTCGGATTTAATGAATGCTTTGAGTCTCCGTTTTGTTTGCATTTCGCTTCATTAAGGTCTCCCAGATACTTTATATTTCGACGGGAATCCTTTGTTTTTTACTGAATTATAAACGCCCTTGAAATTTCTCCAGAGAATCTATATTCGAGAGACAGTCAAAGATTTGGCAGCTCTTTTCGTCAAATAATAAAAAAGCCATCTCTTGGCGATTATTTCTGCATTAAACTATGACGCCGGTATTTTTTAGAAGAGAAGTTTTTGGAAGAAGATGAAAAAAGAATGTCTGGAGCTTGTGCAAAAAAAATTGTAAAACGGAAGTTCATAGTTTCAAAGATTCACTTTTCCCCTTATTGTTTAAGATGTTTTTTTAATTATAAGACACGCCAACAAAACCCTACCTGGCGAACGTGCATCTTTATTTTTAAAATGTTGCAGTTCACTTTGGCTTCGTCCAATCAATCTGCTCATTGGTTATTTGTTGTCTGAACATCAACCACTCTTTTCTGTTTCACGATGACACAGTGAGAATTTCTGAAGGTTTTATGAATATTAATTGTGCTATAAACCGGCTTTTTAATTGCACTCTCTGTGCTCGGTTGAAGAGATCTGACCATCGACTCCAACTTCTTGATGATTGAATACCAATGTTAAAGGGGCATGAGCTGCCAAAATGTTGATATTTTGACGCTACAACAGAATGTTGAAATTATTGGCTATTTGTCTCAAGGCGTATAATTCAGAAGCTATTTAGTGCTTCTAGTCACGAAAATGTACGATAAAGTATTGTTTTGAACTTACTTTGACTTAGAATGAATGCATGGTCGTCCAGGTTATTTAAATTTTGTTTACTTTTCGAACACGTTTTCGGTTCGTACAGGCCACATACTGTATGGATTTTCCTCATTCCAACGCCAATCATTTAGTTTTTCGATGGCCTTTAAAGCCTCTTACTGTCGTGACGATCTGAAATTATGAAAAAAGTTTGAATTTTGGCAGCTCATGTCACTTTAAGGCTTTGTCTATTTTCGATTACACATTTTGAAGACCACTCATTCGTTGATTATCTTGTGGACAGAAATCCTATAGGCCTATTAACAAACTGAAGGACTTGTTTTCCCCATGGTTATCACGTTTATGTTTGTTCTTGGCCAATTGACCGATTGATTGATGACGTCATTTGGAATTTACGCGCAAAGCATTTCGGGGATTGCGGTATGTTAACATAATTTTAAAATATGGCGAAAGAAATAACACTGTATCGCGAAGAAGACGTAAAAGGCGTAAAGTTACCAAAAAAATGTGTGGATAAAAACAGGTTATGTCATCAATGTTTTTCAAAAAAAAGTGACAGCTTGCTAATTACCAATGAACAAAATGGCGAACTGAGGTACATTTTACCCAGAAAGCTTTGCGTAAATCTACGTGACGTCATCAGGCTCGTCGGTAATTGGATTCATAAAAAGAGATTTTGACAGCTCACGTCGTCGCTTTCCAATGCAATGAGGTGTCAACCTTGATTGATTTTTTCAATGAATTTCGAATATACAGCGTCTGAATTTAATTGACAAACCATTAAAAATGATTCGCTTTAATAAAAATATATATATTGGTTTAGTCGCAACAGCTTCCTAATTTTTTTAACGAAAACGTCGACATTTTGACGCGTACCCAGTGGTACTTTACAAGAAATGTCTAGAACCCACGTTCATGGGATACATTTTGTTTATATTTCAGTCTGGTCGATTCGCAAAACTTGAAAAAGCTGATATATTGGAAATGACAGTGAAATATCTCCGGAATAGACAGGTCCCTTCTGTGAACGGTAAGTTTAATGCAAACTAGTAAAGTGGCATGAGTTGCCCAAATTCGCAAATTTTTCCTTATAAATTTTGATTGTCAAGAAAATACGAGGGTTTCAAGTTCGTCCCAAAACTTGATTGACGTTATCATAGGCCTGAGGAAAATTCACACATTCTTGGGTCCGTACAAACTGAAATAATTTTTAAAATGTAAACAAAATTGAAATATTCCGGCCTAAGTTAGTAAAAAAGCAATAATTAAGAGTAAAACCTCGAGACTAATAGAGCAAAAAGATATATTTCGGAAGCTTATTCTACTTTAGTCAATGCTGATGACTTTTTCCTAATCACTATAATTATCAAATTATATTTATGAACACTAAAACACACAGGCACAGGGAAAATTTCATGTCTAAAAAAACATGGAAATGTCAAATTATAGTTCTGGATTCACGAGTGAACCGTTCAGTCAAATATTCTGTTAAAGGCGATGTTTAATTTCTAAAAATATGTTTTAAAAGTTTTTGGTTTCATTTACGATTAGATAAACGTGTCCGTCGATGGGAATTATCGGTGCAAGTAGAATGAACTGAAAAATCTATAGCAATGCGATATCATATGCAACAAAAAAAACCTGATTTTAGGGTAACTAATATGTTCCTGTAGACTGGAATGAATGCGTGAGTTTCTCAGTTTTTTTTTTTAATTTTGCTTAAATATTATGAACTCTCATTTTTTTCACTTCAATGCCGTTCATGTAGTTTCCCGATCGACTTCAAACACTCCCATCTCTTAACGTTCTACTAATTCATTAAAAAAGGGGAGAAATTGGGCAGCTCATGCCACAAGTTTGTTTCATTGCTTGTCGTGTATATTAAAGTCCCCTTTTGCTTTCGCACCGCACCATGCTACTGGAGATACATTTAACTCTAATGTTTAAGAAACCAATATTTTCGCAAAATCAACCTTTTCAGTAGTTTGTCCCACCTCTCGTATTATGAGTGTGAAAAATTTTAAATCCGCCATCAACGAGAATGATTATAATTTAAATTCATTGCTTTAGCTGTTCGTCTTGTATTTAAAGCATAGCTTGTCTCTTGTCGAGCTTATATCAACAAGATCCTTGTTTCTTCACAATAAGATATTTTTTGTTGCATGGGGTAAATAGAGTTCAAGTGCTTTAAAGACTACGTCAGTATCAATTTTATTTTACTTTTATTGAATTTTTAAATGCAGTGTTTTATAATAGAGACATCTAGCTGTTCAGTCGGGTTTATCGATCTCTCGTATAATCGATTCTTTCCCTTGTGACGCCCAGTTATTGTTCCCAGTTGTATTAAACCATTCTTCACACCTGTACTATCAGGAGAATCTTAATCTTTTCGGTCCGGTTTCGTTTATGTTTTTGATGCTCGTCGGCAATTTTTCTCAGACCCGTGACGACCTTTCTGCAAAGGTCACACCGACTGTCAGATATCAATTGAGTGACTTTAATACGCATGATCAGTTAGAGATTAAGATGTAGATATGAAAGCTTATTGAAGTGTGACTTCAGTTTTCATTGTAGCTAAAACCTGTGAACTTCAGACGCACTGTAAAACGATGTTGATTTTTATCGTAACTGCAACCAAATCTCCGAAACCAAATCAGATACCGATGGCATGTGCCGAGATGGCATACTTCCGGTTTAAAAAATTTACTTCTATGTTACGGAAGTGACTGAAATACCAACAAATCGCCCATGAGTGAAAACGAAATACGACGCTCATGTCCCCGGCCTAACCACGGTAGACCGTGGGCAATATTTCAAAATTCTTTAAATCAATATCATTTTATGAATATTGATTACTATAGATACAAACAGGCCCCCTTACATATTCGTTTTTTTAATTAGAAGATTTGAACAAGAATAAGATCTACGTCGAGTTTTGGCCTTTGGAAATCGCTCAATATAACAACAAAAATTATTTTTTGCTACTTTTTTAAATTTGGAACTAGTTTTTATTTTTATGGTGTTGGGGTAGGGGTGGGATTGAAAGGCGGAACTCGTCAGAAAAGTAAGAAAACTTTCTAATCAATCGGTAAATTAACATTTCTAACATAAAGTTGCTCGATCAAAATTCTAACACTCTTGTACGGAAACCTTTCTATAATTGTTTTCCTCTCGTTTTCTATTTAACTAGGCCATCAGACAGCTCTGTACCGAGCGGGATTCAACAAATGCATGGAAGAATTATCGTCTTTCCTCAATATAGACGATGGGCACTCGGCTAATTTACGTCTTAAGCTAACAGGCCACCTGGCGGAGATCTTATGCTCGATGAACAGCGAGACTTTGACAGACACGTCAACACTTTCCCAACAGCCAGAAAGATCAAACGTGTCCCCTGGATTCCACGTAACAAGCAGTAGCGATGAGCCATCCCACCGAGGGCCAAGTCTTAAAGACTCTCCCTCCTTCCCAACTCCTGTGTCTTCTAACGACGTCGCCTCTCACTCGGGTCCCGAGCCAAACAGATGTAAAGCTACCCAGTCTGATTGTAGTTTGCCCCTATGTGTGAAAGTCGAGTCAGATCAAAGTAAAGTTGGCACAGTGACAGAAGATATGTCGCCACGTAGCCAAGTACCGTCATATACTACTATACCCGTTCTACCCACAATGGTAAACCCAGGCCAAGTTATTTTGCTAGTGGCGAACAACAATGGCGGAAGAATTCAATTACCCACATTAGCTTCATCTATCCCCGGACAATTTAACCAATCAAATTGTTTCCAACCAATGTTTTTGGGTGGATCTTCGTGTTTACAAAATGTTAACAACAGCGACTTAAACTTTGGTGAATCAAACAAAGATCATACCATTCAGACGCAAATTCTAGATCCAACGGTCGGTAGTGGGAATTTCTCAAAAACAGGATCTCCCTATAATTCGAAAAGTATACCTAACAACAGACGACATCCGAGTGAAAATGATGCAATATGCATCACTTCAAAGTCAAGTTCAAAAAACGTTCAAGAACGAAATAATGAGTTCCATTTACGAAACGACGGCGCCGTGCTTGACGATAACCAGATGTGGCGTCCATGGTAACAATCTTAACGATTTTACATCTTCCGTGAAGATAGAACTGTGATATAATAACACTAAAACAAACTTTCAATATTACCATAATATTCACATGTATAAAACATAAAATAAAGTAAATCATTTCAAATATTTAATTCCTATTTCTAAAATTGTTTCAATTTTGCAGTTGGTAATGTTATTTACGCTTATTATCCTATATTATCAGTAAGAACGGCATCAGTTACAGTACAAGCTGCAGAACTAAATAAACCAAGAAGTTGTTATCCAGAATTTATTCTTCGCCTTATTTAGGCTATATAATCAACTCCCCAGATGCATCATTAAAATCTCCAACATGAAGCGGTGGCCTCGGTGGTCCAGTGGGTTAGAGTAATCGTCCCTTAGTCCCACACAGACCTTCCATCTATGCGGCTCGGGTTCAAATCACACTCAGACCAAATACAAATTGAAAACTTTCTGAGTGGATTTTTCACTCGGTCGCCTTATGCTGAAAAGTTGCCAGGTACTCGCCGAAGGTCGGGGGTTTCCTCCGAGCAATGAGCCCTATTTCCTTCCCCACTAAACCTGGCAACGCCGCCATATAAGTTAAATAATCTTGAGTGCGACGTATGGTTGCGACTATACTGCATGAAATGGTTCTTCTAATGTTGACCCAGTCGATGGTCTGTTTATTTTAATAAACATCGGTTCAACATTGACGAATAGTTGGCTCAATGTCGGATATTATTTGTTTAGTGCCGGTGAATGGATATTCTACGATCGAATGGCTCAAAGGTGTACTATCCTTTGTAAATGGTAAATGGCCAGGATAGGTCTCGATCCTCCTTGCATTGACCCAATCATGGCCAGGCGCTTGCCTAATGTCAGTGAATGTTTGAAGAACTGTTGTTCTTATCGGTCTTATTGATGAACGTCTGGAGTATTTGCTGTTTCTCAAGATTCTTCTACTGGGGTTGGCCGTTTGGGGGGGGGGGGGGGGTGTCTTTGCCCAGGGCAATCTTCTGCCTTTGGAGGATTATATAAGAGTTGCCATTTTAAACACGAAAGTCTTCGGTTGGCATATACAGCCGATCCGTTTTTCTTCCGAAAAAAACATTTACTGATGCAATGAATGCCTGTAAAAGAAAGGTTATCCATTCCCCTATTGTCGAACTATAGGCGACAGTTGTTGCACTATATCCATGTCTATAGCTGGCTGGAACACTTTCTCGCGAACACGGCGGCCATGTTTTGTATTCTCACTCATTCAGGAATTTTCCTGTTTTACTAATGGTTGATTGGTGTTTTACGCCGCACTCAAGTTTATTTCACTTTTAGGGCGGCGTTGCCAGGTTTAGTGGGGGAGGAAACCGGGCTAATTGTCCGGAGGAAACCTCGATCTTCGGGGAGTACAGGTCTGGCAACTCCACCACATACTGCGAACGAGTGAAAAATCCACTCAGATTGTTTTCAAGTTTTATTTGGTCTGAGGGTGATTCGAACCCGAAACAGGCTTCTGGTCACAATGGTGCTATCAGGTTAGCTACATTGATTGCATCCATAGTTCAATCAGTATTGGACAGTCTACCGTATACCATTATTAACCAACCATGCCATGTAAATACGTCTGTTTTCAATAACCAACGTGTTGATGCAAATGCCCTGGGGCTGGTTGCTCAAAAGAAAATTAGCTTAACGGCAGGTTAAATGACGTGGCCACATTAAGTTAAAAAAACATTACTGTATCATGAATGGTTTCTGTGCAACCTCAACAATTTTGATGGAAGTGATGGTTCCGTTTCTTAAAGTGGCATAAGCTGCCAAAATGCACACTTTTTTCATAATTTCTGATCGTCACGACAGTAAGAGGCTTTGAACGCCATCAAAAAAACAATAAAAAAACAATACTTAATCGTACATTCTCGAGACTAGAAGCACTAAAAAGCTTCTGAATTATACGTCTTGAGAAAAATAGCCGATAATTTCAGCATTCTGTTTTTACGACAAAATATCAACATTTTGGCAGCTCATGCCACTTTAAAGAAACATGAGCTGCCAAAATCAGGATTTTTAAAAATAATTTTCGATCGTCCCGAGAAGTTGGACGTTTGAAGTACCTTGACAAACTAAAAGATTGACCTTGAGATGAAGAATATCGGTAAAGCCAGTTACCGGTATGAACCGAAAATGTGGGCTAATAATTCAAATATCCGGGATGTACATGTACCAGTACATTTTCAAGTCGTTGATGCTCATAAAAACTACCTATACGGCAATCTCCAAGCTTGATATATGAAGAAAGCGCTCCTTTAGTACTTCTTGATAAAAATTATGAATAATTAGCAAATTTCGTTCTTCGGCAGCCTATATCACTATAAGCGAGGAAAGCGGCCGAAGATCCATTGACACGGAAAACGTAGGTTCGTAAAACGGAACAAGGGAGATAACTCAATCGAATACAATGCCTTGAGAGTCGCCTCCCTTAATTCCCTTTAGTAGACTACTATAGATCAATCGTGATGACGAGCCTATCTTTGTGTACCCAAGTACTGACAAGTACTAGAGCGCGACGTAAAACACCAAGCAATCAATCAATCAATATTTTTAAGGTTTAATATCTTAACGTCAGACCGAAAGACTAATGCTATTGAATATTTCAGTTTAAATGCAGAATGGGAGACAATTACACCGGAAACAAATTGTGATTTAGGTGTAGCTTCCCGTGAATACGTTGTACTCAACGAGAGAGGTTGTCGAGAACCACTCGCCCTGAATTCGTCTGTCTATCATGAATCTTAAAAAAGAAAAGTGAATAAACTTCAAATTCAAAATTTACTTATAACATCAATATTTTGGCGCGGCTAAAATTCTGTTAAAGAAACAGCAGAATCTAAATCGTCATCAGTATGAAAAGAAACAGCAGAATCTGAATTGTCATCAGTATGAAAAGAAACAGCAGAATCTGAATTGTCATCAGTATGAAAAGAAACAGCAGAATCTGAATTGTCATCAGTATGAAAAGAAACAGCAGAATCTAAATTGTCATCAGTATGAAAAGAAACAGCAGAATCTGAATTGTCATCAGTATGAAAAGAAACAGTAGAATCTGAATTGTCATCAGTATGAAAAGAAACAGCAGAATCTAAATTGTCATCAGTATGAAAAGAAACAGCAGAATCTGAATAGTCATCAGTATGAAAAGAAACAGCAGAATCTGAATTGTCATCAGTATGAAAAGAAACAGCAGAATCTAAATTGTCATCAGTATGAAAAGAAACAGCAGAATCTGAATTGTCATCAGTATGAAAAGAAACAGCAGAATCTAAATTGTCATCAGTATGAAAAGAAACAGCAGAATCTGAATTGTCATCAGTATGAAAAGAAACAGCAGAATCTGAATTGTCATCAGTATGAAAAGAAACAGCAGAATCTAAATTGTCATCAGTATGAAAAGAAACAGCAGAATCTGAATTGTCATCAGTATGAAAAGAAACAGCAGAATCTGAATTGTCATCATTATGAAAAGAAACAGCAGAATCTGAATTGTCATCAGTATGAAAAGAAACAGCAGAATCTAAATTGTCATCAGTATGAAAAGAAACAGCAGAATCTAAATTGTCATCAGTATGAAAAGAAACAGCAGAATCTGAATTGTCATCAGTATGAAAAGAAACAGCAGAATCTGAATTGTCATCAGTATGAAAAGAAACAGCAGAATCTAAATTGTCATCAGTATGAAAAGAAACAGCAGAATCTGAATAGTCATCAGTATGAAAAGAAACAGCAGAATCTGAATTGTCATCAGTATGAAAAGAAACAGCAGAATCTAAATTGTCATCAGTATGAAAAGAAACAGCAGAATCTGAATTGTCATCATTATGAAAAGAAACAGCAGAATCTAAATTGTCATCAGTATGAAAAGAAACAGCAGAATCTAAATTGTCATCAGTATGAAAAGAAACAGCAGAATCTGAATTGTCATCAGTATGAAAAGAAACAGCAGAATCTAAATTGTCATCAGTATGAAAAGAAACAGCAGAATCTGAATTGTCATCAGTATGAAAAGAAACAGTAGAATCTGAATTGTCATCAGTATGAAAAGAAACAGCAGAATCTAAATTGTCATCAGTATGAAAAGAAACAGCAGAATCTGAATAGTCATCAGTATGAAAAGAAACAGCAGAATCTGAATTGTCATCAGTATGAAAAGAAACAGCAGAATCTAAATTGTCATCAGTATGAAAAGAAACAGCAGAATCTGAATTGTCATCAGTATGAAAAGAAACAGCAGAATCTAAATTGTCATCAGTATGAAAAGAAACAGCAGAATCTGAATTGTCATCAGTATGAAAAGAAACAGCAGAATCTGAATTGTCATCAGTATGAAAAGAAACAGCAGAATCTAAATTGTCATCAGTATGAAAAGAAACAGCAGAATCTGAATTGTCATCAGTATGAAAAGAAACAGCAGAATCTGAATTGTCATCATTATGAAAAGAAACAGCAGAATCTGAATTGTCATCAGTATGAAAAGAAACAGCAGAATCTAAATTGTCATCAGTATGAAAAGAAACAGCAGAATCTAAATTGTCATCAGTATGAAAAGAAACAGCAGAATCTGAATTGTCATCAGTATGAAAAGAAACAGCAGAATCTGAATTGTCATCAGTATGAAAAGAAACAGCAGAATCTAAATTGTCATCAGTATGAAAAGAAACAGCAGAATCTGAATAGTCATCAGTATGAAAAGAAACAGCAGAATCTGAATTGTCATCAGTATGAAAAGAAACAGCAGAATCTAAATTGTCATCAGTATGAAAAGAAACAGCAGAATCTGAATTGTCATCATTATGAAAAGAAACAGCAGAATCTAAATTGTCTTCAGTATGAAAAGAAACAGCAGAATCTGAATTGTCATCAGTATGAAAAGAAACAGCAGAATCTAAATTGTCATCAGTATGAAAAGAAACAGCAGAATCTGAATTGTCATCAGTATGAAAAGAAACAGCAGAATCTGAATTGTCATCAGTATGAAAAGAAACAGCAGAATCTGAATAGTCATCAGTATGAAAAGAAACAGCAGAATCTGAATTGTCATCAGTATGAAAAGAAACAGCAGAATCTAAATTGTCATCAGTATGAAAAGAAACAGCAGAATCTGAATTGTCATCATTATGAAAAGAAACAGCAGAATCTAAATTGTCATCAGTATGAAAAGAAACAGCAGAATCTAAATAGTCATCAGTATGAAAAGAAACAGCAGAATTTGAATAGTCATCAGTATGAAAAGAAACAGTATAATTTGAACAGTCATCAGTATGAAAAGAAACAGCAGAATCTAAATTGTCATCAGTATGAAAACTTGGGAGACTGGTGGAAAATAATCCATCAGTAGTTCGTGGTTACCAAACTGCCAGGAATCGCATTCTAAAAAAGAATTGGTCAACAAAACTATGTACATCCTCCTTTGTTCAGCTTTTGACTCGGACAGACTTGCTCGCCATGTTTCCCCAAAAAGGTATGTAGCGTTGTTTGCGTACAGTGTGTAGGCTAATGCCCAGAAATCATATTTTAAATTTTCGTAGTGACATATATCGAAGCTAGCGAAAGGTTTAATTCCACCTAACTTCCGCTCTTTCTGTTTTGTTCTTTTTTAGTTTAACTTCTTTATTTTAATTTGTTTAATGTTGTTATCTTTTGGCTGACGCTATCAAAACATCTCTGTACGGAAAGGGACTCGTACGTTTTATAACTTGTTCCCAATCCCTTTGACTTTATACTGTCAATAAAATAAGTTCAATACAATACAAGTTTTCAATTGACTCCTCGTCAAACTGGACCAAGGTTCAACAACACACCTTGCTGCGTCACTGTTTGAATACTTAGTGGGCCAGGTCATTTAGAATGCTTAACAATGTGTATTGGGACTCCATCGTCTGCAAACGCCCTTCAGCTGAACTCCACCAATCTCATGCATATTATGAAATTCATAAATAAAGTGGAAAATAATATTCGTTATGGGGATTTTTAATTAGTTGGTGTCTTTTGGAAAGTGCGTAAAAAGTATTCTCTTTATTTTTGCGATTAAACTTTCTTGAAAAATTGCAGAAATTCTCGAAACAGGCGTCTGAGTATCGCCAGCACTAAATGCCGACTGTCTGTGTAGTCATTCAACCTGTATGTGTGTATATAGTTCCATGAAGACATTTTTTGTACATTGCGGCTTCCTTCAATTTGCGGTCACAAATATTTCATCTGAAAAATATTCTTTAGACGAACCAATGTAAAACGGTCAACTCAATAAACGCCCACTAAAAAGGGTCTTTGAGTGATGGACATTTGTAAGTAAACGAATAGAAGCTTGTTTAAAATATAGACAGGCTACAATTTGTGGCTTTGGTTTGGTAACGATTTTTGTCCAACAAGTTAATTTATATCTCGTAGCTAATAACTATAGTCGCATATAAAGCCAAAGAGAAGCTGAAAAAAAATTACAACTCAATCACAAAAATGAGACTAAGAAAGACGCACGCGAAGACACGCGAACTTGATACCAATGATAAAAAATTAAGACATCACCACGTCGTCAGCTGTTTTTGAACAACACGAGCTTTCGACACCTGTGCCGGTGTCTTCGTCAAGTGTAACTGACGAAGACACCGGCACAGGTGTCAAAAGCTCTGTCTCTTGGCGGGAACGTAAACAAAACATAAGAGAGAAATGGACAAGAATCGAACTGATTGGTCAATCAAAACATTAAGAAGCAATGCAGATAAACCTAATTGATTGATTAAGTGGCCGTTTTGCTCGAGTCACTTTTTTCTGCAAAGTATCATTCGCTGTCCACAATATAAAGTGAGTAAATATGCGTGAACGTATACTCAACGCAAATGCACGATGTATACATAAACAAACATATACTCAACGAGAATGTGCGATGTATACATAAACAAACATATACTCAACGCAAATGTGAGATGTATACATAAACAAACATATACTCAACGCAAATGTGAGATGTATACATAAACAAACATATACTCAACGCAAATGTGAGATGTATACATAAACAAACATATACTCAACGCAAATGTGAGATGTATACATAAACAAACATATACTCAACGCAAATGTGAGATGTATACATAAACAAACATATACTCAACGCAAATGTGAGATGTATACATAAACAAACATATACTCAACGCAAATGTGCGATGTATACATAAACAAACATATACTCAACGCAAATGTGCGATGTATACATAAACAAACATATACTCAACGTAAATGTGAGATGTATGCATAACCAAACATATACTCAACGCAAATGTGAGATGTATGCATAAACAAACATATACTCAACGCAAATGTGCGATGTATACATAAACAAACATATACTCAACGTAAATGTGCGATGTATACATAAACAAACATATTCTCAACGCAAATGTGAGATATATACATAACAAACATATACTCAACGCAAATGTCAGTCGCTGTTCACAATATAAAGTGAGTAAATACATGTATGCTTGAACGTATATATAAACAAACATATACTCAACGCAAATGTGAGATGTATACATAAACAAACATATACTCAACGAAAAATGTGAGATGTATACATAAACAAACATATCCTTTATTCTTTGCAACCACTCTGACACTAAAGCCGGCAGAACACTTTCAAAGAAGATATCGCTTAAGTTTGCTGTGGTTTTCCGTTGACCTTCAGATTATTAGAAAAATACAGAGTGATAAATCTCGGATAAAAAGGCTGCAAGTCGACTTTCCGTCTATTATGTACATTTAACGAGTTGCTTAGGGAATCCCGTGCTGCATTTGTATTCTGTCTGACAGTCAGTCAACAAACAGCCAAAAGTACACTACACGCGCAGTCACAAAGGGATCTACTGCGCACTCGAATCTTTTTACCACGACAAAGCAAACATTGGAATCCTCAAATAAAACTCCCTATCCAGTGGTCCGTGGGAGCTGGAAAAGTTACCAATGATCATCTGGAAATCAATGGTAGAATAGCAGACATTTTAACGATCTTTGTTCCGGGCTTGTCCGTTTAAGGGAAACAAAAAGGGTTATTTAACTCAAAGTAGGACAATATTTTCTCTTGTAATGTACCACAAATATGTTAAGGTTATTTGAATTTCTGATTTTGGTCAATCAAGCCAGTTTGAGATTTCCAAACCATATCCACTAGTTCGTCCAGAGCCATGGTCCTCATTTTAAGGAGACGTTTCTCAGCTTGTCGTCTTTCCAAATCTGGTAGCTCTTCAAGCATCCAAGACCAGTGGCGTTCCATCATCTCTCTGGCGCCTTCATCAACTTCTCGTGAGATACCATACAGATATTTCCATACCTCCATTTCGCGTACGAAATAGATGTTTCCATTGGCAATGCCATTGACATATTCGGCATCAGTCAAATTCCGTTCCCGCTGCACGTGACGAAGTTCTTCCTCGGCGGAGAACGCGCTCTCAGAACGAGCTGCAAAAGCTTGAAACCCTTTAGAGCTAGCGTCAGACATAGACAAAGTAAATCTTTCCTGAAATAGAGAGGATGATTGCGACCCCATCGACTCTTCATTCCAACTCCTGTTACCAGACTGTGGCGATGACGCGTCACCACTTTTCTGAGATGCCATCTTTAAAATTTAACAGTTCAATTTGTTTGTAAACCAGGATTTCAACTGTTCTTGTATTCAATATAACTCGAAGCGAATGAGAAGAATAACTGAGAGCACTTTAAACGGGAAATCCTCTGCAGACCCGTTAGTAATATTCTAGACGGATGGGCCAAAAATGAATTACGTCCTATGAATTATACATCAAGTTATTACCGTGTCCGTCAGGGAAACAGACGGTTTCACAATTCTGAATGAATTTACCATTGTCTCGATAACATTTCAACATGCCAGTCTATCTCGAGCTTTAAACATTCAATGCATCTCCTCCACCACAGTTGGTAATGTATAGTTGTATTGACATTTAACTAATTCCTGCTTTTGAATTATACATCAGGCAATCTACGAGAAACAGGATACTTTCCAATTTTGGATGAATATACTTTTGTCCGGAAAGCTCGATTATTTCGCAAAACATTTAAAGGCACACTTGCCGCGAAAATCAGGAATATTGTTTACATTAAAAAAGAAAGACCGTTTTCTGTATTTTTCCCAGACAATATAAGTTAGGAACTTTCTATTTTTACTAAAATTTAAAAGTTTGGACGTCACTTTGTATTTTTAATTTGAATTTGAAAATTTGAATTGTTAGGTGCCCGGAACGTAAACAAACCAAACTGCTCGCTGGGGCGCATTTCATTTGAGTGAGTGAACTAACGGCACAGTGTAATTTTACGTAGGCCTATTTATCTGAGAAATACAGACTGACGATCGGTTAACAGCGACTGGAAAAGCCTGCTGATAATTGTTTGAGTGTAAACCACAGATAAAAAGGCCTGAAATGAGGGTAAGCCAACACGAACGTTGACCGAAACTGATCGTTGTTGTTGTAATCAGGCTTCGATTCTTCGTTTGTTTTTCACCCCATTTCTACATTCTAAAGCTAACTAGACATGTTTTATGTGTCCTATGTTTAAGTTTAGTGGTATTAGTCGTAGTAAGCTCATGTAAATTGGTTTTCTTAGCAAATTTAAACAGGCTACGACGGCAAGTGGACCTTTAAGGATTGTTATTGAAAGTGTTATAGCCTAAAATTGTAATGTTACAAAAAAGATCTGAGAGAGTTCTCTTTCAAACCATCATTGATAAATAACGGTTTACGATCAGAAATATACTCCTACGTGTACATTTCAGCAAGCGTGCAATATAGAATGGACATGAGCTGCCAACATATTGATATTTTGACGTAAAAACAGAATGTTCAAATTATCGGCTATTTTTCTCCAAGACGAATAATTCAGAAGCTTTTTAATGCTTCTAGTCTCGAGTATGTACGATAAAGTATTATTTTGAACTAACTTTGCCTTAGAATGAATGAATGGTCGTCCCGGTTATTTAAATTTTGTTTACTATTCAAACACTATTCCAGTTCGTATAGGCCACATACTGTATGGATTTACCTCATTCCAAAGCTAATCATTTAGTTTTTCGATGGCCTTCAAAGCCTCTTCCTGTCGTGAAGATCAGAAATAATGAAAAAGTATGAATTTTGGCAGCTCATGCCACTTTAACTCTGTCTTATGAATTAAATATCATGCCATTATCAGTAACTGCATATGTTCCACGTAGATTATTTCGTTATTTTGGGCGGTACCATTGTTCCGAACAACAGATGTACCAATACCCTGCCGGAATACCCAGGAAAGTGATGTTCTCAAGTGACGTCATGACTAATCGATAAGTGGTTCGTTTCGGATAAATTAGTTGTTGAGTATGTGACAGCAAAATTACACATTGAAATGGTTCAAAACAAAGACGATGAGACAGAATAAATAATACAGCTTTGCAACTGTATTTTGCTTTACTCACTGTATAAATCTATCGTATTCATACATGTGGTATACTGAAACTAAAAACCCAATTCTAAGTACTAAGTGTATGCAATATAAAGAGAGGGCATAAGCCTATATGGGGAGGAATATGGTTTGGTACACAGTATTTTATTCCCAAATAAGTGTTAATCATGGATTTGAAAAGTTCCGCTTTTTTAGGCCGGTGGCTGTAACCTGAAAAGTCGCTATAAATAGGGTTCCGTAGCCGATCTCTGGAATATACTTTTTGCATGTTTTCTTATATTCCTTAGGACATACTTAAGCACCAAAAAAAGTTCGTCCACTCCAAACCCCGGCGTTTTCGCAAAAAAGCCATGTGAAAGGAACACTTTTTCGCATATACAGTGGCCATAGGCAAAATGAGTGCTCTCCCCTTACCTCTATCTAATACATATAATATAGACCCATGGACCCGTAATACACAGAGCGGCGTAGCGTAAGTTTTTACGTATAAACGGTCATGACAACCCATATTGTAGAGATACGGTCTACGAAAGCTACGCAAAAAATACATCTTCTCCGTTTTGTGAAACAGGCCACTGGCTATTACTCTTTCCACCAATGCTACCTTTTTTGGTCGTTTCCATAGACACGGGATTGAAGGTAGACACTATGTAAATTCTTCTGTCGTATATGAGAGAAAAGTCAAAATAAACAGATTTGTATGAGGATCAACATGCTTATGCAATCTATTAACACTATACATTTTTAACACTATATTTTTATCCGATTTTCCCCCGCTGCTTAATAATGATGTAATTTTAAAATCAGACATGTGGGCCAGACAACATATAATTCAAGTTAGAGATACAATAAATGCATTAAAAATTTAATGCCAGCTTTGGTGATATTAGTTTAATCTAAGAATTTTCGGTAGTGGGGGTGGGGGGGGGGGGGCAATTAAACCTTTTTAAGAGCTCCTCCCACACCCAGCAACCCATAGAAACCATTTGCGCTGTAAGGAATATACTTTTTGATTGGTTGTTCAACACATTCAAGTTTATTTTGTTTATATAGTGGCATTGTCAGGATTATTATCAGAAGAAACTCAATGTCAGATGACACCCCAAGGTTCTTTCTGTTGGTTTCTGGCTACCGTTAAACTTGAGGCCGAGCGATAAGTAATTGTCAACAAATATGGTGTCAAAACCGAGAAAAGAATTTCCATCCTCAAAGGTAGTGGGATGGATGGATTGACGTTTTACACTTCACTCCAATTGTTTTCGCATGTATGATGGTGTTGCCAGGATTATTGGAGGACACTCAGACAAACCAGGCTTAATCTATACCCCTCCCCCAAGGAAACCCTGACCTTTCGCTGGTTCCTGGTGACCATGCACTTAGATCGTTCATGGCCCCCTGAGTGATCGAGAATTTACCTACGGATTATTTAATAAAGACATCTACTTAGTACATAGCAAATCCACACTAAATCGAATTATTGTATTAAACATAGGGGTATTAACAAATATTTAATTCACCCCCCCCCCCCCCCACCCCCCCCTTGTCAAGTTTAACGTTATAATTTATACTAGGGCAACATACTACACTACAGAACTAGGCTTACACAGAAAATTGCTATAATAGAAAATACAAACCCCCGTCTTCGGTCTCGACTTGAAGGAGTTTATCTCAAACTAATTTGTCGGGAAGTGTAATCTTTTTCTCTACATCTGTCTTGCATATATTGCATTGGCAGCACTACCGATTGATTGATTGATGTTTTACGCCGCACTCAAGATTATTTCTCTTATATGGCGGCGTTACCAGGTTTAGTGGGAGAGGAAACCGGGCGCATTGTCCGGAGGAAAACCCACGACCTTCGGCGAGTACTTCCACATACGGCGATCGAGTGAAAAATCCACTCAGAAATTTTTAAATATGTATTTGGCCTGAGTCGGATTCGAGCCCGCGTCGCATCGATGGAAGGTTTGTGTGGGACTGAGTGACGATCCCTATATCACTGAGGTCCCGGCAGCACTGCCGAAGACCGTGTAGCAGTTCGACTGCTTTTTCTCGATCTTAACTTTTTCGGTGTTGGGGCTTTAATAGGAGCTTCAGACTTTCTTTTTTTGGCAGCCTACAGTCGTTAATTGTTTGTGAAATGCTTATAACAGGATCGATGATACCCAATATTTGTTAAATATGTAATTTTTCTCTCTGACCGCAATTGATTCTTCTGTGTCTAAAAGTACCCATTCTGATTTGATTTGATTTATTCACCAGATGAAATATTACAATTAGTATATTCATAATATATTTGTGGTCTGGCGGGAATAAAACCCCAAGGGACTTATTGTATCCTGTTTAAATTGAAGTCTATCGTACGCTGCTCTATCTAGTTCTACTGAAAGGCAATTCAATTTCATTTTCCCTGCCTTGCGTGTGTACTATACAGGAATAAGTACTTGGTTTTCCATCCGATCGCTCTCCATCTTGCTGTCATTCTGTATGTTTACAAACTATTGTGTGTAGAAAATTCAGCGATCTGATTGGCTTGTTCAAAAATTATACCGCCAGAAACGGGTAAGTAGGCCACAAAGGTTAAAGATAGGTCAGAAACATAAATCGATATTCAGTTGAAGATATCTTATAAACGCCGGGGTTCTGCATGGACGAACTTTTTTTATATGTTCTTTAGTTAATCATTACTATTTAAAAACTATCGGAACGTATATTCTTGAGATCGGCTACGGACTGATCGAATTGAAGCTTCGGCCACCAGCCTATTTTACCTAAAACGGGTTTTTTCTTTGTAATACACACAGCGTATATATTTTACCTTGTGCAGAAAGTTATCGACATTAGAGGTCAAACAAACATTCATAAGAAATAACGGTTATGTTACTTCTCGTTTCATTCGCAGATTAAATTGATTTCTAGAGGTATATTCCGGGTAAAGATACTCATGGCGCAATAATTCGTAGGCAGGGTATATCATAACAAAGTGGTACATATCTTCGACGGAATTTAATCAGCAAAAAGAGCATTTTCTCAACGGTCGAAGCCTACCTACAAATCGCCCGCTATCTACATCTAGTCCTGCCTTACCTACTCTTAACAAGGCCAGTGCTAGTCTATGGCGAGCATTGGTGACAACGTATACATAGTTTTCTAATACAAGATCTACCTAAAATATCCTGTACAGGTCACTGAATTAAGCTGATGCGACAAAGAATGACTGGTTGACATATTATGGTTCACACAAGACGACTTCCGTATTCAACCTGTCGTCGTGCGCAGTCTTATACTGGAGAAGAAAATTGGGCACTCAATTCCACAAAGTCTTTCCTGTCTATAAAAACTCTCCGTTGGGGCACTCAATTCCACAAAGTCTTCCCTGTCTATAAAAACTGTCTGTTGAGGCATTCAATTCCACAAAGTCCTTTCTATCTATAAAAACTGTCCGTTGGGGCACTCAATTCCACAAAGTCGTTTCTATCTATAAAGACTGTCCGTTGAGGCACTCAATTCCACAGTCTTTCCTATCTATAAAAACTGTCCGTTGAGACACTCAATCCCACAAAGTCTTTCCTGTCTATAAAAACTGTCCGTTGAGGCACTCAATTCCACAAAGTCTTTCCTGTCTATAAAAACTGTCCGTTGAGGCACTCACTTTCACAAAGTATTTCCTGTCTATAAAAACTGTCCGTTGAGGCACTCAATCCCACAAAGTCTTTCCTGTCTATAAAAACTGTCCGTTGAGGCACTCAATCCCACAAAGTCTTTCCTGTCTATAAAAACTGTCCGTTGAGGCACTCAATTTCACAAAGTATTTCCTGTCTATAAAAACTGTCCGTTGAGGCACTCAATTTCACAAAGTCTTTTCTATCTATAAAAACTGTCCGTTGAGGCACTCAATTCCACAGTCTTTCCTATCTATAAAAACTGTCCGTTGAGACACTCAATCCCACAAAGTCTTTCCTGTCTATAAAAACTGTCCGTTGAGGCACTCAATTCCACAAAGTCTTTCCTGTCTATAAAAACTGTCCGTTGAGGCACTCACTTTCACAAAGTATTTCCTGTCTATAAAAACTGTCCGTTGAGGCACTCAATCCCACAAAGTCTTTCCTGTCTATAAAAACTGTCCGTTGAGGCACTCAATCCCACAAAGTCTTTCCTGTCTATAAAAACTGTCCGTTGAGGCACTCAATTTCACAAAGTATTTCCTGTCTATAAAAACTGTCCGTTGAGGCACTCAATTTCACAAAGTCTTTTCTATCTATAAAAACTGTCCGTTGAGGCACTCAATTCCACAAAGTCTTTCCTGTCTATAAAAACTGTCCGTTGAGGCACTCAATTCCACAAAGTTTTTCCTGTCTATAAAAACTGTCCGTTGGGGCACTTAATTCCACAAAGTTTTTCCTGTCTATAAAAACTGTCCGATGGGGCACTCAATTCCACAAAGTCTTCCCTGTATATAAAAACTGTCCGTTGAGGCACTCAATCCCACAAAGTTTTTCCTGTCTATAAAAACTGTCCGATGGGGCCCTCAATTCCACAAAGTCTTTCCTATCTATAAAAACTGTCCGTTGAGGCACTCAATTCCACGAAGTCTTTTCTGTCTATAAAAACTGAGGCATTCAAGAAATTAAAGGTATAACAGAACTACAAACATGGAAACAAACATTTGAACACTAGAAGACGTGTTCGCCATGCTGAAGACAGGAGGTCTGTCTTGTTGTGTGAGATCTTCAGATTGTTATCTTTTAATTAGTTTAATACTTGATGGCATTTGATCCAATGAACTATATGCGTGGAATAGACACGTCTCATTGGCTGGTTATAATTTAATTCTTTATTTATTTAGAGAGGATTAGCCTCAGCCAAAGGCTACCAGGGCTTCTCCTCAACATATAAAACAAATACAAGCAAATGGAATTTTAGGAAAACAAAGTTACTCATTTCAGGTAATGTCCTGGAACAGAATGTACTGAAAAAAAAGCTAACAAACAAATTCATTAAATAATTTTCAACCTTAAGAATTATTCAGCTCATTTGTGAAGCGATCTGTAGAGATGATATATTCATGAACAGAATGGAAAATAAATGTGTTTGGATCTGACTGTAAAATGTGCCGCCAATATAGTTAAAGCGCGCGTGCATAACAGATCTGGATCGAAATTGAATCATCTTCTAGTAATGGCGGCCTTCGATGCAAAAATAAAAATACCACGTGACCTACATTCCACGCATACAGTTCATTGATTTGATCGTTTTTAGCATTAATATGCCCTCAAATTATTGTAAAATACAAATCCAAAAGGAGCGAGATTCTCGTTTGATATGGAGACCTATAATGGCCTATGTTACAATGGCATCATGAACCATCTTTGCTTTTTTCTTGAGATAATTAACAGAAGCATGTGTCATTTCAAACAGTTCACACAATTCACTAGTCCTTTTACAAATGTCCTCTGCGGTTTCATCGAGATTATTTTTGATGTCTGGCTTGAGGGCATCATTCGACAGAAGAACTAAAAGAGTTTCTCTGCTGTCTTGATTTGCGGCCGCCAGATGGAGCGCTGTTTGGCCGCCATGAGTTTGCGCGTTGATGTCAGCGCCACATTGTAGAAGAAGGGCGACAACTCTGTGATTACTCCATCGACTAGCACTGTGAATGGGTGTCCAGCCGTCTTCAGTTTTCGCCTCCAAATCGGCTCCTCGAGATACCAGAAGCTGCCAGAACAGAAATCAAATCAGGAAACGAAATGCAAGCTGTGTTTGACTGTGATTGTCAAATAAATCATATATTACAATAAGGTGAAGAATTACTTATGGATAACAACTTCTTGGTTTATTAGGTGAGGACGTTTCCATGTAGTTCTTACATCGTTATCAAACATCGTCACCCAATAAACCAAGAAGTTGTTATCCATAAGTAATTCTTCACCTTATTGTAACCTTTCAACTTCTAAATGATATTGAAAGATTTACATCATATTTTGTAGCACTTGTCGAATAATTGTTTCGCTTACATTTGGACCTTACTTAGAAAGTTTTACAGTTAGAATCACGTGTGAAATCCTGAAGCCTGGTTACCTCAAAGTGGCATGAGCTGTCAAAATTCAGACTTTTTTCATAATTTCTGATCGTCATGACAGTAAGAGGCTTTGAAGGCCATCGAAAAACTAAATGATCGGCGTTGGAATGAGGAAAATCCATACAGTATGTGGCCTGTACAAACCGAAAACGTGTTCGAAAAGTAAACAAAATTTAAATAAGCGGGACGACCATTCATTCATTCTAAGCGCAAAGTTAGTTGAAAACAATACTTTATCGTACATTTTCGAGACTAGAAGCGCTAAAAAACTTCTGAATTCTACGTCTTGAGAAAAATAGCCAATAATTTCCACTTTCTGTTTTAACGTCAAAATACCAACATTTTGGCAGCTCATGCCACTTTAAGATTATGGACCGACAATTAAAGAAAGTTCTAAGTGGCATGAGCTGCCAAAATTCAGGCTTTTTAATAAATTTCGAATGTCAAGAGAAGTGAAGCATTTGAATGACCTTGAAAACTATCATATTGACATTAAAATGCTAGGAAAGCTCGTATTTCTCACATCTTAATAAAATTCACGAAGAATTAGTTAATTTGGTATTTAGTAGCTGATGCCACTTCCGATTGGCATAGCAATAAGTTTTGAAGGTGATCGAAAAACTAAATGATTGAAGTCAGAATGAGGAAAATCCATACAGTATGTGGCCTATACAAATTGAAATCGTTCAAAATAGGACGTTCATTCTAAGCCTATAAATTACTTCAAAAGAACACTGTATCTCACATTCTGGGGACTAGAAGCGCTAAAAAGCTCCTGAATTACACTGTTGAGAAAAATAGCCGATAATTTCGTGACGCTTTAATATAAGGAGATTGATCGATTGATGTTTTATGCCGCACTCAAGATCATTTCACTTATATGGCAGCGTTTCCAGGTTTTGTATAAAAACTCGCTGGCAAGTCTTCAACATATACGGAATATTAGGAGAAGAAAGGACCATAGACATCTTGTTAATAAATCTAAATACTGATTTCTTATACAAATTATCAAATTATCCACGCTCGATTGAGACTACAATGTAGTGATCTAAACGCCGACAAATATCTTCCTTTTATTCATGACGATCCTACGTGCAGCTGCAGTAACTCTTATGAAGATGCCAAGCAGCTGTTTTTTCATAGCCCACTGTATGCACTCCAAAGACAACATCTTTTTGATAAATTAAGTGATATTGGCAATTTATCCCTCAATTTGCTTCTTTGTGGTGATAGAATGTTGAACAGACTTAAAAATATAGAGCTCTTCTTGGCAGTACATGAGTTTTTGATAGCAACTGAACGATTTAAGTTCATCAACTAAGCGTACGGGTACCACATGATCGTTATGTGCGACCATCAGTCCTTCATCATACATCATCAAGCAGCCTTTTTCTTTTCTTTTTTAGTTTTCATTACTTTTGTTACATTTTCGCGTCCCCATGTTTGTCTACTATTGTAATTGTATGTATGTAATCAGGAGAGGCATTGATATAGGCTTGCCCTGTTTGCCAATCCTAAATAAATATTGTTTAAACCATACCTTAACCATGTCCAGGTGGTCGTTATAGGAAGCCCTATGGAGAGGTGTGTACAAGTCATCGTCTCGAGTGTGGACAAGATCCCCATCCACATCCAGCATCTGATTCACAACATCAAGCAGGTTGTTTTCCGCAGCGTACAGTATCTTTTTCTCGGGGTCCTCTGAAACCGAAGAGGACGAAATTGTTTATTGATTAGTTGCTGTTTCACACCACATTAAGGCGTCTTTCATATCTAGGGTGTTTCACACCGCATTCAGGCGTCTATCATATCTAGGGTGTTTCACACCGCATTCAGGCGTCTTTCATATCTAGGGTCCCATTAATTGTATGGTGAAATCGGGTTGTATATATACGAAGGGAAATCAGGAACACTCCGTCGATATACTCATTGACCGAAGGTTATTCAGATCGGTTGTCCAATTCTAATGGAATGCCTAATGAACCACACCGTCGTCCGTCCAAATTGATTGATTGATTGGTGTTTTACGCCGCGCTCAAGATTATTTCACTCATAAGGCGGCGTTGCCAGTTTTATTGTGGGAGGAAACCGGGCTCTGTGCCCCGAGGAAACCCACGACCTTCCGTTGGTAACTGGCAACCATCCCACATAGGTCGTTCGAGTGAAAACCCAGTCAGAACATTTTCCAATTTTTGGACTGAGTAGGATTCGAACCCGCGACCCATTGGTGGAAGGCTGTTTGGATTGAGCGTCCAACGCTCTACCTACTGAGCCACGGAGGCCCCGCCCGTCCAAATTGAAAAAGCATGACAAAAATATGCCCATTAGAATCTAACATACATCAGCAAAACGTCTGTCCAAATTGAAAGAGCAGGGGATCATAAACCTGGACAACCCAAAAAACACAACTAGCCTTAGAATCTAATAAACACCAGCAAAAGTTAAGTACGTTTCGCTATTGACTCCCGGCAAGCCCAGCAACTGTATCGAGGAGTCTGATAACCGGAAAACTTTTTGCTAAAAAGGAGGCATTGCAAGAGTTCGCTTCTTAGAAAGATCCCCTTTTTTCTCTCTCTCTTAAAATATTATGTATACTTATTTCCCTGTAAAGTATACAGGATATAGTATACAGGATCCACTCGCCTGATGGTGCCAAAATAAAGTGCCCAAACATTGAGTAAAAATCAGCGTGACAGTGACACTTTTCGAGTATTAAAATAAAGTGGCATGAGCTGCCGAAATTCCCACCTTTTCGTAATTTCTGATCCTCACGACAGTAAGAGGCTTTCGAAAAACTAAATGATTGGCGTTGGCATGAGGAAAATCTATACAGTATATGGCCTAAACGAACGGGAATAGTGTTTGAAAGTAAACAAAATTCAAATACCGGGACGACCATTCATTCATTTTATGAATCTAAGCCAAAGCTAGTTCAAAACAATATTCTATCGTACAATTTCGAGACTAGAAGCACTAGAAAGCTTCTGAATTATACGTCTTGGGAAAAATTGCCGATAATTTCAACATTCGTTTTCAATGTCAAAATATCAACATTTTGGCAGTTTATGCCACTTTAAGCAAAATTGCTCAATAGAACTGATGGATAAGGTAGTCTAACTTACTCTGCACGTCTTCTAGAGAGAGACTTTCAAACCCTTCTTCGTCGTCTTCCCACATACTGAGGAAACTGCTGTGGGCACCATCTTTTGCCTCCAAAATCTACACAGGATTGAAATTCAAACTTAAATTATTAATCTTGCCTGGCGTGGACAAAACATTTTACACAATACCCCCAAATATGAGTGTACACAAATTGATTTATTTAGGAATGATCTTGTGTGGAACATGGGCAGACCTGGATGATTGTGATATGAAATGACAACCCATTGAAATCGATTGATTGATTGATGTTTTACGCCGTACTCAAGATTATATCACATTTATGACGGTGTTGCCAGGTTTGGTTTAAACAACGTTTTTATTTGTGCGCAGTAAGCTAAAAGCTTATTGCCAGGTTTAGTGGGGGGGGGGGGGGGTCTCATTGCCCGGAGGAAACCCCCGAGTACCTGGTAACTCCTCCACATACGGCGATCGATAGAAAAATCTACTCAGAAATATTTCAATTTTTATTTGGTCTGAGTGGGATTTAATCTAGAGCCGTATCGATGGAACTATCACTCTAACCGATTAAGCGACCGAGGCTCCCTCAAAATTCCGAGTGGTCATCCAAAATCTGAAGGTAATAAATTCATTAAAAATCTAAAGAGCTGCAATTCCCGTCTTCAGACTTACCGCTCGTAACACCTCGCTGTCTATTCCCTCTAGCATACCACGGCGTATTCCGTCCATGAAGTCGATTCCATAACCATCGAATTCAGGAGCCAAATTGTCAAGTTGTTGGGAACACGGATTACTGACGTCAAGCTTTTGGGAACACGGATTACTGACGTCACGCTGTTGGGAACATGGATTACTGACGTCACGCTGTTGGGAACATGGATTACTGACGTCAAGCTGTTGGGAACATGGATTACTGACGTCACGCTGTTGGGAACACGGATTACTGACGTCACGCTGTTGGGAACATGGATTACTGACGTCACGCTGTTGGGAACACGGATTATTGACGTCACGCTGTTGGGAACACGGATTACTGACGTCACGCTGTTGGGAACACGGATTATTGACGTCACGCTGTTGGGAACACGGATTACTGACGTCACGCTGTTGGGAACAGGGATTACTGACGTCACTGTGTTGGGAACACGGATTACTGACGTCACGCTGTTGGGAACATGGATTACTGACGTCACTCTGTTGGGAACATGGATTACTGACGTCACGCTGTTGGGAACACGGATTACTGACGTCACGCTGTTGGGAACACGGATTACTGACGTCACGCTGTTGGGAACATGGATTACTGACGTCACTCTGTTGGGAACATGGATTACTGACGTCACGCTGTTGGGAACAGGGATTACTGACGTCACGCTGTTGGAAACACGGATTACTGACGTCACTCTGTTGGGAACATGGATTACTGACGTCACGCTGTTGGGAACATGGATTACTGACGTCACGCTGTTGGGAACACGGATTATTGACGTCACGCTGTTGGGAACACGGATTACTGACGTCACGCTGTTGGGAACACGGATTATTGACGTCGCGCTGTTGGGAACACGGATTACTGACGTCACGCTGTTGGGAACAGGGATTACTGACGTCACGCTGTTGGGAACACGGATTACTGACGTCACGCTGTTGGGAACACGGATTATTGACGTCACTCTGTTGGGAACACGGATTACTGACGTCACGCTGTTGGGAACAGGGATTACTGACGTCACGCTGTTGGGAACACGGATTACTGACGTCACGCTGTTGGGAACGTGGATTACTGACGTCACGTGTATAGCTATCTCCATTCTTTGCACATTTGTGCGGCCTTTCTTCAGGCTTTGTTGCTGTAATATTTGCACCAATGGTATCTGTATTTAAACCACCATTGTTCCCGTCATCATCCACACTACTGTTCGGGGGATTATCGCAAGTTTGACTCTTTTCAGGTACATTTAGTTTATCATCAGTAAAGCTTCTGTCCTTCTTATCATTACTATTTATGTGATCGTAATTTTGGTCTTTTTCGTCATCATCAGAGAGCTTTGTGGCATTTTTCCCACTGTTTGGATCATTTTTACCACTGTTTGGGTCATTTTTACCACTGTTTGGGTCATTTCCACCCCTGTTTGTGTCATATTTACTCCTGTCTGGCTCATCATTACCACTGATTGGGTCGTTTTTAGGAGGTTGCAAACCGCTTTCCTGTGTGTGCCTGTCACTCTCACTAGTGCTTGGTCCCCGATTTCCTCTCGTTGGGTCACCGCAGCTGGACATCTTACTGTAAAAAGAACGTATATAGGGCCTGCAGATATATCGCAATGGTCTCCCTAGCTGACTTTCAATCTATGACATAAACAGCATTAACAATTTGCTTACAAGACGCCATTCCGGCCTTTTTCAGACTTAACATAAATCTAGCTTTAGATGTAGACCTATGGAGCACGTGGATTTTCTTCTGGACATTTGTGTATGTTTTGTGTAATCTAACATTAGAAGTCAGCCTTTTCCTAAAGCCTAAAAGTCATCTCTAAAGCCTCAAGTCGCCATTTTTATTTTTAAAAAATCCATTGGAATGGGGTTGGATTGATTGATTGATTGTTTGGTGTTTTACGCCGCGCTCAAGATTATTTCACTTATATGGCGGCGTTGCCAGTTTTATTGTGGGAGGAAACCGGGCTCTGTGCCCGGAGGAAATCCACGACCTTCCGCTGGTAATGGCAACCATCCCACATAGGTCGTTCGAGTGAAAACCCAGTCAGAAAATTTTCCAATTTTTGGACTGAGTGGGATTCGAACCCGCGACCCATTTACTTTACTTTACTTACTTTAAATCCTTTGACAAAAACAACATCATGAAATTTACCAGCTTTTGTATTCATCTCCTGCACTTAGCTATCGTAAAGTCGGATCCAACATTCCAGACACTGTTAACTATTGGTTGATTGATTGTTTGGTGTTTTACGCCATGCTCAAGATTAATTGATTGATTGTTTGGTGTTTTACGCCGCGCTCAAGAGGTTATATGGCGGCGTTGCCAGTTTTATTGTGAGAGGAAAGCGGGCTCTATGCCCGGAGGAAACCCACGACCTTCCGGTGGTAACTGGCAACCATTCCACATAGGTCGGTTAACTATTGAAGACACCCGTGGAACTTACAGCAGTGGCTAGTTCAAGGTAACTCGAATCGACAGATAGTGTCGCCATCTTGCTGGATTTCTTCAAAATGGGAATATTTCGGGAAATTGACGCCCTGTTTTCGTTACTTGCTTAAAGTGGCATGAGTTGCCAGAATTCACACCTTTTTCATAATTTCTGATCGTCGCGACAGTAGAGGCTTCGAATGCCATCTAAAAACTAAATGATTGGTGTTGGAATGAGGAAAATCCATACAGTATCACTGTATGTGGCCTATACGAACTGATATAAAGTAAACAAAATTTAAATAACCGGACGACCATTCATTCATTCTAAGCCAAAGTTAGTTGAAAACAATACCTTATCGTACATTTTCTAGACTAGAAGCACTAACAAGCTTCTGAATTATACGTCTTGAGAAAAATAGCCAATAATTTCAATATTCTGTTTTAACGTCAAAATATCAACATTTTGGCAGCTCATGCCACTTTAACCTTTGTTGAGCCTAAGGACTTAGGTCGCTGGGAATTCTTTGGAATGAAAATTTTACATAGTAACAGGGGCAACTTTTTAGTTACCAGACAGGTCATTTTATATATATTTTGATTTACGTCAACAGACCGAAACACATCCAACTTTCTGGGGCTCGTTGACTTTCACAAAGCAGTCGCATCGCCAACGATGCGTAGTTGCCAATAGATATCATAGTGAAGAGATACGACGTCATGGAAACTGCGATTGATGGCATTTTGCGACGGCTTCGTGAAACGACCCCCAGATCTCCATCCACCTAACCTGTTCTCATTATACATTCAAAATTGTTTTCAGTCTTAAATTCAGACAGTTTCCTTTCAAATGGATTGATTGATAGTCTGGTGCTTTACGCCGAGCTCCAAGTTTATTTCACTTATATGGCGGCGTTGCCATCACACATAGGTCGTTCAAGTGAAAACCCAGTCAGAAATTTTCCAATTTTTTTGGACTGAGTGGGATTCGAACCCACGACCCATCTTTTCAAATGGATTGATTGATTGTTTGGTGTTTTACGCCGAGCTCAAGATTATTTCACTTATATGGCGGCTTTGACAGTTTTATTATGGGAGGAAACCGGGCTCTATGCCCGGAGGAAACCAACGGTGGTAACTGGCAACCTTCACACATCGAGGCGTAGTTGCCAATGGATACCATAGTGAAGAGATACGACGTCATGGCAACTACGATTGATGGCATTTTGCGACGGCTTCGTGAAACGACCCCCAGATCTCCATCCACCTAACCTGTTCTCATTATACATTCAAAATTGTTTTCAGTCTTAAATTCAGACAGTTTCCTTTCAAATGGATTGATTGATAGTCTGGTGCTTTACGCCGAGCTCCAAGTTTATTTCACTTATATGGCGGCGTTGCCATCACACATAGGTCGTTCAAGTGAAAACCCAGTCAGAAATTTTCCAATTTTTTTGGACTGAGTGGGATTCGAACCCACGACCCATCTTTTCAAATGGATTGATTGATTGTTTGGTGTTTTACGCCGAGCTCAAGATTATTTCACTTATATGGCGGCTTTGACAGTTTTATTATGGGAGGAAACCGGGCTCTATGCCCGGAGGAAACCAACGGTGGTAACTGGCAACCTTCACACATCGTTCAAGTGAAAACCCAGTGGGAAATTTTCCAATTTTTTTAAACTGAGTGGGATTCGAACCCACGACCCATCCTTTAAAATGTTAGTAGGGAAACTGTTTAATGATTCCACTTAACACAAATCTAAAATTAGATATCACACTTAAACTAGTGCACATGTAACCTCTAGGGCCATAAGCGGCCATTTTAATCAATAAGACTGGGAATCAATTGATCACTCGACAAAACATCATCAAATTTAACCTGGAATTTGCTTGCAATTATACGTTTTTCTATAACTCTCTTGCAATTGACATGAAATTCTTCATTTTTTGTAAGAGTGGGTTTCCAGCCGGTATGCATTGAAGTGAGGTTTTTCTTAAAGAAGTCCCCAGTGAGATACGTATGAGAGAAAAAAAAACAAGACTTGGCTTTAAGTAATCAACTATGTGAACCAGATGCAGTTTTATTTCGTGTTATAAAGGACGATTTGGATGTTACACAAAAAAGCAACGAAATTAATGCAGTTTATTCAAGTTAAGATTGTAAATATAACCAATTCAAAATCATCAATAAAGTTTGCTTCGGGCGTGACGCAGCTCAGAAGTTCAGTTCAAAAGAAAGCTGCAAGCCATGAGTTCATCCGTTCTGCGCGCTTAAAATGTTTTCTGTGATTGCTCGTTTGGCATTGATCCATTCAGTGATATTGGCTGCTGTGAAACTGTTACCGAACAGTTTGAATTCTTTAGTGCAAGTTGGACAGAGGAAGGGACATTCAGGTTCGGGCAGAGCCAGAGCCGAGCAGCCCAAGTGACTCCATGCCTGACAGGAGTCACATTGTGTCCAACTTATCACAGATTCACCCTCTTGCATAAGGGATTTTGGAGGGTTGTATTTCTTGCACACGATGCATTTTAAAGTGAAGAGTTTTCCGTCAGAGATACATGTATATTCCTCTTCCGATTCCTCGTCTTCTAAGACTTGCGGAGTTTCCTCTAGGATAATCGTACTTTCAGTGGGTACGATCTCAGTTTCAGTTTTCGTCTCAAGTGAGTTGTGTTCAGATTTAACCTCAACCTTTTGTACAGAAGTTATACTTGGTGGTTGGAATGGCACTAATTCTCCCTCTGAATCCATGTCATTCAGCTCCATTTCAGACTCATCCAAAGAGTCACTAGACACTTCAACTTGTTTTCTCCTTTTTAATTTCTTTGTCTTTGGAGCTTTTTTGGGGCTGGTTTTTCGCTTGGAGGTTTTAGAATCTTTTCTCTTTGATTGTTTATTTTGCTCACTAAAAGCTGCTGGCAACACTTCCGATTTCTTTCCGGTTTTACTGCCTTTAGCCATGATGATGTAAGATGGGAGACGTTCCTTAGCAATTCCATCAGGGTTGTATGGATAGGTACCGGTCTTTCTGAAAAGGGCGATCAAATTTTCGGCTGACATAACCTTTTCGTAAGACTCGGAAATAAATCTGCAAAGTTCGCTTTTGGTCACGTTTGGCGAACCGTTAAAAAACAAATACTTTTGACTACTCTGAAGTGCCGTCCTCTTCAGATGACCAAGGCACCCTATCTGCTCGGAGCACGTGGCATACCCATAATATGGCGGGAGTAGAAAGAGAATTATGTTCAGATTTTTTGCCCAATCGATACAGGAGTTGATGTGTTGTTTTGAGCGGTCGTATAAAATAAGTACAGGGTCTGTAGGGCTTGTCTCCCCTACTTCGGCAGATTTCAGAAAATGAGAGTTTATGTAATCTTGGAATATTTCAGATTCCGACCAATCATCGTAAGTCTCTCTGAACCGAATCAAGGACCCAGGACTAGCACTATTGACAATTGTCTCATCGTTGTTTTCTGAATCTGGATCACCACTGTCTGGGAAGACTAGATAAGGAGGCAAGGCACTACCGATTGCATTTCCACAACCAATGGCCTTCACACACGCCTCTAGAGCTTCATTGGTTTCATTATCACGTCGTTTTTGGGGGATGAAGCTTTCGTCAAGAGTAAATATTCTATGCGGCTTTTCCATCAGATCATGCTCGTCTAAAACATCGCGGAAGTCTTCGAAGTACTTTCTGATTGATTCTTGTTCTAATGCTACTGCATTCGGTGATCGTTTCCGTGTGACTTTGGTGGGTCGGACAGCGTTGATCATCGGCCATCTCGCACGGAATCGCCTGTACCAGCTTCTCTGGAGTTGTCTCCCTTCCCTTATGAGGCCAAGATGAACGGCCAAATCAGTGGCAAGGTCAAAGATGTCACTTCTTGTGTAGCCGCAACCTATCTTAGCCATGTAGCTGATATGATCCACAAGGGTCATCTCTTGGTCGATTGAGAGAAGGGATGAAGGTCCTGGTCGAACACTCTCAAGGGTGACATTCCCACGTACTCTGTCTCGTAGTGTAGTGGATGGCACTCCAAAGGTTTTAGCGGCAGTCTGCACAGGCATATTTTCGTACTTCACCATATTGTAGGCGTTCAGCAGGTCTTTCAGGGAATAGTTCTGTCTGTAGCCCTTTCTCTTGTTTGATCCCTGTAAACAAACAAAAGTTTCAATAAGCAATTTCATCTAAATCAAGCACAAGAAAAAAACATGCTGCAAATAATCAGATTTTCCCCATGAATTCCAATCGACTTTCATTCATGATAATATTTTAAAATTGATATTGAAGTAAAACATATCTGTGACCCGGGAAGATGTCGTGAAAGGACTGTAGTGCCATTTGTGTTTCAGTATAACAAAGCGAGCGTCGCTGTGGCCAGGGTTGTGGTGGAGGAATGCAGACTGCTTCAGGGTAGCCGTGCTCGACATCTGACCCAGATTTTCCCTGTGCCCGTGTGTTTTGTGTTCATGGATATTAATTACAAGAATCTAGTTGGAGCAGAGATAGTTTAAGGGTAAATTCAGTAACACTCACTGGCCATAGCATTTCAGGTAACTGTTGCTCTAAAACTACGGAAAAGAAAATCTGTTTATACCCATCATGAAAGCCAGTATATGGTATGATGTATAACGAAACTAGCATCGGTACCAGTTGGTTTACAGCATTTCAATATATTGAAATGACTCAATGTTTCTGATAGACACCAAAATTATATGGCCTGGTAACAACCCAATGTTCTAACTTTAACAGTAACCACTAAAACATATTTTAATAGTTATCATGGTGGTATACTAATTATTTACATGGTCAGTGTGGTTATTGATGATGGTCGACCGCTCTCACTTACCACACTGACCATGTAAATACTTCATATCCGACGTCCAAGATTAGAACCATGATAACAATTTTATTATCTCGAAGAGCTTTACTTTCGCGTGGAATCAGCAATCAGCAAATTTCTTATTGGGCCATATCATTTAGACGTTTATACTCAATCATAAGTTATTATAATACACCACAACCCATGATATTTCATTAGGTTGATGACAGGCAGGAGTTTGGCCTTAGTCAGCATAATTTTCTGGGCTTCAAGTATGCAAATGAAGGGGGAAGTGTAGACAATATAGGCAATTACATGTAGCTCTCCATTTTAATTTTACCCAACCATTGGTGATTACACAACAGTCCAACAGTAATGGACAAGCTCTGTTAACGGCCAATGTTGATTTGATTTGATACTCTTTCATTGCAAATTACAATAATCCTTGCCTTTAGGAGTCATAAATTCACTGAAAATTAATATGCGCTGTTATCCAAAATTATGTTGAATTAACAGGATGCTAGGTTGATTGATTGGCTCATTGGTCAGACTGATTTAATAAATATACTTACTGGAGATGGGCGAGATGGATGTAGGACTTCAACATCATCATCAGAATCACTATCAGTCTTCTGTTCAACTTTAACATATTTACTTTTTCTTGGAGATGTCTGCAATACAGAAAATATTAATCATATAGTTTACAGAATACACAGTGCTTATAATTTATATATTTAAAAGTTAGTAAATTTGTTTGTTCAAAGTGGCATGAGCTACGAAATTAATAACAGTCTTTTGTTGACCAGTTATTTTTTATCAAAAAGTTCAAAGCAAGGGCTTAGAAAAACTTGTAGATGTACATTTGTATGTTCAGGGGATTACATAAGCAGCCAAACTCACTTAGATGAACTCATACATTGTACAGCCCAGTTATTAAAATTCTGTTCGTTTTTAACACACATCTTCAGTTTGTATGGCTTACAGACTTTACCAATATTTTTTATTTCCACGCGAAGTTTTTCAAGGTACTCAACACTGAAACTTACTTCACAATCAGAATTTATGAAAAAAATTCAGAATTTTGTCACTTTTTCAATTTCAATTGTTTTATTCAATTGATATACATATATGTGTATTTACATGTAGCTGCAACAATGATTAATTAAAATGTCAAGATCGTTTAATTAAATGACAATGTCCATGTAAAGGCTGATGAAACCTGTAACTGTCAGATGTAAAGTCAGTAAACCGGACAGTCAGATACAGTGTATTTGGTTTATTCACCCACCACAGAAGGCATTTCATGCGATAAGAGAGGATTGATTTGGGTCAAACTTTGGAATATTTGCGCATCTTTCAATTAGTTTTGAAAGGAAATGCCTAGACTGTGACTTAATTCCAACAAAGGACTAGTTGTCTGACTTTATCCAAATGGATATTCGAAGTTTAACATGAGCCACAGCACTCCCTCAGATGTACAGTACCGGTACTTAAGCGATAACATTACGATATTCTGACTGAGTCGATAATACTAAGCTTGCTATTTATTTTCAACAAATTATTTTTCTCAAGCAACCCCTACAAATTAAATGTCCTGTCAAACAGGAATGTAGATCAGGGATGAAATCTGTAAATCTATATCTTGTCGTGGTTACTCCTTTTAATTGTTTCTTTATTTGTTTGTGTTTTCTTTATAAACTGTATCTCCTAAATTTCTTTATAAATTGTGTGTGTGCTTGTGTGTGAATGTGTTGGAGGGACTCAATGAAGATTTGATCTCCCTCGGTAAATAAAGTATTATTATTATTATTTACACAGACTTTTGTCACTTAAAGCACATTTTGAAAAAAAGGACCGAAAAAAAAATCTGACACCCAATCTCAAATGTCTGGCACATGCCTTTTGGTAGCCGCACGTGTGGCTCTAGTACTGTGATTGTTCTTTGTTTGGGCAGAAAAGATCCACACATATAAACCCCTTCATTTGGGTGGGCTAAACAATTTCAGTCAACCCACTTGGAAGCAGAACATCAATAGTTAATACCTGTTATTTTACAGAGGCCATTTTCCATGTTTAAATGCCAACATATAGACTTGGTCGCTGCCTCCGAAATTACAAAATGTTGACTGTTTAAAAATCCACTGCGATTTCTACACACAGCGTAGTATGGCCATTTTACAAAATAACAAAGGCTTAAATTAAAATATGACACAACAAGGAAACTAAAATGTTGTTTGGAGTAAAGGTTCAATGGAAAAAGGTCAGTATTTCATTTTATCAACTGTAACATTTTGATCGGGTGGAAATCTGAAATCTGAAGCCCACCCGCTTGAATGCAGGTCACTGTTGCGCATACCTACATGTAGTCGTTTTGGTACCGGTATCTGACACTAGTGACAGTTTTTCAGGTGCTTGAGAAACGGTTATGTACAACCTTGGCACAGGTTTTTAGTTTTAGCCTTTTAGGGCACAATTTCTCAAACCCAGGTTTGTATGCATTAATGTAGCCGCACTTGTGTGTCTCTACCCTGGTTTTCTTACTTAGCATTAATGCAGCATCAACTACATAAGACAAGTACTGAGTAGTGATAGTAGGCAGGTCGGTGACGTCATCAAATGTTGGTACAAGGTATTCCATCATAAAAGTTAAAAAGCAAATGTGAGTCTCAAAAGTTAAAAATAAAACAAAAATTGTAGTCTGTATATTTTTTCAGGGCCCTTTCACTGGACCCTGTTTGCTCATTTTCGCTTGAACAGAAAAAAAACTACCATTCATGAAAATGCTTGGAAAAGGCCCATATTTAGAGACAAAAGTTGTCACCCCTGATTTATTGAATATCATTTTTCTAAGTAAATATGATTAAACATGTCAAACGAAATTATAATTACATCTTAGAACTATGTGAGGAATAGTTTGGTATAGGTTTTAGAAACAAACTATGGATGATTAAAATTGACCCGACCTGCCTAGTGATAGTTAATATGATTATAACATTAACAATATTCAATAAACTGGAGTTTTTCCAAAACTTGGCAAAAGACTCAAAAAAACTTAAAAACAGTCAAATCTGAAATGTCAAGTCAACATAGACAAAAAGTCAATTGTGACAATTTTGATAGAAGTCAATGAATACAGTTTAAAGTTTTAAAAAGGCTAAGCCAAACACTTGTTGGGAAAAAAAAATCTCAAATTGGTACATGCACGCACTTTTTGGGAAGTAAACCGCCACTCAAAACAAGGTCAGACGGCAGACAGAACTTGGCGCGCTTGCGTCAGCATGGCGACCATTACTTGTTCAGCCAAGGCAAAATTTCCGCCGAAAAATGGACCACCAATGATACATGTTACATTTTCGAAACGAATATTTTAGCACAAAAGAATAATTGTATAGTTATGATGTAAGCGGACTTACCTTAACAATCTTCACTTTAATCGGGCTTCTCTCTCGAAGATTGGATTTTCTGCGCCGCGAGCCCGGCATTTTGCTTTCTCTTCTCGTGAACTTTGTACTCTTCAATGTGGAGGTATAAAAAGTGTACTGCGAAAACTGGGATCTTGTGAGGGTCCGTAGGGTGTTCAGTGCGAGTGAAAAACAACGGTCTTTTACTCTTGTGCGTACACAATCTAGATACATGTGATACTTTTCTAGTGATACAATATTTAAGAAAAAAATAATAAAAGTAGCCCACTTCTTACCTTGAGTTAATATGCAATTAAACTTCACCTTGAAATTCCCACCGATTTTGACATGATGCGCTCTCCTGTGGTTGAAGGAGAAGAACGTCAATAATGTTTCTTCCGGCGTCAAGTCAACACTGAACCGTGCAAGCAGAAAACAAACTTGTAAATTGCGCAATGAGAGCCATGCATAATGAATGTTAAGGATGAAAATTACAATCCATAATTTGTCCAGGTAACCCAGTGGCTAGTATAACTGCTTTGACAATTTTTTAGGCAGGTCGGGGACGTCATCAAATGTTGGTTCAAGGTATTTGATCATAAAAGTTAAAAAACAAAAGTGAGTCTCAAAAGTTACAAATAAAACAAAAAGTCTAGTCTGTCTATTTTTTCAGGGCCCTTTCGCTGGACCCTGTTCGCTCATTTTGGCTTGAACAGAAAACTAAATACCATTCATAAAAATGCTTGACAAAGGCCCATATTTAGAGACATAAGTGAACTGAATACTAATTACATCTTATAAAAATGTGAAGAATAGTTTGGTATAGGTTTTAGAAACAAACTATGGAAGATTAAAATTGACCTGACCTGCCTACTTTAATCACAAGGTTCAATTTCAATTTACACTATTACAGGCGTCACACTACAGTCACTCTACCGTCTACAGTGTAGACGGGTATCTGATCCGTTTACCATAATTCTGTTGAAATTGAATTTGTATATGGCATTGTACTATATAGTCAGTCTGATGATAACATATTTGGAGATCCACAAACTCTGTGACCAAAGTATATTGATGATGGGTGGCCAACAGAGGGTCTCCAAACTCTGTGGCGAAAGTATATTGATGATTGATGGGTGGCCTACAGAGTTGGAGGACCTGCCAAAGTGCCATATTGAAACATGTACATTCAGAGAAACAGCACAATTTTCTCTCAATTTCTCCTAATCAGTTTAGGGAAAGTAGGTGAAAACAGCTAGGCCTATAATAGCTTTTAACAAGGTATAATAGCTATAAAGAGCTACCGGTCAGTAGCTGAATTCAGCTATACAAGCATATCAATGCTCTATTTAATCTAAATATTTGTTTTTCTTCAATCCTGTAGCTCACTTTCATTTTTACTGAATGTATTAAAGCCCTGATTACAAGTATTCTGGAAAAAAATATGTAACAAAAGACTACTACCACCTGCAAAACACCACTTACTACCAAATGTACACAAATAGACTCAAGATTCAATGCAGTCTTTTTATTAAAATTTCATCGCAATTTACTCATGCTTGCTCTTGTATTAGCAGTTACTTCCTGTGTGTGGGTTATGCATATCATTAGGGTGCCTTTAAGAATGAGTTTCAATGTGTTTTGAAGAAAAAAAAATGCAACCTGAATGTTTTACTCACTTAAAAGTCTGTCGTAAAACAAGCTTACAAACAATTTAAGTTAGAAATACAGTTATTTGAATTCTTAAATAAAGACAATTTTTGGGGAAAATAATAAATTATGGCATTACTGGATATCCATAGTTTTCAATATTGTTTCTGCAAAATGCACCACAGTGACAACTGGTTATTAATGTCAACTTACAGCCTTCCGTTCCTCATAGCCACAAGGTAGATTAAGGCTTAGAAAAGTAAGTATGAGTGAAATTAGACAGAAGTTTGATAGATAATTTTCATTGAATGGGATGTTTTACTTGTGTACATTTGGTAGTGGTGTTTTTCAGATAGTAGTAGTCTTTTGTTATTGTACATATTTTTTTCCTGCATACTTGTAATCAAGGCTCCAATAGATCCGTTAAAACTAAAATTGAGCCACTGAATTGCAGAACAGCCTTCCACCAATGGATCGAGGGTTCGAATCTCGCCTATCCCCTATTAGTTACATTTTCATAGTGGTACCATGTTTCAATCTGGCCATCACAATAGGATATTTCCAACTAGATTATGATACACTGTCTGGATTGAAGATACATGTATTCGTATACACCCACTGGTTCCCTCAATACCACAATATAATGTACATTTGGAAAATCTAATAGTAAAACTAAGACTTGTAAAACAAATTTTCAAAACATTAAAAACTTTGGGATGTTTTATTAATGATTAGTCATTTTTTTTTTTCAGAATTAAAACCTGTGCACGTGGTGAATTATTTATGATCTGGAAAAGTGAACTACATGAATCCAGTATCTTGATTTGTAAAATGGCTTTACATGAATGAGATTCAAGATGTGGAATTGAGACTAGTGAATACAACATAGATCAGCCTTAATGGTTTTCTTAGGACTAGAATGAAGCATAATGTATGGTGAGTTTAAATCATCCGACAATAGCAAAAATGAAATTAACCTGAAATAAATGAAAAAATCGAGTATTGTCTTTGTTTTGTTTTTTGTCGTTTCACGCCACATTCAGGATTATTTAATGGTATTGTTAAAGGCTCAATTAGGGAAACATGTTAATTTCAGTCTGATCCTCTATGAAAGCTTTTTAAAGTGAGTTCGTTCTTAAACTGTTTATCTTGAATAATACAAAGTAAGTAAGAAAAAACAAACAGGAAGCTGCCAGCTTGTTACTGCCTTGTATTTAACTTAAAGGGATAGAAAATCTAAGCTTTAGACTAGTTTAGATGGAAAGAGTAGAGTTCATTTAGTCCAAAACAACTGTCCAATGTATGTTTTATCCCCTCGTTAGTGAATAATTGAAATTTGAAGGTGGCGTTACAATAGAGAATAAGCTCCATAGGCCATTCACAAGGCCGCCACCATTTTTTCATTAGTTTTATCCAATTATTGTTGAATAAAAATTTAAGTGCGTTATAGAGTAGTCATGTGATGCAATTTAGCCAATGGCTGGCTAAGTAATGGCGCGCGGTTGCATACTGACCTATATATTCGGAGACAATCTTCCCACTTCAAGTTTGTCGCCATGTTTTTTTGGACCTAAATCTACCCTTGTACATTAGAGAGCGGTAAAAATGCGTCATTGTTGATCTAAAAATAGTTACACCAACATCACGTCATCCTAAAACGGAAAAATGGCTACACAGATAAGCCACTGAAAGGACATACTTCTGTCTGTTTTTATTAGCTTGAGGGTCACTGGAGGTAATTGACGTGAAATGTTTTAAGTACTTTGAAGGTTGTTATCAACGATAATCCCTATGTATTTCTAGAGATTTCCCCTCCTTTAAGAGGTTTATGGATTGCAACTTCTGTTTATTTGTAAAGCGACGTTTCGGTCCAGATTCTAGTACCGTTATCAAGCATAAATATTGTTACCTCAACTTCTAAATGCCTCTTAAAGAATTTGCCTTGTATTTGTATGCAAGTAAACACACTACAATCTTGACTTGCGATTTTATTTTCAGTATGGTGTCTGACTTTTTCTACCCCAATATGGGAGGGGTGGAGAGCCATATTTACCAACTGTCTCAGTGTCTACTGGCCAGAGGTCACAAGGTCATCATCGTCACCCATTTCTATGGTGATAGGCGTGGCATCAGATATTTAACCAATGGGCTTAAGGTCAGTTGCTTTATCAGGTAAATTAAAGGGAGGGGGGGGGGGAGCAAAAAAAATCACTGTAGGGTTTAGATTGATTGATTGTTTGGTGTTTTACGCCGCGCTCAAGATTATTTCACTTATATGGCGGCGTTGCCAGTTTTATTGTGGGAGGAAACCGGGCTCTGTGCTCGGAGGAAACCCACGACCTTCCGCTGGTAACTGGCAACCATCCCACATAGGCCGTTCGAGTGAAAACCCAGTCAGAAAATTTTCCAATTTTTGGACTGAGTGTGATTCGAACCCGCGACCCATTGGTGGAAGGCTGTTTGGATTGAGCGTCCAACGCTCTACCTACTGAGCCACTTAGGGTTTAGAAGAAGCGCCCTATTGTTTTCTTACCGACAGTATACACATATTTTTGACATTTTTCTTTTACGCCTGACAGTGAAGTTAATAAAAGACGCAAAGACGCAAAACGCAAAACAAATTGGTAAACTTTCAAAATCTCCCATTTAAGCCTAGGTTAAGTTCATCCTCTTCAGGGCCTTCGTAACTCACCAATTTGGCACACAGACCAGTTTTTTTGCAAGCTACATTTTCCTCAAAGCTTCAATGTAAGTTTTGAGAAATTGAAAGTGATTTTCTGGAGATAAAAATACTTTGAAGAGAGTGAAATTAACCTGGGTTTAAATGTGAAATTTTGACAGTTTACCAATTTGTTTTGAGTATGTAACATAATACGATGATTTATAAACTTCATCATGGCTCATGAAAAAATAAAAAAAATATGTGTTGGTACCGCTGGAAAGGAAAAATAAGCGTGCTTCTTTTAAACCGTAGAGTTTGTTGTTTTCTCCTTTACGGTTTAAATTTGTTGAACAGGACTGGGGGGTTTTTTTTGTTGCTTTTTTAATTGTTTACCATAATTTCTGCTTAAATTCGGGAAGGCTCCTGTGGCTCGTCATCAAGACAGTCGACCGTCATTTGTCATATTGGTCTGCCTGTGATAAAACAGCGTCACTACAATTGCTGTTTGACGTAACATCGTAAAATCATGCCTCAACAGGGAGCACAAGTCTAGTGAGAATTCCTACGCCATTTCATGATATCCGGAGACAGATGACGCTATTAAGAAAGTTTTTGGTGATGTTGCAATTCCATTTGACATGTTAAGCTCCATAATGTCAGATGTAAACGTCATGTTGGAACGTCACTCTCAGACACATGCGCAATTCAACGCCGAAAATGTTTGGAATTCCAACGCTCCCTATTGATGTACTGTGTAATAAGCATCCTAGAGATTTTCACTAACATGTCCAACCATGCACCTAAGTTTGCTAATTTTGTCTTATAAGTCTTTGATTTTGTGAGATAATTTGCTGAAGAACTCCTGGGATACATGGGTGATAATTTATTGTTTTATTTCATTTTGTTGAAACTGCGCTTCATTAGCATTTAAATACTGAAAGAGTTCAGAGAAATCTGTGTTTGCTACATAATTCATGTGAATACAGTACACCGAATGCCGTGCATTCTGAGTGGGTTTCCAGGGCTGTGGAAGAGTTTCCTCTGAGCAAAGAGCTTGGTTTCCTTCCCCACTAAACTTGGCAACGCCACCATATAAATATAATAATCTTGAGTGTGACGTAGAACTTCAAGTAATCAATCAATGTACGTAACTGAAAACACAGATCAATTGCTCATCCTCTCACCAACGGAAGGTCGTGGGTTTCCTCCGGGCACAGAGCCCGGTTTCCTCCCACAATAAAACTGGCAACGCCGCCATATAAGTGAAATAATCTTGGGCGCGGCATAAAACACCAAACAATCAATCAATCAATCAACCTGTATATTTTTATTTTACAGGTTTATTACCTCCCTTTCGTTCCGATTTATAATCAGTGTATTCTACCCACGAGTGTAATAATCTTGAGCGCGGCGTAAAACACCAAACAATCAATCAACCTGTAATACTCTATTATATTTTTATTTTACAGGTTTATTACCTCCCTTTCGTTCCGATTTATAATCAGTGTATTCTACCCACGATTTTAGTCACCTTTCCTTTATTGAGGAATATTTTTATACGAGAGAAAATCACTATTGTTCATGGACACTCAGTAAGTCTTACATACCAAAGTTTTCTGCCAATTTTACAAATATTTAAATAGGATTTTGTAGAGAAACGGGCTGGGAAAAAAGTGTGTGGATTTTGGCAGCTCATGCCATTTTAATTAATTGTTATATATGTATTACTATATGGGGCAAAATTGTTTCATTCTTCTAATCACCCCTCAGTACAATTTATAAACATAAATTGCAGTGCAAATTTATTCAGGTGGGGTGCTTTTAAGACTTCTTTAATAGCCGGTTGTCTATTGTCGGTCTCCTGTTAAATTGATGCAACAATTGCATATTAAATTGACTGACTGTTTGTAGCTGTTCGATTTCTTAGCTGGGGCCTCTGTGGCTCAATAGGTAGAGCGTTGGTCGATTCGCACAGCCTTCCCCAAATGGGTCTTGGATTCAAATCCCACTCAGTCCCAAAAATTGGAAAATTTTTTGTCTGGGTTTTCACTCGAATGACCTATGTGTGATGGTTGCCAGTTACCAACCGAAGGTCGTGGGTTTCCTCCGGGCATGGAGCCCGGTTTCCTCTAACAATAAAACTGGCAACGCCACCATATAAGTGAAATAATCTTGAGCACGACGTAAAACACCAAAACAATCAGTCAACCAATTGATTTCTTAGCTGGTTGCTGATTGGCTGTCTGGTGAAGTGTTTGCCGAGCTTGATCCAGCAAACTTCTGACAAAGCAAATTGCAGATCAAATTCATTTACTGTATTTCTTCTAAAGATTCAGCCAAATTTTTCATTGAATCAGACAAGAACAGAGACATGGAGTTGTGTTTAAGGATAATCATTTTCACACACTGCACAACGATACATATTGCCTTAAATTACCTCTAATGAGCAAATTTGTCTGGTCACATTTAGCATATTTCTTATCTAATGATCAAATCCTTATGAGGTGGCTGAATCTTTAGAAGAAACACGGTACATTAGTTGAGGGATCTTTTAATTTCCATAGCTGGCTGCTCATTGGCTTCCCTTCTGAATTTTGTTAGGTTTAAACATCTTCATTTGAGAAATAAATCCACTTTGGTAAGAGTTATGTTTGTTAATGGCGACAAAAATATCTTGTTTTTTTTCTTTTCGTTTATCTAATACTAATAAAGACTCTTTTTGAAAGAACGTTAGAATTCTTAATGTTGAAATTTAAAAGTAGCATGAGCTGCCAAAATTCACACTTTTTCCATAATTTCTGATCGTCACGACAGTAAGAGACTTTGAAGGCCATCACAAAACTAAATGATTGGCGTTGAAATGAGGAAAATCCGTACAGTATGTTGCGAAAAATATGCAATAATTTAAGTATTCAGTTTTTACGGCAAAACATCAACATTTTGGCAGCTCATGCCACTTTAACTTTTCTTGATAGTTTTATAGGTTAATTGTCTTTTGACGTCACATATTTTTCAGGCATTTTCTACATTAGCCCATGAAGCGATGTTTCATGCACGGACCATGGGGTTAAAATCAATATTTACTGACCATTCCTTGTTCGGGTTCGCAGACGCAAGTTCGATTCTCACAAACAAAGTGCTCAAGTTTTCATTGGCTGATTGCAGTCATGTGATATGTGTCTCTCACACAAGGTACATTTCCTTAAGATTAATTGACATTGATTGATTGATTGATATATTAGCCATTTTATTAATTCAATGTACTCAAAACATTACGAAAAGCACTCTAAAAGTTTGAGACTTTTCGTTGGGTGTCTTACCTCCTGCGTGGAGCGACCGATAATCCTATCGAGCAATCGCTATTGTTGTTGTTTTAGACCAAACGTAGCAGAAAGCAGTCTAATAATTTGTTATCTTCACATTGCTCGTCCTTGAATCAGCGGAATTCTTATCGTATCATAATTGTCCTTCTTCTTTATTCTATCTTTTGATTCATTTTTACACCATACTCAAGATTATTTCACCTACATCTATATGGTGGCTTTGACAGGTTAAGTGGGAGAGAAAACTGCACTTAAAGGAATAATGTCAAGTTTAATTCCATGCTTCCTATTTGGTAATCAATTTGTTTAAAAACTTGCACCGTATAGACTAACGAACGTAGCCAAAAGCAAAATGAGATTTCAGGCACGAAACCTACACAATTCAGGTATTCTTTTTCTCTCTACAGCCTAGATACGGAAATTAATTAGCTTTAGCGTCGTGACGTCAGAGTTGACATCTGATATATACATTACTATTATAGGGAGGGCAAGTCACGTGTGAATTCCACATATTTCCTGTCACCGGCACTGCATTGCGTATGTGGACTGAGCGTTTTTCGTTCCATCATGACGTTTAAATCTGACGTTATGGAACAAAATACGTCAAATGGAATTGCAACGTCATCAAAAACGTTCTTAGTGCCGTCATCTGTCACCCGATATCACAAAATCTCGTAATGATTCTTATGAGACTTGCGCTCCCTATTGTGACGTCATACACAAATGGCGTTAAGCCAGGGCCCCTTCATGGTTGGTTGAAATGACACCGAAAGCGTTCAAATGTCAACTATGACATCAAATACGAAGATATTCTGATTGATGACGGAAGATATGCATATTTTCAATCACTGTTCCTTTGACACCCTGGGACCTTACTGAAACTGGAAGTTCATTTTGTTTCAATATTAAGTTTTTCAATACATATTTACTCAATTTACAATATTTAACAAATCACTGCCAGGTGCTCAGAATGAACTTGACATTATCCTTTTTTCAGATATATTTAGCTTATTGGTAGACAATGTGTCATGATTGAAAATAAAATTTATACGTCCTTAGTGATAACGTTAGTGATAACCATGTCATCCAAAACAGGCACCAAGCCCAAATCCACCAAGCCCAAATCCACCAGGCCCCAATCCACCAGGCCCCAATCGTTTCTAATTTTTCTTCAAGCAATAGTTCAGTAGCCTTAATGGTAAATCTCAATACCGTAAAAGACTTATTCTTCGCAAGGAATAAAATTGTGCGATTTGCACAAATTGTAAAAAAATAGAGAAAATTCCAATGAATAACGCTTTTATCAAATCGCCTTTCACAGCAATAATATTGTGAGTAGTTTGTCAGCCATCGGGCATGCATGACATGGAGTGTCAATTTCATGTGTTTTTTTAAATCATTTCCGAAAATAAAGTCAACATGTAAATCGCGAACATTATACAACCAAAAAACAAAATTCGGTTTTTATATTCAGCAGACCAGAGATTGCTATTTATTCTTATTAAAGTGGCATGAGCTGCCAAAACTCACACTTCTTTTATATTTTCTGATCGTCACGACAGTATGAGGCTTTGACGGCCATCAAAAAACTAAATGATTGGCGTTGGAATGAAGAAATTCTGTACAGTATGTGGCCTGTACGAACCGAAAACGTGTTCGAAAAGTAAACAAAATTTAAATAACCGGGACGACCATTCATTCATTCTAAGCCAAAGGTAGTTCAAAACAATACTTTATCGTTCATTCTCAAGACTAGAAGCACTAAAAAGCTTCTGAATTATAAAAATAGCCAATAATTTCAACATTCTGTTTTAACGTCAAAATATCAACATTTTGGCAGCTCATGCCACTTTAATAAACAAATTTCTGTTTCTAACATTGTATGTAGAGTTGACATAGCCATTTTTGTCAGTTTTAAGCATGTTTTTAGTATTGAATATGACGATAGCGTGCTACAATGAATTTCTATGTGTTTTCCTCAATCCAGTAAGGAGAATACAGTATTAAGAGCTTCCATCCCACCGGAGAGTGTTTCTGTGATTCCCAATGCTGTGGATTCGTCCACGTTTATACCAGACCCGAGTAAACGGGAACCTGACAAAGGTATGTCTCCGTGGTTATTTTAGACAAGAAGATTTTCCCTGTGCCCGTGTGTTTTAGTGTGTATAAATATGATATATCAAGACTATTTCATCTTCATATTGGGGAAAAACATTAAATTGTAGTTTTTTGTACTTGTGGATTTATCAAGTGAAATTATTCCCATTACGTTTTAATGGGGCATTACCTGCAAAAATGTGCTGTTCTTTTGTTATTCATAAAAATTAGGACCATTTAAAAGTCATCCAAAAACTACATTGTATACGATTTAGGTACTTTGTAATATACATTTTTTTGTAAAATACCATATTTCTTCTAAATTTTCCATTGAGTCTTACAAAAATTGAGACGTGCAGTTGTGTTTAGGGATAACCATTTTCACACACTGCACGGTGGGTCATATTGCCTTAAATTCCCTCTAATGGGCAAATTTTTCTGGCCACATTTAGCATACTAGTATTTCTTTTCTAATGGTAGAATCCTTATGAGGAAAAAAGTGGCTGAATCTTTAGAAGAAATACAGTACCCATGGAACCATATACAGGGCTCGAATTATACCAGGGCACCGAGGCCATTTGCCTCCATGCCCTTCTTTTTGGCAGTGGTGCCCTATTTTTCTCTCCAGGTTATTTGATAGAGGCAAGGCCAAAAATAACCAAAGTGGCCTGAAAGTGGGTGCCCTAAATTTTCTGAAATTCGAGGCCTGCATATACATTTGATTGGTTTGACCAAAATTGAGCACAAATTGAAAGAATTAGGCATGTATTTAGGCTTCATTTAAACATTACTTAATGTCCGTTCTCAAGACAAGTGTCAGTAAAAAAACGTCTTATTTACATTTCTTCACATAAAAAATAAGGGGGTTCGGTGGTCCAGTGATTATCTCTCAGTCCCACACAGACCATCATTGATGCGGCGCAGGTTCGAATCACAGCCACACTCAGACCAAATAAAAAATTGAAAAATTTCTCAGTGGATTTTTCACTCAGTCATTGTATGTGGAAGAGTTGTTGCCAGGTACTTGCCGAAGGGGGGCAATGAACCCGGTTTCCTTCCAAACTAAACCTGGCAACACAGCCATATAAGTGAAATTATCTTGAGTGCAGCGTAAAACATCAATCAATCAAAAAAAAAATATCTTAGATTCTCCAAATGTAGTTTCAAACCAAACATTTCAACGCTTTATTGAAAAAATAAAGTTAACGTTATACAACCAAAAAAACAAAATTATCTTTTTCTATTCAGCAGACCAGAAATTGTTATTTATTCTAATTAATAAACAAATTTCTGTTTCTAACATTGGATGTAGATTTGACATAGCCATTTTTATCAGTTTAAAGCATGTTTTTAGTATTGAATATGAAAATAGTGTGCTACAATGAATTTAATACTGTTTCTTTTTCAGAATAAAATAAATTCTTGCGACCTGCTTTAAATTAAAATATGTTTCATTTTCTTTATAACAGTGACAGTTGTTGTTGTAAGTCGCCTTGTATATAGAAAAGGTATGGATTTATTAGCTGGGGTTATCCCTGAACTGTGTAACAAACACCCGGATCTGCAATTTATTATAGGTAAGAAATATTATTACCCAAAGCTTCGTCTCAACTTTTTATTCTTGATAAAGATTTACATTTAAAGATTTTTGCCTCCTAAATATCCTTTAAAGTGAACACTTAGGCTAAAATACAATAAGCTTAGCTTTCAAAACAATATTTACTTGTTTCATCACCTCAATAGACCACTTGCCGGTTTTGCGCGCAACAATGAAATGACGTCGTGGCATCAATCTCACACCGGACAAGCCCAGCAGACATGTTGACTTCAGCCATATTCGGTCAAAATCTCGTTAAGTCCACGATTTTTTCGCATTTCTAGATTCATTTGGATATATACTATATGGATATAGCTTTTCATTTCTTATATCTGTTGTAAAATATCGAAAATTTGATGTTAAAAACAGACGGATGCTTTGTCCGGTGTACCATTCAGGGACGTTGCTAAATTACGTCATTTGAAAGTAATTGCTATTGTTTATTTATCAATCTTAATCTACACGTCTGGCTTTTAATAGTATCTATACCGAAACGTACCATTATAAATAAATAAATAAGAAGTTGTTATCTATTAATGCCTTCTTTTGTGTTACTATTACCGACTTCTAAATGCCTCTCAAACAATTTACTTGTTTGCCAAACTTCTTTTGGATTAGTTTTAGCATTTTTCTATAACCAGCTATGTATTATTTAATTTTTTTACGGTCGGGGAAAATTATAATGTCGAATTGCTTGTCGATGATCTGCTGAAGTATAGGGATTTAACACTCTATTTTGTTTATTTCATTTTTATGTTTTGGGGTATATAATTTAAATCCTGTGGTGAGTTTACTCAAAGTGTAAACTAAAAACTTAATATCTGAAATTTACATCTTTTGTTTACCAGCATAGAAAAGATTTCCCCCATACACTAGTCTAGCATGTTATTTATGCCTTATGAGAACTCGTCATAAGGGAGAGTTGCCGGGCACTCACCGAAGGTCCGGAGTCTCCTCAGGGGAAAGAGCTTGATTTCCTCCCCCACTAAACCTGACAATGACGCCATATAACTGAATCATTCAAGTATAGTGGGGGAGAAGGGAGGGGGGGGGGGGTGCTCTCTCTTATAAAACAATTGGCTATGAGTCACAATCCTTTCAAGGAAAAAGTGGGGTTCTCTGTTGATGTCAGAGTGTTGTCAGGTACACACCATGTTACATGTGGGACTGAGGTTGGGGCACAAAGATCTCAATTTCCTCCACTGCCAAACCTGGCTAGCACAATATTTAAATGTGGCATGAAAAATGGACCAAACAAATTTGTCTTATAAAGTTGTGCAGTTATGCATACCAGGGCTGGTAATGAAGCGGTCTCTTCAAACAAGATACCTCAAATATCCCATAATTTTTGGTGTGACCCCATTAAGCTTAAGACCATAGGGAGCTCAAGTAAGAATTCCACAAATTAGTGTGCTGTCATTGGGCATGGGCATGTCATTGTGAACATATTTTGTTGTAACATTACACTTTCTTCTGACGAATAAAATCTGTCACGTGAAATTGCAATGTCAGCAAAAACATCCTTAATAGCATCATCTGTTACCGAATATCAGAAGATCTACATTATGCTTTCTTCTGACGAATAAAATCTGTCAAATAGAACTGTGATATCTCAAAAAACTTTCGTTATAGCGTCATTTCTTACCGAATATCAGAAGATCTAGTAACATTATATTTACCATCCTTACAGGTGGTAATGGTCCAAAGAGAATCCTGCTGGAGGAAGTGAGAGAGAAACATCAACTTCATGATAAAATCAAATTGTTAGGAACTCTGGAACACAGCAAAGTTCAACAGGTAGCATTAAATAGTTTGTGGATTTTTTTAAAATGATATTTATTTGCACCAAATATTTTTCTTCAGTCAATGTTGTGGAGAATGTGTAATACAAGGCGTGCTGAATACAGACTGCTTGTTAACGGCTGTCAACACAACTCAGTCAGCAGGCAATCGATCTCCCACAGTCAGCTCGTTAGTCTCACTTATCGGTTCTGTCTTTCCTAATCACAGCGAACTAACATTGGCAAATCTAATCACATAACCATAGATAAAAAATAATGGGACTTTATTTCACATGATTTACGGTAATTGAAAAACATTCTTCTATTCTTGAAAAAATGTTAAGTGTGTTTTTCGCTCAATCACCCTATGTGAAAGGTTGATGATCTCCTCCAATCAAAGAGCCTGATTATCTGGCAATGGTGCCATATTAATGAAAAAGTCGTGACTGAGGTGAAAAACATCAGTCGAAATTCAGGGTGTGTGTTCATACTTAAGGAGATCCCCTAGTGGCCTTTGGGCTGTGGGAAATCCTCGTTAAAAAAATAAAGAATTAAATTAAAATACTTATTATGGCTTTATTTAATGCACACAAATTACATACTCTTCTTGTCTTCAGGTTTTGGTTCAGGGAGATATATTTCTGAACACATCTTTAACGGAGGCTTTTTGTATAGCCATTGTGGAAGCTGCCTGTTGTGGGTAGGTATAGTCTTCAAGCAGGGAGTGATTGATGGATGTTTTACACACCACTCATGATTATTTCACTCGTATGGCAGCATTGACTTGTTCAGTGGGGGAGGAACCCCTGACCTTCAGCAAGCCCGAGGAGCCTCGGTGCTCCAGTGGGTTAAAGTGATCGTCCCTTAGTCCCACACAGATCTTCCATCGATACAGCGCAGGTTCAAATCACACTCAGACCCCAAAAAAAATTGAAACATTTCTGAGTGGATTGTTCACTAGGTTGTCGTATGTGGAAGAGTTGCCAGGTATTCGCCGAAGGTTGGAGTTTCCTTCGGGCAATGAGCCAGGTTTCCTTCCCCACTAAACCTGGTAACGCTGCCATGGAAGTGAAACAATCTTGAGTGTGGCGTAAAACATTAATCAATCAATCAGCAAGCCTGAAACCCTTTGATGGAAAGCCTGTGTCGTTGACTGAGCCACCGAGGCACTATCTAACCCACTTTCATAAATTTCAATAACAACTTGTTTTCATCCACCTTCTGTTTAAAAGCCTTGTTTTCACGATCGTTAAGTGACACCGAAAACAAGAATAGGAGAAAAACTACCAACCTCTGAACATTACTAAATTAGATTTGATTCTCCTGATAAATGCATTTTTTTTTTTTTTACAATTTATTATAAACCTCCATTTTTAACTTCTCAATGTACAGCCTTCAGGTGGTGAGTACAAGAGTTGGAGGTGTTCCTGAGGTGCTGCCCCCTGGTGCTATTTATCTTGCTGAACCCAGTGTCACTGGTGAGTTATCCCCCTTTACTTAAAATTTAAAGTTTTTTTTTTTTTTTTTCATCAAACTAAACTTTTTAATCAAGAAACTCTTCTAATTTTCTTTAAAGAGAGATGTTTTTCAATTACATTGAAAAATTGAATGATCCGCTTTGAAATATTAAATATTGGTCTAACTTAACCTATAATATGCTGCACTAAGTCTGACCCTAAAGGGTACAAATGCTGAAAGAAATTTAATAAAACTTTTCTTACATATATTTCAGTTTTGTCTTTTCTAAAAACTGCCAACATACTTTCAATATAATGGCGTCAACAGAAACCTCCTAATTTGTTAATTCCAAAAATATTAGACAATTTCCTCTTTCTGTTTTAACAAAAATAATCCAAAGTTTGCCAGCTCCACTTTAAAAGTGTTGCTAGGTTTAGTGAGAGAGTGAGGAGATAAGGTGGGTTGATTCAATCTTAGGTTTAGTGAGAGAGTGAGGAGTTAAAGTGGGTTGATTCAATCTATAGGTTTAGTGAGAGAGTGAGGAGATAAAGTGGGTTGATTCAATCTTTAGGTTTAGTGAGAGAGTGAGGAGATAAAGTGGGTTGATTCAATCTTTAGGTTTAGTGAGAGAGTGAGGAGATAAAATGGGTTGATTCAATCTTTAGGTTTAGTGAGAGAGTGAGGAGATAAGGTGGGTTGATTCAATCTTTAGGTTTAGTGAGAGAGTGAGGAGATAAGGTGGGTTGATTCAATCTTTAGGTTTAGTGAGCGAGTGAGGAGATAAAGTGGGTTGATTCAATCTTTAGGTTTAGTGAGAGAGAAAAATTGGCTTTTTGCGCAGAGGAATTTTTCCACCTTCTACCTACATGTATAAACTGATGGAGTAAAAACTCAATTTTCATTATTTTCCTTTCGACTGAATATGTTCAGATGTTAATTAAGAACTGTTAAAATATTATTCATTTTCTCAACAGGCCTTGTAGCTGAATTAGAAAAGGCAATTTTAAAATGTCGTGAGGGGAAAACTGACCCTATGAAGACCCACCGATTAGTTAAAGATCTGTACACGTGGCAGAATGTAGCAAGACGGACAGAAGTAGTTTATGATCTAGTGCTTACCTCTCCTTCTCCGGAACTTCCAGAAAGAGTACAGAGGTATAAATATCACCATCGTATCCTCATTAGCACAGTCACGCGAAGCAATGGTGTAAGGGGGGAATTTTCAATGTTGTAAGGGGACATAACCTAGCTCTATAGAAGATATATATAATATATTAATATGACATATTATATATATCTTCTATAGAGCTAGGTTATGTCCCCTTACAACATTGAAAATTCCCCCCTTACACCATTGCTTGGCGTGACTGTGCTCATTAGTATGCTATGTTGTTGATTGATCGATTGATTTAGGCCGCACTCAAGATTATTTCACTTACATCATGTATATGGTGGCATTGCCAGGTTTAGTGGGGGGGGATGAAACCTGTTTAATGCCCGGAGGAAACACCTGACCTTCGGCGAGTATCTGGCAACTCTTTCACATACGGTGATCGAGTGAAAAATGCACTCAGAAATTTTTCAATTTTTATTTGGTCTGAGCGAGAATTAAACCCACCACACATCTATGGAAGAGTCTGTGTGGGACAATAACTCTAACCCACTGGACCACTGAGGCCCCCTTGTTATTTTAGTAATTTATTTAGCAAGTAAATCAATTAGTAACCAAACTAATCCTTACTAATTTTCAACCAGAATTAAATTGATTTCAATAAACGGGTCCTCTGTGGTTCAGTAAATAGAGTTGTATGTCAATCAAGACAACCTCCAACCAAAGTGTTAACGCTTTCAATCTTTATAGTCCCCACATAATTGTGTCCATTTTATGACAGTGTTCTTATCTGAATGACGCATGTGGGGTGGTCTGCCATGAACCAACAAAGGTCTAGTTTTCGGCTGTTCCATTTCCCATGTTCCATTCCTCAATAAAATTGACAACTTTCGAGTAAAATATTGTTTGTAAAAATTGTTAAGCAATTCAAATAAATTAGGGTATATTTGTTCATGTGTGCATCGTAGGTTGAATCTAAATTATCATCATTTCAAAATTTCTAATGACTTACTTCTGTTTGGGATTAAGTAATATATGAATACGGTATTTTATAAAATACCGTATTATGTTTAAATACACACACAAAACTAATTGGTCATCTTTCAAAATCTCCCATTAAAACCCAGGTTAATTTCACTGTCTTCAAAGTATTCCTATGTCCAGCAAATTGATTTCAGTTTCACGAAACTTATATTGAATTACAAAAGCAGCTTTGAGGAAAATGTGACTATCAAAAAAATGGTCTGCGTGCCATATTGGTGAATTATGAAGGCCTTGAAGAGGATGAATTTAACCCAGGCTTAAATGGGAGATTTTGAAAGTTGACCAATTTGTTTTTCTTATTGTGGAATTTTATTCACTGTTAGGAGTAAAAAAATCGCAAAAATATGTGTTTGGTATCATTGGAAAGGAAAAGTTAGTGCGCTTCTTCTGAACACTAAAGTGATTTTTTGTTATCTCCCCCTTTAAAAGACGTGAAATTCCAGTAAAGGATATTCCAGTAAAGAACATTTTGTGGACATTTTAACACCTTCACATTCAGAAGGCGATACTGAGCATCACATTTGAATGAAAACAACCGTCTACATGACCAATGACAACATCAATGAACAAAGTTTTGTTTGTGGGGGGGGGGGGGGGTGGGTGGAGGAAGCCAAATTTATGGGGTTCAATCTCAGTCCGCCGATGTTCTTGTGTTAGTTAAGATGCGTAACCATTGTCAATGTGTTAGAAAAGATTCCAGAAAATTCTACTGACTAAGGCCAAGCTCCTGTCAGTCGTCAACCTAATGAAATATCATAGGTTTGATTTGTTACAACAATTTATGGGGTATAACGGTCTAAATGATATACCTCTTTTTAATACAATAAAAAACTTGTCTCCATGGTTATTTTAGACAAGAACATTTTCCCTGTGCCCGTGTGTTTTAGTGATCATAAATATATATCATTTAGACCTTTATGCCCCATCATAAATTGTTGTAATAAACCAAACCCATGATAATTGTTGTAATAAACCAAACCTATGATAATTGTTGTAATAAACCAAACCCATGATAATTGTTGTAATAAACCAAACCCATGATAATTGTTGTAATAAACCAAACCCATGATAATTGTTGTAATAAACCAAACCTATGATAATTGTTGTAATAAACCAAACCTATGATAATTGTTGTAATAAACCAAACCCATGATAATTGTTGTAATAAACCAAACCCATGATAATTGTTGTAAGTTGCGTGGTTTTAGTTTACATCAAGTATGTTTTTGTTATTTACAGATACCATCAATGTGGTCCGTTAGCTGGGAAGTTGTTTGTCCTGGCAGCCATTTTAAACTGGTTCATGCTCTTCATGCTAGAAATTATTTTCCCTAAAAACGTAAGTTAATACAATAATTCTTCATACTTAAAGAACAAATCTTTCTGAACACCTAGTGGTGATTCGTAACTCTCAATTTACTAAATATGTATTTAAAACATAATGTTGAAGCACAAGGTTGATTGATTGATTGATTGCTTGGTGTTTTACGCCGCGCTCAAGATTATTTTACTTATATGGCGGCTTTGCCAGTTTTATTGTGGGAGGAAACCGGACTCTATGCCCGGAGGAAAACCACGACCTTCCGTGGGTAACTGGCAACCATCCCACATAGGTGGTTCGAGTGAAAACCCAGTCAGAAAATTTTCCAATTTTTTTTGGGACTGAGTGGGATTTGAACCCGCGACCCATTGGTGGAAGGCTGTTCGGAGTGAGCGTCCAACGCTCTACCTACTGAGCGACGGAGGCCCCCTTGAAGCACAAGGAGCTTCCTGTAAGAAAATATGCTTATCTTCCGACACCAATCAGAGATATATTTGTATTTGAACGCTTTTGTCGTCATTTCAACCAATCATGAAGACGCCCTGACTCAATTTCTGTCGTGTATGACGTCACCGCTATGTACACATCAGATATCAACTATGATGTCTCAACGTTAAACTTATTAATTTCCGTATAGAGGGAATGCCTAGAATTTTGTGCCAGAAAGCTCATTTTCTTTCTCGCCGAGTTTGTACAGTAAATGTTCTTAAACAAATTGATTACAAAACTGTAGGCATTGTCTTAAATTTGTCATTTATCCTTAAAAGGGACTGTTACATTTTTGCTAAAACTTCTGCTAAATAGATAAATATGATTTGATTAACTTTGGATGAAAGATGGTAGATCAATTTTCACCAAAAAATATACCATGAACGATCAATTAGTGCAAATTTTTACTGGCTGAAAGTAAACTTATCAGCAGCAAATGAATTAAAAAAACATATTAACCTCGTCATTGAACGGTCTATTAGGGGAAAGAACTCTACCTTTGATCATCCGAACACCTTTCTAATATGTGTATAACAGTAAAATGTCGAAATTTTTTGGATTTTTAATTTGCCTTATGCCCACAGTGCCTTTATAAAGTGCCAATACAGCGAAAGCTCTCATATAGCTAAAAATACATAAATCAACAGATGTACATTGCCGTAGTCCTGAAATAAATTATTGCGCAAAGCTAGAGACTTGTTCATGTATTATGTGGTAATTTAGATGCAAGTGTGTTGTTTGACACCTTAGGGAAAATTGTCTCAGACTTGTTCCATGGTACGTCGATAGTGGGGGTTTCCTCCGGGCATAGAGCCGGTTTCCTCCATCAATAAAACTGGCAACGCCGCCATATATGATAAATAATCTTGAGTGCGGCGTAAAACGCGAAGTAATCAATCAATCAATCAATCAACCTAAATGTGCACTTGTAAGATTCATATCAACAAAAAGGTTTTACTTTATATTTTTTCATAAAAATAATTGCCGATGCAACATTAAGTAAGCGTTCCATCACACTTTGTAAGGTTCTTGCTAGCAATCCAGCCCACAGTCTGGGAATTTTCCGGACAAACAAAGCGTAACTTCACGTAGTTAAAATATCTGATTAAACATTTTTAAACTAAAGAAAATATAAGCCGGAATTTGTTTGGTTTTTTTCTTTGTAGAGTATAGAATCTGCACCTGAGTTTCCGAGCCGTGCTGTAAAAAGAAAAAAGACCGAACCCCCTCTGACTAATGGACACACAAGAAGGAAAGCTCGACATTTGTGATATTTATATTGATTGTTTGGTGTTTTGCGCCGCACTCAAGATTATTTCACTTATATGGCGGCGTTGCCAGTTTTATTGTGGGAGGAAATCGGGCTCTTTGCCCGGAGGAAACCCACGACCTTCCGCTGGTAGTGATATTTATAGGTACTTGGACAAAACTAACAATTTAAGGAAAGAAGACACACTTGGCAAACTCTCAAAGCTTTATAAATAGTCCTGGTTAAGAAAACAAGTTTTTATTGTTGACCAATCACATCATAAATGAAATCATTGGCTTCTTGTGCAATGCATTGTGGGCCTAGCACAGTAAACTTGGCAACGCCGCCAAATAATCTTGAGTACGTGGCGTAAGACATCAATCAATCAGTAATGGTTTGAATAACTATCATCATTGTGATAAAAGTGAAATAATGTTGAATGGATGTTAAATCTCCTCTCTCACTCACTCATCACTTGATAACTAATACAAGAAGTTCAAATTCAATAGGTGATTAAACCGGCTTATGAGCCTGTATACATGTAGATTTTATGTTGAATTTTACATTTACATATGCAAATGTGTAAAATAGATTGCTGTTCAACAATCTATTTGTATTAGAATATTTTTAATTCCACTCAGAAGCTTGTTCGTGTTCATTGTATCCATGAACTGCTCTCTGGGTCAACCCATAATTGAGAACAGCGATATCGTGAGATTTACACAAATTTCCTGTCACCGGCGCTGTCAATGCACATGTGGGAAGCCTTTATCGTTTGAATGTGACGCTCAGTTCTGACGTCAATCGAAGTGACGTCATCTGTCACCAGATATCGCAAAATCTCCCAGAAAAGTCTCTTGACAGAACCTGTAGTTAATATTGATTATATTGTAATTATAATAACTTAATTGGAATATTGTTAAACAAGCTGTCCAAGCTATTGTTGGGCAAACTGCTTGTGTAAGAATATTGTTGGACAAACTGCTTATGTGAGTGCCAAAAGTAAGTTTCTATTCCTGTCTGTGATCAAAATATTCGACTGAGCAATACATATTGTCATTGTGATTGGCGGCTGATTCAAAACATACATGTAGATTCTGTATCATATTACAAACATTTGCAATATTATGAGAGTTAGTAGTGATTTAGTTCATACATGTAGACATCTGAGCTTCTAGTGAACCTTTAAGTTTTAGGTTTTCTGCCTTGCATTGCTTATTTAAAACAACTCTTCAACTTGTTCTTAAAGTGGCATGAGCTACCGAAATTCACACTTTTTTCATAATTTATAATCGTCACGACAGTAAGAGGCTTTGAAGGCCATCGAAAAACTAAAAGATTTTGTTGGAATGAGGAAAATCCATACAGTATGTGGCCTATACGAACCGGAATAGTGTTCGAAAAGTACACAAAATTTAAATAACCGGGACGACCATTCATTCATTCTAAGCCAAAGTTAGTTCAAAACAACACTTTACCGTACATTCTCGAGACTAGACGCACTAAAAGCTTTTGAATTATACGTCATAGGAAAAATAGCTGATAATTTCAACATTCTGTTTCAACGTCAAAATATCAACATTTTGGCAGCTCATGCCACTTTAACAAACATGTAACTAATATTACAAGAGTGAACTAGCTCATCAACGTCAACTAGCTCATCTGGATTTCTAGGTTGCACTGCTTATAATATAACCCACCGATGTGTCGTTATTTTGAATTCATCGTATTGTATTTTCTATGCTCGATCATCGCATGTTTGTTGGTAGCATGGACTTCGGGCATGGAGTCCTGTTCCATTCCACCAATGTTTCATCAGTTAAAGCCTTCCTATTGTGTTTTCTATGCTCGATCATCGCATGTTTGTTGGTAGCATGGACTTCGGGCATGGAGCCAAGTTCCATTCCACCAATGTTTCATCAGTTAAATCCTTCTTATTATGTTTTCTATGCTCAATTGCTGGGTGGTTGCTGGTACCCCAAAAAGGGTTAAGCATAGCCCTTGGGCATTGAGCCAAGTTCCATCTACCTATAATTAAACCTGCAAATTGAAATAGCTGTAATCTCGTACTTTGTAAATCTTAAAGTACAGTGTTTTAGTGTTCAAAAATACATACATGTCATCCGGATATAGATCTGATAACAAAATTTAATTCATAGGCTTTTAATGTTGAATTTGTATACAGTTCATATTTTTTCTGGCACTTGTATGCATGCTATGCTTTATTTTTTATTACTTTTACAATTGTAATACATTTTTCTTGTTTGTTAGGCTTTTCCATGCTTCTAACTAGAAATGTTTCAAAACATTAATCAAATTTTCTCCACTGTTATAGAGTATTGCTGGAGGAATTAATCTTGAGTACAACGGAAAACATCAATCAATCAAAATGGGGAAAAATACAATGTTTGGGTTAAAAAGTGTCTCCTATTAATTAATGAACTATACAAAGGAATATGGAAGTGGTATTGTTAGTAATTTACATATTGGGATAATTAAAATATCCAGAATAGAGTAAGTTTCATGTATTTGAACTTAAGTTTATTAGACATTTTTTTCTGTTAAAATTTAGATTAATTTTAGATTAAAATTAATGTATGTAATCACAGGCCCTATCACATACTTTTGAAAAAATAAGGCCTGTTTCTGTTAGCTGAGGTCAGACCATCATTCCCTTTAGTTTGCATCTAAAATGTTGCATATTTCTCGGCTATAAATCGAAGCACCACAACTATATTGTATTTTCAATTTATCAAGGCCCCCCCCCCCTCTCCCAGTGGTAAAAAAAAAGGGATGCCTCAGCTTGCAATCTCAGCACATCATATTATCAGCCAGTCAAAGATTGAATGATTGATGTTTTATGCCGCACTCAAGGTTATTTCACGTTGACGTTGTCAGCTTTAGTGGGGGAGGAAACCTGGCTCACTGCCTAGTGGAAACTCCCCGACCTTGGGCAAATACCTGGCAAATCTTCCACATAAGCCGACCAAGTGAAAAATCCACTCAGAATTTTTTCAGTTTTATTTGGTCTGAGTGTGATTCAAACGCATCGATGGAAGGTCTGTGTGAGACTGAAGCCGTTCACTATATATAACCCACTGGACCATCGAGCCCCCCTGCCAGTCAAAGAAAAACCACTTCTGTTGTAAATGTCGCAAACATATTTTAAAATCAAAATGAAACGGTTCTTAATTTTTTTCTCACAGTATTTATTTACGTGTATATTTGTCACATTTTAATATAGCCATATATCAAAATAAATCTCTGTATTTAACAGAGCAAAGATAGATAACTTAATGTACATGTAGGAAATATTTATTTAAATGTTTTTTTATCCAAAATTACAATTGTTATGTATGAGATACTTAACTTGAATATGCAAAATAAAATGTCTTGATTCTTAAAATGGTTTGTATTTGATCTTTGCATATTTTGGTGCTGCATAACATAAAGATATAAAAGTAATTTAAGGTTAAGAAGATAAATATTGCACAAGAGATAGCTTTTAAAAGGGCACCATGCGTCTGAGGCAAATTACAGACCAAATAAAAATTCCTACATTTTAATGTCGTACACATATTGGTACGATGTTACAGATTTGGTCTGTGTGTGATTCAAACTCCATAAAACTATGCAGCACACAGAAATTTAAGTGAAATATTCAAAAGTGCGACGTAAACATCAATTAATCTAATACTGTAAGTTTATTAAATTCAAGTTAAGTTAAAATAAAATGTTTAGGTATGGAAAAATCTGTAAGATTAAAAAGTGACAATACATTTATGTATATGTTAGTTCTTAACCCTCCACCTTCTGTTGCGGGGCCTCCGTGGCTCAGTAGGTAGAGCGTTGGACGCTCAATCCAAACAGCCTTCGACCAATGGGTCGCGGGTTCAAATCCCACTCAGTCCAAAAAATTGTAAAATTTTCTGACTGGGTTTTCACTCGAACAACCTATGTGGGATGGTTGCCAGTTACCAGCGGAAGGTCGTGGGTTTCCTCCAGGCACAATAAAACTGGCAACGCAGCCATATAAGTGAAATAATCTTGAGCACGGCGTAAAACATCAATCAATCAATCTGTTAATTTGACATGTAGTCTGCCAGAAGATAACTTTTTCAGGTGACTTTATCTGTCAGGTGAGGAAATGTCCTGCTCTGTGTTCTGACCCAGCTTCATCCTGGCTTGTTACGAGTAAAACAGTTTGGAGTACATTGTATCGTGACAGTTTTGTATGATATCAACATGGGGAAAGGTCACTGCCGCATCGTCGACTGTCCGACCCTCATTTCTGTAAAAAAAAAATTAAAAAATTGCTTATCTCTTGATTCTGGCATCACAACAATGGCTGTTTGGTGCCGAAAACAACATTTTCATGACCTTGTAGAATTTCCAACTCTCAAAATAATAATGATTGGCTACAAAATGGATTGATTTTAACGAGAAATAATTAACAGTTTTTGTGGACAACTTTCGTTGTTGTTCACAAAAACTTACTTTGTGGGGATGCCTTAATTAGTTCTCATTACAATGGATTGATTGATTGATGTCTTAGGCACTAAAGATTATTTCATTACCAGGTATAGTGGGAGAGGAATCCCTCGACCTTAGGCATAGCAACAGAGGAATCCCTCGACCTTAGGCATAGCAACAGAGGAATCCATCGACCTTAGGCATAGCAACAGAGGAATCCCTCGACCTTAGGCATAGCAACAGAGGAATCCCTCGACCTTAGGCATAGCAACAGAGGAATCCCTCGACCTTAGGCATAGCAACAGAGGAATCCCTCGACCTCAGGCATAGCAACAGAGGAATCCCTCTACCTTAGGCATAGCAAGAGAGGAATCCCTCGACCTTAGGCATAGCAACAGAGGAATCCATCGACCTTAGGCATAGCAACAGAGGAATCCCTCGACCTTAGGCATAGCAACAGAGGAATCCCTCGACCTTAGGCATAGCAACAGAGGAATCCCTCAACCTTAGGCATAGCAACAACCATATACAGTAAGTGAAATAGTCTTGACAACTGCATGAACTAGGTTGGTTGAATGGTGTTTTACGCCGCACTCAAGATTATTTCACTTATATGGCGGCGTTGCCAGGTTTAGTAGGGGAAGAAACCTGACTCATTTCCCGGGAGGAAACCCCCGACCTTCGGCGAGTACCTGGCAACTCTTCCACATACAGCGACCAAGTGGAAAATCCTCTTATGAAGTTTTTCATTATTATTTGGTCTGAGTGTGATTTGAACCTGCATCAATGGAAGGTCTGTGTGGGACAGAGGGATGATCACTCTAACCTACTGAACCACCCAAGCCCCCCATTAAAATGTAAACCATGGAGTGCTTAAATAGTATGTTTCTTAAACCAAAAGGCTAGAGTAAGACTTTACAAGAAGGCACAAACGGCAGGACAGTTCAGGGACAACTTTCCACAAAAGTAGCTCATTTTCTGGTACCATTCAGACCACAGAACAGGTTATTTGAACACTACTTATAGGATGGTTGTCATGTGTCAACTTGATTGTTTGATTAATATCAAGATGATTTCACTTGTATCATGGTTGCAGCGTTTTTCTTTTGATGAGCAGTCTTCAACAAATCCGATACCCAGTGGACAGAGTGGGCGGGGCTTAAGCGTTGAATAACTTCCCGATTTTGGAAGTTGTTGTATGGCTCTCTTGACTGGGTATCAGAGAGTAAACACGTGCTAGTTGATTGACAACGTCAACCACTAAAACCATGATACAAGCACGTTATTGAATGGCTCCCTCGAGTATGGAAGAAATTCTGAGAATACTCTCAGAATATCTTCCATACCCTCGGGAAGACATTCAATAACTCTAACTTGTATGGTTGTGTTGCCAGTCATGTATTAGTTATTCATACATGTAGCATTAATTTACAAACCTTCTTATAATATCTGGTATCTTAGACTGTTGTGTTCTGAACTGAATCTCTTGAGCCTGTAACATGTAATTGATAATATGATAAATAGATGATCCAGTCACACACCAATCCATATCTGGTATTCAGTTTCAATAACTCGTCCTTCCATCACCCTGTGGCCTGGGTGGCTCAGACGGTTAGAGCAACAGTCCCTCTGTTCGATACAGGCCTCCCATCAATGCGCCGCAGCTTCTTATCCGAATAAGACCAAATAAAAATGGCTAAGTGGGAGAGTTGCCAGGTACTCGCCAAAGGTCTGGGGTGTTCTGGCAAAGAGCTTGGTTTTCCTCCCCAACTAAACTTGGTAACGCCACCATATAAGTGAAATAATAAGAATGAGTACGAAGTAAAACATCAATCAATCAACCACCCCTAAGTAAGTTTGAATCACAACTGTAAGGTATAAGTCTGGAGAATGTCACTAGTAGAACTAAAAAGCTTTGAATTTGTTCTTCTTCAGAAAAAATCCAGATAATTTCAACATTCAGTTTTAACATAAAAACTATAAAAAAAATTTGGCAGCTCAAGCTACTTTAACAAATAACGAAAATTCCAAAGAAAACAATTTCTTAGATTGTTTTTGGGGATTGTGGCCAAAAAATAGTTTTTCGGGGTTGTGGCCAAAAAATTGTACCTGAGCGTCGGGTGCCCTGATGACTCCCTCTACAAAATTCCTTAAATTCAAGGTACATTTTTCGATCTAGTTTCAAAATTTAATTAACATACAGGAGTCTACTTTCGGAATTAGGTCTTTTGGCTTTCTTTTGGCAGTTCTTTCACCAGCTTGTTTTACATTTTTGGTTGATCAGCCACAATAAGTTCCCAAACCCCCATTCTTAATTTATTTTATTTTTTTATTTTACCAAAATTATCCCAATGAATTTAACTCTGTGATATATATATGTATATATGCATATTTTGTTTTTGTATAAAGAATTCATTTTTATTTTTTAACAATATGACTTTGTTATTATTTCGGAACACTAAATTAATTTCAAACCGCAAAGTATCAAAAGCTATCTATATTATGAGACTTTCTACCCTTATGGTATGAGTAATAGGTTGCCAGTTTAGTCGTATAAGGTTAAGTCATGATCTGTGTTTCTCTGTGGTACAATTTTTTGGCCACAACCCCCAAAAACAAATTTTTTTTTTCTTTTTTTTTTTTACTTTGATCTTTGCTTGCAAAAGGTTATTCATTTGACCTGATTAGTGAATTCGTACCTGAATAGGCCCAACTATATCCAACCTGACTGAGCTAGCTACAGCAGTCTTCAGTGTGTTACACAGGAACATGGTACATGTAGATGACATGTCAATATCCAATACACCACAGACGGACCCAGTTACTACTGACTGGTGACACAATGGTAAACTACTCAATAGTTCTGCCAAAGAACTCTGCTTGAATGTCTTGCAGCATGTATCCAACAATGACTTGCCCTGGAGGAAAATAAATGATTTTAAACATGCAAATTTAAAATCGGATTTATATATGGAAAATTTAAACTTGTGGTGAATGAATAACAAGGGATACATTAAAGTGACATGAGCTGCCAAAATGTTGATATTTTGAAGTTGTAACAAAATGTTGAAATTATCGGCTATTTTTCTCAAGACGTATAATTCAGAAGCTTTTAAGGGCTTCTAGTCTCGAGAATGTACGATAAAGTATTGTTTTGAACTTACTTTGGCATAGAATGAATGAATGGTCGTCCCGGTTATTTAAATTTTGTTTACTGTTCGAACACTATTCTGGTTCGTATAGGCCACATTTTCCTCATTCCAACACCAATCATTTAGTTTTTCGATGTCCTTCAAAGCCTCATACTGTCGTGACGATCAGAAATTATGAAAAAAGTGTGAATTTTGGCAGCTCATGTCACTTTAAAGAGGAAGATTAGTGGTAGGTTAACACCATGTTTAAAATGCTTTAAACAGATACAGATATGGTTAAATTGTGATTGACAGGTAGTTTGATTTTACAAAACTTGTGGTGGTCATATTACATATGTTAGAAAAGGGCTGTTTCTCGAAGTTCTAATAAGATGGCATAAGTTATGCTTGTGACAAAGATATGTGACCAATAGGAACTTAAAAGGACATGCCCAGAACAAATATTGTTAAAATGTGTGCTATTTTACTGTTCTTTATATAAAGATGAGGTTTCCAGATGGCCATTGGTAACTTTCCCAGCTCCCACGGGCCACTGGATAGGGAGTTTTATTTGATAATTCCAATTTCTGCTTTGTTTTCAGAATCAAGTGCACAGTAAATGTACATTTTTGGTGGAAAGTCACAATGCAGCCTTTTATCCGAGATTGATCACTCTGTATTTTTCTAACAATCTGAAGGTCAACAGAAAACCACAACAAACTTAAAGTGGCATGAGCTGCAAAAATGTTGATATGTTGAACGTTAAAACAGAATGTTACAATTATTGGCTATTTTTCTCAAGATATATAATTCAGAAGCTTTTTAGTGCTTCTAGTCTCGAAAAAGTACGATAAAGTAATGTTTTGAACTAACTTAGAATGAATATATGATCGTCCCGGTTATTTAAATTTTGTTTACTTTTCGAACACGTTTTCTGCTCGTACAGGCCACCTACTGTATGGATTTTCCTCATTCCAACGACAATCATTTAGTTTTTCGATGGCCTTCAAAGCCTCTTAATGTCGTGACGATCAGAAATTATGAAAAAAGTTTGAATTTGGCAGCTCATGCGTCTGTAAGCGATGTCTCCTTTTAAAAGATAAATGACAAGTTTAAGACCTATTTCGTAATCAGTTTGTTTAGAAAGATATACTGTACGAACTCGGACAGAAAATAGATTTCTGGCACAAAACTTACAAAATTTTAGGCATTCTTTTTCTTTGTACGACCTCTGTACGGAAATTAATTAGGTTAACATTGTGACGTCCATCGTCGAAACCCACGGTTAAAAATTCCGCTTACGCTCACATTACCCGTGGGACAAGTCGGACCCTGCCCGTCGTTTCTAATTTAATATGCATGTAGATTTTGATTGGTTCCGCCACAAAACTGTGGCGGAAAATTTGCAGGTTTTGCAGGTTTTAAGAGTCCAGTAAATCCCTGGTAGTGTAGTGTGAATGCCTGTACAAAGCTTAATTAGGGGTAATGATGAACCAGTGATTGAGGGAACTGGTGGGGGAGAGAGCGAGAGTGTACCTTCGTAGATATCTCCAGCAAATATTGTTAGACGTACTCACTTGCCGAACTGAGGCTCTCTTTGCTACATGGTTTGAAGTTGAAGCGTCACAAAGTTGGTCAATATAACACAATTTCTTCACGTCAGTACAGTTCTCATGGGCAGTTTTCACAAAGGGAAGACCAAACGATCCTTAAAAGGAAACAAATACAGGGTGAGAAACTAAAAGGGTTAGGAAATGTCTCAATAAAGTTTTAGGTCAACCTGAAAAATTAATTTACAACAATTTAGTGGCAAAACATCAGCTGGTGTTGATATTTACAAGTGGGCAACTAAAAGGGTTAGGAAATGTCTCAATAAAAGTTAACTTAATTTACAACAATTTAGTGGCAAAACATTAGCTGGTGTTGATATTTACATGTAAGCTAGGTTTTAATTTAAGGTTGTTTTGTACTAATTATGTGGGGAATAATTTACTAGTCGTCCAAGGATCTCAATAAATGGCATTGTTGCTGTAAGAGTGATGAAAAGAAGATGATTAAAAAATTGAAAATTGTCAGCAGTAATTGTTGATAGGTTACAAGTTTTAAAACAGTGCACGCTTTCAATCTCTATCGGCTGCCTTTTTCAAGACTATTAGATTAATCTTTTCATGGCTGCAAACTTATTTTTTAAGCTTTCGATTTACAGATTTTTTTGGCAACTAGCCAGTTTGGGTTAGTGTTTGGTCGTTTTCACTAAGCTTACCCCAAAATTCACTAGCCAGGGGCAATGTGGGCAGATATTAATTTTGAGTCACACATACTTTAGGACCAATTGAATTTTAATCAATCCTCTTTACAAGTTTGATTAGCAGCAATTATAACCAGATTTGGGTACGCGATAACTTTTAACATTTTTTCCCTCAGAGAACGCAATTTTTTCCTTGACTAATTTTACTGATTGCACAGAGCTAAGTCACATTAGACAGGCCGGTGACGTCATCAAATGTTAGTATAAGGTATTTGATCATAAAAGTTTTAAAATATAACCCTCACTCATATAGTCCCTCACTGAACCCTGTTTGCTCTTTTTGAACAGAAAAATAGTTAACATTCATAAAAATGTTTGGATAAGGCCGCTACCGTTACAGACAAAAGATGTCTCCCCTATGAAAATTAGATTATACATGTACATGTGGAAGTGAATAATATTTACATCTTATACATGTAACTATATCAAGAACAGTTTGTTTTAGAAACAAACTACGGATGATTAAAATTGACCCGACATGTCTAGACTCCCAGTATTAAAATATTTGAGACCTACAAAATTTCCACAACCGGTGTTAAACTGAATAGAAGGAAAACCCATGCAGTGATTGAAAGTAGCCCATTAATGTCTGTTAAAGCACTTTGGTTCCATACCAGGAGCCTGTTTCACAAAGTGGCGTTCCGTAAGTTTTTACGTAAATGCCATAGCAACCCATACTGTAGAGATACGTTAGTAAGAAAGTTACGCAAAAAATACATCTTCTCCCCTTTGTGAAACAGGCTCCAGTTAAGAAGTGACATTTATGCCCTTAAAGACCCTAACAGCATCTGAAGGCATAGCGGATAAATCAGAGAGGTATCATTTGATTGAGATATATGGCCTGACAATCATGTGATTTACTATGTAGATCTGTAGGTCCGATTTTTTAGATGTAGGCCTTTAATATTCAGAATTGTTCTTCTGAGGGCATGAAACTAAATTCCATTACGATGTAGTGTTAAAGTCATGAAAAATATAATTGATTTTATGAAAAGCGACTTAAAGGGGGAGAAAACAAAATATCACTTTAGGGTTCTGAAGAAGCTAATGTTTCCTTTCCAACGGTACCAAACACATATTTTTGCGATTTTTTTACACCTGACAGTGAAGTTAATAAAAGATCACAATAAGCAAAACAAATTGGTCAACTTTCAAAATCTGCCATTTAAACCTAGGTTAAATTCATCCTCTTCAAGGCCTTCGTAACTCTCCGATATGCCACGCATACCATTTTTGTGCTAGCCACATATTCCTCAAAGCTTCCTTTATAATTTAATGCAAGTTTTGAGAAACTGAAAACAATTTTCTGGAGAAAGGAATGCTTGGAAAACAGTGAAATTAAGCTGGGTTTAAATGGGAGATTTTGAAAGTTGACCAATTTCTTTTGTGTATGTAACATAATACGGTATTTTATAAACTGCATCATGTCCCATACAAAAATAGCAAAAATATGTGTTTAGTACCATTGGAAAGGAAAAATAAGCGCGCTTCTTCTGAACCATAAAGTATTTTTTTTGTTTTCTTCTCCTTTAACCATGATACAATTCCCCTTCTAGACAGGCTGAAAGTAAAATACCAACCTGCATTTTCCAGTGTACATAGAAGAAATTCTTCCAAGTCCTCTAGTAGAAAAATAAAATAAAGAATTAGATGAACATCTATAATATGAAAAACTGTCGTCAACTTATCATTCTCGGTTTCGGACATCCGGGTACCTGACCAGCCGGCTAGGGTACTTAGGGTCACGTGGTCTTCCCTCAGCCAGTCAAAATGGCGTCGTTATGGTATTGTTTTCACCTCGGAGCCTTGTTGTCAGGATCGTGACGTCATGCCGAAATCGAGAATAGCTTTTAGTTTATTACAACAACTTACATGTATGATTGGGTATAAATGTCTATATATGACATAACCCTTTTTAACACGATAAGAAACTAGTTTCACTATGGTAATTTTGCCCTAAGAACGTGTGTTTTAGTGTTCAGAAATATAATAAGTAAATCATATTTTTCTAAGATAAACTTCTGTAAAATGAAGTTAAGTGAACAACACTGAAACATATACACTCATGTAAAAGATAACCTTAAATCTGGGATTGGGATTGTGGGGATAAGAAATGCTTTTGTTTGACAGTCAGTCTGCTGACAGCCGTTTACCTCGCCATTGTTTGTCTCAGGCAACTGATGGGGGCTACATGTAATGCCGCCGTGGATAGCCGAGCCTTATGTCATATGTTTCGATTCACGCTAAACCTTACCGATATACCGTGGACATGTCAACTGTTCAGGTGATTATTTTCTGTTGCTAGCTTACAAATAAGCGTGCAGTCCGTATATTCATTATATTGGTAAAATTTGGAGCGAATCGGAATACACAACACAGGATTTGGTTAATCACTGAGATTATCGGATTATCCCCACCAGGTGTCTAAGACAAACAATAGCAACGTAAACAGCTTCTTATCCCACCCCAGGTTAATTTGTTCAAAAAATCTTATCTGAAGAACTACATCTATTTAAATTTTAACACAAACAGAAACTTGTCTCCATAGTTATTTTAGACTTATCAAGATTTTCCTTGTGCACGTGTGTTTTACTGTTCATAAATAAAAATATATGTAAAACTCTACCTGCTATCTTGATCAGCTTGAATTTTGTTGCACATTCTAAACCACTACTGTGAGAAAATCCACCAGTTGGAAAAGCTGTAAAAAAAAATTATTCGTCAAATTTCAGACAAACAAGTATGTCTACACTCTACAGGGTTTTTTTGATATGTTTCTTGTTTAACTTCTTAAAAAAAATATTTTCAATTTGCGTTTAGTGTGTTGTAGTACATGTACTTTGAACAAGTCTTGTCGAAAATTAAATATCGGGTGCAGTACACACTAAATTCAATTCTAGCTTTAGATTTCCAGCAGCTGCTCTAGATGATGGTTTCAAAAACATGACCTCCGTTCAGTACCCTCAGAGTTCGAACACAAACCAACTTTGTCTTGTTCAGAAATCCTTGAACAAGTTGAAATTTGAGTTGTCTTTACCATCTCATATTTCCTGGTCTCTCTCCTGATAGTCCGAAATATCTGCGATGAGGATGTAAGACATTTTCTGACAGATAGGCCAGCATCATTTCTGTCAGAAAATGTCTTACATCACCAGCGCAGATATTTCGGACTATCTCCTGACAGCCCAGCCGCACTCATGTGTCCCAACCTGTTTTACTTACTTTGCCAGGGCCCCTGTGACTCGGTAGGTAGAGCGTTGGACGCTCAATCCAAACAACTTTGCACCAATGGATCGCAGGTTCGAATCCCACCCTAACTGTGTTTTCAATCCAACGATCTATGTGGGATGGTTGCCAGTTACCATCGGAAGGTCGTGGGTTTCCTCTGGCCAAAGAGCCCGGTTTCCTACCACAATAAAACTGACAACGCCGCCATATACATGTAAGTGAAATATAATCTTGAGCGTGGCGTAAAACACCAAACAATCAATCAATCACTTAATTTGCCAGCCAGGAAGAGAATAGCACAGCTCATCAAGCCTAGTTGAACTCACCTTAGTTGCCAGCATGATGAGCCTCCCCTTATTCCCATTATAATGATAAAATCAGTAACCAGTTATTCAATAATATCAATTTAAATGTCTACCTCGTTATTTAGGCTTGGGTGTTTATCAATGTTAGAAATTATAAAATACCGGTAACAGAGTTCCAACCTTCCGTGGACAGACGTTTTAAAAACCAGCATGTCACGGGGGCATATGCTATGTAAATATAATCTACATCTATACAGGTTATTCCCCCTTACTGAATTGATAATCCCCACGTACCTTAGACCATTGCTTCGTGTGGCTCTGCTGAAGTATAGTAGCCTACCGGTAGCCTAGCTGGTAGCAACCCCTTCCTACAAGCAGACCCCCCCCCCTCCCCCAAGTTCAACACACACCTAAACTCCTAAACTTTAATTCAATAATATTAAATGTCTACAGGTACCTCGTTATTTATGTTTGGATATCTATGGTCGGTACCTTTACTTTAGTGAAGTACTCCTACTTCAGAGCCAGAGGCCAGTGCAAGTGCAACAGGTCTACCTGAGATTGAGACACTAGTTGCAGTTCTTCAAACTGACTACCGGTACCTGACCGGCAAAGTAAGTAAAGGATAGAGACACACGAGTGCGGCTACAAACTCTGTGTGTCTCTATCCTGGTTTACTTGAGTGCGGCTAGTCTCGCTATACCATTTCATTCTTACCACTGTCAGAAAGCTGAAGGATTGTCATCAACTTGTTATCCATTCTGTCATTTCTGAATTGAAATCTCAAGTGCTACACACTGCTACATCATACATGTATCTGATTTCATAAACAGCTGATAAAAATTATTTAAAATTATTTGTCGTCACAACTCGTCCGCTGAAGTCTTGACAAATATGTACACAATGACATTGATATTCACCGAGCAGAGTGACATACTGCACTATCTGACAATATGAATATATTTAAAACCACCAATCATAAACTAAGCTAAGTTTTCACTGATTAAACCACGGCGCGTGTCACCTGGAAAAAAACATGCCAAAACAAACTTCAGAGTTAACTCCCTTGGACAAAGTGCCCGGATAATGTTGACATTGGTTTCAAGATGGAGTTCAAAACAAGATAAAACGTGTGGCCCAGGGTTTAAAATTTAACAGATATGTAGTAGATGTTTGCCTGGCGGCATTAAAATTATCTAGGTAAGTAAATATTAGAGTGTAGATTATCCCAGATAAATGGAAGGCGATCGATCCGTTGAAAATATTAACTAATCAAATATAGTAATACTAATGTCATTACCGCTACGGTAAGTAATCGACAACATATTTGTGTCATCAACTGATCAATCGATACACAGTCACAGTCCTGTCAACACTCACTCAGTTTAAATTTTGGTTATGATTCAGCAATTTTATGATTGATTTGGACAAATCAAAGGTTGGCAGTGATCAACTTTTGTCTTTAATATCTTTGTTTATCCCTTTGACTTTGTATGGATTGAACTAGTCCGAAATATCTGCGCTGATGATGTAAGACATTTTTTGACACATGTAGCCTACAAATTACAATGTATACTCACACATTTTAACAATAACAATCAATGACCTACCGGTAACATAACCACCAAAAAAAAATAACGGTAAAAATTTGACAAATGTAATTTGGATTTGGCTAGTTCGGTGTGACAGTCTATCCTAATTGAGTGCCGTTAACCTAACGATCTAACGCCGACGTCGATTTACAAATGAGATTTTTCTTCGGTCCAAGTTTCTAGTTTTGTGACAAAATTAATTTCAACTTCAAGAATAGAGAATTCATTGGAATTTGTGATCTACTTGTACTGTACGTGACATGAGCTGCCAAATGGGGATATTTTTTTTTGGGGGGGGGGGGGGGGGGCATCTTCATGATTGGTTGAAATGACAGCGAAAGTGTTCAAATGTCAATTATGACATCAAATACAAAGATATTTCCGATTGGTGACGGAAGATATGCATATATTCTCAATCGCTTTTTGCGTGACACACTGAGACCTTTGACGCTTGCAGTGCTTTATAATGCATCTCAGTCTTATTTATATGTTTACAAAAATTGTATTTTTTTTTATATTTCTTTGTCTTCTAATTCAGTTTACAGAATGGATACTGCTGAGGACAAGGGTGGAGATTTAGGGTTTGAAAGATATACCCCTAACCATCCTCTGCCTGACGAAATACGCTCTATGAAGAGAGATGATACAGTCTGCAGATACTGTGGTGTCTCTTATTTAATTCACAATGAAATCAAAGGTACCAAGAAATCTTTATATATGTTTTGTTAATATATAAATGTATATTTGTAAACACCAAAATACAGGGGACAAATTTGAAACATATCGGCACAGGGAAAAGTATATACATGTATAATACAAATAGCCTTTTATTTACCTAATTTTTTCATTCACACTCTTAATTATGATGACCCCAGCATTAAACCAAAACCTACTATTGATCTTCTACCCAAAAAACAAATTACATACTTTCATATTCTTTTCCCTTTATCATATTTTGTTTAATTTCAGGCCATAGGATTTCACGGTAACGATCGGTTCCGGTAGCCTGGTGTTACTGGTGCTCTAAAACTACGGAAACAAAAAACTGTTACCCATCAAAAAAGCCTTTATATGTATATTTATATATAACGAAACTAGTATCGGTACCGATGGGTTCCCAGCATTTTAATACACGGAACCGATTCAATGTTTCTGACTGATACCGAAATTCTATGGCCTGTTTTTTCATTCACACTCTTAATTATGATGACCCCAGCATTAAACTACAACCTACTATTGATCTTCTACCTAAAAACCAAATTACATATGTTCATATTCTTTTCCCATTATCATATTTTGTTTAATTTCAGTTTACCCGCCTTCTTGCCTTGCCGAAAAGTTTACTGACTAACGGCAAACTCTGTCTGTCTTCAACCTAATGAAATATCATGGGTTTTGGTTCATTACAACAACTTATGATTGGGTATAAATGCCTGAATGACATATTCCCCTTTTTTAACACAATTAGAAACTTGTCTGCTTGGTTATTTTAGTCAATTTAGATTTTCTCTGTGCCTGTGTGATTTAGTTTTTATAAATATATATTTTAAACTTTCACATTAAATCCAAATTCAATTTGTTTTGAATTCTTGCAAGACATTCAACATATTAGTTTTTTTGTTTTTAAGTTTTAAAGCTACGAAATAATTTTTTTAGCCTTGGAGAAGAAACTGAAGGGGGTTGAACTAGAGTTAGAACATTACAAAGGGAGTGAACTGAGAGAGCAACAGCTGAAAGATAGAGTTACTTCCCTTGAGGCCAAGGAATTAGAGCTGAGACAAGCTTTAACAGCTAAAGACAGCATGTGAGTATTAAAATGATCTGCCTCAGTAAGGTATCTCTCATGGACAAACACTCAGAGGGCTTATGTGGCTTACAAAATGTATGTGGTATTAACATTTTATTTCAACCATACTTGAACTTACTTCCATGGGGTATAAAGTCAGTACATGTACCCAGTCGGAACTCCCTTCGGCTATCTTCGCTCGCTACCGGTCGGCTTTGACACACCTCGGACAGTCTGCACTTTTTATACCGTAAATTACTGTATTTTTGGGCTGAATAAACATGGCGTCGCAAGTAAATGTCAAAATGTTTTACTACAGACATAAAAAAAAAATAAAAAAATTATATATTTATTGAATGCTAATATCATTTAGAAAGATATTTGTTTATATATTTTATTTAGCCTGGTTTAACCACATGTTGTAGACAGACGCAGTTTCGGTACATATCAGGAATCCTCCAATGCTTTAATTATATAACTGATCGAGGCCTTACATTATCATGGGGATACTTTTTTGGGGCCCTCAAGAGGATTTGGGAATTGTACGTTTCACGGCTACCTATTTGGTTACCATATTCAAAATGACCTGCAGTCTATCAGAGGGTATTTCACGCACGTAAATCATCAAAGTTATCAGACTGTACATGTACCTCCACCTGCATTTGATCCCCTTTTTGGGAAAGAGATGTCAGGTACAAGCTGTAGGTCATGGTTTTCCTCCAGACAAATAGCATTACTCCTCCACTAAACCTGACAATGCCCCCATTTAGACAAAATGTCTGTCAGTCAGTCAAGCAACGGCCACCATTTATTTTGAAATTGGGGCCTCGATGGCTCAGTCGGTTAAAGTCATAGTCCCTCAGTCACACACAGGCCTCCCATCAATTTCTGAGTGGATTTTTCACTTGATCATCGTATGTGGAAGAATTGCCAAGTACTCACCGAACGTCGGGGGTTTCCTCCGAGCAATGAGCCCGATTTCCTGCCCCACTACACCTAGCAACGCCGCTATATAAGTGAAAAAATCTTGAGTGTAATGTAAAACATCAATCAATCATTTTGAAGCTATACTTATGAGTTAAATAATCTTGGATGTGGTGACAAACACCAATCAACCAATAAATTTTTACATTTTTCCTTTTCCAGCATCTTAACCTTACAGGCTGATTTGAAAACTAGCACTGACAATAATCAGAATTTATGTGAGACGAAAAGGGATTTAGAACAACGGTTAACTGATAGTGCTAATGACAAAGAAATGTTTAAGTGAGTACAAATTATTACATCTTTCAAATAAAAAGTTTAGCCATGTATGCTCACCCAGCAAGGAGGAACATTAAGTATGCCACATACATTAGACTTCCTGATGTTCTATGGTCTGTGGAGCCTAATGTCAAAATTTAGATCTGGGTGGGGGAGGGGGGGGGGGGGGGGCATCATTTGGTTGGTTGGTACTTTTGTCGCCGTATAACCTTAGCTGTTGAGTGTGATGTTAAGCCCCAATCAATCAATCAATCAATCAAATAAAAAGGTATCAATCAATGTTACCAGAAGCCTATGAATGGGGAAGTGTGAAACGTCCCATTACACCATATTCAGGGCACTGACGCCTTTCGACCCAGAGGTCACCATGAACAGGGCCCTCTCTCGGTTAGTCAGAAACAGAGGCTTTTCTTCTTTGTATGAACTATTATGGGATGCATAAGAAAAAAGATGGCAAGCGTTTTAGATGTGACGACAGTACTTGATGGAGCAAACGTTAAAGGCTCCGAAAAAAATTCCTATAGTTCAAAATGAGACAAGGCTCCTTGTTTGGAACTTAGTTGCCAGTTACCAGCGGAAGGTCGTGAGTTTCCTCCGGGCATAAAGCCTGGTTTCCTCCCACAATAAAACTGGCAACGCCGCCATATAAGTGAAATAATCTTGAGCGCGGCGTAAAACACCAAACAATCAATCAATCATTGTTTGGAATGATTTGAGAAGAAATTTAGATATCAGGACCCGGTGTAGCATAAGTTTTCACGTAACTGCCATGGCAACCCATACTGTAGAGATACGTTAGTCTGAAAGTTATGCAAAAAATTCATTTACGCCGTTTAGTGAAACAGGCTCCAGAGTTTCGTCCTCAGTAAAGCTTTTATAAGAACCAATGCATTCTCAAACATGCGGTTACTGGGATTGCCGATAGATATGATAGTCCTGTAAGTGGAGACTGAATTTATTTTCTGATTTGAAATTGTACAACCGTTGACAATTTCAAAATCTACCACACATTCGCTGTCAAATAATAAAGTATAAGCAGGCCGAAGGCGTCAGTGCCCTGAATATGGGGTAATAGAACCTTTCACACTTCCCCATTCATAGACTTCTGATGTTATATAATAATAAATGCTCGAACATATCATATAATAATAATAATGGTATGAAAACACACTTTTTATCCAGTGAGAAATTGTTCTATGAAGATAAAAGTAAAATAAAACCAATTTGGAAATTTTTGCACAAATGATTCTGTTTTTTGGTATATTGCATTTATTATATGTAATTTCGCTTTTTTATTAATTTTTATTTTTCCAGGTTTAAGCTTGGCATAATTCAAAACAAACTCCCTTCCGTGGTGGGTGAATTGCATAAACAAAAAAATTGTCTTCAAGATCTAAACAATCATATACAAAAACAGAGAAATGATTTCAAAGATGAGGTTCACCAAATTTTTACCGAAGTACGAAAGAGAGAAAAGCAAAGTAAGAAAGAATTTCAATGTTAATCTGTAGAACTTCTGTATTGGTTTAAATGATCACGAGAGGCGCCGGCTGAGCTGCTGTTTCGCCCGTGTGCGCGTAAATTTTGGTGAGATTTTCGTCTCTCGAGGCGGTGAGGAAAGTATATAGCATGTTTGATATTTTCTGCCTCTCGTGGGGTGCGCACAACGTGAGCTGCCAGCTGAGCTGAGAGGAGGGATAGTCCAATCGCGTGTGCCTATTAAATCATGTGACCACTTAGAATATTATGTAACATGGGTAGTGACACTTGTGTAGATCAGTGAACTTGGGTGACCAGGAACTTGCCTCAGACGAGAGCTCATCATCTGCGCTGAAATCTGTAGCTGCTCCCTGGGCCACGCATGCCTTGTAGCTCAGCCGGCGCCTCTCGTCTGCGCTAGGCTTGAAGGGGGGATTGTGAAAACATTATATCTGTTACTATTCAAATGCAAGATATTATTGTGGTTTTTGAGAAATCTCAATAAATATTGTTTTAAAAAAATAGTCAGAAAGAATTCTACATGCAAGAGTATACATGTACAACAGGGAAATATTTTTCTGAAATCTTTGAACAAGAAATGAGATATTTTCAACTAAAAGAGGCATTAACTGTCAAAGTTCTTTTCTTTTTTTTTTATAACTATTTTCAGTGGTCTAGAGAAGACAAGGTTTTAAAGGTTGTTCAAAAAGTAAATTATTGATTATTGTAAAAATAAAGGATTTCCCTGGATTTTGAGGCCTTTAAAAAATTAAACAAAATTCATTATATTTATGGATTCCATGGCCAGAACCTAACAAATTAATCATTTATGTGAAATAAAACACCAAACAATATATCACTTGGACTGGTTCTATATCATCTCTAATTCTATATCCATTAATCTCTGTATCAGTGTCACATGGTTTGCCAAATTCAGCAGAACATCTCTGGGATATGACATTTTCAAGATAATAATAATAATAAGAACTTTATTTTTCTTGGGTTACATTTTTAGCCGCAAGGCTAGTCTACCAAATGGCCCAAATGTTATGATACGTTAAAAAAGTCGAACACTAAATTTTCTAACCTTTTTAAAATGTTTGGCATGGTTATTCATAGTATCCATAGCCATTTTAGTCCAGAAAGTGTCAGTGTGCTTTCTCTGTGCCAGTGTTTTCCCTGTGCCAGTGTGTTTTTCCTGTGCCAGTATGTTTCCCTGTGCCAGTGTGTTTTCCCTGTGCCAGTGTGTTTTCCCTGTATCAGCATGTTTTCCCTGTGCCAGTGTGTTTTCCCTGTGCCAGTGTGTGTTTTCCCTGTGCCAGTGTGTTTTCCCTGTATCAGCATGTTTTCCCTGTGCCAGTGTGCTTTTCCTGTGCCAGTGTGCTTTCCCTGTGCCAGTGTGTTTTCCCCGTGCCAGTGTGTTTTCCCTGTGCCAGCATGTGTTTCCTGTGCAAGTGTTTTTTCCCCTGTGCCAGTGTGTTTTCCCTGTGCCAGCATGTGTTCCCTGTGCCAGTGTGTTTTCCCCGTGCCAGTGTGTTTTCCTCGTGCCAGTGTGTTTTCCCTGTGCCAGCGTGTTTTCCCTGTGCCAGTGTTTTTTTTACCTGTGCCAGTATGTTTCCCTGTGCCAGTGTGTTTTCCCTGTGCCAGCATGTGTTCCCTGTGCCAATGTATTCTCTGTGACAGTGTGTTTTACCTGTGCCAGTGTGTTTTCCCTGTGCCAGTGTTTTTTTTTTCTGTGCCAGTGGGTTTTTTCCTGTGCCAGTGTGTTTTCCCTGTGCCAGCATGTGTTCCCCGTGCCAGTGTGTTTTCCCCGTGCCAGTGTGTTTTCCCTGTGCCAGTGTGTTTTCTCTGTGTCAGTGTGTTTTCCCTGTGTCACTGTTTTTTTCCTGTCTCAGTATGTTTCCCTGTGTCAGTGTGTTTTCCCTGTGCCAGTGTGTTTTCCCTCTGCCAGTGTGTTTTCCCTCTGCCAGTGTGTTTTCCATTAGAAAATATAGGAATATTGTAGAATTAGGCCCCCAAAAACAAAGCAATAAACCATTTTTCAACACCAAGCGCCTGTTTGACAAAGCGGCGTACATGTAGATGTATTTTTTGCGTAACTTTCATACTAACGTATCTCTACAGTATGAGTTGTTATGGCACTTCCATAGACTGATCCAGAGACATTTTGATACCTGTAGGGCCTATACAGATACGGGCGCCCAAACTCACAAGCAAAAAATCCGCCCAAATTCTTAAAACCAACAGATTTTAATGTCAAAATAGCATTTAATGTGGAATTTTGGGCCAGAGATGTTGTTTTTGTCTTATTGTTGGAACATTTTGAACCGAAATGGTATGCCCAAATTTTCCCTGGATCAGTCCCTGACTTTGTGAAACAGGGTCCAGATACTTTCTTGTTTACATCAATTTTTTTAATTTTCATTTTTTTTTTCTATTAGGTTTGGCATATTTAGACCAGCAAATCTCAGAATTAGAAAGCGAGAAATCCGACATGGAGAAATCTCAACGCTCTCAATCAGAAAAATCTACTGAAAAAATAAATGACCTCCAAAAAACATGTGATGAGTTGAAAAATATGCTGTCAAGTAAGTGAATTAATTTATTTTTATTTTTTACAAAAGAAACTGACAATGGCCACTCTGACGGATGTGTTGTCTGATACCCTCTTCCATTAATAAAACGATAAAGCTGATTGTTTGGTGTTTTACGCCGTGCTCAAGATTATTTCACGTATATGGCGGAGTTGCCAGTTTTAGTGTTGGAGGAAACCAGGCTCTATGCGCGGAGGAAACCCACGACCTTCCGGTGGTAACTGGCAACCATCCCACATAGGTCGTTTGAGTCAAAACCCAGTCAGAAAATTTGACAATTTTTTTTTTGACTGTGTGGGATTCGAACCCACGATTCACTGGTGGGAGGTTTGAGCATCAGACGCTCTACCTTCTGAGCCACGGAGGCCCCACCTTTCTGTGCTGAAGACGGTGGTTAATTTTAACCCAACCCAAGCAGGCCTCTGGTCAGTCTATTAGTACATATGTGATAGATTAAACCAGGGGCTCTTCACTCTACCACATGTCGGTGAAAGTGTGGCCTAGAACGAATGAAAGCCCTGATATCTCAGTCGGTAGAGCTTCTGCTTCAGGCCTGGGAGATCCGGGTTCAAGCCTGGGTCGAGTCAGACCAAAGACTTTAACAGTGGTTCATGTACATGTAGCTGTTGCTGCTTCGCTTGGCGCTCAGCAATAGAAGTTAGAGCAGCGACTGGTTGGCCCGGTGTCAGTGTACTGTGACTGGGTGAGGGGGCTTGCTGGTTGTCTTCGGCAAGTCGTCTCGGTTAGGCAACACCTAAAAGAGCGGTGGAAATCCGCCCTGCAACAAGGAGACAACGTCTTCATATAACTGAAATACTGTTGAGCAGGACGTAAAACCCAAAGCACTCACTTACTCACTAGAACGAAGGAAAGCCCCGATGTTTCATCCGAGCAAATCAAGATTCAATACACAAATACTCCATAGGAAAATGCCTTAGTACATTTGTGTCATGGAATTTTTTTTTATATTTTCAGAAAAAACTGATCAGTTGGAGAAATCTCAATCCACACTTCGAATGATGTCGTTAGAACTTGAACAGTTTAGAGACAATATCAAGTAAGTCATGTTTAACTGCGGAATCAGTAAATTAACCGACACTGATTTTTTTCCGGGTCAATCGTGTCGGTGAATTTACTAATTCCATCATCTCCCTGATGATGATTGCAGCATGTTTAACTAATCTAACCATTGTCAATGTGTTACAAAAGGATTCCAGAAAATTCTACTGACTAAGGCTTAGCTCTTGTCAGTCGTCAACCTAATGAAATATCATAGGTTTGATTTGTTACAACAATTTATGGGGTATAAAGGTCTAAATGATATACCTCTTTTTAACACAATTAGAAACTTGTCTCCAAGGTTATTTTAGACAAGAAGATTTTCCCTGTGCCCGTGTGTTTTAGTGATCATAAATATAGTAAATTATATCAAAAATATATAGGTGGCTTATCATATATTCTTCTTATTGCTTTTGGCGTCGCTCCCTCGTATGGTGTCTCTCTCACTTATGACGCCTCTCCCACTTATGACATCATGATGTCATGAATTATGCAAGTGTAATATAGAAAGTAAAGGAATAGCATGTACAGACATATCAATCAATCAATCAATCAATCCAGACATATCAATCAATCAATCAATCAAACGCTACATATCATCAAAATGGTAGAATTAGTCTTCTGTTTATTTATCAGTATTTAAACTGGCATGAGCTGCCAAAATGTTGATATTTTGATGTTGAAACAGAATGTTGAAATTATCGGCTACTTTTCACAAGACGTATAATTCAAAAGCTTTTTAGTGCTTCAAGTCTCGAGAATGTATGATAAAATATTGTTTTGAACTAACTTTGGATTAGAATGAATGAAGGGTCGTCCCGGTTATTTAAATTTTGTTTACATTTCGAACACTATTCAGGCTCGTATAGGCCCCATACTGTATGGATTTTCCTCATGCCAATCATTTAGTTTTCCGATGGCCTTCAAAGCCTTACTGTCATGACGATTAAAAATTATGATAAAGGGTGAATTTCGGCAGCTCATGCCACTTTAATGATCTTGTAATACATGTATTTGACGTCACAATTTCTTTTAAAATGTTACCCGAAAGAACACATTCATCCCTGGATGAGTTCACCAAGCAATGACATCATATGTCCGTTATGAGGACAAATACATGTATTTGACAAATATTTCAAAATGTTTATTATTAATCCTACTGAAATGATTTTTTTTATTGTTTCACAGAAGTAAAAGTCAGGAAATTGATAATTTGAATTTACAACTCCGCTCGAACTCGCAGAATCAAGAACAAGCTTTACAAAGGTGAGCTTAATTAATTAATTTTTATTCTATGCTTGGATGATCGATTTCAGTTATTGCTTTTTTTTTTCTTTTTTTTTTAACACTTTGCTCCGGAGCCTGTTTCACAAAGTTTTTACACAACTGTCACAGCAACGTATCTCTACAATATGGGTTGCTATGGCAGTTACGTAAAAACGTACGCTACAGCGCTTTGTGAAACAGGCCCCAGGTACTTAAAACAGGAAGAAAATAATTAGAAATACAGCGTAGAATGATTTTATTCAGTGTGACAGCTTGTATTACGAGAATAATTCCTTAATCATTATGAAACTTTTAAAGTTATCAAATGTAATGTTAAATCATTGCGATTTTAGTGATTTGAGCCATTTTAGTTGTCTAAATGAATTTATGAAATACGTTCCATTTCTGTAATCTGTGGAGCCCAATGTCCAAATTTAGGTTGGATGGGGGTAGATGCATGCATCAAGACAAGATTTCTTGCTTAGTTGGTTGGTACTTGTGGAACCATGTACAGTGAAATTCGTTATATCTTTAGACATTTTGCGAATGCTATTTCAACCCAGCCTATAAAAAAAAAAAAGAGTATGCAGACCAAAAAAAAAATGTATAAATTTCTGAGTGAATTTTTTACTCGGCCGCCATATGTGGAAGAGTTGCTAGGTACTCGCCAAAGGTTGGGGTTTCCTTCCGGGCAATGAGCTAGGTTTCCTCCCCTACTAAACCTGGCAACGCCACCATATAAGTGAAAAAATCTTGAATGCGGCGTAAAATACCAATCAATCAATCAATCAACCTATTAGAGTACTACAAGGGTTATGTTTATAAACTGACACCTTGATAAACGGTCAACTGAACCAAATACAAACCGATAGTTGGACATCTGTCTGAACCAATGTCTTTTATGTTCCTTTGAGAGGTTTCACTGTACATGTACACATGTATCCAAACCTGTTAAAACACCAAACAATCAATCAATCAATATAAACTGACACCTTGATAAACGGTCAACTGAACCAAATACAAACTGACTGTTTGACATCTGTCTTAACCAATGTCTTTTATGTTCCTTTGAGAGGTTTCACTGTACATGTACACATGTATCCGAACCTGTTAAAACACCAAACAATCAATCAATCAATCAATATAAACTGACACCTTGATAAACGGTCAACAGAACCAAATACAAACCGACATTTGAGTTTCCGCTGTATATTATTATTAATTATCTTTATAATGTTAAATTTTCTGTAAACAATTTTTACTATTTATTTTATATTTATCTATGTAAGCGCTTTTGTACCTGTTTATTTTTACCTGTGTGTTTTATATATGTTCGTTGTTATCAAATTGTTATCTGCCCTGTAACTGGACTCTTGAGTCTGTTGGTGCTGACTTTCTCAATAAATCCATCTGTCTGAACCTACATCTTTTTGTTTCTTCGGGATATGTCTGTATATGCAGGTTTCTCTGCATTATTTGTATATGTATCTTAAGTTGTTGAGAGTGATGTTAAACCCCAATCAATCAATCAATCATTTAATTTATGTGATTCATTAGACTTCAGCTGGACCTTGACCAGAGAAAAACTGAGTTGTTTGAGTTGAGGAAACAATACAAGGAGATGGAGAATCAATTGATGGAGAAACAAACCGTGGAGAGAGAAATACAGAAGAAAGCTTCCCTATCAATCAGTAAGTTTGGCAAAACATCATACAATTTAAGGCGTCATGAGCTGCCAAAATTCACACTTTTTTCATAATTTCAGATCATCACGACAGTAAGAGGCTTTGAAGGCCATCAGAAAACTAAATGATTGCCTTTGGAATGAGGAAAATCCATACAGTATGTGACCTGTACGAACCGAAAACGTGTTCGAAAAATAAACAAAATTTAAATAACCGGGACGACTATTTGTTCATTCTAAGCCAAAGTTAGTTCAAAACAATACTTTATCGTACGTTTTGGAGACTAAAAGCACTAAAAGCTTCTGAGAAAAATAGGCAATAATTTCAACATTCTGTTTTAACGTCAAAATATCAACATTTTGGCAACTTTTTTCTATTCTTAATGATTGCTTGAAAATAGCCTGAATATTGATTTATTGATCGGTCGATTGATTGATTGATTGATGTTTTATGGTGATTCTACATTATTTCACTGGTATTGCAACAAGTGCCAGGTTTAGTAGGAGAAGAAGAAACCAACTACATGTATTTGCCCAGTAGAAACCTTAGACCAATCTAGTGAAAATCCATGCACATTTCTTTTTTCGTTATGACTTTTATATAATGAATTAATAATTAATACAACTTGTTATTATACTGTGATTATTTCTAGGGAAATCTAGTGAAAAATCTGCGCAATTTTTTTTTTCTGTTATGACTTTTATAGGCTTTTATATAATTAATTAGTAGTTACCATATTTCTTCTAAATATTCAGCCATTCTAATGGCCTTAATTTTCCATTGAGTCAGACAAAAATGGAGCCGTGGAATTGTGTTTAAGGGTAACCGTAATCACACACTGCACGGGTCTTATTGCCTTAAATTCCCTGTAATGGGCAAATTTGTCTGACCTCATTTAGCATATTTCTTTTCTGATGGTCGAATCCTTATGAGGAAAAAAGTGGCTGAATCTTTAGAAGAAATACAGTGATACAACTTCATATTAGACCTATTCTGTTATATTTAATCCCTCAGACGAGACTCAAGAACTCCGTGTACGGTACGGCCGAGCTCAGCAAGATATTGATGCTTTAAAAGCTGAGAGGTAAGTTATCTTGTTGGTGTTTAAACTAGAAATTTAATTTGTGACAGAGCCTCAACTTCACCATTGATTGCCTATGTTCTTCATTCATCGTGTATTCACTGTCAACACAGGGGCAATCTTATTGACTACCCTCATCCCAGTTCCAGAAAAGAGGAAAAATAGTGCATTCCATACTAGCCCGGATGTTTGATCTAAAGGGCGACTTATTTTATATTTGGCTGGTAATGTGATTCACCCTATATGATGAATACGAAAAAAAAAAATTGGGCAGAGCCCAGATTTCTCGGCTACATTCTATACCGATGTTCAACCTCCACAAACCAACAAAAGTTTAGGCCACCTGGTTGATTGATTGGTTGATTGATGTTTTACGCCGCGCTCAAGATTATTTCATTTATATGGCGGCAATGCCAGTTTTTATTGTGGGAGGAAAGTGTGCTCTATGCCTGGAGGAAACCCACAACCTTTCGTTGGTAACTGGCAACCATCCCACATCGTTCAAGTGAAAACCCAGTCAGACAAGCCAAGTAGCTAGCAGGTCCCCCGCCATAAATGTTGTTTGGATTAGTTGCTCATTATACATTGGATATAATCACCATATATATGATGTTCAATGATTGTGGAAGTGTGGTCTGATTTATGTAAATTGACCAAGGTCTCTCTAATGTGTCTCTATATACCAAAAATGAAAGATCTAAATCTAGCAGTTAAGCTATGGCGTTCACAAGCCAATTCCAGAATTTTGACGTCTATGACCTCTGTGACCTAAAAATATAGGTCGACATCCCCGAAAATTGACCAAGGTCTCCCTAATGTGTCTCTATATACCAAATATGAAAGATCTACATCTTGCGGTTCTTACGCTATCGCGTTCACAAGCAAATTCAAGAATTTGACTTCAATGACCTCTGTGACCTAAAAAAAAGGTCAACATCCCCGAAAATCGAACTTGACCAAGGTCTCTCAAATGTGTCCCTATATACCAAAAATGAAAGATCTGCATCTAGCAGTTCTTAAGCTATGGCGTTCACAAGCCAATTCCAGAATTTTGACGTTGATGACCTCTGTGACCTAAAAATATAGGTCGGCATCCCCGAAAATTGATCAAGGTCTCTCTAATGTGTCTATATATACAAAAAATGAAAGATCTGCATCTTGCGGTTCTTATGCTATCGCGTTCACAGGCAAATTCCAGAATTTGACCTCAATGACCTCTGTGACCTAAAAAAAAGGTCGACATCCCCAAAAATCGAACTTGACCAAGGTCTCTCTGATGTGTCTCTATATACCAAAAATGAAAGATCTGCATCTTGGGGTTCTTAAGCTATCGCGTTCACAAGCAAATTTCAGACTTTGACCTTGATGACCTCTGTGACCTAAAAAAAAGGTCGACATCCCCGAAAAGTGAACTTGACCAAGGTCTCTTTAATGTGTCTCTATATACCAAAAATGAAAGATCTGCATCTTGCGGTTCTTAAGCTATCGTGTTCACAAGCAAATTTCAGACTTTGACCTTGATGACCTCTGTGATCTAAAAAAAAAGGTCGACATCTCCGAAAATCGAACTTGACCAAGGTCTCTCTAATGTGTCCCTATATACCAAAAATGAAAGATTTGCATCTTGTGGTTCTTAAGCTATCGCGTTCACAAGAAATTGGGACGGACGGAAGGACGGACGGACCAACGTTTGATACGTTGTGTGTTTTATACATTGTGGGTTTCTTTTTAAAGTACATTGCGGGGCTCTCAAAAAAGTTCTCACGCTTGATGCACTGTGGGTTTTTTGTCCGATTCTACACCAATGCAGTGTGGGTTTTTTGGGGTGAGTTTGTAACAGCCGTGGAACTGTCTTGAATGAGCACCAACACTAATCAATCAGCAGGATGAATGTTATATGACTGGACCTTTTAATACTGTATACCATTTAACGTTCATTTTAAGCTTTCTAAAGGAAAATACCACACCACATTAAGGTCCTTAACTGCATTCACATATTACGATTGTATTTATCCGATAAATATGTCCGCTTGCCTTTAAACAAAACAAGCTTGCAAATAAAAACAATTCAATAAACAACATTTTTAAAAACTCAAAACAAAGTCCAGACTTTTATTATTAGAATCTTACTTGAAGAATGATATAAATGTATAACTGGGTAATGTGAAATCAAATTCCAATACGAAACAATACAAGGACAACATGCATGGCCTCCAGCCATTTGGGGTGAAAAAGCATTTTCTTAATTCAACACTACAAATGCCTTTTCAAAATAGCTCATTTGAGAACTGATGCAAAATTATGTGAAATAATTTTCAAGGAGCAAGTTTCATCTACTAATTTAAAATAATAAAAGGACAAACTGTCCTTGTTAAAGGGTTATTTGGATAAACCAATTTCTAAATTTAATACTGCTAACATCTTGAAATTTTAATAATAATAAAAAACACACAATGTAGTGCCTTAGAGGACTTTACTCGACTTTTTGTAGAAAATGACAAACATTCTCAAAAATATGCTTTGTCGCAAAAGTTGAACTAATAGATCAGAATCACATGACCCAATGCTGTCCATTTACCAAACATTGGTAACCAAATGCACTTTTTGTTTGGGGCCGAACAAAATTGTTGCTTCTTTTATTCATTACTTAATGGTTAGGCTTGAAACGGTGTTTTCTGGTCATGGAGGCTTTATATCATTGCTATTATATCTAAAATGTTTTGTCCCAATGTGTTGAAACTCTAAACTCTTTAATGTCCAAATAAAATTTAACCTTGAGGGCAAACTCTTTATATAACTCCATACCAGTAAAGCAATAGCTTTACCTCTTAAGGCAAAGGTTCCATCAGAGTAATTGAATTATCTTCATCTGGGGGCTGTTCCAAAAAGATTTACACCCGACTTTACAAGCAGTTGTAAGGTAAAGTTGAAGGCACATTTCCATGACAGTTACACCTTACATTAGTCTTACCTTGGGTGTAAATCTTTTGCGAAACAACCCCCTTAGTACTGAAACAATAATTCGGAAAATTATTCTTTTTTGTTCATGTTGGATATTTTTTTAACTATGAGTGGTGGGGTCCGGCGGTGAAGTTGCCCCCCATTTGATCTGCTAAGCTTAATGGCTTTTTGACAATATTTCTGCCCAGGAGTGGTCTTAGTTTGAAGAAAGTTTGAAAAATATTTCTTGATTTCATTAATCTCCTCAGCAGTCCATTTGACGCGAGTTGAAAGCTTTGGCTTTTTTCGAGTAGGTTCAGAATCATTCTCATGTTCAGCTTCTTCGTCAGTTTGACTGTATTCCCAAATGTTATTCAAATCTTCATTGGATGATGGATTAGATGGGGATTCTACAGAAGGTCTGTTGGCAGCTTCCAAAATCTCTGAAAAGAAAAATGTTCTGATAACACATGATCAATTTAATAGTGGACAATTAAAATCTATCACAATATTTATCTCTGTATTCAATTAGCTATTCCAATATTCGTCTCTTATCCTTTTCTGCTTAGTATCTATCTTAAAACCATTTCTCAATACAAATACCTTGTGCTGTAAGGTCACTGGGTTTTTTTTCCAACAAATTTCCCTGTCAGACCAAGGTCTTGAATCAAAAAGATTTTAGCCACCTCTGTACGTTCTAAAAACCCTGACATCTGCCTGTAATGCTCCATGTGTACCCGTTTTGAATGTCCCAAATGGTGACATAACCAATCTAGTTGGTTCTGATCCAAGTCCAAAACCTACAAACAGAATGAACTTAGGTTATTTTGTGATGTTAAAAGATGCACATCAGGGACAATCAATCAAAGTTATGACATACATTAGTTTAAAAATTGTCAGCTTTTCAGGATTTAAGGACAATAACTCCATTCAGAATTGTAAAATTGAGCAGTATTGTAAAGTAAGAGATAAATATACTACAGAAAATATAATTATTTTAATTACCTGTGACAAAGTTGCTGTGTATTTTCGCAGATTTACACTTGTAATTCTATCGGGACTTTTCAAACCCAACTTCGCACAGATACTTTTCATGCTTTCATAGCTTCTTAAGGTGCCTTGTCCTGCAACACAAATTTATGAAATGAGATAAAAAAATACTTAGATTTAAAAAAAAAAAAACCCTGCTGGCTTCCCAAATTTTAAACATCTGCGCAACATTTTCAACCTGAATGTTTAAAAAAAATAATAAAAAAATTTGAATACATTCCACTGTGTCAAACCCAAGCTACATAATTCAGATTTACATTCCATCAAATATTGAGCCAAAAATTATTCTTTACAGCATTTTTATGTAATTTACCAATCCAAGATTGTCAGCTACATTTTTTTTTTGTTTTGCTGTGGAAATTTGATTTTATCGCGGTAATCACTGCAGCATTGCCTTATGCCCCTATGAATAAGTTTTAGGCTTAAATTGAATAACAATTATTAATTATAAATCTTTCAAAGTGAACAATATGAGTGAGCTGATTTGTGAGAAGTTCAGTGTGATTAATGAAATTAGATTTTCGATTTTTGTTGTAAGAGGAACATGATTGTAGTAGGAGGATTACATGTCTAAGACTGATACTTAAACTGTACCTGTAGTTGCAAACAAGTATTTATTGTCTTCCTTTAGTCCGGCTTTCTTTCTAGCGTCTGGGTCTGCCAAATAGTCCAATGCATTATATGTATCCTCTGGTAGTAGGACAGGGACTGGTCTGCTCCTCTGTAAAACAAAATCCCCATCATAAAAATATTGTTTATGGGGGAAAAAAATAAATAATTTACTGATACCTTGGTGCAATGTATTCACAACTGTTAGACTGTTGTTGGTTATAATATTACATGCGGTGAAATTACTTACCTTGCCTCTTACCATCATCAGCTGTTGTGAGTTTAAGAGCTCCTCTTCAAGTTTAGTTAGATCTCCGATAAGACTTCGGTCTATGTCCTTCAGGTCTCTCTGTCGAGAAGCGTAGTTCTTTAATCTGAAGTATAACAAATCATTATTTATTTATGGGAAGTGGAATTTGCATATTAAAAAATTTAAGGCCTGAAGAACTAAGAGGTTAATCAATCATAGTAGGGAAAATGGTTTTACTAGGGGGAACAGGGGGCTTTACTTATACAGTCGAATGGTTTATAGGATTATTTGGGCAAATAATAATACAGCTGTCAACTTCGATCACTATTAAAGATGTCACTAGAAACATTGTTTACAATGTCACATTTTCAAGTTTATAAAGTTTAGAAAACAAGCTTTCAACACCTATGCCGGTGTCTTTAAGTGATTGCTAAATTAATCAATCTGTGTTTTATAAACTTTATAATGTAGAGATGCCTTTTTCATTTATTTTCTCACTCTAATGGAACCCACTTCAACGAAAGTCTTAAACGGTATTTAAAAACAAATTATTCGTCAGAGTAAATACTCACAGAACTGCATCAATTTCCCCACTTCTTCTCTTGTTGTATATTAAGAGTCTGGTTTGAGCATATATCCCTATGGAACGAAAATCTTTCATCTGGGTGGCAGTTTTCAGCTGTTCCTTAACATGGGCAACCAGTTTACCAATATCATTGGGATCTGGAATTAGCTCAGACTTTTGAAAAAGTCGTCTTTCATCAAGTACAGCTCGGGCCAATCCTGTAACTTGTTCTGACCACTCTATCTTGATTAGTTCCAAAAAGCTCTTGCATGATTCTCCGCCAACACCACCTTTGTTTTTCATTATACATGCCCATTTGGCATTGACAAGTCGCAGAATGTCATACTTCAACTTTATGGCATTGGATGGAGCTCTCAGATCTTCCTCGTCGTCCATATCTGGTAGACACAGCAAATGTGCAGCTTTCACGACTTTGTCAAAACACTCTGGTATCAGGAAATCCCACATTGATTTAGTGCTTACAACAGGGGTCAGTGTTAACTCTTGTGATTCCGATGCTTTTGTGGGAAAAATAGCTGATGTGGATAGGGGGACAGAGACTGTGGGAGTGGAAGCCTTATCCAAGGCCCTCATTTCACACAGAAGTTTAGCAGCTAAACGCATTCTTGACGACGCATAATGCCTTCTTTTAAGTTTATTTGAAATGTTTCGCCTCAACCAACTTTCACCAAGTAGGGTAATTAACGGATCATTCTGAGCAACTTGAGATATTTCATCTACGTTCATTGATGAGAAAACTTCCTCTTGCAACAATCTAGAAGCAGTGGAATTGAACCTTCCAGATAAAATGTTAGATTGAAAAATCAAATTTTTCTTTGACAGGCTGGTTCTGTCGTTAGACTTGCAAGTAGGTTGATGTCGTTGTATGGTGTCCTTTAGCATCCACTCCCGACATTTCGGGCAAGGACCATAATTTTCGGCTGCCAGCGTCTTTAAAGGTCTTCTTGAAAGAAGTAACTCTCCCTTTCCCTGACTTATAACAAGGCAGTTGTGCTTGTCATCTCCAACTGCCCTTAACATGTTGTAAGAAGTATTCACATATTGAGCATCATTTGAAGTGAGCAATTCTTGCATGCTATTTTCCTTTTTGTGTTTACATTTTAGATGAGTTCTTATGTGGGAAAACAATTTGCCACAAAAAAGACAAGCATGTACAGAGTTGTACACTCGATTATTTGTTTTCTTGTGAGCGGTCATACGCTCATAGGATTTTAATACTCTTCTGATAAAGATGTTGCTGTTGTTTACATCTCTAATAATCTGGTTTTCATCCAGCGCTTCAGACTCAGTTTCTGCGCAGTCATCCGGTTCCCCGTGTAGGTCTTTTAGACTTGGAGCACCAGTGTTGGATATGGTTTCATCTACAGACTCTTCATATCTTATGGGTACAGAATCAATTATGTTGACTAAGTTGATGATGTCCATCGAACTCAATTCTTCCTCATCAACATCGCTTGAAAAAATAATTTCAGTATTTTCTTTTCTCTTGGGTAATTTCTGCATTGCTTTCTCTGAAACAGCATATGGAGTTTTAAATTAAATACATGAAATTATCATGATTAAGACATTGGCATGGACACTACAATGTATCGATCTTCAAGGAAGAATCTTAGTCTTAGAATGCATTGATTGTTTGGTGTTTTACGCCACGCTCAAGATTATTTCACTTATATGGCGGCGTTGCCAGTTTTATTGTGGGAGGAAACCGGGCATAGAGCCCGGAGGAAACCACGAGCTTCAGGTGGTAACTGGCAAGCATCCCACATAGGTCGTTCGAGTGAAAACTCAGTCAGAACTTAGTCTTAGGAACATACCTAGGAGAAAAAAGATACATTATGTTTTGAAGAGCAGAAGAAACAAAACTGAAGATGTAGGTTGGTAAAGAATTGACCTTGAACGGAGCTTTCATGGGATGAAACTTGACAGCATAAATCACCATTTTTTATTAACCTACCGTTGCTATCCACTGCATCATAACACTCGTCTTCTGAAACTGGACTCTCGTCACCTGAATATTGCCATTCTTCGTCCGTGGAATCGTGCCTATCTTCGTCTGTGGAATCTGAACATCTGTCATCGCTAGAACGTAGAATTTTCATGTTTTCTAAACACAAGACATTGTCATTTCTCAATACTGGGTCCGCCTTGTGAATTGAACCCTGACGAAGGTCGTGTTGGGAATTCTGGCCCTTGACTTCTCCTAAATACTGATTCTCTTTGTCCACCCCATCACTTTCAGAATCCTTGTCATTTTTTCTATGGTTATGGGCCTTCAATATTAGAAAAGAAAAAACCACCCACGAACATTAGTTGTCAAAGAATAAAATACCTACTGGCGACGAAAACTAAAGAATTGAGTACAATAATACTAGTTCGAACTAAAACATAACTTGATTCAAATAAACGTAGGGATATGTTACGTAACATGATATTAAAGAAAGGAATGAAAGTGTTTCCATGCATCTGCGATACTGTGATCAACACTGTGGAGAACTTTTATCAAAACTGTTAGTATTTAGTTTCTTTAAATTTGTGTCGAATAATTTATATATACGTGGCGAACAGAAATCATACTTACATATTTATTTCCTGGTTCCTGGTGAATGTCAAATTTTTGTTCATGATTCCTGCCATATGAGAAGCTGTTATCACTTAATGCCTGGTTGTCTTGGTTTAAATCTCGATCTTTCTCTCCTGAAATGGCATCAGTCTCATCCAATGTGTCTTGGATTAAATCTTGATCTTTCTCTTCTGAAAGGGCATCAGCCTCATCCAATGTCTGGTTGTCTTGGTTTAAATCTCGATCTTTTTCTTCTGAAAGGGCATCAGTCTCATCCAATGTCTGGTTGTCTTGGATTAAATCTCGATCTTTCTCTTCTGAAAGGGCATCAGTCTCATCCAATGTCTGGTTGTCTTGGATTAAATCTCGATCTTTCTCTTCTGAAAGGGCATCAGTCTCATCCAATGTCTGGTTGTCTTGGTTTAAATCTCGATCTTTCTCTTCTGAAAGGGCATCAGTCTCATCCAATGTCTGGTTGTCTTGGTTTAAATCTCGATCTTTTTCTTCTGAAAGGACATAAGTCTCATCATGAAGAAAGTGTACAATTTAATTAATTTTACTCAACCTATTAGCCTTCAAAAATAAATATAGTTTAAAACATGGAATTTATAGAAATAGTATAGATACCTTGAAACCTTCTTGTAACCCAATCCAAATCTTTCATATAACATGTAAGTGTTGAAAATAGTCTTTTCTTCTTGAGCTTCTCTAAAACACAGAAATTGAATTTAATTGAGATACAGGGGTATAATTAATACATGTTCACTCGCCTCATTTGCTAGGCCATGTTCAATTTACATAACATCAAGATAGTTACTAAACAATGCTACTATTCTTAATTTTCAAAAGCAGGGCAAGTGTTAAAAAGTATTTTGTTTCATAAAGTGAGCTCATGGCCCGTTTCACACGCAGCCTATATTAAAGGCTTATTGCTTACTGTTTTGAATTTATATTAATTTATAGCTTCAACTTAAACCTTATCTTTAACTTTTCATTTTGTTGTTATTTTTTTATATTTTCGGTGATGTAACATGCAAGAAAAATAGATAAAACCAAACAAAATACATGAAATAAGAGTACGTAACTAAATGAAATATAGCCATGCTACAAGTCACATAAAAGACTTTGCAAAAAATTACTTTCTTATAACTGAACAAAACAACAAAGCAATAAATTAAAACAAAACAAACAAATGAAGGTCAACAAACAAAACAGAAGAAAAAAATAATAAATCTTATCTCCATAGTACCAGTGCTTTCACGCCAGTGCTTCGGCTCTAAATTAAAGGGCCTCACAAGAGATCTCTTTACAGTCATCCTGTGTTTTAGCAACAAGTTTAACAAAGTTTTCAGCCGATCCTCAACATTTTGATTTATTTATTGGTCATATACAACACATTCAAGATAATTCAACTGACATGGCGGCATTGTAGGATTTATTCGGGGAGGAAAACAGGCTCTATGCACCGAAGAGAAGTTCTCTTGGGGGTGGGTACCCGACATATAGCACCTCCATTGATCTCTAGTCAGATATCATTACATTTTGGGATTAGAACCTCTGCATATTGGAGGAAGGTCCATCTGATTGTGATTGTCTAACAAGTGTCCCTGTGTCATGCAACAGTTTTAAGAATTGAAAGTGGTAATTATAACAGCTGATTCATCTTTGGAGGGATTAAATAATATCGTATAACGTTTTCACAGTATTATCTGTCCAGTATCTATGGGCTTAATTCCAAACACCAAGATGACTAGAAAAAGCAAATCTACCGACACTAGAATTATGCAACGTTTAGATGTAAAAAAAAAAAAATATTGGAGTAGTGTTAACAAAAACGTGTGAAGAAATTGTACTCACTCAGCATTGTCAGAGTTGACAAAAACTGTCAACAAGTCATTTTCACTGCTCACAACTTCTACGGGCCAACTGACCTGAGCTCCGTTTAATTTGGCGAAGACAAACATCCTGAAAACATCAATGTTAAAAATGTCCGTTTACAATCACCCATCTGATCTTATAACTACAATGTCTCCCCATATAGACGTATGTCAATATCTTTGCACCATCCTATAAACTGCCAATAAATATGTGTGTCTTCTGTGCCCGTACTTGTGGGACTCAAAACAAAGTTTATGTACCAAGTTAAATCATCCAAGTAGATGTGTGTCCATGCTTATGTGTCTTAAATGTCCAGTATTTGTGTGTCTTCTGTGTCCGTACTTGTGGGACTCAACAAAGTTTATGTACGGAGTTAAATTATCCAAGTTACGAAGTAGATGTGTGTCCGTGCTTATGTGTCTTAAATGTCCAGTATTTGTGTGTCTTCTGTGTCCGTACTTGTGGGACTCAACAAAGTTTATGTACGGAGTTAAATTATCCAAGTTACGAAGTAGATGTGTGTCCGTGCTTATGTGTCTTAAATGTCCAGTATTTGTGTGTCTTCTGTGTCCGTACTTGTGGGACTCAACAAAGTTTATGTACGGAGTTAAATTATCCAAGTTACGAAGTAGATGTGTGTCCATGCTTATGTGTCTTAAATGTCCAGTATTTGTGTGTCTTCTGTGTCCGTACTTGTGGGACTCAACAAAGTTTATGTACGGAGTTAAATTATCCAAGTTACGAAGTAGATGTGTGTCCATGCTTATGTGTCTTAAATGTCCAGTATTTGTGTGTCTTCTGTGTCCGTACTTGTGGGACTCAACAAAGTTTATGTACGGAGTTAAATTATCCAAGTTACGAAGTAGATGTGTGTCCATGCTTATGTGTCTTAAATGTCCAGTATTTGTGTGTCTTCTGTGTCCGTACTTGTGGGACTCAACAAAGTTTATGTACAGAGTTAAATTATCCAAGTTACGAAGTAGATGTGTGTCCGTGCTTATGTGTCTTAAACGTCCAGTATTTGTGTGTCTTCTGTGTCCGTACTTGTGGGACTCAACAAAGTTTACGTACCGAGTTAAATCATCCAAGTAGATGTGTGTCCGTGCTTATGTATCTTAAATGTCCAGTATTTGTGTGTCTTCTGTGTCCGTACTTGTGGGACTCAACAAAGTTTATGTACGGAGTTAAATTATCCAAGTTAGGAAGTAGATGTGTGTCCATGCTTATGTGTCTTAAACGTCCAGTATTTGTGTGTCTTCTGTGTCCGTACTTGTGGGACTCAACAAAGTTTATGTACGAAGTTAAATTATCCAAGTTAGGAAGTAGATGTGTGTCCATGCTTATGTGTCTTAAACGTCCAGTATTTGTGTGTCTTCTGTGTCCGTACTTGTGGGACTCAACAAAGTTTATGTACGGAGTTAAATTATCCAAGTTACGAAGTAGATGTGTGTCCATGCTTATGTGTCTTAAATGTCCAGTATTTGTGTGTCTTCTGTGTCCGTACTTGTGGGACTCAAAGTTTATGTACCAAGTTAAATCATCCAAGTAGATGTGTGTCCATGCTTATGTGTCTTAAATGTCCAGTATTTGTGTGTCTTCTGTGTCCGTACTTGTGGGACTCAACAAAGTTTATGTACCGAGTTAAATCATTCAAGTTACGAAGTAGATGTGTGTCCATGCTTATGTGTCTTAAACGTCCAGTATTTGTGTGTCTTCTGTGTCCGTACTTGTGGGACTCAACAAAGTTTACGTACGGAGTTAAATCATCCAAGTTACGAAGTAGATGTGTGTCCGTGCTTATGTGTCTTAAATGTCCAGTATTTGTGTGTCTTCTGTGTCCGTACTTGTGGGACTCAACAAAGTTTATGTACGGAGTTAAATTATCCAAGTTACGAAGTAGATGTGTGTCCGTGCTTATGTGTCTTAAATGTCCAGTATTTGTGTGTCTTCTGTGTCCGTACTTGTGGGACTCAACAAAGTTTATGTACGGAGTTAAATTATCCAAGTTAGGAAGTAGATGTGTGTCCGTGCTTATGTGTCTTAAACGTCCAGTATTTGTGTGTCTTCTGTGTCCGTACTTGTGGGACTCAAAACAAAGTTTATGTACAAAGTTAAATCATCCAAGTAGATGTGTGTCCGTGCTTATGTGTCTTAAATGTCCAGTATTTGTGTGTCTTCTGTGTCCGTACTTGTGGGACTCAACAGAATTTGTCTGAAATTTACACCACAAACCCTAATTAAGTGTTTTATAACACATGTTAAATTTCATGTTGTTTGCTACAAAACTGTAGAAATTGTGGTATGATCAATCGTGTTCCAGTTTTTTGGGGGCCACTCGGTATATCCATCAACATATGTGCACCATGGGTCTCAATTTAAATAAAAAAAATGGAAAATTTGGGCATAGCATCCGCGCACCCGGCAACCTGCCGGGTCAAGTAAGGAATATACGATAAAATGACAATAACAGGGGAACTCTGAATTCCGTCATTTTTTAAATATGGACATATCAAAATTGGTGATTGTCTGCAGCATTTAGTTTTGCTGTGGAAATCAGATTACCTCTGGCAATCACTGGCAATTTAATGTCAAAATATACTTATAAGTTATAGGCTAGACTAAAAAAACCTACCTTACTCAGTTTCTAAAAGTCTTGGTTGCAGCTCGACGCCAGAACTTACTAAAACTTGGACTCTATGAACTTTTCTTTTATAATATAGATAGACACAATAGCCAAGGACTGATGCAAAAATTATAATAAGTCTAATAATAAAAGAAAAAAGGTGAAAAGTAATAGTTTTTGAAAAATCGTGTTTGTCAATTAAAAAATCCCAAACTTCAAATATGATAACTAAACAGAGAGCCACAAGTTGAAGAACTAAAAAATATTTAGAGAGCATGGCGTATGAGCGTATGCGACAGGCGACGCACGTGGGGCGACTGATGACCTCAAGGCAGCATGTCACGCATGTGCTGTCACTTATCAGCGATAGATTTACAACAACAACAACATTAATCTTATCAAATTATCCTAGATGTCAATGTAAACCGCATTACCGATTAAAAAATTAGAGAATGGACATAAGAATGAATTTAGCATGAAAGTGAATTACTTAATTCGTTTTAAAAAATATATCGTAACTTAAGAAATTTAAAAAAATTCCAATCGGCCACGCCAGAGTCGCACAAGTATTTCGTAAATCAGCAAAAAATTCAATCATTTACACATTTACCAGTGATAGCAATCGCAACAAAATTAACCATTTCCTTCTAACAAATTATGACTTTCAACATAGTATTACGTAGAAAACATATAAAAACAAGCACTCACCGTTTAACTTTAAGGTCGTCTGGCAGTTTTGGCGCCATGTCTGAATCGGATTTCCGGTTTTTCACATTCGCGTTGCATTCTGGGAATTTCATGCGGAAAAAGAGCTCCGAGTAATACCGGAAACTGCCGATCGCATAAAACGAATTCAGCGGAGTTGTCCATCAGACGGACAAATTTTCAGGGCATGGACGTTGGACAGTACATTGTGCGACTTTACTCAATTTTATTCACAACCACAGAGAGCATCATTTGGCGCATTTTTGGAAGATACATTGTGTGTTTAACCACAGAAAACAAAAAAGCCACACAATGTATTTTTGAGCCAACATAAAAACACACAGTGTATCAAACGTTAACACGGACGGAAGGACGAACGGGCAGCATTTCCAAGTCCCCCTTCCACTTACGTGGCGGGGGACAAAAATGTTCCAATTTTTGGGGGGACTGCGTGGGATTCGAACCCCCGACCCATTGTTAGAAGGCTGTTTGGATTGAGCGTCCAACGCTCTACGTACTGAGCCACGGAGGCCCCATAGGCTACTGGGGCCTACTTGCACAAAGGGTTCTTTAGTTTAGAAGACTTTTCACAAATCTCTACAGCATGAAATGTTTACAAGCCCTTTTAAGTCCTATGTTGTAGACATATGCTAAGTGTACTCTTAGCTAAGAGCGCTTTATGTAAGTTCTCAAAATTTGATTTCTGCCTTAAATTTAGAAATTGAGAAAAACACATTATCCTTCTTATTTGTTTTCATACTATTTTTGTTTTCACTTTTGATTTAAATCACATCACTACATGTACTTTAGCGTTAGTTGGAGGTTTTATTTTATAAATACTCACATTTTCTTGGTCATCATCTTTTGTTTTTTTGTCTGAAACAAATTACAGAGAACTTATGATTGAAGCTCATCAAAATCGAATTACAGAGCTTAAAGAAAGCTTCAAAAATAAAATGTATGAAGCGGAAAAATGGCCGGAAAAGGTGAGTTGTATTTGCCCAAGTTTATCATTATACATGCATTCGTTTTTATATTTATGAACACAAAAACACACGGGCACAGGGAAAATCTTCTTGTCTTAAATAACCATGGAGACAAGTTTCTTATTGTGTTAAAAAGGGGCATATCATTTAGACCTTTATACCCCATCATAAATTGTTGTAATAAAGTAAACCTATGATATTTCATTAGGTACATGCATTCCTTTTGTGAACATTAAAACACACAGGCACAGGGAAAATCTTTTTGTCTAAAATAACCATGGAGACAAGTTTCTAATTGTGTTAAAAAGGGGCATGTCATTTAGACCTTTATACCCCATCATAAGATGTAATAATATATATTTATGAACACTATAAAACCCAGGCTCAGGGGAAAATCTTCATGTCTCAAATAACCACCGAGACAAGTTTCTTATTGTGTTAAAAAGGGGCATAACGTTTAGACATTTATACCCAATCATAAGTTGTTATAATAAACCACAACCCATGATATTTCATTAAGTTGATGACAGACTGGAGTTTAGCCTTAGTCAGTAGAATTTTCTTGAAAAGATAATTTGGCAACAAATCATCGGTATTTTTGGTAAAGTTAACAATCCGACTTGCTATAGGTTTTAGATAGTAATCAATTAGTTTTCATACATGTACATGTAGTTACATTTATCACCATTCAGAATACTTTCTAGGCATTTCATTGGTCGAAATGCCCAGAACGTTAGCCTGTATAGGAGTGCTTTCTGTGTATTTATTTGATTCTGTATCACCCTGGAGTCAAGATGCCACGCGCTGATATTACCACGGAGTGAAGGTCTTTGTGTATCACAGAATTCCTCAGTCAAGACAAAATCGTACTGTGACGTCAGTTTTATAGAATGTGGGGTCTTTGGGCTTCACAGAATTCCTCAGGCAAGACAAAATCGTACTGTGACGTCAGTTTTATAGAATGTGGGGCCTTTGTGCGTCACAGAATTCCTCAGTCAAGACAAAATCGTACTGTGACGTCAGTTTTATAGAATGTGGTTTCATAAGCATAGAACGCTATACTTGTAATCATTTATTATTGTTCTCATTTGTTTTTCTTTGTTGATTTTTCCTCCAGCTGGAATCAGCATTATCTAAAGAGAGACAAAAACACAGGGAAGATATGGAAAAGCTTGAGGAAAAACTCAAGGAGAATTTTGTTATGGTGAGTATAATTTTGTTATGGTGAGTATGATTTTGTTATGGTGAGTATGATTTTGTGAATGATTCAGTTGTCTTGTTTTTAAGAGAGGGGAGAAGGTGTGACAATAACACCACTTACATAGGCAGCGCCAATTTCACTGGCACCTCCACTAATTTTTTTTCACACACATCTGTGTCTTTGAACATTTCTTTGAGCCCGCCTTATTACAACACAAGAGTTGTACTTTTAACATCATGGCTCAGTAGGTAGAGCGTTGGGCGCTCAATCCGAACAGCCACTAATGGGTCACAGGTTCGAATCCCACTCAGTCCCCACAAAATTGGAAAACGACTTATGTGGGATGGCTGCCCATCGTGGTTGTGGTAGTAGGTTTCCTCCGGGCACAGAGCCCGGTTTCCGCCCACAATAAAACTGGCAACGCCATTATATAAGTGTGACAGTGCTTATTTCATAATCCCCGTCATAAGAATAACTCCTGTTGCCTAACTATCTTATGTTCTAACTTCCATCCCATAATATGCGTTGATAATTTTTTTTATCAGTATTTTACTTATTGTTTAAATTTGTTGCTAAAGTTCATTTTTCTGAATTTATTCGAAAAATAATGGGACTGACTGTAATTTGCTGGATAACAAATTAGCTCATTTTAATTACAACCTGTCAATTGACGTCACACATGCATGTCGAGGGATTTGTGTAAATGTCCACGGGGTAAATTTAAAGTGTTAAATTTGAGTGGTGTCAATCCGTTTAGTTCCCAGAACGGCGAGCTATCGTTTTCTAAGAGCATTGTGTTTGTGTTTTTGCAGATCCTGTATTTCGCCATTTGTCTACTACCCAGCTTCGAACAATAAATATATTACATGGTCTTCCCTACTCAAAGAGTTCTGAAATTCCTGTAACATAAGTGAAATAATCTTGAGCCCGGTGTAAAACACCAAATAGTCAATCAATCAATCATTATTTCTTTGAGATGGTATTTGAGCCCGCCTCATTACAACACAAGGGTTGTACTTTTAACATAATGGTGAATATTCCTTCAAATATACAATCATTTTGTAATTTGTGAGGTCTTTTTTATCTCTCGCTAAGAAAATAAACTGGCTTATCTATTGAACGGTTGGCAACCACTGGGCACAGGGGACAGTTTCTTCCCATACCAAACCTTACAATCTTGTCATTATAGTGAAATTATTTTGAATTGTGACGTAAAACTCTGATTATTAAAGCAATCTTTACATGGATTTTTACAGGAAATGCAGATTGAAAAGCAGAAACACGAAGAACTTCTTCAGAAATATTTCGCAGAATTTAAAGAGAAAGAAACCAAGGTGATTATCATTATCATAGATTGATTGATTGTTTAGTGTTTTACGCCGCACACAAGATTATTTAACTTATATGGCGGCGTTGCCAGTTTTATTGTGGGAGGAAACCGGGCTCTGTGCCCGGAGGAAACCCACGACCTTCCGTTGGCTACTGGCAACCATCCCACATAGGTCGTTCAAGTGAAAACCCAGTCAGTCAATTTTTGGACTGAGTGGGATTCGAACCAGCGAGCCATTGGTGGAAGGCTGTTCGGATTGAGCGCATTATCACAGAAGGGAGACTCACTGTCTCACAATAAGTTGGTAGAGTAACTTTCCCTCAGTGTAACACAAGCCTTACATCAATGGGTCACAGGTTCGAATCTCTCTCAGTGGGCAGACAAAAAAATGAAATATTCCTTAATTTACTCAAGATTTCAGACCATTCTATGTGGGATTCTGTTGAGCACCATCCATCAAGTCTGGTTTCCTGACTTATTCTGGCCGCACAGCCATATATTATGTTCGATTTCCGTGAAAGTCGAGGTGCATTTGGTGGTATGAGTGGGACAGCCTCGTTCACTTAATAATGCACAGGAATACAAACAAATTCAATGAAAGAGATCTATTTACAGTTAATTTCACTAGGTTTTGATGAAATAATTAAACCTGTTTATTTAGATTTTTACTATGTTAGGTAAAATCCAAAGAAATATTTTGATGTTATGGTCTGTGTACAGTTTTCTGTACAATTCCCCATTCATTAAACACACGGCCCATCCCAGAAATGTCGCAAGAGTGGGGAAATGCTTCCTCCTTTCAATAGAGAGTACAACAAACTTTTCCTTGATGAAAATAACGTATTGAAATAATAATGAGTGGTGCATGAAACCTCAATCAATCTCACCAGCATATAATAATTCTGACCATGTTAAAATGGCATGAGCTGCCAAAATGTTGATATTTTGACGTTAAAACAGAATGTTGAAATTATTGGCTATTTTTCTCAAGACGTAGAATTCAAAAGCCTTTTAGTGCTTCTAGTCTCGAAAATGTACTATAAAGTGTTGTTTTTAACTAACTTTGGCTTAGAATGAATGAATGGTCGTCCCGGTTATTTAAATTTTGTTTATTTTCCGAACACGTTTTCGGTTCATACAGGCCACATACTGTATGGATTTTCCTCATTCCAACTCCAATCATTTAGTTTTTCGATGGCCTTCAAAGCCTCTTACTGTCGCGACGATCAGAAAATATGAAAAAAGTGTGAATTTTGGCAGCTCATGCCACTTTAAGCCCCTCTGTCAGTTGACAATGTGGGTTAAGTTTTATCATAGCAGAATAGGCGTAAAATGAGGGTTTAAAAATCTCAAAATTGTGTTTCTCGTTTCAGCTGAAAAATCAGATTTTTGATTTAGAGAATCAATTACGCTCTGAGAGTGTTGATTTGCGGAAACAGCTTCAAGATGCTCGGAATTACGCAACAGAAACCGAGGGAAAACTACGCAAAGAAATTGAAAACCTGAAAGCCATTATCCGTGATTTGGAAGAAAGATTAGGTAAAAAAAAGTTTATTTTAAATATACTGTATCTGTGATGATTCAAAGGCCATATGAAGTGATACAGGTTATGGGTAAGGTGAAGGGAGGGGGGGGGGGGGAGTGGAGTTCGACACTCAGTTCAATATATACATGTAATATACAACAAAGATGGTTGCCCACTACTGTTAGCTCATGCTGTCTGATACATGTACATCTAATTTTGATCTAAATTTGTTGGGGGGGGGGGGGGGGGGGAGTTCGACACTCAGTTCAATATATACATGTAATATACAACAAAGATGGTTGCCCACTACTGTTAGCTCATGCTGTCTGATACATGTACATCTAATTTTGATCTAAATTTGTTGGGGGGGGGGGGGAGTTCGACACTCAGTTAAATATATACATGTAATATACAACAAACATGGTTGACCACTACTGTTTGTTCATGCTGTCTGATACATGTACATCTAATTTTGATCTCTACAAACCCTTGTTCTGTATTGTGTTATCATCAGCCAAAGCTGGTACAGGAAATGAGGAGACCACTCTGCAGTTAAAAGAACAGCTTCATCAATCCCACGAAGACCTGCTGTCTGCACAACAGGAAATGAAACATTTACAACAACAACTGGGTGAAAAACAACAAGAGGTAAAGTCTGGCTGAGTCTTTTGTATATGCATCACTCAATTGAAAATCAAACATTCCAAAAGGCTAGAAGGGCCTCGGTGGCTCAGTCGGTTAGAGGAATAGTCCCTCAGTCTGACACAGGCCTCCGATAGTCCTGCTGTCTGCACAACAGGAAATGAAACATTTACAACAACAACTGGGTGAAAAACAACAAGAGGTAAAGTCTGGCTGAGTCTTTTGTATATGCATCACTCAATTGAAAATCAAACATTCCAAAAGGCTAGAAGGGCCTCGGTGGCTCAGTCGGTTAGAGGAATAGTCCCTCAGTCTGACACAGGCCTCCGATAGTCCCTCAGTCTGACACAGGCCTCCCATAGTCCCTCAGTCTGACACAGGCCTCCCATATTCCCTCAGTCTGACACAGGCCTCCCATAGTCCATCAGTCTGACACAGGCCTCCCATATTCCCTCAGTCTGACACAGGCCTCCCATAGTCCCTCAGTCTGACACAGGCCTCCCATAGTCCCTCAGTCTGACACAGGCCTCCCATAGTCCCTCAGTCTGACACAGGCCTCCCATAGTCCCTCAGTCTGACACAGGCCTCCCATAGTCCCTCAGTCTGACACAGGCCTCCCATAGTCCCTCAGTCTGACACAGACCTTCCATAGTCCCTCAGTCTGACACAGGCCTCCCATAGTCCCTCAGTCTGACACAGGCCTCCCATAGTCCCTCAGTCTGACACAGGCCTCCCATATTCCCTCAGTCTGACACAGGCCTCCCATAGTCCCTCAGTCTGACACAGGCCTTCCATAGTCCCTCAGTCTGACACAGGCCTCCCATATTCCCTCAGTCTGACACAGGCCTCCCATAGTCCCTCAGTCTGACACAGGCCTTCCATAGTCCCTCAGTCTGACACAGGCCTCCCATAGTCCCTCAGTCTGACACAGGCCTCCCATAGTCCCTCAGTCTGACACAGGCCTCCTATAGTCCCTCAGTCTGACACAGGCCTCCGATAGTCCCTCAGTCTGACACAGGCCTCCCATAGTCCCTCAGTCTGACACAGGCCTCCCATAGTCCCTCAGTCTGACACAAGCGTCCGATAGTCCGTCAGTCTGACACAGGCCTCCCATAGTCCCTCAGTCTGATACAGGCCTCCCATAGTCCCTCAGTCTGACACAAGCCTCCCATAGTCCCTCAGTCTGACACAGGCCTCCCATAGTCCCTCAGTCTGACACAGGCCTCTTATAGTCCCTCAGTCTGACACAAGCCTCCCATAATCCCTCAGTCTGACACAAGCCTCCCATAGTCCCTCAGTCTGACACAAGCCTCCCATAGTCCCTCAGTCTGACACAGGCCTCCCATACTCCCTCAGTCTGACACAGGCCTCCCATAGTCCGTCAGTCTGACACAAGCCTCCCATAGTCCCTCAGTCTGACACAGGCCTCCCATAGTCCCTCAGTCTGACACAAGCCTCCCATAGTCCCTCAGTCTGACACAAGCCTCCCATAGTCCCTCAGTCTGACACAGGCCTCCCATAGTCCCTCAGTCTGACACAGGCCTCCCATAGTCCCTCAGTCTGACACAAGCCTCCCATAGTCCCTCAGTCTGACACAAGCCTCCCATAGTCCCTCAGTCTGACACAGGCCTCCCATAGTCCCTCAGTCTGACACAAGCCTCCCATAGTCCCTCAGTCTGACACAGGCCTCCCATAGTCCCTCAGTCTGACACAGGCCTCCCATAGTCCCTCAGTCTGACACAGGCCTCCCATAGTCCCTCAGTCTGACACAAGCCTCCCATAGTCCCTCTGTCTGACACAAGCCTCCCATAGTCCCTCAGTCTGACACAAGCCTCCCAAAGTCCCTCAGTCTGAGACAAGCCTCCCATAGTCCCTCAGTCTGACACAGGCCTCCCATAGTCCCTCAGTCTGACACAAGCCTCCCATAGTCCCTCAGTCTGACACAAGCCTCCCATAGTCCCTCAATCTGACACAAGCCTCCCATAGTCCCTCAGTCTGACACAAGCCTCCCATAGTCCCTCAATCTGACACAAGCCTCCCATAGTCCCTCAGTCTGACACAGGCCTCCCATAGTCCCTCAGGCTGACACAAGCCTCCCATAGTCCCTCAGTCTGACACAGGCCTCCCATAGTCCCTCAGTCTGACAGGCCCTCAGTCCCTCAGTCTGACACAAGCCTCCCATAGTCCCTCAGTCTGACACAAGCCTCCCATAGTCCCTCAGTCTGACACAAGCCTCCGATAGTCCCTCAGTCTGACACAAGCATCCCATAGTCCCTCAGTCTGACACAAGCCTCCCATAGTCCCTCAGTCTGACACAGACCTCCCATAGTCCCTCAGTCTGACACAGGCCTCCCATAGTCCCTCAGTCTGACACAAGCCTCCCATAGTCCCTCAGTCTGACACAAGCCTCCCATAGTCCCTCAGTCTGACACAGGCCTCCCATAGTCCCTCAGTCTGACACAGGCCTCCCATAGTCCCTCAGTCTGACACAGGCCTCCCATAGTCCCTCAGTCTGACACAAGCCTCCCATAGTCCCTCAGTCTGACACACGCCTCCCATAGTCCCTCAGTCTGACACAGGCCTCCCATAGTCCCTCAGTCTGACACAAGCCTCCCATAGTCCCTCAGTCTGACACAAGCCTCCCATAGTCCCTCAGTCTGACACAGGCCTCCCATAGTCCCTCAGTCTGACACAGGCCTCCCATAGTCCCTCAGTCTGACACAGGCCTCCCATAGTCCCTCAGTCTGACACAGGCCTCCTATAGTCCCTCAGTCTGACACAGGCCTCCGATAGTCCCTCAGTCTGACACAGGCCTCCCATAGTCCCTCAGTCTGACACAAGCCTCCCATAGTCCCTCAGTCTGACACAGGCCTCCCATAGTCCCTCAGTCTGACACAGGCCTCCCATAGTCCCTCAGTCTGACACAGACCTTCCATAGTCCCTCAGTCTGACACAGGCCTCCCATAGTCCCTCAGTCTGACACAGGCCTCCCATAGTCCCTCAGTCTGACACAGGCCTCCCATAGTCCCTCAGTCTGACACAGGCCTCCCATAGTCCCTCAGTCTGACACAGGCCTCCTATAGTCCCTCAGTCTGACACAGGCCTCCGATAGTCCCTCAGTCTGACACAGGCCTCCCATAGTCCCTCAGTCTGACACAGGCCTCCCATAGTCCCTCAGTCTGACACAGGCCTCCCATAGTCCCTCAGTCTGACACAAGCGTCCGATAGTCCGTCAGTCTGACACAGGCCTCCCATAGTCCCTCAGTCTGATACAGGCCTCCCATAGTCCCTCAGTCTGACACAAGCCTCCCATAGTCCCTCAGTCTGACACAGGCCTCCCATAGTCCCTCAGTCTGACACAGGCCTCTTATAGTCCCTCAGTCTGACACAAGCCTCCCATAGTCCCTCAGTCTGACACAAGCCTCCCATAGTCCCTCAGTCTGACACAAGCCTCCCATAGTCCCTCAGTCTGACACAGGCCTCCCATACTCCCTCAGTCTGACACAGGCCTCCCATAGTCCGTCAGTCTGACACAAGCCTCCCATAGTCCCTCAGTCTGACACAGGCCTCCCATAGTCCCTCAGTCTGACACAAGCCTCCCATAGTCCCTCAGTCTGACACAAGCCTCCCATAGTCCCTCAGTCTGACACAGGCCTCCCATAGTCCCTCAGTCTGACACAGGCCTCCCATAGTCCCTCAGTCTGACACAAGCCTCCCATAGTCCCTCAGTCTGACACAAGCCTCCCATAGTCCCTCAGTCTGACACAGGCCTCCCATAGTCCCTCAGTCTGACACAAGCCTCCCATAGTCCCTCAGTCTGACACAGGCCTCCCATAGTCCCTCAGTCTGACACAGGCCTCCCATAGTCCCTCAGTCTGACACAGGCCTCCCATAGTCCCTCAGTCTGACACAAGCCTCCCATAGTCCCTCAGTCTGACACAAGCCTCCCATAGTCCCTCAGTCTGACACAAGCCTCCCATAGTCCCTCAGTCTGACACAAGCCTCCCAAAGTCCCTCAGTCTGAGACAAGCCTCCCATAGTCCCTCAGTCTGACACAGGCCTCCCATAGTCCCTCAGTCTGACACAAGCCTCCCATAGTCCCTCAGTCTGACACAAGCCTCCCATAGTCCCTCAATCTGACACAAGCCTCCCATAGTCCCTCAGTCTGACACAAGCCTCCCATAGTCCCTCAATCTGACACAAGCCTCCCATAGTCCCTCAGTCTGACACAGGCCTCCCATAGTCCCTCAGGCTGACACAAGCCTCCCATAGTCCCTCAGTCTGACACAGGCCTCCCATAGTCCCTCAGTCTGACAGGCCCTCAGTCCCTCAGTCTGACACAAGCCTCCCATAGTCCCTCAGTCTGACACAAGCCTCCCATAGTCCCTCAGTCTGACACAAGCCTCCGATAGTCCCTCAGTCTGACACAAGCATCCCATAGTCCCTCAGTCTGACACAAGCCTCCCATAGTCCCTCAGTCTGACACAGACCTCCCATAGTCCCTCAGTCTGACACAGGCCTCCCATAGTCCCTCAGTCTGACACAAGCCTCCCATAGTCCCTCAGTCTGACACAAGCCTCCCATAGTCCCTCAGTCTGACACAGGCCTCCCATAGTCCCTCAGTCTGACACAGGCCTCCCATAGTCCCTCAGTCTGACACAGGCCTCCCATAGTCCCTCAGTCTGACACAAGCCTCCCATAGTCCCTCAGTCTGACACACGCCTCCCATAGTCCCTCAGTCTGACACAGGCCTCCCATAGTCCCTCAGTCTGACACAAGCCTCCCATAGTCCCTCAGTCTGACACAAGCCTCCCATAGTCCCTCAGTCTGACACAGGCCTCCCATAGTCCCTCAGTCTGACACAGGCCTCCCATAGTCCCTCAGTCTGACACACGCCTCCCATAGTCCCTCAGTCTGACACAAGCCTCCCATAGTCCCTCAGTCTGACACACGCCTCCCATAGTCCCTCAGTCTGACACAGGCCTCCCATAGTCCCTCAGTCTGACACAGGCCTCCCATAGTCCCTCAGTCTGACACAGGCCTCCCATAGTCCCTCAGTCTGACACAAGCCTCCCATAGTCCCTCAGTATGACACAAGCTTCCCATAGTCCCTCAGTCTGACACAGGCCTCCCATAGTCCCTCAGTCTGACACAGGCCTCCCATAGTCCATCAGTCTGACACAAGCCTCCCATAGTCCCTCAGTCTGACACAAGCCTCCCATAGTCCCTCAGTCTGACACAAGCCTCCCATAGTCCCTCAGTCTGACACAAGCCTCCGATAGTCCCTCAGTCTGACACAAGCCTCCCATAGTCCCTCAATCTGACACAGGCCTCCCATAGTCCCTCAGTCTGACACAGGCCTCCCATAGTCCCTCAGTCGGACACAAGCCTCCCATAGTCCCTCAGTCTGACACAGGCCTCCTATAGTCCCTCAGTCTGACACAGGCCTCCCATAGATGCAGCGCGGGTTTGAATCCCACTCAGACGAAATAAAAATTGAAAAATTTCTGAGTGGATTTTTCACTTGATCGCAAAATGTGGGAGAGTTGCCAGTTGCTCGCCAAAGCATCAGAGGATTCCTCCGAGCATTGAGCCTGGTTTCCTCCCCACTAAACCTGGCAACGCCGCCATATAAGTGAAATAATCTTGAGTACAGCATAAAACATCAATCAATAAATCTTAAGGCTAGACAACCCCAGATTGTTGGCTTTATGTCATTATAAATATTATGACATCACAGAGCTATTTCGCTACCGTTATCAACATTTTGATTGGACACGTAGTGCTTGTGGAAAGGGCATTAATGCAATTCACCTCACAAAGTCTACCAAGATCGACTGTCACATGTTTTTTTTTTTTTTAATTTAATTCTGAAATTGTGTGTTTTTTAGCTTTGGGTATTCATTTTACAAGAATAGTGAGTCATTTGTAGGCCGGCCTCTGAAATGAATGCTTTATTCTAGTCAGTATGAAATTGTACCTAGACATGGGACCGAATGTTCACAAGAAAAATTAGCTTATCTGTAGGTTGGATGACGTCTCGTTTCAAAAGAATTTCTTTGTTTCCTGTCGTTGCGCTTATTTTCTTTTTAACAACCCTATGTGGGATGGTTGTCAGTTACCAACGGACGGTCGAGGGTTTCCTCCGGGCACAGAACCCGGTTTCCTACCACAATAAAACTGGCAACGCCGCCATATAAGTGAAATAATCTTGAGCGCGACGTAAAACACCAAACAATCAATCAATCTTTTGAACAACCAGCCCCTGAACTAGTCTCTCCTTCTGGTGTTATTTTTAGTTGCCTTCTTGAAATAGACCACAGGTTTAATTATTTAATGAAGGCGAGTGTGGCACCAAATAATCAACCATTTAACCTTAATCTTAAAAGCCAGTCAAATATGTTAGAATTCATGCCCAAGTATTTTTAACGATTCGTTTAACAATTTTTTCCTTGTTTTTACAGGTTATGTTTTTACAGGACACTGTGAGGAAGGAGTGCGAAGAGAGATTAGAATTGACGGAGTCGCTGAGTGAGGCGAGAGAACAACTCTTAACTTTACGCAGACCACCAGGTAGGTTTCATGTACATTCCAGACCAATGAACTATATACGTGGAATGGACACGTCTCATTGGCTGGATTTGGATCTGACTTTGTAAAAAACGCTGCCATTGCTGAGTGATGAGTGTGTGCATGACCGATCTGCATCATTATTGCACCATCTCCTAGTAATGGTGGTGTTCGATGCAAATGAAATATCACATGACCTCCATTGCTCCTTCGAGACATTCTTCACATTTGTCCCATAGACCAAGTGTGTTTCATGGATACATGTATAGGGAGTCTTAATGGCCTCTCAATCCCACACAGCTCTTCCATCCAAGTGTGTTTCATGGATTTAGGGACTGGAGCCTGTGGTCTTTTAGTCCCACTCAGGTCTTCCATCTATCAATGGGTCGCAGGTTCAAATCTCAATCAGTACAAAGAAAATATTTCTGAGTGAATTTTTTCACTCAATCGCCCTGTGTTGAAGAGCCCAGTCCTAACCCACAAACCTTGGCAATCGTGCCATTGTCTTTAAAATTAGCGTTGAGTGCGTTGTAAAAAAACATACACAAGGATTCTTGAATCTATAATAAGATTGATCGATTGATGTTTTGCACCATATTAAAGATTATTACACCTCATAATGAAAGCATGCTCTTTGCTCAGAGGTAATGCTCAACATTTGACAAGTAGCTGGCAACACCCCCACATAGAATGCTGAAGTAAAAAATGTAATCCATTATTATAAAGTAAGTCTTTTTCAAATTATTTGTAGGTGGCTATAGCAGTGCATCCAGCAACTCAAACCATGTTCCTAACAAACCTCCAAGTCGATTGGACAGCACTGGCAGTGAGAGATCAACTATTAGCCATTCAAGTCTCAACAGACCTCCAACCAACCAATCAGGGTCAAGCAGACCTCCAGCCAATCATTTATCAGGAAGTGTGTCACAGACCAATCAGAATCAAGGGTTATATAATCAGTCTCCAAATCAACATGAAAGCAGAAATTTCATTGGCTCACCAGACAAAGTAGACAGAAATAAGAATTTAAGCCCTGAAGTGACTTCCTCAAATATTAACATGCAGTTTGAAAAGAAATCTGCAAAACAAGGCGGAAAACTTAAGGGAAAAACAATTGCAGAGAATAGGAAAAGAATAGCTGCTTTATTAGGAAAGAGATAATGATTAGCTTATAGACCCTTTCGGCTTAAGGATTTACGCTTGCGCAGAAGCCTCGCTGTATGGCAAAATGACGCTAAATTCAGTTTTTGGATCAATATGATGTTGAAATCGTAATCATTTCGTCTATGATGCAACGTTAAAGAGGCGTGTCACGGCGACTGCAACAGAGAAACAGCGTCATAAAAACATGGTTTTAAGCCGAAAGGGTCTATTGTATGGTATTGTTTGTGTTAAAACGAATAGCTGCTTTATTATGAAAGAGATAATGATTAGTTTATTGTATGGAATTGTTAGTATTTGTCATAGCACATACCAAGCTCATATTCTGAGCTTTTCACTTTGCTTGGCTCTTTCATCAATATTATCAGATGTTAGATTCTTTAAGAGGCATTTACAAGTTGAGATGATCATATTTACTCAAGAGCTTTATGGATGACAACTTCTGGTTATTTGTGAAGTGCCGTTTCGGTACAGATTCTAGTACCATTTGGCATTATCAAGCACGTTTGATACTAGAATCTGTACCGAAACGTCACCCCGGTTTCCTCCCACAATAAAACTGGCAACGCCGCCATATAAGTGAAATAATCTTGAGCGCGGAGTGAAATAATCTTGAGCGCGGCGTGAAACACCAAACAATCAATCAATAACCGAAAAATCACTTCACAATTAAACAGAAGTTGTAATCAGTAAACCTCTTGAGTTAATATTGTCAGGTGTTGTATCATGGTTTTCAGCTACAGATTTGCTAACAAAACATGGGTTTCCACTTGACATTATTCACAGTGGGTTATACCTTCAATTTGAACAGCCTTTCTCTGGGCCTCTGTTGCTGTCTTTAACACTAAGAATGATTGTCAAGCAACCAACAGAAAGAATCAAAAGGGTGTTTAACTTGCTTAACTATGTATTAGAGAGAAATTAAATTGAGCATAAAGCACCAAACTAGTTTAAAGACATGTTATATTTCCAACAGTATTTTATCCTCACATAGCATCTCCTGCCTGCCAACATGCAGAAGAGGTGGTCAGGTACCTTCCAATGGTGGTTGGGTTATGTCCCTTGATTAAGTGAGGTTGTGATCTGTATTTTATAAACATTATTTGTCTGTCGGTTCGCTCAATAACTCGAGAACGCTTGGTAGTCTTCCTTTGAAACTGTGTAATAAGTTGAGCTCACCAAAAGGACGGATGGGAAAGACCCTTTCGGCTTAAGGATTGACGCTTGCGCAGAAGCCGCGTTGTATGGCAAAATGACGCTAAATTGAGTTTTTGGATCAATCTGACGTCAGAATCGTGTTCATTACGTCTATGACGGAATGCAAAAGATGTGTGTCACAGCGACCGCAACAGAGAGATGCCGTCAATGCCATACAATTCCAACAACATCATAAACACGGCGTTCTAAGCCGAAAGGGTCTATTGCTTTTGAGCATTTTACAAATTTTAAAATGTTTATGACTTCCACAGCTAATTTACCTTGTTCCCAATGTATAATGTACTGTTATTTTAGACAAGAAGATTTTCCCTGTGCCCGTGTGTTTTAGTGATCATAAATATGTACTGTTTGCTTAACAACTTGAGAACTTCAAGGCTTTATCGTATCTCTATGAAACTTTAGTGCGTTTACTGGAATAATGTTGAAAGCGACGTTAAATTTTCTTTCTATGAGACAACTACAATATACAAGATATACACAACGTCAACCTAATGAAATATCATAGGTTTGGTTTGTTACAACAATTTATGGGGTATAAAGGTCTAAATGATATATCTCTTTTTAACACAATTAGAAACTTGTTTTCATGGTTATTTTAGACAAGAACATTTTCCCTGTGCCCGTGTGTTTTAGTGATCATAAATACACACAACTGTGTAACTGTTTTAGTGTTCATAAATATACACAACTGTGTAACTGTTTTAGTGTTCATAAATACACACAACTGTGTAACTGTTTTAGTGTTCATAAATATACACACAACTGTACTGAACACTTAATGCCTATGGTAAGAATTCCGCTAATTCAAGTACTCAAAACATTACAAAAAGCACTCTAAAAGTTTGAGACTTTTCGTTGGGTGTCTTACCTCCTGCATGGAGCGACCGATAATCCTATCGAGCAATCGCTTTTGTTGTTGTTTTAGACCAAACATGACAGAAAGCAGTCTAATAATTTGTTATCTTCACATTGCTCATCCTTGAATTAGCAGAATTCTTACCGTATATCTATAACAATACAATAACAATGTTATTTATTGTAATTTAGTATTAATTTATATGAGATTATAGGACTTTAACATTATACTTAAAGCAGAATGGTGCTCCTTTGTATAATTTCAGATGTTTTGTGCAGAGATTTACCAATACTTGGTAATGAGAAGTTCATATATGTGTATTAAAGTAACATTACTTTTTCATGAATTCTTATTGTTCCTTTGAAGTATTGTCATTGTTATTTGAAATTACCCTTTCTTGAAAAATGGCAGAAGTTCTTGTACTGATTTTGGGTGACGTCCGAAAGGGGTTCAGAATCAAGAGGTTCAAAAGCTCTTTAGTGCTACTTGTCTTGAGCGCTTTGAACTTCAGCGTAAAATGATTGAACGTTGTCCTGGTTATTTATACCCTCGCGACAAAAGTCGTGAGGGTATAATGGGATCTGCCCGTACGTACAGTTGTATGTACGGATGTACATATCCCAAACGACGTCATCGCTGTACAGGCTGCAATTCTTATCCGATTGTCACGAAACTTTATACATATGTTCACAACCATCACCCCTTGTACAAGTTCGTGTTTCAACTTCTTGCGGTCAAAAACTAGGTCACTGTTACTATAAATAGAACTTAGCCAGAATCTTGACGTCATCGCTCTACAGGCTGCAATTCTTATCCGATTGTCATGAAACTTTATACATATATTCATAACCATCACCCCTTGTACAAGTTCGCGTTTCAACTTCCTGCGGTCAAAAACTAGGTCACTGTTACTATTAATAGAAATTGGCCAGAATCTTGACGTCATCGCTCTACAGGCTGCAATTCTTATCCGATTGTCACTAAACTTCATACATATGTTCACAACCATCACCCCTTGTTCAAGGTTGCGTTTCAACTTCCTGCGGTCAAAAACTAGGTCACTGTTACTATTAATAGAAATTGGCCAGAATCTTGATGTCATCGCTCTACAGGCTGAAATTCTTATCCGATTGTCACGAAACTTTATACATATATTCATAACCATCACCCCTTGTACAAGTCCGCGTTTCAACTTCCTGCGGTCAAAAACTAGGTCACTGTTAATAGAAAAGAGGTTTCATGAAGTTTCGTGATAATCGAATTAGCATTGCAGTCTTTTGAGCAGTCTTTTACTTACATGCATACATATGTAGGGGGGATCCTTATAGGACAAGGGGATGCGACGGTATTAGTATCGTCTGCGATGCCTTGTTACTTTTCTGACACTATTTCGACTCGTACAGAACACAAAATGTATTGATTTTCCTCATTCCATCACCAATCATTTGCTTCTTCGATGACTTTCAAAACCTTCTGGACCAGCCCCGATAGCTCAGTCGGTAGAGCGTCCGCTTCAGGCCTGGGAGACCCGGGTTCAAGCCTGGGTCGGGTCAGACCATAGACTTTAACAGTGGTAGCTGTTGCTGCTTCGCTTGGCGCTCAGCAATAGGAGTTAGAGCAGCGACTGGTTGGCCCGGTGTCAGTATACTGTGACTGAGTGAGGGGGCTTGCTGGTTGTCTTCGGCAAGTCGTCTCGGTGAGGCAACACCTAAAAGAGCGGTGGAAATCCGCCCTGAAACAAGGAGACAACGTCTTCATATAACTGAAATACTGTTGAGCAGGACGTAAAACCCAAATCACTCACTCACTCAAATCCTTCTGACAATCAGAATATAAGAACATTTTCCTATATTTTGCAACTCATGCCCTAAAGAGAAGACAAACTTTTTTCAACATTTGCAGATTGATTGATTGGTGTTTTATGCCGCGCTCAAGATTATTTCACTTATATGGCGGCGTTGCCAGTTTTATCGTGGGAGGAAACCGGGCTTTGTGCCCAGGGGAAACCCACGACCTTCCGCTGGTAACTGGCAACCATCCCACATAGGTCAACATTAGCAGAACGTACCAAGCAAACCCAGAATACTATAAAATACAAAACGAGTATTCCACGAAATAAATCAATACTACATATTTATCGGGAACATACCAGACAGACATGTTTCTCTATTATATAAACCTAGGGCTCGTTTCACACAGCAGTCTCATCGCAAACGAGGCGTAGTTGCCAATGGATGCCATAGTGAAGAGATACGACGTCGCAGCAACTGCGATTGATCGCACTTTGCGACGGCTTCGTGAAACTTTTCTTCTTCATGGAAATTTTGACTGATCGGATTCTCCACCAAAATTATTTTTCTGGATTGATTGATTGATTGATTGTTTGGTGTTTTACGCCGCGCTCAAGATTATTTCACTAATATGGCGGCGTTGCCAGTTTTATTGTGGGAGGAAACCGGGCTCTATGCCCGCAGGAAACCCACGACCTTCTGTTGGTAACTGGCAACCATCCCACATATTTTTCTGGAATACCCGAGGCTGAGGTGTTTCTCTTATACAAAAACAGGCCAGCCAAAGGTCAGAAGAAACTCCAACTGACGGAGGGGCCTCCGTGGCTCAGTAGGTAGAGCGTTGGACGCTTAATCCGAACAGCCTTCCACCAATGGGTCGCGGGTTCGAATCCCGCTCAGTCCAAAAATTGGAAAATTTTCTGACTGGGTTTTCACTCGAACGACCTATGTGGGATGGTTGCCAGTTACCAGCGGAAGGTTGTGGGTTTCCTCCGGGCACAGAGCCCGATTTCCTCCCACAATAAAACTGACAACGCTGCCATATAAGTGTAAAACACCAAACAATCAATCAACCAACTGACGGATCATTACAATAAAACATTCAACACAAGATAACAATAAAAATGGTCACAAAAATAACTTTTATTTAAAGGATTTCTTCCATGTGTTTCTGTGTATATAACCATTATTAAAATTCGATAAACTACAGTTTTTGGTTTAGAAATTGTACAATAAATGTTATACAAATTGCCAATCAATTGGTCATTTCAAATACAGCTTGTAAAAAGAAAGGAAAAAAAGTTTACAGAAATACAATAATCAGACAAAGATTGATTGATTGATTGTTTGGTGTTTTACGCCGCGCTCAAGATTATTTCACTTATATGGCGGCGTTGCCAGTTTTATTGTGGGAGGAAACCGGGCTCTATGCCCGGAGGAAACCCACGACCTTCCTTTGGTAACTGGCAACCATCCCATATAGGTTGTTTAAGTGAAAACCCAGTCAGAAAATTTTCCAATTTTTTGGACTGAGTGGGAATCGAACCCGCGACCCATTGGTGGAAATCAGACAAAGAAGTGTAAAAACTAAATGCCATACACTGTGGTAAATTTCAAACGCTATTCTTACAGTGTCTGCAAGGTAAATATTTTTGTTGTTGTTAATTCAAATGTATAAAATGAATTTGAAGACATATGGCACTTAACCCCAAAGAGTATTAGAAACCATCAAAAATAAACCTTAATATTCATACATGTAAAACCGAGCAGATGTAATCCATAAGTAATTAAATTTGACAACTTATTGTACTCATTCAACTTCTATAAAATGCCATTGAAAGATTTAAACGTCCAATAAACCAAGAAGTTGTTATCCATAAGTAATTCTTCATCTTATAAATACAATTGAAAGATTTGGCTGCAAACATAAAAATAGAAATATACATACAAATATCTGCCAAATAACACATGTAATACATTAATATAGAAAAATAATACTAGAAGTACATTCATGTAAATAAACAAATGCCAAGATTTAATATTTAAGCCCCATAAAACAAACTTAACAGATATTGAGTAAACATTTTCAAACCTAATATAATCTAGCACCTTAGAATGATCACATGACATAAGCCGCCTAAATTTCAATACTTTTCAGTTAAAACTTCAATAAAATTTTATCTGCTATAGGTTAAAAGAAGTGTAAATTATAAGCTTTAGTGATACCAAGCCCTGAAAATGTATGTAAAAGTGGCATGAGCTGCCAAAATGTTGATATTTTGACGCAAGAACAGAATGTTGAAATTATCGGTTATTTTTCTCAAGACGTATAATTCATAAGTTTTTTAGTGCTTCTAGTCTCGAGAATGTGTGATAAAGTACATGTATTGTTTTGAACTAACTTTGGCTTAGAATGTATGAAATTATGGTGGTCCTGGTTATTTAAATTTTGTTTACTTTTCGAACACTATTCCGGTTGGTATAAGCCACATACTGTATCGATTTTCCTCATTCCAACGCTAATCATTTATTATTTCGATGGCCTCTTACTGTCGTGACGATCAGAAATTATGAAAGAAGTGTGAATTTTGGCAGCTCATGCCACTTTAAAGTGGTGCTTATAGAAATAATGTATGACCAGGCAGTTCATGCCACCTTTTTTTGACATACATATCCATGGAATATAGGCTTACCTTTGGAAGATTTTTTTTGTGATTTCATTTTTCGGTCTAAATGACTAGGAAAAAAAAATGACACAAATCCTTTCATTTGCTTAACTTAAAGTAGTAATATCCAAAATAGAAAGACAAACATTCCTCCTACAAAATTGTGACAGGAAAATGTTTGACACAAAGTCAACTATGTGTCCGCCTAACCTAAGTACATGTAGACAGGGGTTTAGCAATATGCCAATTTGGAGGAGCTTATTCAGCCTTTTAAAACATTAGCGAGAAAGGAAAATCACAAATATACCCACCTTTTTTTCTGAAAATTTCTTTAATAAGGGCAAAGTGGACATGCACCCTAATACAAATAGACGCCTAAGGATTACTGCTTGTAGCCTCTGTGTATGGCTGAATGATGCTATATCCAGTTTTTGGATCAATCTGATGTCGGAATCATGCCCGTTTTGTCAATGACGCCATGTAAAAGAGGTGTTTACAGCACCAGCAAAAGAGAAATGACGTCAATGCCATGCAGTTCGAACATCATTCTAAGGCGAAAGGGTCTATTACTGGCTGACCCCAGGTCGCCGGACTGTGTAAAGTCAGCTACATGTATTATCCTCTATTTGAAGATTTGTGACAAAATACTTATTGATGTTTACACCATTTGCCTACTCAATAGAAACCATTCAAACGTATTTTATTTTTTGTGAAAATTTTTGGGACAAGTCAATCAACAAAATGCACCCGTAAGACCATAGGGAGCGCAAGTCACGTGTGAATTCCACATATTTCCTGTCACCTGCACTGCATTGCGCATGTGACTGAGTGTTTTTCGTTCCAACATGACGTTTAAATCTGACGTTATGGAAAAAAATACGTCAAATGGAATTGAAACGTCATCAAAAACATTGTAAATGGCGTCATCTGTCACCGGATATCACCAGATCTCGTAATGATTCTTATGAGACTTCGCTCCCTATTGTGACATCAGCGTGCGAAATCATATTTGTACATGTATGATAATATGAGACACTAATGATGCGCAATGATTTCAGTCACCGATGGAAGGTGGACGTTTCCATGGAGACCGATTTCCTTCCCTAACAAACATAGTAACAGTGATGTACAGCGTTGTGTCGAGAAAAACAAAACCCTAACCAAACAAGATAAGGACAGACCACTTACAACAATTACAATTTTGCCTGACCTACAATCCTATCATTTGAATGCTGTTATTGGTCGGTTTTTGCTGATATGTCTGTTGATTTGCCATCATATAATCACTTCTGAAATAAATAAAATTTTTGTAGCAGTCAGAGTCTAAATTTGTGTATGCAAATACATGTATCAATAAATGATAAACTGGTTATGGAGAAAAATAAACTCATAATCATTCTGATCCTAATTTGACTAATCATATGAGCACTAATAGGGAGCGAGAGTTACATGACAATTCCACAAATATCCTGTCACCAGCGTTGTCAATGCGCAAATGTGGAGACTTTATCGTTTGAATGTGACGCTCAGTTCTGACGTGGTAGAACAAAAAAAACGTCAATCGAACTGACAACGTCCTCAAAAAACGTCATCTGTCACTGGATATCGCGAAATCTCTCGGGGAAACTTCCCAGTCCCTATAACATATGTAAGCTTGTATCTACAGAAGCCTCATGCTGACTTGGGTTGATTATTTGGTGTTTTACGCCGCGCTCAAGATGATTTCACTTACATGTATATGGCGGCTTTGCCAGTTTTATTGTGGGCGGAAACCGGGCTCTATGCCCGGAGGAAACCCATGACCTTCTGGTGGTAACTGGCAACCATCCCACATAGGTCGTTTGAGTGAAAACCCAGTCAGAAAATTTTCCAATTTTTTTTGGACTGAGTGGGATTCGACCCCACGACCCATTGGTGGAAGGCTGTTCGGATTGAGCGTCCAACGCTCTACCTCCTGAGGCTGACTTGGGAACTCATTGATAAGGAGCCAATATTTTGGATCAAATAAAATCTTTATGAACACACTTAATTCTCAAAGAGACTCACTTGACAAAAAGTTGTCAAATATCAAAAAAAAAAATTGAAAAAAAGAAATGTCCTTCCAGTCACTCAGAGCACAGACACACGGAGTGCTCTCCCCTTACCCTTCTATCTAATACATATAATATGGTACATATTATATGTATGGGCACTCCGCTCAGAGTTAGTTAAATATTGCTTACCTGTGACCGGGCATGTTTAAGTCCAGCCTCCAAAGCTCGGAGACCCAATCGGGCGTTGTCTGTGGTACAGTTATACCCCATTAAACCTATACGCCAGATCTTACCAGCCATGTCTCCTAAACCTCCAGCAATCTCAACACGGTACCTGGAAACCATAAACACTACTATCTGAACAAGTTACTTCAACATGATTTAGACCTTTTCATCAAAAAGTTTTGATAACAAAGCTCTGTACAGGCAAAGTAGTTTCTTTAAAATTGCATGAGCTGCCAAATATAGGGAAAATTTTGTTGAAAAAGAATTAGCTAGTTCATCTTTTTTATCATGAATCCTTTCCACAAATACCAGCCTTGATGCAATAAAAACTCATACATCCCGGCTATTTCGATTTTTATTTGTTATAAGAAGATATCTTTCGTTTGCACACATTACTGGTTTTACTGATGTTTTTTATTTCAACCTCAATCCCAGCTTTCAAGGCAATTCAAACACTTTAAAATTTTTGACAATCTGTATTGAGAAAGTTTGATGACAAAGTTTGAATTTTGGGAGCTCAGATTAGGTGCTTTTATTTCTACTGACAAATGGTGATTAATGTTGTAGACGTACTCAAGTTTATTACACTTGATTGTCCCTCAGTCCCACACAGAGCTTCCATTGATGGCGCACGGGATCAAACCACGGTCAGACCAAACAAAAATTAAAAAAATTCTGAGTGGATTTTTCTTTTGGTCGCAGTATGTGGAAGAGTTGCCAGGTACTCGCCAAAGGTCATGGGTTTCCTCCGGGAAATGAGCCCAGTTCCCCCCCCCCCCCCACTAAACCTGGCAACGCTCCATATAAGTGAAATAATATTGAGTGCGGCGTAAAACATAAATCAATCAACAAGTTATGTGTGGGAGGATTCCTCTGCGCTTAGACAGCTAGCTGCCAACCCTTCAAGATACGACCATCTATGTAAACCTACTCAGACATGTTTCGTTGGGACTGTGTGTGTGATTCAAACTTGTAACCCAAGACTGGAAGGCTTCTGTGTCTGTGAGAGATTATCAATTTAACGACTGAGCTACGGGGGCAAAGGGGAAGTAATCCGATATGACTTTTAACTTACTCATTCATGGCGTAGTCACTGACTGTTTTCCAATCGACGTCACTTGGCACTAGCACGGCCGTAACTGTTGGCAGTCGCACACTCTGCAATAACACAATAACTAACCGTGAGAAAATCAAATCAAACAACAGAAAGCCAAGCCTATGTATAGATTGAATCCTGTTTATTCCAAATACATGTAAAATGGAAAAATATCTGAGTAGGCACTATACACTGATTGTTTAATACCGTCAAAAGAGGGGGAAAGTGGCGCATGGCAAATAAATCTATAAAGTGTGCCTTCATGCATGTTGCTATAAAGGAATTAACAAGCCGGTCAATTGACCGATTGATTGATGACGTCATTTGGAATTTACGCGCGAAGCATTTCGGGGTGTTAACATAATTTTAAAATATGGCGGAAGAAATAATATTGTATAACGAAGAAGACGCAAATAGCGTAAAGTTACCAAAAAAATATGAGGATAAAAACAGGTTATGTCATCAATGTTTTCGAAAAAAGTGGCATCTTGTTAAGTACCAATGAACAAAATGGCCAACTGACGTACATTTTACCCATAAAGCTTTGCGTAAATCTATGTGACGTCATCAGGCTTGTCGGTAATTCAAACAAGATATACCTCTTCCATCCCATAATTAGTTCGACTGACGTCCTTAAGCTTTCAGCCTATTAGGCTTCAATCAAATCTTGTTCTACATGGTTATGGACAGTCAGAGATTCTCATTGTCATAAAGCAGAATAAGTTTCAATATATTTTACATGTATTAGGAGAGTAGTAATCAATTTAACAAAACCGATCATTGGCGGCTTAAACGTTGCCTACCAGAATTATATCGGATATCTCTCATCACATCGAGTCAACTATCATTGTCACATGCTGTTGTTTACAATGTTAAGGACGTCGACAGGAGTGGCCTCCCTTTATGTTCAAGCAACATGTCACTCATTGGTTTTAGAGTTGATATCTCAACGCATGGCAGTAGGACCAAGCTATTTTTTTAGACTGGAACAATTCTTGCATGCAAAGCGATTTCAACCCAACATGACAGATGGGCTTTTTCAGTATAACATTGATGCCACGACGACATGTCATAGTTGTGTGGGAAACTGGGAAATGGTCTATTAGGTCATAGATATCTTTAGTTCAATTTACCGAACTTATGCTGATATTACATATACCAACGTTCAGTCTACGAATTCTGAAATGCGGGTCGGTAAAGTCCGACGCACTTTTGTCGGAAATTACAAGCCATGAAAATAATATTGTAACTGCTCTATATGGAAAATTCCTACCCCAGACTTCTTTAGAACCCATAAAAGATTATTCTTGTCCTCTTTTATTTATTTTATTTACTTAGCATGCACTGTTTGACCCAGTTCGAACGTCACGCAAAATGGCGGCAAAGTCTCAAAGAAATGACAGTTTGTTGTTGTTTAAGGCCAGGTGTACGCCCGGTGCAAATATAGAATACGTCCGTCGTTTTTAACTTCTCTTCAAATTCGTCTTTTAGATGTTATTTCTTTTAGCTTTTAGTAGGGATAGTTTAGTTTTAAGCGTTGTAATATTAAATTAGTGATAAGTTCTAGAAGAAATGAATAAAACGGGGGGTTTCAGGGGGGCTTGCCCCCCTGACGATCATAGCGGTTTGAGACTGACGGACCTATTCTATAGTCTGTCCGTACGCCCTTTAGAATACCGGTAGCTACATGTAATAAAAGCGGTTTTAAAGAAGAAACCTGAAGCAGGAATCGTCCATATCGAGGAGTTACAATAATATTTTCATGGCTTGTAAGTTAAGCATCATTTCCACCTTGTATTTGAAATTCGTATACTGAACGTTGGTATATGTAATATCACCATAAGTTCGGTAAATTGAACTAAGATATCTTATAATAACTAGATTGGCTAACGAAAAGCGACTTCCGGCAACTTAGTCGCCATCTTGCTACAGTGATTTTTGACTTGCATTACCAAGTTGTTTTCTAGTCCAATGTGAACTTTTCTGCCATTTTTTTGAGAATGGAATAAGTTTCAAGCGGTAGGTGCTGCATAAAATTCCTCGCCCATCATGACAAACGTGTAAAAGTGGTTTTAGTAGGGCATATGTCTGACTACCGTGCAACAACAACGACAAGAAATGTTTTTCAAGCGGTAACCTGGTTCTGGATTGTAACGTTAACGTTATAGTCCGCCATTTTGCTAAGTGACGGACTATTGTGCCGTTCTCTACTGCGCAGCGCATAGCCAATCTAGTTATTATAAGATATCTATGTATAATTAGGTAATAACAAGGGAGATAACAATTACCGGATCTTTAACAAGCAGCTCCAATCCTAATTTTTCCAAACCATCATACAACACTTGAGTAGCCTCCCTTTGTTTGGCCCACATGCTCTCTAATCCCTGGAGGTGAAAAAAGCAATGAGAAGTGGAAATATAGGTGATGCCATCAAAAGTCATAAATTTCTGTTAAATAATTTTACGCGAAAAAAATTATGTCTGGAAAAGAAAAAATAGCATAAGCTGCCAAAATTCTGACTTTTTTTCATAAATTCTGATTGTCAACAGAAGTTCAATGTATGGAGTTACCTTGAAATAAAAAATTTAAAAGATTAAAATAGCATGAGCTGCCAAAATTCACACTTTTTTTTTTCATAAAATCTGAGAAGAGGGTTTGATTGACTGATTGTTTGGTGTTTTACGCCGCGCTCAAGATTATTTAACTTATATGGCGACGTAGCCAGGTTTATTGTGGGAGGAAACCAGGCTCTATGCGGGAGGAAACGTTGGAATAGCAGTATGTGCTCTAAAACCATTTAAATAACAGCTACATGTAGTAACACTAAAAGCTTCTCATTTGCATTTCTTGAAAAAAATAACAGATATTTTTTAAAAAAAAACTATCTAAATTTTAGCAGCTCATGCCACTTTAAATATGGTATAAAACACTGTGTCATAAATCATTCTGTTACTTGTTACTTTAGGGGATAATTATGCCATTGCATATTTCACATTTTATATGAAAAAAAACACAACATAATATTAGTTACAGGGTTTGTTCGAGGGGGGTACGGAAATATATGGGGTCAGTAAACGAATATTGGGCGAGGCGTTAGCTTAGCTTAGTTTGTTCTGACCTCAAACAAACCCTGTAACGAATTTATCCCAACGAAGACCTAACTTGTACGATATTCTACCCTTCTTTCTCAAACTTGACTTTCATAAAACGCAGAAAATGAACTCTGAAAGCTATTTTCTCCCTGTATGGATCAGCACAGCAACGTAATATGGAATATCCAGGGTCTCCACGTGACAGGTTTGAACCAATGAACAGGAAGTATTCAGTGTGAAGTGGGATAACCATGATTACCTCTTCTGCAGCAATTGCCAGACCTTCTCTTAGGGCAAACACGTTACTGATACTGGCTGTATGGTGATATCTAACAGGTGAAAATAAAACAGAAAAATAAACATTCCGTCCTTAAAAAAATTGATTTGTTGTGTTTTTTAACTTTTAAAAAAAATAAACGCAAAATAAACATTGTATTGTTAAACATTGCATCGACAAACATATAGGGTGAAAACCCAGTATGGTGATATCTAACAGGTGGAAATAAAACAGAAAAAAAAACATTCCGTCCTTAAAAAAATTGTTTTGTTGTGTTGCTCTTTTTTTAACTTTTTAAAAAAATAAAGGCAAAATAAACATTGTATAGTTAAAGATTGCATCGACAAACATATAGGGTGAAAACCCAATCAGATTTTTTCCAATATTTTATTCGGTAGGATTATTGAGTAGGATTTAAACTTTGTCCTCAATAAAAAGGGTCTACCGTATTTCTTCTAAAAATTCAGCCACTTTTTTCCTCATAAGGATTCGATCATTAGAAAAGAAATATGCTAAATGAGGCCACCCAAATTTGCCCATTAGAGGGAATTTATAAAGGCAATATGACCCGCTGAGCAGTGTGTGAGAATGGTTATCCTTAAACACTCCATGTCCCCTTTTTTGTCTGACTCAATGGAAAATTTAGGCCATTAGAATGGCTGAATATTTAGAAGAAATACGGTAACCATTTTTCTGATAGATTCGTTGCCCAATTCTGAGCATACAACCAATGGTTTTCATTTCAAAACTATAAAATTCATTACGTTTAATAAAGGGAAGTAACTGTACCTCCTCGGTTTGTCATCACACCCCCAATAGTTAGCCAACTCTTCAGCATCAAAATAATAAGAAGCCGGTTTTGTCTGTCTGTTTAAAATCTTCTCTCTAAAAACACAAGAAAAAAAAACCCAGTAAATGTTAAGGTAGTTATAAATTCTCTAGAAGTAGCTCGGGCCTAGAATGAATGGACACATTTGCAGAAATACACGACACAGGCTATATGGATTTGTTTACGAACTGTTTGCGATTCTCCTCAGTTATTATTTCACACAATTGCACTTAATAAAGACATTAAACTAGGTGCTGAAAGCTTTTGTTTTTTCCCAAAACTTATCACAATATCATTCAAGTGAATCCTTTCATTTTTCTATGAGTAAAATAATTTACACCCAAATCAAAAATTGTTGCACACCCGTGTGAAAATTAATTTACTTCTATGGAGAAATTGTTGCACTTTCAAAAAATTACATAGGCCTCAAATTGCGATGGAGGCTTATGGCCAACCCCTGGGCCTTTTTCAAGGTTATTTGATCCCCTCAAACCTAAGCTGGCCTTGAAAATGCGTGTCACAAGTTATCCAAAATTCAATCAGACCGTGACGGCAAAATACACAAGCTGATCAAATATCCGACCAAAACCCACCCACCGAAATAAATCCTTTGGCTCTGTCACTGTCTAAAATAAGGCTTACCTCACCAATGGGTCGCGGGTTCGATTCCCACAGTCCAAAAAATTGGATGGTTGCCAGTTACCAGTGGAAGGTCGTGGGTTTCCTCTGGGCACAGAGCCCGGTTTCCTCCCACAATAAAACTGGCAACGCCGCCATGTAAGTGAAATAATCTTGAGCGCGGCGTAAAACACCAAACAATCAATCAATCACCTCAGGGGCTAGAGGGGAAATCCGCACACCGTCATCATAGACCATAACACAACAGGGCCAACACCCCAATTAGAAAATTTAATTTGAATTTTATTTTCGTTTTCAGATAAACTGACCTTGCTCTGTCGCTGTATGAAATAGGGCTAACCCCTGGGGGGACGCTCAGCACCTTCTGGGCACCGGTGTAAAGACAGTCGATTTCTAAAAGAGAAAATTGATAAACGGAATTTTAGAAGTGATGGAAAAGGATTGTAAAAATAGTGAAGAGGAAACTAACATGAAATGATTCAAATGCATATATATATAAATTGATTACCGTATTAAAAAATACATTATACATGTATTCAAATCAATCATAAGCCAGAGGAATTATCTAGTTTTAAAAATAGAGAACAAAACTTCATATGTAATTCTTTATTGAGATTTTAGCTCTAGAAGACTTGCTCTCCATTCCCCCCCACAGAAACTTTGTGTTGTTTAAAATATTCAGATTTTTTTCATAATTTCTGATCGTCACGACAGTAAGAAGCTTTGAAAGCCATCGAAAAACTGAGTGATTGGCGTTGGAATGAGGAAAATCCATACAGTATGTGGCCTGTACGAACCGAAAACGTGTTCGAAAAGTAAACAAAATTTAAATAACCGGGACGACCATTCATTCATTCTAAGCCAAAGTAAGTTCAAAACAATACTTTATCGTATATTTTCGAGGCTAGAAGCACTAAAAAGCCAAAATATCAACATTTTGGCAGCTCATGCCACTTTAAGGACAAGTCAAGTGCGATGTAACACAGTAATCAACCTGATTCACCCTCACCCCATTCATCCATATATAGAGGTACTCCTCCCATGGCAGCTACAGAATCCACCAGTAACAGACAATTGTACCTGCAAATAAACACAGAAAAATAAAAAGCTCTACATTTTTTAGACATATCATGTTGCAAGGTCAATATTTTTGTTGTTCTACTATTGGGGTAATTATCCTGCGTTTCAACACTTGCAGTCTCAGATTTCCAGGATATTTAATGTCTTGAAAAGCCTTTTTTTCTCAAATCCAGGCTTTTCAGACCTGGTAAGTTTTAAAAATGTCCCCAGCAAGTACGCTGATTGGTCAAGCGCTTCCTTGTTGTTTTACGCTGCATTCAAGATTATTGCATTTAAACGGGGCACTTAATTTTAGTGGTTTTAGCTGTAGTAAGCTCGTGTTAATTGGTTTTCTTAACAAATGTCAAACAGGCTTCGGCGGCAAGTGGGCCTTTAAACGGGGCATTGTCATGTTAAGTGAGGGTGGACACCCACCTCTTCCATTGATGGGTCACTAAGACCAAATAAAATTGACAAATTTCTGAGTACTTTTTTCTCTTTTTTCTTTCGAGTGCTGTAAAGTCGAAGAGATGTCGGGTACTCGCCAAAGGTCAGAGGTTTCCTTCGAGCAAAAAGGCCAGTTTCCTATAAGTGAAATAATCTTGAGTCTGACAAAAACATCAACAAAATCAATCAAGCTTTTTAATGGTAAAAGTGACATTGTCAGCAAAAAGGCCAGTTTCCAATAAGTGAAATAATCTTGAGTCTGACAAAAACATCAACAAAATCAATCAAGCTTTTTAATGGTAAAAGTGACATTGTCAGCAAAAAGGCCAGTTTCCAATAAGTGAAATAATCTTGAGTCTGACAAAAAACATCAACAAAATCCATTAATCTTTTTAATGGTAAGAATGACATTGTCATTAGGGTTTACATGGGGAGCTTACTTGTGGCAGAGTTTTCCGACCCCCTCCAGAGGGTGACAAGTAGACCCTGACGATTCCCCGTGAGTCAGAAATAATACACTGGGTTTATGCTCCTTTAAGTTCTAAAATCATGAAAAAGATAAAAAAAAACAATTTACATGTATGTTTATGTTCATTGATTGAACAGTTCTTTCAAACGCATTCTAAAAGAACAAAACTTCCTACATCATTAATTGTTGACATTTTAATTAAAAGATGACAACAAAATGATTGATTGATGCTTTTTGCCGCACTCAAGATTATTTCACTTATATGGCGGCGTTGCCATGTTTAGTGGAGGAGGAAATCAGGTTATTTGAGTGGGATTCGATCCTGCACAGCATCGATTGAAGACCAGTGGGTAGAACTGAGGCCACCAAGGGCCCGCCCCAAAATGAAACAGAATAACTATCATTATAAAATAGAAATAAAAATAGTGTCCTCCTTTTTCTAGTGATTTAACTTTCTTGAAAAATCGCAGAAATTCTTCTACTGATCTTTGGGTGATGGCTTCACCATGAATCAAAATCAACAACACTTCCGGCCGGGAGTTTTATCCATTTACCCGGCCCATATCCCCTAAAAATTGGCAGAAAAAGCAGGACAGAAGATACTACAACGGACATTCAATAGAGTAGACCACTTTTCCCATAGACTGATCCAGAGACATTTTGATACCTGTATACAGGTATGGGCGCCCAAACTCATAAGCAAAAAACCCACCCAAATTCTTAAAACCAACAAATTTTAATGTCAAAATAGCATTTAATGTTGAATTTTGGGCCAGAGATGTTGTTTTTGTCTTCTTGTTGGAACATTTTGAACCGAAATGGTATGCCCAAATTTTCCCTGGATCAGTTCCTGTAGTTCCCCTTACCTGTTCAATTTCATCCATGCCAAAGACTTCCCCTTGTGGTTTCACCATCTTTACAACATTACTACCTGTAGAATTATCGCAGAGAAAAGTAAAACAGAATGCTGAAATTATTGGCTATTTTTCTTAAGAGGTATAATTCAGAAGCTTTTAAGTGCTGCTAGTGTCGAGAATGTACAATAAAGTATTGTTTTGAACTAACTACCTGTAGAATTATTGCAGAAAAATGTAAAGGATGATATCACATATCAGTATGTTAAAGATTTATTATTTCTGCCAAAACTTTGTTAGCTTTGTTACTTGTTGATTAGAAAATCGTCGGTTATTGTTTTCTCAGAGAGTGCATATAACAAAATGATTGATTGATGTTTTACGTTGCACTCAAGGTTAATTCTCAAGTTCTGGTGGCATGGACATGTTTAGTGGAGAGGAAACTGGGCTACTTTGCTTAAGGAAACCCTTTGGCTGGTACCTGATGACCAATTCAAATAGAGCGATAGTGGAAAACCCATACTAACATGTAGATAATTTTTTTTTCTTGGGGGGGGGGGGGGGGGGGGGGTGTTCTATAGAGTGGGGATTAGAACTTAGGACATCGGTGTACCGCCTGTGTCATACTGAGAGACTATCGATCTGACTGAGCAGCCAAGACCCTAAGTCAGTTAAAAGATACGCAAAATAAACAATGGAAGACCTGCGTTGTGAATACTGAGAGACTATCGCTCTACAGACTGAGCCAAGAAGGCCCAATTTCAGTTAAAAGATATGCAAAATAAACATAGGACATAAATGGAAGACCCATCTTGTAATGAGAGACTATTGCTCTGACTGAGCCACAAAGGCCCAATTTCAGTTGAGATACGCAAAATAAACGTAGGACATAAATGCAAGACCTGTGTCATACTGAGGGACTATCGCTGTACAGACTGAGCTACGAAGGCCCAATTTCAGTTGAGATACGCAAAATAAACGTAGGACATCATTGGAATACCTGTGTCATAGTGAGGGACTATCGCTCTACGGACTGGGCCACGAAGACCCTGAGATACGAGACAGCTGAGATACGAAAAATAAAATGTTATGATTGTAAAAGCTCTTACCATTTCTGTTGGCCATATCAGCAAATCGCTGTCCCCATAATCCATTAATACCAACCAACGCCACATCCCCTTTCTCTAACAGATTCATACACGCAGCTTCCATTGCTCCGTGACCTGATGTCAAAGCAGTAGTAATATTACTTGTTTATGATAACATTTTACAAACAGTTGAAACATTAGCTCACTCGGTGCTATTATAATTGACCAAACAATAAATATATTTATTCAGCTATAAAGGTATAAAGTAGGCCTAAATACAATGATTTGATTTGATCTATTGATGTGTTACGCCTCAATTATTTCACTTATATGGCGTTGTTACCAGGTTTAATGGGGGAGAAAAACGGGATCATTGCCCAAACGAAGCTCCCGACCTTCCCTGAGTACCTGGAAACTCTTCACATACACCGACCAAGTGAAAAATCCACTCAGAAATGTTTCAATTTTTACTTGGTCTTAGTGTTATTCGAACCCGAGCCGCATTCATGGCCCATACAGGGCCACATCCACCAACCTGACCTCTTCAACAACCCATCCACCAACTGACCAATACAGGAACACATCCACCAACCTGACCTCTTCAACAACCTACCCACCAACTGACCAATACAGGAACACATCCACCAACCTGACCTCTTCACCAACCCACCAACCAACTGACCAATACAGGGACACATCCACCAACCTGACCTCTTCACCAACCCACCCACCAACTGATCAATACAGGGACACATCCACCAACTTAAACCTCTTCACCAACCAACTGACCAATACAGGGACACATCCACCCACCTGACCTCTTCAACAACCTACCCACCAACTGACCAATACAGGAACACATCCACCAACCTGACCTCTTCACCAACCCACCCACCAACTGACCAATACAGGGACACATCCACCAACCTGACCTCTTCACCAACCCACCCACCAACTGACCAATACAGGGACACATCCACCCACCTGACCTCTTCACCAACCCACCCACCAACTGATCAATACAGGGACACATCCACCAACCCGACCTCTTCACCAACCCACCCACCAACTGACCAATACAGGAGCACATACACCAACCTGACCTCTTAAACAACCCACCCACCAACTGACCAATACAGGACCCACCCACCCACTGACCAATACAGGAACACACCCACTAACTGACCAATACAGGAACACATCCACCAACCTGACCTCTTCACCAACCCACCCACCAACTGACCAATACAGGAACACATTCACCAACCTGACCTCTTCATCAACACACCCACTACCTGACCAATACAGGAACACATCCACCAACCTGGCCTCTTCACCAACCCACCCACCAACTGACCAATACAGGAACACATCCACCAACCTCCCCCCTCCCCAACGCATCCACCAACCTGACCTCTTCACCAACCCATCCACCAACCTGACCTCTTCACCAACCTGACCTCTTCACCAACCTGACCTCTTCACCAACCTGACCTCTTCACCAACCTGACCTCTTCACCAACCCATCCACCAACCTGACCTCTTCACCAACCTCTTCACCAACCCATCCACCAACCTGACCTCTTCACCAACGCATCCACCAACCTGACCTCTTCACCAACCCATCCACCAACCCACCCAAAACTCAACATATTACTAACTAAAGAGACAGGAGGGAATTAAAGTGAGGAAATTGCCCCCACCCCCCCCCCCACCCTCCCCCCCCCCCCCCCCCCCAAAAAAAAAAACAAAAAAAATTTTATTTTTATATGTATACATGGAATTTACAAAACTATATATCATTTGGCATATCTTGTGCTTTTATCTAAGTAATGTGCCTCTTAAGGAATGTAATATGTTTGTTGTGTCACATACCTGCAGCAGTGACAGCAAAAGTCCATTGGTTCTGAGTCTGGAACATATACTGTATACCTGACTTAACTTCATCCATAACCTAGGTAATAGAAAATCATTCATCATCATAGTCCGTGTTTCTGATTCCAAAATTACTATTTTTTTATACTGACGGTCGTATTTTGGCCCGTCAGTATAAAAAAAATAGTGATTTTGGAGTCAGAAACCCGGACTATCATCATCACTATACTACATAGTATGGGCATATCTGTCATATCATCTAACTCATATAGAGCCCCTTTTCATTGATTGATTGTAGGGTGTTTTACACCGCGCTCAAGATTATTTCACTTATATGGCGGCATTTCCAGTTTTATTGAGGGAGGAAACCGGTCTCTATGCACAGAGGAAACCCGCGACCTTTCGGTGGTACATGTAACTGGCAATCATCCCACATAGGTTGTTTGAGTGAAAACCCAGTCAGAAAATTTTTCAACTTTTTTTCTTGGACCCGCGGCCCATCGGTGGAAGGCTGTTCGGATTGAGCGTCCAACGCTCTGCCTACTGAGCCACGGAGGCCCCCACTTCATTCAAAGACAGCTTTTAGGGTTATACCAAGAAAATTTCCTTGAATCAATATATTCTAACAACAAATGAAATTCTCGATGAAATTTTCTGAGTAGGCATGTTATTTAATAACAAAGCTGTGTTTTCATGAAAGATGTCTTTTTTTTTTTACTCAACCAAGAAAATTTCCTTGAATCAATATTTGAACAACGATTTAAATTCTCGATGAAATTTTCTTAGAATAAAAACAAAAGCTATCTTACATGACGAATATGCCTGAAAATTACCCCATCAGCAAATACATGTAAGTAGAATGGTATTAGGTCATCAAGGGGTTGCAGATATCCACCAGGTGATCCAATCATGCAATATGACGAGTCATTTAGAAATTGGACCAGTATGGACTGACTTTGTATTTCCATGTTAACAAAGAAAAAGATTTTAATTTGGAAATTCTAACCAACTCATCATTGATTGATTGATTGATTGAGGCTCAACGTCACACTCAACAGCTATGGTCATATGATTACCAACTGACCAAAGATTACAACCCACCCCCCACCCATCCCTATAAATGTCATGAAAAAAAATAGGAAATTGGACAAACAAATTCAATTTTCTGGGTAAATAAACCCAATAGTTGGTTCATGGCATGAGAAAATTGAGGAAATGAGCAAACAGATTATCTCTTGATACATGTAGTCTAAAATAACAAGTGGGATTTAACTTGTTGAATTAGGTGATACATTGGTGCCATATGGTGTAAGTGCGGCAGATATCATTTATATTGCCATGGCAAATTATGAAATAATAATAACATGGCTACAGTACTACCTACATTAAAGTGAAGAAGAGATTGTGCTGTATATTAAAAAATATTACTTTTTGTGTTTAATTGTATTTATTCAATTATTGTTTTATCATTATGACTTTATGTATTATTTCAAACCAAAACAAATCGAATTGCCACTTACTGCAAAAAATTCCGGGTGCATATGGCCCAAAAGAGGCAATGCATTTGCTGCCAATACCCTAGGCGAAACGTTAGATGGTCCAGGGCCAAGAAGTTTCTTGAAGGGAAAATTCAGGGGCTTTAGCAAACATTCTGGGGGCGTTGAAACGCTAGCCATTTTGTGTGATCTTGAAAATAATCGTATCTGTCTGCTCCATGTGGACTTGTTGGTGATATTCAGCTGAAAAGGTGAAAGGGCAAAGTTGAAGATGATGGAATATGATTGGTCTAGATTATCCTTTGAACTTTTCTGACCCCTTAAACCGCGCCTACATGCGCGTGATTGACATCAAGCATTTTCTATCGTCATGACGCAAGGAAAAAAAAAATACCCAGCCGTCATGTGACAAAATACAGAACAATATGCCTTTTGAGTTTATGCCGAATGTCAAAAATAACATCAGCCCACAACAAAGTACAGCTACACACTGTGACAAAATTGTAGTGGGGAGCTAAACGAAGTCAGGTAAGTGATAAATATCCTCTCAACATCGATCATCGGAGAGAATGGCCACGGTCGCTTCGTCGGCTGGTTGTTGTGGAAAAAATAGAATGAAACTTGAAACTAAGTTTGGGTCAAAAACTTCGGCCCCAATAACAGGTGACTTACAATCGGTGTTGTTGAACAACGACATCCCTTTTTGAAGATATAGTGCAGTTTGAGAGCGTTGTTCGCAGACATTGTGATTACCGTAACTTGAAAGTTAGGGTGGAAAACTCCGTGTGATGTGTAGGTATTCGCTCCGTCTGTCTCGGGCACATTCAGTCGTCAATTTTTGCCTTACTTTTCCTCCCCTTCAAAAAATAGGCCGAGCATAAATTATCTGTGATAGTTTCAGAAAACAGTCTCGGGTTTCTTCTAGTTTAAACCTGTGAGGTTGTTAGTCGCCCATTTAAATATATAGGCTAGCAACGAATAATCAAAATGGAGCACGGTTATCAGTAGTGCGACTTCCCGCTTGATCCGATGCCCGGTGCAAGGGAGAGGACTCGGTCCAAAGTCCCTTGATCTGAATCCTCGAAGTCGAAGGCAACTTGTCCAAAAACAGTCCATATCAACATATCTATTTCGATTTTGAACTTATCAAATTTAAAAAATTTTACTTTGAAAGTAAATAAATCAAAACAGCTAACCTTACATTTATCTCCATGTATTTTGATTGAACCAAAACCCAGTCAAAACCGGTTATATTCTTGTTCCATGAATTTATATCTTATATTTTTTGTTTTGCTGGTCTACCTGACCGACAAAGTAAGTAAACCAGGATAGAGACACACGAGTGCGGCTAGTCAAATGATATATGGAAATGTTCAATTTTTTTTTGCCTAGGTTCCGGTATATTAATGTTGCGCTAGCCAGTAAAGTTGGAAAGTGTAATGCTTTGAAAATGTAACTCAAACTGTCAAAGAATTAATCAATCAACCAAAATCTTTGGCCAAATAAGTATATGTCTATGTAATTCAATAATATTAAATGTCTACAGGTACCCCGTTATTTAAGTTTGAATATTTATTGGTTGGCACCTGTTTGACAACCAATACCTGTCAGAAATTATCAAAAAAATGTAGTAACACCTTTTCTAGTTGGAGATCTCCAAACTCTGTGGCCAAAGTATATATATTGATGATGGGTGACTCTGTTGGTCACCCATCATCAATATACTTTGGCCACAGAGTTTGGAGATCTCCAACTAGACCTTTGCTTGCTTGAAGTAATGTTGATGTATTGTTGTTGTGCTTTGAGAAACATAACTTAGAAAATCACCTCATTTTCCTCTGATTTTTTCCTAATTCAAGGAACACAACTGGGCAATATTTTCCTGTGCATGCCAAGCTATTATTTAGTTCGCCACTCATCAACTACCGTACAGGATTCGTAGATCTTTCCTAAGCAAGAATTGCCTGCCAAATGTCTGAAAAAAAGTCTGTTGATCGAGCCAAACCATAGATAATGGTGGCTTAATGTGTGGCTCTAGCCGACTAGGATGAGACACATATGTGCGGTCTTCTGTGTATGATCTTCAATTTAAGGTGTGGGATGGTTGCCAGTTACCAACGGAAGGTTAGTGGGTTTCCTCCCACACTAAAACTGGCAACGCCTGCCATATAAGTGAAATAATCTTGAGCGCGGCGTAAAACACCAAACAATCAATCAATCAATTTAAGGATCGATTGGAATGCACAGAGAGTTTTTACCAGGTGTGTTTCTTGAATTTGATGAAAATCAGATAAAATGAGGGGATTCTCTAAGCTGAATTTTTCAAGGCAATAGGCTATATAGGCCTATACCCTTTCCAACTCTACTGGCTTGCACAATATCGATTTATACTTTGGCCATCTAGATTGTGGATATTTCTGTGACTGGGGCTTTGTATTATTTTTATAGATCGATCCATGCCATGAAAGATGAGAATAACTCAGATTTTTATCGAAAATATTTTCTCTTTAATTGTTTATTTTTTTTTGGGTTGTTACCCTCTAAAAGCATTGCTTTAAAAATGAAATATGTTTAAGCACATTAAATTATGGATGTCATATTTCTTTTTTTAGCCTACTTTGATAGCTTTTATGAGATGTAGCACAATAGAATTGATTATGTCATATGTCTGTTTTTACTTAAATTCATCCTCTAAAATTTGTACCCATCCCAATTTCTCAATTAGCTAATTTTCTTTCGTTGGCATGTAAACAGGTTTGCAGTAAAATTATGTAGACAAACATGTACATGTACATTTCACTCTGTTTCACCTCTAGCTTCATGTACATCACATTACATTTTCTCCCTGGAGAAAGAGGTCTTCCAGGGAGATATTCCAGGCCTTGTATTTGTCCAGGTCAATAGAGTCGGTTTCGCCAGAGTATAGGGGGTTTTTTTTTTTATATTTTTTTTACCGTGCGACACCTTTTCATTTGTTATTTCTGTCCATTCGATGGACATTTACTAGGTATAATAAAGTGAATGAGAACTGCATTTATAACCAACTGCATTGATTTGATAGGTACAGCTGTTTAGCCCTTCACATATATACAGGAAGGGACAATTTATGGGGTATAAAGGTCTTTATAAAGTGGCATGAGCTGCCAAAATTCACACTTTTTTCATCATTTCTGATCGTCACGACAGTAAGAGGCCTTGAAGGCCATCGGAAAACTAAATGATTAGCGTTGGAATGAGGAAAATCCATAGAGTATGTGGCCTATACGAACTGGAATAGTCTTCGAAAAGTAAACAAAATTTAAATAACCGGGACGACCATTCATTCATTCTAAGCCATAGTTTTAAACAATACTTTATCGTACATTCTCGAGACTAGAAGCACTAAAAAGCTTCTGAATTATACGTCTTGAGAAAAATAGAAAATAATTTCAACATTCTGTTTTTACGTCAAAATATCAACATTTTGGCAGCTCATGCCACTTTAACACAATTAGAAACTTGTCTCCATGGTTATTTTAGACAAGAAGATGTTCCCTGTGCCTGTGTGTTTTAGTGATCATAAATATACAGGCAGGGACTATGGTATTCCTGTCTGTCTTCCGACTAACGAAATACCGGTATCATCAGTTTTGGTTTATTGCAACAACCAAAAGTCGATCAAAACTTGTGTGCCTTGTTTGATTTGATTTGAATTTTTATTCCCAACGTAATATGATTGGGTATAAAGGTCTAAATGATATGCCCATATTTAACACAATTAGAAACTAAGTACATGTACTTGTCTCCATGGTTATTTTAGACAAGAAGGTTTTCCCTGTGCCCTTGTGTTTATACTGTTCAGGAATTTATAAGCCATTTGTTAACAGCCTTGGTTAGCCTGCCATGAAATATCCAATTGACCGATTGCTTGATGACGTCACTTGGAATTTACGCGCAAAGTATTTCGGAGGATTGAGGGATGTTCACATAATTTTACAAAATGGCGGAAGAAATAATACTGCATCGAGATGAAAACGTAAAACGCCTGAAAAATGTTTGGATCAAAACACGTTATGTCTTCAAAGTTTTCCAAAAAAGTGACATTTTTCAAAGTATAAATAAACAAAATGGCGAACTGAGGTACATTTTACCCAGAAAGCTTTGGGTAAATCTATGGGACGTCATCAGGCTCGGCGGTAATTACATTCAGTTATTTATTTCTTCCCTCACTAAACCTGACAACGCCGCCATATATACAATGTACAATATAAGCAAAATGAGTGTGCCGTAATACATCAATCAATCAATCAATCGATTCTGTTTTCAGAGATTAAAGCTTTTGACTACAGTACTATATTCTCTAATCTATTTAAAACACAGGGAATACATGTACTTCCTTCACCAAAGTAACAGTATATATTATTGTTTGATACATGCATTTCAGTAAAAAATATAGAACGGTACACATCATTTATGGAAATATTGTCCTATTTATGCGGATTTTGGCCTAATTTGGTGAATCTAGTGTTAATGTGTGGTAGTAGTTTATACAGTAGGATGTTTCACACTCTGTTAACAAGTAGTTTAACCTTTCTAGCTAAGGTCAGTATGACTGGGCTAATATCACCCTGTTATAGCCCTGTGGGATTTAATCTCTCCCATCAACTACTATAGCAGCTCTAGCCTGGGCAGTTAAAAAAATATTTCAGTTTTCTGTTAATTGTATGTTTTCCTAAATGTAGATCTATGTAATAAACTGGGCCCTCAGTTCTGGGCACCATGGGGTTTAGTTTTGTAAAAATGTTTTCAGACTTGTCTTGGGTGTATCAAAAACTCAAATTAAACTTAATGATGGCCCTTGTTAACTACATGTACCCATCAGGTCAAACGTTAAGCTACGTGGAAGTACCAGTTTAGATGGAAAATCCAGCTCTTTCACCAAAATATATATTATGTACATGCAGTTATCTGATAATCAGCTAGATTACGAAACTTGTTGATAAGTGTTTTAGAAAACTTTTTTTTAATATGAGGTGTGCGTGTGTTAGGGGGGGGGGGATTAGCCGGATTAAAGCAACAGTCAAATGTTTAAACTCTCTCATCTCAGTCAATTGTTTAGTTCACCACTCAAATCACCAAATTCCATAAAAAAAAACGTTAGTGATATTTTAACCTGAACGATACAACTAATTCATCATACATGTAGGCCTACATGTACATGTATGTAGGAATCTGGCTGTCGAATATGTTTATGGACACTAAAACACATGGGCACAGGGAAAATCTTCTTGTATAAAATAACCATGGAGACAAGTTTCTAATTGTGTTCAAAAGAGGTTATAATGTATATATCATTTAAACCTTTATAACCAACCATACATGTAAGTTGTTATAATAAGCCTTATATCCATGATATTTCATTTGGTTGACAGACAAAGATAATTTGGCAACAAATCATCAGTACTTTTTATAAAGCTAGGATGCCGATTCTCTATAGGTTTTAGAAAGTAATCAATTAGCTCTTATAATCTGTAACTTTGACTACCATAATCCGAGAGAACCGTAGGCTCTACGGGTATTAAAGGCTTATAACAAGCAAAAAGTAAAGGGTGAACAAGGAAGTCCACAAGCGATATTTTGCTTTATTCTAACTTTTGTCTGTATCAGACTATCAGTTAAATAAAGGCAATTGGTAAAACAGGTAGTTTATACTTGTATAAATATATCACGGCAAATAAAAAATACAAGCTAAATAATATATTTATGAACACTAAAACACACGGGCACAGGGAAAATCTTCTTGTCTAAAATAACCACGGAGACAAGTTTCTAATTGTGTTAAAAAGAGGTATATCATTAGACCTTTATACCCCATCATAAATTGTTGTAATAAAGTAAACCTATGATATTTCATCTGTTAGCCTGTTGTCCAATATACTACATGTATTATTTTAATTTGTGGTAATTACGCCTCATAAGGTTGGCCATTTTTTTTTTTAGTATTGAGCTATTAAAAAATGAAAAGAAGTTGCTTTCAAATCAAGGTTCATTGAATTTTGCAGGCCTTGATTTATATGAATATCATAAGAAGCAGTTGGATTCTCATTCCAAATGATCTTCTACTCCCAGTTTTTATGTCTGAAGGCTGTCTTATTTTGAAGCTGAAGCCGTCTGAGGGGAAAATAATTTCTTAAGAGATAATAAAAATCTGACCCAAATCTGTTCACTATTGATGATGTAGAAAAATCCGGTTTCAGAAAATGATATTTTATTATGAATGGTACAATTACCTTCTAGCCTAACCTACATGTTAACTTCAATAGTAGGTTATCTACTTTCTCTATACATTCACTATATAGTAGTCCTGATACTTTCATTGTCGTCCCCTACACATTTATAAATAAAAGACGCACACTCAAGCTCATTGATAAGAGTAAAGATACTTATCATATTTTTTAGCGTGTTTATTTTTTAATAAAGCTGCACAAAAGACTTGAAGCTTGGAGACCTCATCAGCTTCCAAAACAATATTCTTACATGTATTAGGTACATTATTTAACGGTTGCCAGTTGCCACCGGAAGGTCGTGGGTTTCCTCCAGGCATAAAGCGCGGTTTCTTCCCACAATAAAACTGGCAACGCCGCCATATAAGTGAAATAATCTTGAGCGCACCGTAAAACACCAAACAACCAATCAACATTATTTAACTAAAAAGTATGCCTATATATGCATGCAGTCATGGGTGGAGCCACGCAAATTGTATCAAGGCTGTCTATTCAAAGAATCGCCCCGTTGTTTTATTTTTTTTCAGAAGATGAGAACACAGAGGATTTAAATCCATTTTAGATGAAATACAGATTATTGGGTTTATTTGAGCTGATTTACAAATAAACAAGATGGAGTCCAACTCAGCCCAGATATTTGGAGAATAGAAAGAAATGAACCAAAGTAGAGGCAATGCCAACAGAGGAAAACATATCTCAGAACCTGGTTGCCATGGCAATGGGGTACCATCTAGGTCAAAGGTTAAACAAGCCAGCCAATCAAGGCTTCCCCAAGGTTTTTTACAAGGGGAGATAACTGATGAGGAAGATGAAGTTTATAATGATGCTATTTCTGAAGTAAATACATACGGTTCTGAAAATGATGATTTATATGGCAACGCTTGTTCAAATATTTCTGTGAAAATGGCTGGTCAGTTTAATGTGGATTCAGAAATGGCCGAAAATTCTGAAATAAGCCTTAACAATTCAACTGTTAGTGGAGCGAAATCAAACACGAGCGCAGATGCAAAAAATATACCATTATTAGTGAATGAACCAAATTCCCTGGATATCAAAGAAAATGATAACTTATCGCTAGATCCTGAGCTTGAAGATAGCTTGATTTACGATGACGCTGCTTCGGGTTTAAGTTCCATTGAACGCCTAACTGAATCATACTCAGCGTCATCAGACAAACGGAAAATCGGAAACCCTGGTGGAAAAGATTTCGATTTTATTTCCTCGACTCAATCTCTACCTCCCAACATTAACCTGTCTAGTCGCACTTTAGGAATCAGTCAAGCAGGGGACACTACCCAAGATACGCTTGAGCGAATCCAGAGGGCCAAGCGGAAATCTCTCACAATGAGAAGAACGCCGTCTGACAGCAGTCCGCCTTCAGGTAAGATGGCTGCTCTCGTTTCCAATTTAAAAAAAACATAAACAGTTGTTATTTCTATATATTCATGAACACTAAAACACACGGGCACAGGGAAAATCTTCTTGTCTAAAATAACCACAGAGACAAGTTTCTAATTGTGTTAAAAAGAGGTATATCATTTAGACCTTCATACATGTACCTATACATGTGGGGGCCTCGATGGCTCAGTTGGTGATAGTCCCTCAGTCCCACACAGGCCTTCCATAAATGAGGGGGTAGTCAGTGGCTCAGTCGGATATGGTGATAGTTCCTCAGTCTGACAGAGGCCTTTCATCGATGCGGCGTGGGTTCAAATCCCACACAGACCAAATAAAAATTTCTGAGTGGATTATTCACTGGATTGCCGTTTGTGGAAGGGTTGTCCGGTACTCACCCCAAGGTTGGGGGTTTCCTCCGGGCAATGAGTCTGATTTCCTCCCCAACTAATCCTGGCAACGCCGCTATATGATATAAGTGAAATAATCTTGAGTGCAGCCTTCAACATTAATCAATCCATCTATACATGTGTATTTACGGTGGAGGGAGGGAGTTGCTTTTAAGGCAGTGCACCAGTGATTTACAAAAGAAAACTTTATTGTTGGGCCAAGACTTCAAAACCCTCTCAATTCAAAATAAAAACGGAGGTTATGCGCCAATCATTCCCAAAACCAAGCTTTCTATTGGACTCTCAAAATAAAACTAGAACATTCTCACTCTCTATCCCCCTATGTGGAATGATAACCAAATAAACGCTGAAGGCCTGGGTTTCTTCCAGGAACTGCGTCCAGTGCCCCAACCAGCTAAACCATCCAAGTCACCCTCACAGCTGAAATTGCCCCTTAATAGTGCTGTGTAAAATAATAAGGAATGTAATTTTACATCTAGAATGTAATTTTTCGCATAAAATCCCCCCCCCCCCCTCCTCGGGCCCTCCCCTGCCCCCGATAAAGCATAGCAGCGCTGCCATTTAATTTTTTTTTTTTTTTTTAGTATGTCTTATATTGACTATACTTGCCTGTACAAAATGCTTCAAAAATGATAGGAAACCCATTTGGTTAATAATATATTTATTATAAAATTGTTTCAGAATTTACTCAACAGAAAAAGTGTTAGATTTAATCTAAAAATGGTTCAGCCTGCTCTTGATATAATTTTCTTTCAGATCGTTGTACGCATAAATACATGTATGTGTTAAAAAATGTCATGCTGATTATAGAAAATCTTTGTTGTCTCATTTTATAGGCCTGCAGTATGAGAATAACGACGGGGATATTTATGAGTCCATTTATCTTCAACTTGAGAATGAACCTACTGACATTAATAACGAAGAGTCCGATTCAGACGATGTTTCATGGAGTAGCGATGAGTTTGAGTCTTACGAAGATAGCATCCATAATGAGGCTGACGCCCCCATTCCTATAGCCATCCCAGATATCCCTGCATCTGGTACCAGAAAAATTCACTTTGCTGATGGAACGCCAGAGACTTCTGTGAGTTTCTTTTTCATACTGATAAGTTCAAAAGGAAAAATATGAACAATTTCTGAGTGGATTTTTCACTCGATCGCCGTATGTATTTACCGAAGGTTGGGGGTTTTCTTCGAGCTATGAGCCCGGTTTTCCTCCTCCACTAAACCTGGCAACGCTGCCATATTAGTAACTAGTCTTGAGTGTGGCGTTAAACATCAATCAATCAATCAAACACTTAAGATATTTTTCTGTTGACAATGAGAATTGTTGGTGACAAAAAACCCAGAATTTGGGCAGCTCATGTCTCTTTAATAATCCACAAATATATTTTGCATCTTATAGTTTTCTCTTTAATTATTCTTAGAAATATTAAAATATCTCTTTGTGAGGTTGCAAATATCATGACAAGCTGATATGTTGATTGGGTCTATCTTTTCATCCATTTGGCCTGGCCATGTATCCTTGGCAAAAATATAAATTCATTTGGTTTCGTTTTTGATTTAAACAATATATTTATTAGCTCCCAAAAAAAACTCATTTGAACAAACCGGGATTGGCAAACAGAATTATAAGCCTATATTAATGCCGTTCTGGAATACATTTTACAAAGTAATATAAATATAATAGCGGTTTTGTTTTTACCCATTATACACTAGAACTCCAGTTTAATCCGGCGTATTAAGGAGAGTTTCCGGGCCTCCTCGGACACTGTTAAGGGGCAGGAGGATAGTCCATATTTACCTGTACAGATCTGTGATATTAAACATCCACCACCTGTTCTACCTCCATTGCCAAGTGGACTCAACCAAAACCAGGTAACATACTGTATATGTATATTTTTTTTTTCTAATTCAAATCTTAATAGCTCTGAATATAATTATTTTTCATGTGCATGGAGCTTCTGGTATAAAATGATGATATAACGAGATTACATGTGGTTTGTCTCATGTGCCCACTTGCAAAAACATACACTTATATATGGGTACAAGTGTGTTCTAGTGTTTAAAAATTGGAGAAATAGCTTTTGTTTAAAAAGGACAGCTACTAAAAAAAATATATTTTTCTCTAATCTTCTTAAATGTGAAAAACTGCATTTATGATAAACAAATACACAATGTAAAATTAAACTGTGATTTGTTGTTTTATTTTCTTTCAAATTCCAACGTTGATGTGCAATTGTTTTATTTTTTTGTAGGTAAAAAGGCGCCATGCTGTGGGTGTGTTGATCAACACCGAGAAATCCTACATCAATTCTCTACAACGACTTTTGGATGTAAGTTTAGGATGATGATATATATTTATAGACACTAAAACAGACGGGCACAGGGAAAATCTTCTTGACTAATATAAAAAACATCATATCAAGTAAAGTTTGCTGACCTTTTATTTCAAACATTTATTTTATTGATAAATTCTGATTGGCTAGACAATTAAACCGTTTGAAGTTGAAATTGATGCAGAGGGGGATCAAATACCACGCAGACCAGATTAGAATTAAAAAATTTCTGAGTTGATTTTTGACTGCATAGCAGAATAGGGAAGAGTTGCCAGGTACTTGCCGATATATGAGTGAAATAATCTTGAGTACGGTGTAAATCAATCGCTCAATTTCCAAACGAATCAAATTTTCTTCCAAAGTTACCTCTTAACACTACTTTAATAACATGCTTTCGCCAGTCTAGTAGCTCTGAAAAACTTTTCATTTGCACTTCTTCAGAAAAATTTGCTTTATTAAAAAAAATAGTTTGGCAGCCCATGTTTTTTTTTATTAAAGTGGTCTTATATAAAGCTTATGTATGTTTTTTTCCTTTGTCCCATTCTGATTTACTTAAGGCCTATACATTTTAAACTTCGTACTAAATATTTTCTTTGTTGTTCAGGATTTCCGAAAGCCCCTGTTAGAGGTGCCCCTCCTCTCACGGGGAAAAGTCCGTATAGAGTTGATGAGGGTTGAAGAAATACTTCAGTATCACCAGATGTTTCAGATAGAGTTAGCTGAGCAGGTCAAATTGTGGCACACACAGGAGAGAATCGGAGACGTCTTCACAGCCTCCGTAAGCACATTACCATCCCAGAATTCTATTTAAATGCATACTTGCCGCGAAAATCCAGAAGACTGTTTACATTAAAAACAGTGGACGGTTTTCTGTATTTTTTCCAGACAGAAAAAGTTAGGAACTTTCTATTTTTACCAGAAATTGAAAGTTTTGACATCATTTAGTATTTTTTATTTGAAAATGAAAAACGGATTTTTGAGGTACCCGCAATGTCAACAAACTTCGAACCTGATCGTGTTCAAAAGTGCCGTAATGGTTTGAGCCGTGTGGGTGATCTAACGACACAGTATAATTTTACAAACTTTATCTAAGAAACACATACTAACGATCGAGTAAGAGGGACTATAAAAGCCTGCTGAGTGCAAACCACAGACTAAAACGCTTGAATGAGGGTAATCCAACACTTAAGTTAACCAACACTGATCGGTGTTGTTGTTGTAATCGAGCTTCGATTCTTCGTTTGTTTTTCACCCTCATTTATACATACTAAACCTATTTGGACATGCTTTATGTGTGCTATGTTTAACTTTAGGGGTTTTAGCCGTAGTAAACTCGTGTAAATTGGTTTTCTTAACAAATGCCAAACAGGCTATGGTGGCAAGTGGGTCTTTAATAGTAATGGTGTCATTGATCCCTTGATTCATTGATGGGTTATAATTTGACTCTTCCATCAGATTATTCACAGGGTAAGAGCCGGTTTATTTTGAGTGTGGGGGAGGCGGGGGCAACTCGAGTATACGCAAGCGAGAAAGAAGAACGCCCATGTTGATTTTTTTGATTCTCGTTGTTTTACTGATCAAGCCTATAGAAATGTACATGTATGTTTCGTCTACATGTATGTTTCTCTACTTAGACATGGCTGTATGTAAATGAAAGGGCTTATTGCTTCTCCCACGTTTTCAGTTAAATGACTTTGTGGTCCTATGTGGATGTTGAAGTCTTAATGAGAATTTATTTTACAATTCATAGCATAGCATTGTAAAGAATTGAATTACATGGTCAAAGAGTCTGGTCTCCTCCCCTACTAAACCTGCTCACTTGCCGTACATGTATAAGTTAAATAAACTTGTTTGCAGTGTAAAATAACAAACACTCATTGCACTACAATCTAAGCTTTTTCAGTTGCGTCTCCCTCCCACAATAAAACTGGTAACGCCGCCATATAAGTGAAATAATCTTGAGCGTGGCGTAAAGCACCAAACAATCAATCAATCAATCGGTTGCTTCGCAATTTTTTTTTCTTTATTTCAGTTTTCCAAGTCAATAGTCCTGGACGCATACAGTGAATATGTGAACAATTTCAGTGCAGCTATGGAGGAAATTAAAAAAGTCACACGTCAACGAGCTTCGTTAAGGGATTATCTGAAGGTAAATTAATTAGTCAAGTAATTAAAAAAAAAAAAACACATTCTACATTAAACATACATTGTTTTTTATGTAATTTGACACAGATTTATTGTGATTGATAGTGGAACTCATTGGCAGTCCTATGTCGGTTTTATATAATTTTGTTCTACGTTCAAATCCCACTGGGGCCTCAGTGGTCCAGTGGGTTAGAGTGATCGTCCCTCAGTCCCACACAGACCTCGGTGGTCCAGTGGGTTAGAGTGATCGTCCCACACAGACCTCGGTGGTCCAGTGGGTTAGAGTGATCGGCCCTCAGTCCCACACAGACCTTCCATCGATGTGCCCTGGGTTCAAATCTCACTCAGACCAAATTAAAAACCAACAAATATTGAGTGGATTTTTCACTTGGTCATTGTATGTGGAAGAGTTGCGAGGTACTCGCCCGAAGGTCGGGATTTCCTCCAGGCGATTAGCCCGGTTTCCTCCCCAACTTAACCTGGCCACGATGCCTTATCAGTGAAATAATCTTGAGTGCAACGTAAAACATCAATCAATCTATCGAATCACTCTCATTCCAAAGGGAAAATGTAAACATTTCTGACCGTGGTTTTCACTGGATTGCTCTATGTATAAAAGGACAACATTGATTGATTGATTGATTGTTTGGTGTTTTACGCAGCGCTCAAGATTATTTCACTTATATGGCGGCGTTGCCAGTTTTATTGTGGGAGGGAACCGGGCTCTGTGCCCGGAGGAAACCCACGACCTTCTTCTGGTAACTGGCAACCATCCCACATAGGTCGTTCGTGTGAAAACCCAGTCTGAAAATTTTCCAATTTTTGGACTGAGTGGGATTCGAACCTGAGACCCATTGGTGGAAGGCTGTTCGGATTGAGCGTCCAACGCTCTACCTACTGAGCCACGGAGGTCCCTGATGGCACAACAAGCTGGATTCCTCCCCCTTGAAGCGCCATTACATGTATATAAGTGAAATAATCTTTCCATTGTGCGGCGTAAAACACCAATTAATGAAATAAGTTTGATTGATGACCCTTCTCACATTTCTGGTTTTCTACATCAGAGTCTGTCATACTTTATTGTATGTTTTAGATGAAAGAATCTCAGAGTTCAGATCGTCTTGGGTTGTTTGGTTTGATGGTAAAACCCGTCCAACGTTTCCCACAATTCATCACTGGACTGCAGGTAATTCTTACAAACTATTGTATAAATAGTTTCACTGTTACACTTGATCAAGACACCGGCACAGGTGTCGAAAGCTCGTGTTGTTCAAAAACAACTGAGGACGTGGTGATGTCTTAATTTTTTTTCTCATTATTATTGTATAAATGTTGATGGCCTTGTCAGCTAGCTGATAGAGCTCCCACACTCCTTCAAATAAACCTTCCATCAATCAATCAATCAATCAAATCCCAATCAGGTTTTGTTCCATCCTCCTATGTGGAAGGGTTGCCCCAGGCACCCACCAAACGTTGAGGGTTTCCTCTGGCAACGCCGCCATATATATTTATGAGCACTAAAACACACGGGCACAGGGAAAATCGTCTTGTCGATAATAACCACGAAGACAAGTTACTAATTGTGTTGAAAAGAGGTATATCATTTACGCCATATAAATTGTACATGTAAGGGAAAAATCCTGAGTGCAGCTTAAAACATCAATCAATCATGAACAAAATGAATATATCAATTTAACCACGGTCTTTGATTTTAGGATTTGTTGAAATACACTCCGCATGCTCATCATGACAGGCTGAGCCTCCAGAGGGCGCTTACAGAACTGGAAAATATTGCGCACAAACTGAATGAGCGTAAAGGCGAAAGTGAACAGCAGCTTGAAGCTAAAGGCATACTGTCTAAATTTAAAGAAACGGTGATTACCAGGACGTCGAGTGAACCAAATCGTAGACTGATTAGAGAAGATGATTTTGATCAAGTGGTGAGAATTTTCATTTAAATTGGGAAAATATTTGGTTCAGATTTTCAGAATGTGTAGATCTCTAACCAGGACTTCTTATCCTCTTGTCTTGCTTGGATCAACCTCTGGCTCAGGGCACTGTGGCTTTGCTTTAGCCATGTTTGCTGACCTAGCAAGGAGGAAGATAAAGTATTCATGTAGTCTAAAACAATGGCCCAGTTTGTAGATGAATAATTTAATTTTGAATGTGCCATTATAATTATTAATAGAGAATGAGCTTCATAGCCACTGCCATTTTCTCATTTGTTTTACCCAATCGATGAAATAAATCGAAATGCGTTAAAGACTAGTCATGTGATGCAACTTAGGGTCGGTATACACTGAGGTTTGCGACTTGGGTCTGGGTCAGTCGGCGTAACGGTATGCACTGTTAACAACTGATGTCAGCGGGAGACATGACGTTTGTAGAGTCGGGTTTTGCTCCATGCAAAGAGCCCAAGTTTCCTCCCCCACTAAAGCTGGCAAGGCCACCATATAAGTGAAATAATCTTGAGTGTGGTGTAAAACATCAATCAAATTGGGGAGTTAAGCGATCGAAGTACACTGTTCCTCGCAAAAATAAAGAATTTAATATGTTAAAATAAAAAATAGTAGTAAACCCAGTAACCCATACAAACCGAAGACGTGTGCAAATGATGGTAAAGTTTCAATTAACCGGAATGTATGTCATATGAGTACATTTTTGTGGTTTTGGTTTCCTATAAAATGACCCAATCATATATCTGCAAGTTAGTATTAACATAAAGCTCTTATTTTGTATTTTTTTCATAAAATAGTGATCAATTACTTGTAGCTATTTTTTCTATTTCAGCTAAATTTTGTCTGTACATTAACTCTTATTTTGTACTTTTGTCATAAAATAGTGATCAATTACTTGTAGCTATTTTTTCTATTTCAGCTAAATTTTGTCTGTACATGTATTTGGCAGCTCACGCCACTTTGGCAAATTCTCTGCCTGTACATTTGGACGGATACATGGCATATAAAATAATTCATTGATTGTATTGATTATTATTGATTATTATTGATTATTTTTCTCTGTTATTTTACAGATCGAAGCATCCAACCGATTTAAAAAGAGGCGATTGATTCTGCTGAATGACATGTTGATATCAGCCACTGTTATTCCAGGGTAAGCTTTCTGTTTTAATGAAATTTAAAGTGGTATGACCTGCCAAAATTCACACTATTTTCATAATTTCTGATCGTCACAACAGTAAGAGGCTTTGAAGGCCTTCCAAAAACTAAATGATCAGCGTTGGAATGAGGAAAATCCATACAGTATGTGGCTTATACGAACCGAAATAGTGTTCGAAAAGTAAACAAAATTTAAATGACAGGGACGACCATTCATTCATTCTAAGCCAAAGTTAGTTCAAAACAATACTTTATCGTACATTCTCGAGACTAGAAGCACTAAAAAGCTTCTGAATTATACATCTTAAGAAAAATACTCAATAATTTCAACATTCTGTTGTAACTTCAAAATATCAGCATTTTGGCAGCTAATGCCTCTGTAAAAGTGGCATGACCTGCCAAAACTTGCCTTAATTTTCACAAATACTGATTGTCAGCACAGTAAGAACCTTTGGAGTTCTTCGAAAAACTAAATAATTGACGACTAAGCATGTAAAAATAATACTGTAAAATCTACTCATATATCTTGGTTATTTGAATTTTGATTATAGAACGTCAGAATATTTTTGTGATTTTCATTGTGGTGTTGTTGTTGTTTTGCCAGGCGTGATATGTATGAGCCAGAAAGGTACAAACTAAAATGGTGCTTCCCGTTAAGAGACGTTGAACTGAAAGAGAGTTCTCTGTCGTCCAGTATGCAAAGTTCTGTGAGGGGAGAGCCGGGCATGATCACTGTTGTCTTTGCGAAACCAGGTCAGCCATTTTAATAAAACTTCTTATTTACAGTACTACCACCTTCTACATATAATAACGTTCTGCCAAGTTTGGCTGCTATACATCCCAATCTCAATCTTTGAGTAGTGTCAAGTGTCGCACAGAAGATGGAATTCGCCCTTAATGGAAACTATTGATAAAAGCATCAACATCGGTCACGGGCGGTCCGCGGCGGATGTATATGTAGAATGTGGTAGTACTGTACCTTAATCCAGTGATGAATACATGCAACGCAGCACTGTGAGGTCATACTTGATCTATGAACAGATCCTGCTGTGCAGTCATACTTGATCTCTGGTGCACATGTACAGTCTGTGCTGAGAGGTCATACTTGATCTCCGGTGCACATGTACAGTTTGTGCTGTGAGGTCATACTTGATCTCCGGTGCACATGTACAGTTTGTGCTGAGAGGTCATACTTGATCTCCGGTGCACATGTACAGTTTGTGCTGAGAGGTCATACTTGATCTCCGGTGCACATGTACAGTCTGTGCTGAGAGGTCATACTTGATCTCCGGTGCACATGTACAGTTTGTGCTGTGAGGTCATACTTGATCTCTGGTGCACATGTACAGTTTGTGCTGAGAGGTCATACTTGATCTCCGGTGCACATGTACAGTTTGTGCTGTGAGGTCATACTTGATCTCCGGTGCACATGTACAGTTTGTGCTGTGAGGTCATACTTGATCTCCTGTGTGTTTGTATACATTCTGTGCTGAGAGGTCATACTTGATCTCCGGTGTACATGTACAGTCTGTGCCGTAAGGTCATACTTGACTTGCGGTGTACATGTACAGTCTGTGCTGTGAGGTCATACTTGATCTCCTGTGTGTTTGTATACATTCTGTGCTGAGAGGTCATACTTGATCTCCGGTGTAAATGTACAGTCTGTGCTGTGAGGTCATACTTGATCTCCGGTGTACATGTACAGTCTGTGCTGTGAGGTCATACTTGATCTCCGGTGTACATGTGCAGTCTGTGCTGTGAGGTCATATATGACTTGCGGTGTACATGTACAGTCTGTGCTGTGAGGTCATACTTGATCTCCTGTGTGTTTGTATACATTCTGTGCTGAGAGGTCATACTTGATCTCCGGTGTAAATGTACAGTCTGTGCTGTGAGGTCATACTTGATCTCCGGTGTACATGTACAGTCTGTGCTGTGAGGTCATACTTGAAATTCGATGTGTATGTACAGTTCCTGCTGTGAGTTCATACTTGATCTCCGGTGTACATGTACAGTCTGTGCTGTGAGGTCATACTTGATCTCCGGTGTACATGTACAGTCTGTGCTGTGAGGTCATACTTGATCTCCGGTGTACATGTGCAGTTCGTGCTGTGAGGTCATATTTGACTTGCGGTGTGCATGTGCAGTCTGTGCTGTGAGGTCATTTTTGATCTCCGGTGTACATGTACAGTCTGTGCTGTGAGGTCATACTTGATCTCCGGTGTACATGTACAGTCTGTGCTGTGAGGTCATACTTGATATCCAGTGTACATTTACAGTCTGTGCTGTGAGGTCATACTTGATATCCAGTGTACATGTACAGTCTGTGCTGTGAGATCATACTTGATCTCCGGTGTACATGTACAGTCTGTGGTGTGAGGTCATACTTGATCTCCGGTGTACATGTGCAGTCTGTGCTGTGAGTTCATATTTGACTTGCGGTGTGCATGTACAGTTTGTGCTGTGAGGTCATACTTGATCTCCGGTGTACATGTACAGTTTGTGCTGTGAGGTCATCCTTGATCTCCTTTGTGTTTGTACAGTCTGTGTTGTGAGGTCATACTTGATATCCTTTGTGTTTGTAGGCCTACAGTCTGTGCTGTGAGGTCATACTTGATATCCTTTGTGTTTGTAGGCCTACAGTCTGTGCTGTGAGGTCATACTTGATATCCTTTGTGTTTGTACACTCTGTGCTGTGAGGTCATACTTGATATCCTTTGTGTTTGTACACTCTGTGCTGTGAGGTCATACTTGATATCCTTTGTGTTTGTACACTCTGTGCTGTGAGGTCATACTTGATATCCTTTGTGTTTGTAGGCCTACAGTCTGTGTTGTGAGGTCATACTTGATATCCTTTGTGTTTGTAGGCCTACAGTCTGTGCTGTGAGGTCATACTTGATATCCTTTGTGTTTGTAGGCCTACAGTCTGTGCTGTGAGGTCATACTTGATATCCTTCGTGTTTGTAGGCCTACAGTCTGTGCTGTGAGGTCATACTTGATATCCTTTGTGTTTGTAGGCCTACAGTATGTGCTGTGAGGTCATACTTGATATCCTTTGTGTTTGTAGGCCTACAGTCTGTGCTGTGAGGTCATACTTGATATCCTTTGTGTTTGTAGGCCTACAGTCTGTGCTGTGAGGTCATACTTGATATCCTTTGTGTTTGTACACTCTGTGCTGTGAGGTCATACTTGATATCCTTTGTGTTTGTACACTCTGTGCTGTGAGGTCATACTTGATATCCTTTGTGTTTGTACACTCTGTGCTGTGAGGTCATACTTGATATCCTTTGTGTTTGTAGGCCTACAGTCTGTGCTGTGAGGTCATACTTGATATCCTTTGTGTTTGTAGGCCTACAGTCTGTGCTGTGAGGTCATACTTGATATCCTTTGTGTTTGTAGGCCTACAGTCTGTGCTCTGAGGTCATACTTGATATCCTTCGTGTTTGTAGGCCTACAGTCTGTGCTGTGAGGTCATACTTGATATCCTTTGTGTTTGTAGGCCTACAGTATGTGCTGTGAGGTCATACTTGATATCCTTTGTGTTTGTAGGCCTACAGTCTGTGCTGTGAGGTCATAGTAGTGTTGCTACTCATAGATAGAGTCAAGTTATCTTTATAGTTCATATTGTTTGAAAGAAGACATGGAAAACAGAAATGATGTGATAACAGAAAATTGCAATATTACTTGCTTTTTTGAGGGAGCTGATAGGACCCCCCCCCCCCCCCCACACACACACACACCCCTCTAGCAACAAGGTCTAATGTATTTTACAATTTTTCTTTCAGAAAATCCCGAAGAAGACCCATTTAATTTGGTAACAGATTTAAGTGAACTCCATCATGATTACAGTGTGTTAAGTCAAGTGGTGGGACTTGTCAGTACACTTAAACGATCATACACGGTAAATATCATTACTTTTGGTCACTTAATCAATTCTAAAGAGTTACATGTAAGTGGTTGGACTTGTCAGTACACTTAAACGATCATATACGGTAAATATCAATTCGTTTGGTCACTTAATCAATTCTAAAGAGTTACATGTAAGTGGTTTGACTTGTCAGTACACTTAAACGATCATATACAGTAAATATCAATTCGTTTGGTCACTTAATCAATTCTAAAGAGTTACATGTAAGTGGTTGGACTTGTCAGTACACTTAAACGATCATATACGGTAAATATCAATTCGTTTGGTCACTTAATCAATTCTAAAGAGTTACATGTAAGTGGTTGGACTTGTCAGTACACTTAAACGATCATATACGGTAAATATCAATTCGTTTGGTCACTTAATCAATTCTAAAGAGTAAAAGGCACACTTGCCGCGACAATCCAGAATATTGTTAACATAAAAAACAGTGGGCGGTTTTCTGTATTTTTCCCAGACAGAAGAAGTTAGGAACTTTTTATTTTTACCAAAAATAGAAAGTTTTGGCATCATCTGGTATTTTTAATTTTAAATTGAAAATTAGATTTATAAGGTACCCGTAATGTAATCAAACCCCGAACCTAAACATGCCACAACCGCCCTAATGTTTGAGTCGTGTGAGTGATCTAACGCCACAGGTTAATTTTACGTACTTTATCTAAGAAATACAGACGACGGTCGGGTAAGAGTAACTCGGAAAGCCTGCCGGTGATTTGTTGTGTGTAAACCACAGATAAAAAGGCCTGAAATGAGGGTAATCAAACCACCAAATTATTAAACCGATACTGATTGTTGTTGTAACCAGGCTTCGATTCTTCTTTCATTTTTCGCCTCAATTTCTACATTCTAAACCTAACTGGACATGTTTTATGTGTCATATGTTTAATTTTAGTGATTTTAGCCGTAGTAAGCTCATGTTAATTGGTTTTATTATCTAATGTTCAACATGCTACGCGGCAAATGGGCCTTTAAGTGAACTCCATCATGATTACAGTGTGTTAAGTCAAGTAGTTAAACAATTCATAGCAATTATTATGTGTTAACATTTGGGTCACTTTAAAGGGCATGAGCTGACTTTTTTCATGAATCTGATTTTCTGTGTTTAAAGTAGGGCCTACCTTGAAATAATTTTGGGTGCTGTTTAAAACACCAAGCAATCAACAAGTTACATTGGTTTATCAATATGGCTTTCCTTTATCAATAGACTGAGCCACAAAGTCTGATTATCTCTTGGGTCGTTACAGGGTTTGTCTTGGTTGATGGATTCAATATGGCTTTCCTTTATCAATAGACTGAGCCACAAAGTCTGATTATCTCCGTCTTGTTACAGGGTTTGTCTTGGTTGATGGATTCAATATGGCTTTCCTTTATCAATAGACTGAGCCACAAAGTCTGATTATCTCCGTCTTGTTACAGGGTTTGTCTTGGTTGATGGATTCAATATGGCTTTCCTTTATCAATAGACTGAGCCACAAAGTCTGATTATCTCCGTCTTGTTACAGGGTTTGTCTTGGTTGATGGATTCAATATGGCTTTCCTTTATCAATAGACTGAGCCACAAAGTCTGATTATCTCCGTCTTGTTACAGGGTTTGTCTTGGTTGATGGATTCAATATGGCTTTCCTTTATCAATAGACTGAGCCACAAAGTCTGATTATCTCCGTCTTGTTACAGGGTTTGTCTTGGTTGATGGATTCAATATGGCTTTCCTTTATCAATAGACTGAGCCACAAAGTCTGATTATCTCCGTCTTGTTACAGGGTTTGTCTTGGTTGATGGATTCAATATGGCTTTCCTTTATCAATAAACTGAACCACAAAGTCTGATTATTTCTGTCTCGTTATCTCGTTACAGGGTTTATCTGAGGAGTCTGTACACAGTATCATCCGAGATTTACAGCGTCTAATTCTGATGAAAGAGGAACAGTTAAGACTTGTAAAGAGCTGTTCAATTACGTTGTCTGTACCCTGTAGAACTGTCACTGGAAGGTAAGACCATTTCCACACCAAGACGATAAATACCTCTTCAGATGTTCAGGCATTTACCGGACCCTTAAAACCTGCATCTCTGACCAATGGGTCGCGGGTTAGAATCCCACTCAGTCCAAAAAAAAAGTTGGAAAATTTTCTGACTGGGTTTTCACTCGAACGACCTATGTGGGATGGTTGCCAGTTACCAGCGGAAGGTCGTGGTTTTCCTCCGGGCATAGAGCCCGGTTTCCTCCCACAATAAAACTGGCAATGCCACCATATAAGTCAAATAATCTTGAGCGCGGCGTAAAACACCAATCTATGGAGCCGTAAAAAGGACATCCAAAAGTTTTTTTTTTTACTCAAGGCCTGTTCGAAAATAAGATTTTTGGACTAACATTATGTCGTGGTACGACTTATTTATCTGGTACCACATGTCGTGGTACGACATAATTGGCCAATCACAATGAGCCTTAAGTATTCTGTCGTGGTATAAAATAGCCAATGAAATTTCCGGTCTGTACCATTGCAATAGGTGCAGGAAAACATGGCTGATATCGAGCAACGTCAGAAAATTGTAGGCACTTACTTCGAGCAAAAGATTAAGGTCTCAGATATACGGCATATTCTCAGTTTAGAACATGGAATAAAGATAAGCAATCGGCAAATTAAGCGTGATTTGCGTACATTAGTTTTGCTAACTCTTGAAAGATACAATTTCATTGGCTAATTTATGTCGTGCTACGAGATAACTAAGTTGTACCACGAGATAATTATGTCGTGGTACGAGATAATTATGTCGTGGTACGAGATTGAGTAAAAAAAAAACTTTCGGATGTCCCTTTTACGGCTCCGTACCAATCAATCAATCCATTTAAACTGTTTTTGGCTATATTGTACCGAAGATTAAACATTGGCATAGTTTTTACGAGGCCAGGAACAAATAAATGTGTATTCAGGTCAGGTGAATTTTGCTTCCCTTTACGATTTGTGGCTCTTACAGTCAATGAATAATTTTTATTTAAGCCTCAATTGTTTGATTTTCCAGCAAACTTAAAAAAAACCATCACTTGCCAACTTAGAAAAAGGCAGAAATTCTTCTATCAAATTTTGGGTTTTACAAGATGAGCTATTTGAAACCCATGGCACCTATCATCAGTACTGACAGCTTCTTCCATTGAGTCGAATTGCATTTTTCAAGAAAGTGTAACCCCCAAAACAGCAAGAATACTGTTATATTCACTTTCTATTATCCATAAACACACAAATGTTTGAAAGAATTAAAGATGACATGTCGTTGTACTTATTATATACTTGTTACCGCTATTGTAATTAGAAATTTAAAATAACGATATGGAGCTGACTTTTATTAAGCGTTTCACGCTTTTTGTCAAATTCAGAAAATGTGTCTGTTGTATTTGTTATGTATCTAATGGCGAATAAAAAAAATATTGTTTAAATCAAAGATGACATGTTTTATTTCAGCATTGGACGTACAAAATATGTATTCCATACCCAGTCACCCTCAGCCAAACAGGACTGGTGTCTAGATTTACAGATTGCTAAAATGGCCCTGGGTAGGTACTGAATGTTTTTAAATTCTCATTAGATTAGCTGCCATTATGTAGTTGATATTTTTCTGCTTAGATAAAATCTAGAAACTTTCAGCTAGTAGAGTTTTGAACTAATTTATACCTAAAATAAATGAAAATCAGTAAAGGCTATTCAAGTTTTGTTACCCTTGACCCCGATGTGGTTTTTGCCATAGCCATTTTCGCCTACCTAGCATGGAGGAAAATTAAGTATGCCAAATACATTAGCCTTCCTACCGTTCATATGGTCTGTGGAGGTTTTAATGTTAAGATTTAGGTGGGAGGGGGGTGGGTAAGATCTTTTGGTCGGTTGGTACTTTTGTCACCATATAACCTTTGCTGTTGAGTGCGATGTTAAGCCCCAATCAATTAATCAATTGAATTTTGTGTATTTTTTTAACTTTATTTTGGCTTGATATACTGTGATTAGATTAGAATTTTTGATATTTCCACATTTAGCGTATGTGGATGAGTTGTCAGGTAGCCGCTAAAGGTCTGGGGGTATCCTCGGGCAAAGAAATGTTTTCCTCCCCCACTAAACTTGGCAACGCCGTCACATAAGTGAAATAATCTTAAGTGCGGCATAAAATGTCAATCGATGAACCAAATTCTCCCCACAGCCAAAAATCCTAAAGAACAATTTGTTCCTGATGTTTTTAGTTATTTCTGAGGGTCTGTGTGGCTCGGTCGGTATAGTGATAGTCTCTCAGTCTAACAATGAATCCAAGAAAAAAAGACAAATTTCTGAGAAGGTTTTTACACTTGATCGTCCTATGTGAATGAGTTGTGAAATACTCACCGATGCAAAGAGCTGACAAATAAATGATCCCAAATATACTAAACGCATTGGTTATTTTTCAGATGCCCAAAATAACCCAGGCTGGGATGTGCCAGTTCAAGCTAACAAATTAGCCAATCAGATGCCAGCGTTATTCATTAAGGCCTTGCCCGTTGATGTGGTTCGTCATTACACAAAGGTTTGATACAGTAATTTGCACTAAACTATTTTTTATCGTATTTTATAACTGAATTTAATTTTTGGAACGGCGATAAGAACTGAAAACATTTACATTTTACCTGCATGAAATACCAATCAAAGAATTTTTAAAAGATTGCCGGGTACCCATCAAAGGTCGAGGATTTTGTCTCAGCAAAGAATCTGCCCCCCCCCCCCCCCCCCCCCCCTTCCCACCTACTAAACCTGGCAACACCGCTATGCCCCCCCCCCCTCCCCCTTCTAAAACTGGTAACGTGGCTATATAATTGATTTGATTTTGAGTGCATCGTAAAACATCAATCAATCAATCAGGAAATGTTCTCTGTATTTTTGGGAGTGGTGAGTAGGACTATAACTGCATAAAGGTCCCGTCAATCCATGGGTTAGAGTGTAGTGCTATATCTGCATTGTACGTAAAGGAGTTCAAGTCGTCACAGCTTTGGTGAAAAACCCACCTGGAAACTGTGTAATATAAGTGACATCCCTTACAATTTTAGCCAAAAAAATCTGGGCTCTGTTGAATTTGTTTTCTCCGTATTCGTAAAATGCGACCAGACACATAACCAGTCATTTAATACCAGTCGTCGTTAGACTGATAATCCGGCCTACCCCTGTTTAAATATTTCTATAACATTGTACATCCTACAGGTAAGATGTGCTGTACCAGTTTTTCTGTCTACGCCGTCAAACATCGGTGTAGGGATGCAACATTTGTGGGTGTGCAACACAACAGACACTATGGGTCAAGTATCAATCGTCTCTATACATGCGGATCGGCCGCGTGTCATCGAGTCGTACAAAGCATGCGACTGTCAAATCCTCTGTGTGGAAAACGTTCCCGGGTATGCAACTACCGATTCACCCTACGCTTTCTTAAACGACACAGTCTGGATGGTTACGGCAAAGTCTCAGTAAGTGTTGCATTTCTTAAGTCTAAATTGTCTCCCACCAATGTGTTCACAGCTCATCCAATCAGAAAGGGGCCTCGGTGGTTCAGTGGATTAGAGTGATTGTCCCACACAGACCATCCATCGATGCGGCACCGGTTTGAATCTCACTCAGACCAAACAAAAATTAAAAAATTTCTGGGTGAATTCTTCACTCGGTTGACGTATGTGGAAGAGTTGCCAGATACTTGCCGAAGGTGGGGGGTTTCCTCCAGGCAATGAGCCTGGTTTCCTCTCCCACTAAACCTGTCAATGCCGCCATATAAGTGAAATAATCTTGAGTGTGACATCAAACATCAATCAATCAATCAATGAAGTTCCCAGCCAGATCATCCAATCCGAAAAAAGGTGACAAAAAATGTCTACTTAAAATGGTAAAAATTTAAATAACAGAAAAGAAGAGATTTATGGATAACAACTTATTTATTTATGATGGTATGTTTCGGTATAGATTGTATTCGATATGTTGTTTTCCATAAATATCTTCTTTTGTGTTACTATTGCTGACTTCTAAATGCCTCTCAAACAAAAATTTAAATAGCCAATATGTTTGAATATATTTTCGAGTCTTTGTACTAATGCATTGGTGTATGGAGAAAGCCATACAACGAAGAAAATTAGCTAATTCAATTCAACGAAATTTTCCCTATATTTGGCAGCACATGCAAATTTTGAATTTCTAACACTATTTTTTATCATTTACCAGGGTGCTGATTTATCAACTGATATCGTCGGATGGAATGACAAAGCGCCAACCTAGCGCCACATTCACCCTGTCGTCAAACTGTGGTACTTTACGTTATGCTGATGATCACATGTTTGTCGCTTTGGATAACGGACAACTAGCTATCTATAGCAGAAACGAAGGTACAAAAATAATAATCTAGATTTTCTCACCAAATTTCACTTTTAAATTGACAAAAATCTAACGGAATTCTTACGAGGCTTGCACTCACTATACGTTTAAAAAGGCCATAAAATGTTATTTTGAGGAATGTTGCAATCCAGACAAAATCCGCCCAAAAGTATGAAGGCTTTAATACTGGCCAGAACATGGCGAGCAAAATTTCAACAATGACTGTGTTTTAATTTGGGAGTGCAGTGTAGAAAGGATACAAGGCAATAAAATGTTATAATATTTTGAGAACAAATCTTCAAAAAAATCTTTCGCAAAAATGTAGTCTATGTTTCAACAAGGCCTGATGGACTTAGTTATGTACCCTATGGTAGATTTAAGCATCACACGTTCATTCTATTACTGATAGCCGAGACTGATCGATTGATTGATTGTTTGGTGTTTTACGCCGCGCTCAAGATTATTTCACTGATAGGACGGCGTTGCCAGTTTTATTGGGGAGGAAACCAGGCTCTATGCCCAGAGGAAACCCATGACCTTCCGGTGGTAACTGGCAACCATCCCACATAGGTCGTTCAAGTGAAAACCCAGTCAGAAAATTTTTTGGGACTGAGAGGGATTTGATCCCCACGACCCATTGGTGGAAGGCTGTTCGGATTGAGAGTCCATCGCTCTACCTACTGAGCCACGGAGGCCCCTTGGTAGCCTAGAAATCTGGGCTCTGCCGAAAATTTTTTTCTCTGTATTCGTCATATAATACCAGTCGCCGTTAGAGCGATAATCCGAGCTATATTACTGAATACTTTCCCCTTTCAGATGGTGTATGGAACATCTCCGAACCCGATTTCCTCAAACTGAGTAATCTCCCCTTGACCAACTTACTCTCCCTTGAGGACCATGTTATTTGTACAACTGGGAATTGGGTGCATTTTATTAGCCTGGATTCCCTCAAAGTAGAGGTAAGCCTCACCGGTCACATCTTTGCAAACCAAGTTAAAATCTTCATGTCCCCATTCCGTGTTTTACCTTGGCGGACTACTCCACTGGAACCCGTAAATCGAACAGCTCGTTTTGATTGGATGCAAGTAAAACTTCTCGCAGCTAATCAAATCCTCGGGCACTTACACTGAAAATAAATCTAGGAAAGACAACTCTTACACACTCTCACCAGTGGGCGCTGTCCAATTTACGGGTTGGAGTGGAGTAGTCCGCCACACGGAATGGTGACATGCAGATTTTATCTTGGCTAGAGAAGATGCATTGGTCATTTAATCCTCTATGTATGTGTGTGTTTTTAATGTCAATTCTTCCTGACACAGAACAGTTTTTACCTACCCCATCTTAATCTGCCTATGGCGCCTCGTAAATTAAGTTTTGTCCAGTGTTATATATACTCACCAATAAATCAATCAATCAAACAGTCCATTAACCCATGTGGGACAACTGCCATACAGCATTTGACAGGGGTGGGGGGATTTTAGCAAAGATCCTGGTTTCCTCACTCAATAAAACACACCAACACAGAGAAAATCTTCTTGACTAAAATAAGCATGGAGACCAGGACCCTGTTTCACAAAGCGGTGTAGACGTATTTTTTGCGTAACTTTCTTACTAACGTATCTCTACAGTATGGTTTGCTATGGCATTTACGTGAAAACTTACGCTACGCCGCTTTGTGAAACAGGGTCCAGTTTCTAGTTGTAGTTTATAAAAATGTTTTTTAATTTAGAAGGAAATCTGACATACAGTTACTTTTGACCTGGCTTTATAAGGTGTGCATTTACAGCTGCCACTGCTTTACATATTCCAGATATAAATTTATGATCACTAAAACACACGGGCACAGGGAAAATCTTCTTGTCTAAAATAACCATGGAGACATGTTTCTAATTGTGTTAAAAAGGGGTATATCATTTAGACGTTTATACCCCATACATCCAGATATATGATAATGGACAAAAGACCTGTGCCCTCGTAACTGATTAATATTCTTAATGTACGGTTGTACCTGTAAATCACATGACCTACATGTAAGACCGCACGAAAATAGTGCATTTTGTAAAGAAATGTTTAAAGTACTTAAAAGTTAAGAGCGATTTATACAAAATGGACCCGGGTCTAGAGATATTCACACACCACAAGGTTATCTCAAAACGCTTTGTTTTCTAAGTCCATTGATATTCGTTCTCAGATATCTCAGCGTCTTTGTTCGGACGACAGTGCTGTGATTGGTCAGATTGCCAGAGCTGGTGTTGGATTATGGGTAGCGTATGAGAACCAGCCTCTCATCCATCTCTACCACCTGGAGACGTTAAATCAACTACAGGACGTCAACGTTTCCTCCGCAATCCATAAAGCTCTTTCAAGTAAGTCGTATAACCAATAAATCATCAGCCATATCTACACATACATGTACAGAATATTGTACAAAAAATTGGTAATTAGGAGTTCCGTAAAAGTTTTTACGGGAAGAAAGACAAATTCCATGCCCTTAAATAGTTTTAAAAGTTAGATTTTTTTCCAGTGGTTCCGAAAGAGTCCTGAAATTCTTGTTTTAGGTGGGAATTTTGGGCCCCTAATTTGCACACCTTTTATGTCAATATGATATTTGACCGAACTTAGATGTATTTCAAAGGATTAAGAGAGGCTGGGGTACTGGAGTCACAAGTCTCTCAGTCAAATACAAGGATTTCATTGATTGTTAGGGTGTGTCGTTTTTTCACAATTTGGCAGGTTTTCCAGGTACTCCTCAAAGAACTTAGCATCACCACCATCTTTTTATTTTGTTAAAATACACTTTTGATTTGGCTAACGATATCCTGAATAAACTTTACCTTAACTTTATTCATCCTTTACACATATCTCGAGATTATTAAACTCGTCATATTGTCAGGTTTATTGGGGAAGAACCCAGCCTCTATACCTGGATGTAGGCCCTAACCTCTCGAAATTGAATAAATTGTTACTAGACTTAATACATGGGTCATTTGTTTAATAAAAACAGTATTCTGTGAAATTTCACGTTCATTTTTTTCTGACTACTTGAGCTCCAAATATTTGACCCGTTGGTGTAAGACTGAGCACCCAAATCTTTACATACTGAGAAACCAAGAACCCCCCCCCCCCCAAGCCCCCCGCCCCACTCCCCTTAAAGAACCAAGGCCCCCCAACCCCTCCCACCATCGCTAAGAGGAACTTGTCCTAAGGGAAATGTCTCGGGTTCGAATCCCAATCAGTCCAAACAAAAATTGGAAAATTGTTTGACTGGGTTTCCACTCGAACGACCTATGTGGGATGGTTGCCAGTTACCAACGGAAGGTCATGGCTTTCCTCCGGGCATAGAGCGCGGTTTCCTCCCACACTAAAACTGGCAACGCCGCCATATAAGTGAAATAATCTTGAGAGCGGCGTAAAACACCAATCAATCAGTCAATCCTATGGGAAATGTGTATTTGAAAAACTACATCCTTTTCAAAGTTGATCACGGTAAAATATAAGGGGATGCTTTCATAGAGTTGGGATTGAAAATACCAACTACAGTCTTTGTGAATTTTAATTGCTTTGCATTGTTTTTTCAGGTAAATTGAATGAAGAGGAGCTGAAATCTATAACAAAAGATGTGCGAGTATCTTGTTTATTGGCCAGCAAAGGACTTTTATGGATTGGTACGAATAAAGGGGCTGTTCTAAGTCTGCCATTGCCGAGGTTACGGGAAGGTGTTCCTCAGATTGGCAGCCGCCCATGTGTCTCTTTTCACGGACATTGTGGCCCAGTCAGATTTTTACTACCCATATTTTTCATGACACCAGAAGGCGACACGTTAAAAATGAAATCTACCTCAAAGTCTAATGACTCTGTAGCATTCAGACAAACAAGGTCCCCAGTGAGAGACAATTCTGTTGCTCCAATGTCTAGTGTGACGTTAAACCCCAATCAACCCACCAAAGCCTCTGGACAAAATGGTAATAAAACGAACACTGCACAAAGGATATTAGAATTAAATGACAAAGTTGTTCAAGAGCTAAACAACGATGTTTTTTCAAAGTCGGAAAGTCTCACTGATGTATCCAATCAGGAAAGCAATAATTCTGAAAAATTTAATCCCGTTACGCCTGACCTTTCATTACCAGGTCAAGGTCAAGGTCAAATGCCAGTAATTGAGTTGCCTGTGACGTTGTCACCAAAAATAAAGGACGCTAAACCTATTAGTTTTGCAGCACGGAAAAACATGTGGAAATCGACACCAAATCTAGCCGCGGATGTCGAAGGCACAGAAGATATTTCTGTTCTTTACGGAAGCCTCATGAGGGGCCTGGACAAGCCCTTGGAAACCGCAGGTGTTCGTAGAAAGAATAAATGGAGTCAAGCAGGCAAAAAAAGTAGTTTTACTCTGGGCCCTTCTTCAGCACTTCAAGATGGCTCTGTAAGAGAAAAAGGAAAAAATGTCGAAGGGAAACGTTTTCAAAACCGCATGGAGTCAGACTTTCGAGATTCATGCAGTATGTATGAATTCGCTGGTCCTTGTACAGAAACAACTGATGATATGTCACCATCACAATCTGACTCAAAGGCAGAACATTCAAAAAGTGTCTCGGAAAATGTTTCAAATTCTTTAAAACAAAACTCACATTCACCCTCTGTTGAAAGTTTAAATGGGTCTGCAAATGAGGGACTTGTGGATTATCCAAAAAATATTCCTCAAAGAAATGGCTCCATAAGTGATATTTTTACCTCCGCTCGCAGAAGATCAGAAATAGCAGGGGAGAGCACTCTGCGACGTAATCCCGTTCAGTCTTGTAAATCTGTGATTGTGGTTTCCGGGGGCGACGGATATTGTTATTGGAATCAAACAGAAAATAGCAAAGGTTACAAAAATGAAGAAGCAACTTTACTCTTATGGCTTTATAAAGTGATTTCATAATACTGCGTGATTTAGAAGACACAGACAAGTCGAACTCTGGCAGTCTGCAGTTTAGCTTACGTACTTGCCCTATAGATTTATCTTTTGGGTTTCCTAAAATGTTGGGGCCTCTTTGGCTCAGTAGGTAGAGCGTTGGACGCTCAATCCAAACAGCCTTCCACCAAGGGTTCGAATCCCACTCTGTCGAAAAATTAGAAAATTTTCTGACTGGGTTTTCACTCAACGACCTATGTGGGATGGTTGCCAGTAACCAACGGAAGGTCGTGGGTTTCCTATGGGCATAGAACCCGGTTTCCTCCCACAATAAAACTGGCAACGCCGCCATATAAGCGAAATAATCTTGAGTGCGTTGTAAAATCAATTAATCCTAAAATGTTAAAAATCCATTTGTTCCACTGACTAGTTTTACGTAACACACAAGTAGTGATAACCCTAAAAACGACAGTTTCATGATGACTCAATTTCAGCATTTATTATACCATCATCAGAAGAGTAAAGGCCTGCTGCTCATGCATTGCTCTCCTGAAGATGGTATAATAAATGCCAAAATATTGACTCATCATGAAACTATCGTTTTTCGGGTTATCACTACTTGTGTAAAATGTTTAAAGGCACACTCCCCGCTACATTAAAAACAGCCAAAGATTTTTCTGTAGTTTTCTCAGACAGAAAAAGAGTTTTTAGCCAAAATTTGAAAGTTATTTTGTATTCTTAATTTGAAATTGACAATTTGATTTATTGGGTACCCACAATTAAAGCCAAGTCAGATACTGAGCATGTGCACAAGTGCCCCAATGATTTGAATCGAGCAAATATTGTATGGACTCTCAGAAATACAGCTGAAGAATTGGGTTTAAGGGACATAACGACCAGCAAATTAATTTCAAATTGAAAACTAAAAACAAAAAGACTTGAAATGAGTGTAATCATTGTAGTTGGTGTTAGGGCTTCAATTCTATGTATGCTTTTACAACATCACTTAAGATATTTTAAAACGAACTTGACAACTTTTATTGGAAGTAAGTTGTGTCAATCCGCACTTGTTAACAAATGCCAGAAATGCTAAAAGTTGTGTAAATCCGCACTTGTTAACAAATGCCAGAAATGCTAAAAGTTGTGTAAATCCGCACTTGTTAACAAATGCCAGAAATGCTAAAAGTTGTGTAAATCCGCACTTGTTAACAAATGCCAGAAATGCTAAAAGTTGTGTAAATCCGCAATTGTTAACAAATGCCAGAAATGCTAAAAATTGTGTAAATCCGCACTTGTTAACTAATGTCAGAAATGTTTCAGTGGCGAGTGTGCCTTTATTGTACATCTTCTTAGATTGATTTCGTAAGATTTGCAGCCTGCAGTTGAAGTGTTGAACTTACATACTCACCCTATACATTTTAATACTTATTGGGTTTTCTGAAATGCTTTTGTTATATAAGTCCTTTTATGATGTGATTTTGCAGCCTACAATTTAACATACTTTCAATTTAAATTTTTATGCATGTGTACATGTATCTACATGTCTCCTAAAAATGTTTTTAAATTTTTTAATTATTGAATTCTTGCAATTATTTAAAGCACTGTTGCCACTGTATATATAATATTATTTAAAATAGTCTATTTTAAAGATTTTAATGTCTTGCAGTTGCTTTTACGCGCACCAAATGCAGCTATTTTGATTTTTGTGCTTGAATATACATATGTTTTTAACTTTTTAAATTTAATTTAATTTTATGTCACTATGAATTATGCATTGCCTAAATTATTGTTATTTTTAAAGTAAAGGCTTTGTTTTAACAACATTAGCCCCTAAATAAATACTTACAGTAACTGAATCTACAACGTTAGTTGTTAGTTTCAATTCTTAAATTAAAATTAGTTATAAAGTTTTTCTTCGGTCTCCAGCGAATCAAAAGGAAATAATAGTCGGATGTGACATACAAATGACCACGACCGGAAAATTTTGAGGCCGTATTCCCGTTGTTCCAGAAGGTTGTGAGTTTCCTCCGGGCACAGAGCCCGGTTTCCTCCCACAATAAAACTGGCAACACGACCATAAAAGTGAAATAATCTTGAGCGCGTCGTAAAACACCTAACAATCGATCAGTCAATCAATGAAAACCGGCCGCCATCACTACTTTCAAACAAAAGAAACTTATTTGATTTAAGTATATCCTTCGTGCCAAGCTGCACCAGATTGTTCATTCTATGTAAGTGTTCAAAATTACCGGTCTGCAATAGTGGGGAATCTACTCCGTTTGGAAACCAATTAGTCTCCAATCAACACTAGTTAAGATTTCTTACAAAAACTGCTTGTCATTATGGGTATGTTTATATAGGTAAGCTGTAGGTGATTCTTCAATATTTATAGATATATTTCTACCAAAATGTCTTTTCCAACTTTAGATTTATGTGACCTTCATACCAGTAACTTTAGTGTTAGTCTTTTTTATTTGTGTATGTGGAATGGTTGCCAGTTACCAACGGAAGGTCGTGGGTTTTCTCCGGGCATAGAGCGTGGCGTGAAACACCAAACAATTAATCAATTTTTATTTCTGTCTTCGGTTTCTTTTATGTCTGTTTTCAGAGTTTTACTTTTTTATAGTCCGATACACCAACCTGCTCATTTGGGTAAATGCTCCTGTATTTTTGTCTGATGATTGGATTTAGCGGTTTTCTCCTCGTTTTTTTTTTAGTTAGGAGCATCCCTCCATTCCTTACCCTTGTCTCAATGCATGCAGATATATCCATAGCCACACCCAAGGGTTCATCCAGAGGGGTGTCCTAATTTATCTCATTTGGACAGCCAAGAATCCAGCAATTTAACATGGTCAACATACAAAAGTAGGTCATAATGGACACCCAATTTTTTGGAGAATGTGCAAAAATAGCTATTTTGGATACCCTATTTTCGGATACTGGATAAATGTATGACCACACCTTTAACTCTCCAGAAAATTCTACTGACCAAGGCTAAGCTCCTGTCAGTCGTCAACCTAATGAAATATCATAGGTTTCATTTGTTACAACAATTTATGGGGTATAAAGGTCTAAATGATATACCTCTTTTTAACACAATTAGAAACTTGTCTTCATGGTCATTTTAGACAAGAAGATTTTCCCTGTGCCCGTGTGTTTTAGTGATCATAAATATATAACTTACAGATATATCAGTGGGATGAACCTTGGCTGTTTATGCTCGCCTTCAACAGCCTACGTAAATCCCTGAGTGTTTATCTACGTTAGGAGTCCCCATTATGTTTATGTTCGCCTTCAACAGCCTACGTAAATCCCTGAGTGTTTATCTACGTTAGGAGTCCCCATTATGTTTATGTTCGCCTTCAACAGCCTACGTAAATCCCTGAGTGTTTATCTACGTTAGGAGTCCCCATTATGTTTATGTTCGCCTTCAACAGCCTACGTAAATCCCTGAGTGTTTATCTACGTTAGGAGTCCCCATTATGTTTATGTTCGCCTTCAACAGCCTACGTAAATCCCTGAGTGTTTATCTACGTTAGGAGTCCCCATTATGTTTATGTTCGCCTTCAACAGCCTACGTAAATCCCTGAGTGTTTATCTACGTTAGGAGTCCCCATTATGTTTATGTTCGCCTTCAACAGCCTACGTAAATCCCTGAGTGTTTATCTACGTTATGAGTCCCCATTATGTTTATGTTCGCCTTCAACAGCCTACGTAAATCCCTGAGTGTTTATCTACGTTAGGAGTCCCCATTATGTTTATGTTCGCCTTCAACAGCCTACGTAAATCCCTGAGTGTTTATCTACGTTAGGAGTCCCCATTATGTTTATGTTCGCCTTCAACAGCCTACGTAAATCCCTGAGTGTTTATCTACGTTAGGAGTCCCCATTATGTTTATGTTCGCCTTCAACAGCCTACGTAAATCCCTGAGTGTTTATCTACGTTAGGAGTCCCCATTATGTTTATGTTCGCCTTCAACAGCCTACGTAAATCCCTGAGTGTTTATCTACGTTATGAGTCCCCATTATGTTTATGTTCGCCTTCAACAGCCTACGTAAATCCCTGAGTGTTTATCTACGTTAGGAGTCCCCATTATGTTTATGTTCGCCTTCAACAGCCTACGTAAATCCCTGAGTGTTTATCTACGTTAGGAGTCCCCATTATGTTTATGTTCGCCTTCAACAGCCTACGTAAATCCCTGAGTGTTTATCTACGTTAGGAGTCCCCATTATGTTTATGTTCGCCTTCAACAGCCTACGTAAATCCCTGAGTGTTTATCTACGTTAGGAGTCCCCATTATGTTTATGTTCGCCTTCAACAGCCTACGTAAATCCCTGAGTGTTTATCTACGTTATGAGTCCCCATTATGTTTATGTTCGCCTTCAACAGCCTACGTAAATCCCTGAGTGTTTATCTACGTTAGGAGTCCCCATTATGTTTATGTTCGCCTTCAACAGCCTACGTAAATCCCTGAGTGTTTATCTACGTTAGGAGTCCCCATTATGTTTATGTTCGCCTTCAACAGCCTACGTAAATCCCTGAGTGTTTATCTACGTTAGGAGTCCCCATTATGTTTATGTTCGCCTTCAACAGCCTACGTAAATCCCTGAGTGTTTATCTACGTTAGGAGTCCCCATTATGTTTATGTTCGCCTTCAACAGCCTACGTAAATCCCTGAGTGTTTATCTACGTTAGGAGTCCCCATTATGTTTATGTTCGCCTTCAACAGCCTACGTAAATCCCTGAGTGTTTATCTACGTTAGGAGTCCCCATTATGTTTATGTTCGCCTTCAACAGCCTACGTAAATCCCTGAGTGTTTATCTACGTTAGGAGTCCCCATTATGTTTATGTTCGCCTTCAACAGCCTACGTAAATCCCTGAGTGTTTATCTACGTTAGGAGTCCCCATTATGTTTATGTTCGCCTTCAACAGCCTACGTAAATCCCTGAGTGTAATCCATGTTATGAGTCCCCATTATGTTTATGTTCGCCTTCAACAGCCTACGTAAATCCCTGAGTGTTTATCTACGTTAGGAGTCCCCATTATGTTTATGTTCGCCTTCAACAGCCTACGTAAATCCCTGAGTGTTTATCTACGTTAGGAGTCCCCATTATGTTTATGTTCGCCTTCAACAGCCTACGTAAATCCCTGAGTGTTTATCTACGTTAGGAGTCCCCATTATGTTTATGTTCGCCTTCAACAGCCTACGTAAATCCCTGAGTGTTTATCTACGTTAGGAGTCCCCATTATGTTTATGTTCGCCTTCAACAGCCTACGTAAATCCCTGAGTGTTTATCTACGTTAGGAGTCCCCATTATGTTTATGTTCGCCTTCAACAGCCTACGTAAATCCCTGAGTGTTTATCTACGTTAGGAGTCCCCATTATGTTTATGTTCGCCTTCAACAGCCTACGTAAATCCCTGAGTGTTTATCTACGTTAGGAGTCCCCATTATGTTTATGTTCGCCTTCAACAGCCTACGTAAATCCCTGAGTGTTTATCTACGTTAGGAGTCCCCATTATGTTTATGTTCGCCTTCAACAGCCTACGTAAATCCCTGAGTGTTTATCTACGTTAGGAGTCCCCATTATGTTTATGTTCGCCTTCAACAGCCTACGTAAATCCCTGAGTGTTTATCTACGTTAGGAGTCCCCATTATGTTTATGTTCGCCTTCAACAGCCTACGTAAATCCCTGAGTGTTTATCTACGTTATGAGTCCCCATTATGTTTATGTTCGCCTTCAACAGCCTACGTAAATCCCTGAGTGTTTATCTACGTTAGGAGTCCCCATTATGTTTATGTTCGCCTTCAACAGCCTACGTAAATCCCTGAGTGTTTATCTACGTTAGGAGTCCCCATTATGTTTATGTTCGCCTTCAACAGCCTACGTAAATCCCTGAGTGTTTATCTACGTTAGGAGTCCCCATTATGTTTATGTTCGCCTTCAACAGCCTACGTAAATCCCTGAGTGTTTATCTACGTTAGGAGTCCCCATTATGTTTATGTTCGCCTTCAACAGCCTACGTAAATCCCTGAGTGTTTATCTACGTTATGAGTCCCCATTATGTTTATGTTCGCCTTCAACAGCCTACGTAAATCCCTGAGTGTTTATCTACGTTAGGAGTCCCCATTATGTTTATGTTCGCCTTCAACAGCCTACGTAAATCCCTGAGTGTTTATCTACGTTAGGAGTCCCCATTATGTTTATGCTCGCCTTCAACAGCCTACGTAAATCCCTGAGTGTTTATCTACGTTAGGAGTCCCCATTATGTTTATGTTCGCCTTCAACAGCCTACGTAAATCCGTGAGCGTAATCTACGTTATGAGTCCCCCATTAAATCAACTTTTGACTTAGCCGAGAAATCTGGACTCGTCGAATTTTTCTTTTTCTCTGTATTCGTCATAAAAGGCGACCAGACACATTGCCTACCATATAATACCAGTCGTCGTTAGAGCGATATTTGTCCGGGTTTCTGACTCCAAAATTACTATTTTTTTATACTGACGGCCGGATAAAAAATAGTAATTTTGAAGTCAGAAACCCGGACTAGAGCGATATGGGCTACAGTAGACTATCTTCTATCAAGGTAGATTTCATTTTATTCACTACGACTACAATTGTTTCTATAACTGAATTCGATTACATAATAATGTCAAACTTTCTACTCAGCAATTTCAATCAGGTTTTGTTTTTTTATTTACCGTATGTCTGTTTTTGTTAAGTATTTGTTACATGTAAACGCATCTGTTTTGATTGAAATTGTTTGGGTATGTTATTTTTTTTCACTCCAAATGAAATGTTTTCCATTAAGCTGTCACAAATATGTGACTAAACTGTTACATACCATTATTAAATAATTATGGTATGGTTTTTTTGTTAATCTATTTATCCAACAGTGGTTATTGACAATTGTAACTATAGACAATCGGCTAAGCAACAGCTGATAAAACATTTGTAAAACACTCCGAATCCTGGACACAAGCACCGAAACTTTAAAACGTTTGCTAATTAAAATTTTGAATTCTCCTAAAACATTGTAATTTTACAACCAGTTTTAATCAGTTAGACCAAGTAGAAAAGTTGGTACCTTAGAAAGGTTAGTTGTTAGTTGTCATGGCAACACGTCATTGTTTAAATTGTTTTTAGCATTGAAAGTGCTTGCATATACATACATGTACAGAGTATGTCAATGCTTGTCATATTTTTTTGTCTTTAGCTAATCATAGTTGTATTGACGTAGATTTGTTTTAATGATTTTTCAAAATAAGACATTTTTTACATTCCCTTTTAAAAATGTAACTCAAATATATACAGTTGATTATGACATTCAAGTTAGAAATGATTAAAAAAAATCCATTCCAATCAGTGACGTTCGATTTTAACGAACTTTTCCATATATTATTTTTTTAAGGTAGCATTGGAGTATTCAATATGAGTTAACTCCCCTGCGATGATATTGGAAATTTGTCCCAAACTGCCGAGTGTGACTTTCGTAGAACGGGTTTCGTTACCGGCTTTAAATGCAGTTAGCAACCACACTAATGAATATCCTGTATCAATACTACGTACATATTTTGAAAAACATTGCCTTTTGTTTATCTTAATTAGGATAACTCATGTGTGGTATTGTTAAATGTTGATTTTGTTTTGTACACGTTTCTGATAATTTTTATAAAAAAATGACGTAACCTGTAGCATACAGTGATGCAATATACACGTGTCTTTACCTGTATCGTTTATTTATTTAGTTGTTTATTTTTTGGAGAGGGGAGGGGGTCTCGAAAAGTTAACGTGTGTAATTTAAGACTTAAATATTGAGAATTTCCATAAAATAGCCTTGACTCGAGATTCCATTCTTAATAAAACTCTGACACAATAACATGTAGACCATTTCTTCACGTTTACGCCACACTCAATATTATTTCACTTATTTGGTGAATTTACAAGTTTGGAAGGCGAGCTGCACAACTGAGGTAACCATTGAACTATATGCGTGGAGTGGAGATCACGTGGTATTTGATTTCCCTCCAGCGCCGTCATTACTAGGAGGACTGTTTCTCGACACCGACGTAAGTCGTAACGCCATGGCTACATATACCTTCAACATTACGTTACGACCAGGTGCAAAGTTACAACGGGCGTAAATATGTTGAGAAACAGCCCCCAGATCTGTTATGCACGCGCGCTTTAACAATGGCGGCACTGTTTACATAGTCAATCCCGACCAATGAGACAGGTCCATTTCACGTATATAGAGGTAACCACCGACATTATGCTGGTCTTCTTGATGACAGACTTTCCCTTTCGGGGGATTAGGGGAAACTCTCTTTTTTTATTTTGACGGATTTGAATCCGTAACCCATTGATGCATGTAGCTTTTGTCTCTGACCTGCGTAGCGTAAGTTTTCATACGTTAGTATGAAAGTTACGCAAAAATACATCTACGTCGCTTTGTGAAACCGGTCCCAGACCATAATAGCGAACGTTGGTCTACCTTTGGGTGGCTAAAGACCCGTTCTTATTGTTCGATTCGTCGTACCGACTTGTAGCATGCGATTCAAATGGATGCACGTGATTGGTTGACAAATCTTATTGACCAATTAAAAGCATGCGTTTTAATCGCAACTACAATTCGGTATGACAATCGCACAGTGAGAACGGGCCTTCACGATAACAGTTGACCAACGATACTGGTCAGCCAAAAGACAACAACCGTCCAACGTCTATGTATTATATCTTATTTCTCCCTATTGCTCTGTTCAAAGGAGCAGACCTAGTCCCCTTGTTTACGGGCGGAGGTGAATTTCACTCTGAATTTATTTAAACGGCCGTTTTACATGTCCACCCACAATGCATTTATATATAAAGTCATACTTTACTTATATACACGTTATTTTTTGTTTTTAACAAAGTTGTACAAATTAGTTTCGTTATTGTATCAAAGAGTGCTGTGCGCAAGAAATATTCTTGGGTAATTCCACCAGAATCTAATTTCCATTACAACTGCTGTGCACGGAAAAAGTTGGACAAACGCTCATCGGTAACAATACAAAATACCTATTTACAAATGTTATAGCACAAAGGGTATATGATATAGAATAATATCAATACCACCATTTTGAAAGAGTGACCGCTTGATTAGTCTTGTTGGATTTGCCCGTACTGTTCGCTTTTTGTCCCAGAAGATGTTAGTGAAAAGTTAGATTGTTCTCTGAAAGAATTATTAATAAATTCCAATCCCATTTGGTAAAGACTCATCGCCGTTTGACGAGCTCTGCAAAGAATCTCTACATTGGACGTCCGACTTCATTGATCCACCGTCTGTTTCCTCTAACTCGATCGTCATCGGCGACGTTGCCCAGTGTTCTGGCTCGCCTCTTGCCATAGATGAAAACACCAATGTTCCTAACACACACAAGGATGCACATAGGATGAACACGTGCAGCCACTGTTCACGACTACCCTACAATTATTTCAGAAATACAAAATTCACGTCCATGTTTTGTGTACTTCTTACTGGTCTAATCGAGAGTATCATGTTCTTTCGATAAGAAATTACCAAGTTCTTAATCTTCACAACAGAAAACGTTATAAACACCATTAGATAATTATGTTTTCATTACTTATACATTAACTTTAGTGTCTCAGCGGTTTCAAAATCACATTTAAACCAACTACCATTAATCTCTTAAAGTTTGCTGGCCTGTTACTGAAACCAAACGGCATCTACTTACATCTGGGGTTAACGCTCCATTGACAATAGGAACAATCATTCCAGGGGCATTGGCTATCGTATTTGTGATTCCATAAAGTTCACCTGCATATCTAAAATAAGTTTTAAAAGCACATTAATGTTTTGTAAACAGTTCATCCTCAAGTAAATTTATCTTGTTTGGTAATCATGGGTAAATAATTCATGAAAATAGAAGCACTGAAATGACCACTAAACGCATTGCATCTGGCCCCTTAGCTGCATGTAATAAAGTTAATTATTAAGGTGAAGAATTACATATGGATAAGTTAATCATTATATAGCCAAAACGGATTAACCAAAGGAAAGCTAACAACTGTACCACGTGCCAATCAAGTATCTGTGTGATGGTTGCCAGTTATCACCGAAAGGTCGTGTGTTTCCTCCAGCCATAGAGCCAGGTTTCCTCCCACAATAAAACTGGCAACGCCGCCATATAAGTGAAATAATCTTGAGTGCTGCGTAAAACACCAAACAATCAATCAATCAAGTATCAGTCCATATCGGAGCCGAAATCAATATTGGAATTCTATCCGGACAACAACGACATATAAGATTTTTCCGCTGACGTACGAGGGTTCGAATCTGACGTAATCCATACAAAGTCCTCGTGAAATATTCCATACTGCCAAGTCCATCATTCCATTTAAAAAACGATTGGTTGATGAAACAGATGCTGCAGACTGCAGGTCATTATATGAACTTGCATCCGATATTAATATTAATTGTTCCCGCCATGGTTGGATTGAAAGTATACATATCTGCCTCGGTCGATATGAACTTCCAATCCAACGGGAACTCTTTAAGTAAATATCCATATTGTTGGTAAGTTCATAAAACAACTTCAGATTAGCTTGTCAAAAGCAGCTATTTCTCTATTTAAACTCAATCGTCTTATGTACCTTCGTCCAAAATCTACATGATTTACCATACAACCAGCTCGAGTAAATCCAAGGAATCCATTGGCTATTGTCAAATACAGGACGGCCTGCCACCTTGAATGACATTCTACAAAACCTGCCCAGATGAGAAACGTCCCTGAGCCGAGCAAAGCTGGCAAAAAAGAATCATTTCATGTTAGGATCAAAGATCAAAGTTTTTACACTTATATAGATAGATAGATAGGTGTTCTTTATTTAAAACAGGCTCGATAACTGCTGTAGGTAAATACCTATTTTCAAGAAGGTCGAGCTAAAAACATTGCATGCAGAGTTGACTAAAGTTTTGAGAGCCAATGTGGATCCTTCATTTCCTCCTTCAGTTGGGATCAAATCCTACCTGATATTTGTCTTTGTTCATCAATATGATCTATTGGTTGTTTAAAACAAAAACTGCCCCGTGCTTTTCACATGTATGTACTTTTATATCCAGTTGAACAGTTACTTAAAAAGGCAATACTGGTCTGCGACCAAAGCAGACACATTGAGGCAAAAATTACAAACAGTAAGGAAATATAAAGACTTATACCAAAAGCTTGGAAGGATCTTCTTGTTACTGTCGTTGACATTAATTTTCTTTTTCTCACGAAATCTGCGATAACACCAGCAAGAATACAAGTAACAGTATTCACAATGTATGGCACGGATGAGAGCAAGCCGTTCTGAAGATAAAAAAAACATGGAGCTTGTAATAAGTCCAATATCATAGCCCCACTATTGCATTGGCTGGAATATATTCATTTTGGGAAAACGTAAGAAAGCCTGCTGTAATTAAAAATAGATTGAACACAAATATGAACAAAGTATTGAAGAAAACATTTCTAATCATCCTCAACAAAAGATGCTCATTGTATGCCACAGTCAGATAACATCAAATTAGCGGATAAAAAACCCATGTCATGTTTTGGCAGTTACATCGATTTCTTACCTGCATTGTTCTAACATTGTCTACTTAAGTGTAAGCTGAAAAAACCTTTATTCCTGTTTTTTTTGAGTGGCTTGTCCAGCTTCAGAAATAATACGGTATCGTAATTGGCAAGGTTTTGCTTGATTGACGTTTTACGCCGTAGTCAAGAACAGTTGAATTTCTATGGCAGCGTTCTCTGCCCGTAGGAAACCCCCAACCTTTGGTTAGTACCTGAAAACTCTTACATATAGGCCAATCGAGTGAAGCTCCACTCGTATTCCCTCCCACCCCCCCCCCCCCCCCCAGCTACATTTTCTTTAGATTGAATAGAATTCGAACCAGCGATCCATCAATGGAAGGTCTGTGCGAAACGGAGAGACAATCGCTCTGCCGACTGAATCGCCGAGACCCCCAAGGCAATCGGAAATGTTTTGCAAATGTTGATGTTCTTTACAACTATAGCGATGCAAAATGTGTTGACGTCACAAGTTTCATAGTTCCCCACATGGGTGCAATGTCAAAGTAAAATTGCCGAGGGGGGGATTAGTGATGGGATCCACCGATGCGGTGTCCAAAATATCTAATAGATTCCCCAGAGGCTGGTCGGTATCTAAGGACAGTCGTCAGAGCCGTGTCTCACCATTGGGGCTGGTCCAAACCGAAATGATGGGATGGTTTCCAGTTACCAGCGGAAGGTCGTGGGTTTCCTCCGGGCACAGAGCCCAGTTTCCTCCCACAATAAAACTGGCAACGCCGCCATATAAGTGAAAGAATCTTGAGCGCGGCGTAAAACACCAAACAATCAATCAATCAACCAAACCGAAATGGAAGTCTTATTTATATAACATATACATGTAGTTACATTGTGACTGGTCCAAACCTGAATGGAAGTCTTATTTATTGTGATGCCATAAAGTTCACCTGCATACCAAAAATAAGCACATTAAATTTTTTTAAACAATTTATCCTGACGTAAGTTTATGGAATGGAATGATTGTTTTTATAACATATTTAAAAAATAAAACAAACAATCATATTCCATATGAGAAAAGGAAAGCTGTAAACATTACTTCAGGCATCCTCTGAGGCACAGGGTTAAACTCTCCTCAAGCTTGTCGAGATTGTAACCATGAATGTCCAAGCATGTATTTTAGTAGCCCGGATTATCGGTCTTACGGCGACTGGTGTTATATGGCTGCTAATGTGTCTTGTCGCCTTGACGAACACGGAGAGAAAAAAAAAATTCGGCAGAAGCCCAGATTTCTCGGCTAGTATTTTAGGTATATGTTATATAAGAAACGTACCGATTTCACGTCGTACTTGAGTACCTCTTTCATATACGTCGGTAGATCCGTGGCCAGGGTGAGATTGAGCCAGTTGGTAGAAAGATGAGCGAACGCCACCACCCAAAGAGAACGAGACGTTAGAATAGCCAACCATGGGGTCTTATGGCTCTTATCCTGTAACAGAATACACTGATGTGATTGATTGATTGTTTGGTGTTTTACGCCGCGCTCAAGATTATTTCACTTATATGGCGGCGTTGCCAGTTTTATTGTGGGAGGAAACCGGGCTCTATGCCCGGAGGAAACCTACGACCTTCCGTTGGTAACTGGCAGCCATCCCACATAGGTCGTTCGAGTGAAAACCCAGTCAGAAAATTTTCCAGTTTTTTGGACTGAGTGGGAATCGAACCCGCGACCCATTGGTGGACACTGATGTGAAACATGGTAAAATCAAATGATAGAATTGATTCATTAGATGGTTTTTGAGAATGAGGGGGGCGGAGTTGGTGGTAATTTTGCCGGCAGGAAACATGACAACTTATTCACAAACGTCCAGTGGTAACTCCGCTATAATTCTTTTTCCAACATTTATCTTCGTGCACCAGGGACCAACTCCGCGACTGACCGTATGTGAAGAAGCTTCCTCCATTGCTCCTTGGATATACAGTTTTTCTTCTTCAGAGATTCTGGGATGCTCCCCTGGACTATCGTACACAATGTAAAACCACAAAACTAACCAAACCAAACTGGATGCACCTAAAAGTAAAGACCAATAAATACAAGCATGAATTATCTGAGAGAGCTACAAAGAAGCACTCAATCGTATTTTTTAGAAATCTATCTTTAGACGTCGCTCAGATAGACCTTGTACGCCTTAACTCCACAAAGAGCAGGGAATTTCACATGTCAGCTTGGGTAACATTTTTAAAAGCTATAAGAAAATATAACAGTTCTGGCGTCAGATGTATGTGAATATTTACCTTGAATTAAAAAAGAGTTAAACAAGGGACCAAAACGTCCTGAAATAGTCCCATTTTGACGAAATCAGGCAAGTTGGCGACGCACCCTGTCGATTCGATTCACTCTGTTATAAGCTCCACGGGTGTCTACAATAGTTACCAGAGTCTGAAATGTTGCTTGTGACTAACGATATCTCAAGCTAAGTGTAGCAGATCGATTAAAAAACGGGTAAATGCGAGGAAACGTCAGTTTGAATTTCCTGATGTTATTTTTTTTTGGTAAAATTATTACACGTCACAGGTTTAGTTGAACTCCGCGGTGAACTCTCCTACCCAAGGCCCGCGGGCAATCGAGATCTCGTGTCATTCTACGAGATCTTCAACTCGAGACATGGCTCGAGAGCCGTCGCACTCCATTTTGCGCATAGTTAACTGCAAGAAATCTACTGAGAATTTTTAATCTATATACTATTTATTTCTCTGTTCTGTTCGCAAACATGTAACCTTATCATAATATGCTGCATTGCAGGTTCTTAGGGCAGAAATACTTGTTAAAAATCAAAAATATAATCGGCACTACATCAGCTCTTAAATACATTCTAAAACAAGATGGCAGCGCCCATGGATGTCAAGGCAAAATATAATATGGACTTCAAGGTATTTCATGGTATATTATATGTATTAGGAGAGTAGCAATCAATATAACAAAACAGGTTGTTGGCGGCTTAAACGTTACCTACCAGAATTATATCGAATATCTCTCTACACAACCGAGCCAACTATCAGTGTCACGTGTCGTTGTTTACAATTTTAAGGACGTGGACAGCAGTGGTCTCCCTTTGTGTAAAAGCAACATGTCACTCAATCGTTTTAGAGTTAATTTCTCAACGAATGGCAGTAGGAGCAATCTCTATTTTAGTAAAGCCCGTGGGTTTACAGTGTCGCCGCGATACTGTACATGACCGAAACCCGCTATTTGTTAACTTTCATCACTTATATATATATATATATTGTTTGTGAATATCCGTCATGAAATGTTCATATTATCTGTATATGACAAAGGAGCAGGTTAATGCTCACATCAATAAATAAATCTATCTAATCTATCTATAATTGATTGATTGATTGTTTGGTGTTTTACGCAGCGCTCAAGATTGTTTCGCTTATATGGCGGCGTTGCCAGTTTTATTGTGGGAGGAAACCGGGACTTGAAGTATTAGAATTGAAGCATTGGAGAAATCCAGATGTACTGAAACTGCGTCTGTCTTCATTTGTTTTGCATCATATGTGGTTTTATTATTAAACAAATAACTTTAACGATGATTTTAGCACTTGATTAGTTTTACAATTATTTCTATTTTCTATTTTCGTCTGTCGTAAAATATTTTGATATATATCTCCTGTCGCCATTTATATTCAGCTAAAACATTGACGACCCGTTTTTATTTTTTCGCTAGTTTTTTTTCCAAGTAACCTACATTTTTGGCACAATTATCGATTTCCAAATTTATCGAATTCCAATAACTTGTCATTTTCTGGACAAAGGGTTTTTGATCTACCTCTCAATAACTTCAAGAGATTTCGAATCATGTCTGTCAAAGAAACGTGAAGAGTACTTACCAAAGACATAGAATATAGATCCCCATCCGTTATCAAAACCACTCGTACACAGGTAGCCAGATAAAGCCATGCTTATTATAATGCCCATCGGGATGCCTGTATAAGTACAAATTAAACTTATGTATGCTGTGTCCATAGTCAGCTACTCATCTAGCTCCGGTATGGGGCGCTAATGTGAGGGCCGAACGCTACGGAGGGTAGTCATGTTTAAAATATGAAGATTCCTGAATGACTGAGAATACGAAACATGGCCGCCGTGACCGCGGAAAAGTTTTCCAACCACTTCTATATATGGATGTAATGCAATAACTCTGGCTTAAGATTCGACAAAAGGGGTATGGATTTCAAGACAGAAAAGATTGGTCATTTATTTTAAGGCATTTATTGCATCGGTGAATGATTTTTTCTTTCGAAAAAAAGACCGATGTGCGATTGAGTCGCAGTCACCGTTTGGAAATGGCGACCATTCTACAATCCTGGAGCTCCTACATGTAGCTCATTAGAGTACAATTATCACTCATCAAGTTTCGGGGATTGGATACCATTGTTAACTGGCGGTTCAATAAAGGTACCGTAAAACTGCAAATGACATATCCTCCTTTTAACCAACCAGAAACTTGTATCCATGGTTATTTGTGCCCTTGTGGTTTATTAACCATAAATATGACTCAGACTCCCTTTCAATAAGAACCAGCTGGTTCAATTTACCAAGGTCCATTATCGCCGAGACGACTTCGGCCATTCCCATACAGTTTAAAGTGGCATGAGCTGCCAAAATGTTAATATTTTGACGTTGAAACAGAATGTTGAAATTATCGGTTATTTTTCCCAAGACGTATAATTCAGAAGCTTTTTAGTGCTTCTAGTCTCGAGAATGTACGATAAAGTATTGTTTTAAACTAACTTTGGCTTAGAATGAATGAATGGTCGTCCCGGTTATTTAAAGGCACACTTGCCGCGAAAATCAGGAATATTGTTTACATTAAAAAAAGAAAGACCGTTTTCTGTATTTTTCCCAGACAATATAAGTTAGGAACTTTCTATTTTTACCAAAATTTAAAAGTTTGGACGTCACTTTGTATTTTTAATTTGAAAATTTGAATTGTTAGGTGCCCGGAACGTAACCAAACCACACTGCCCCCTATTGGCGATTTTATGTTTCAGTCGAGTGAGTGAACTAACGGCACAGTGTAATTTTACGTAGGCCTATTTATCTGAGAAATACAGACTGACGATCGGTTAACAGCGACTGGAAAAGCCTGCTGATTATTGTTTGAGTGTAAACCACAGATAAAAAGGCCTGAAATAAGGGTAATCCAACACGAAAATTGACCGACACTGATCGTTGTTGTTGTAATCAGGCTTTGATTCTTCGTTTGTTTTTCATCCCATTTCTACATTCTAAAGCTAACTAGACATGTTTTATGTGTCCTATGTTTAAGTTTAGTTGTATTAGTCGTAGTAAGCTCATGTAAATTGGTTTTCTTAGCAAATTTAAACAGGCTACGGCGGCAAGTGGGCCTTTAAATTTTGTTTACATTTCGAACACATTTTCGGTTGGTACAGGCCACATACTGTATGGATTTTTCTCATTCCAACGCTAATCATTTAGTTTTTCGATGGCCTTCAGAGCCTTTTACTTTCGTGACGATCAGAAATTATAAAAAAAAGTGTGAATTTTGGCAGCTCATGCCACTTTAACAAAACCAGAAACTTGTCTCCATGCTTATTTTAGTCAACACCATTTTCCCTGTGCCCGTGTGTTTTGGTGTTTATAAATATGACTCAAGACTCCCTTTCAATAAGAACCAGTTCGTTCAATTTACCAAGGTCCATTAAATTATCGCCGAGACGACTTCGGTCATTCCCATACAGTTTAAAGATTAAAGTGGCATGAGCTGCCAAAATTCACACTTTTTTATAATCTCTGATCGTCACGACAGTAAGAGGCTTTGGAGGCCATAGAAAAACTAAATGCTTGGCGTTGGAATGAGGAAAATCCATACAGTATGTGGCCTGTACGAACCGAAAACGTGTTCGAAAAGTAAACAGAATTTAAATAACCGGGACGACCATTCATTCATTCTAGGCCAAAGTTAGTTAAAAACAATATTTTATCGTACATTCTTGAGACTGGAAGTATTGAAAAGCTTCTGAATTATACTTCTTGGGAAAAATAGCCAATAATGTCAACATTCTGTTATAACGGCAAAATATCGACATTTTGGCAGCTCATGCCACTTTAATGTTTTTTATCCTATATCTTAATTTTACTCACACACCCAGTCAATCGAAATCCTCACCTGACATGCAAACAGATGTGAGTTTTGTTCTTTCTAAAGGCGGTGCCCATCTCCCCCAAAGGGTATACAGAGCAGGAAGACAAAAGCTCTGAAAATAAATTGTTGATTGGTTATTGTTTTACGCCGACCTCAAGATTATCTCTCCCATACCTGCAAGGTTTCAATGGGAACCTAAACTGACAAGTGGCAACCCTTCCACATGGGGCGATCGAGATGAACGCCCACTCGTAAATGTTCATTTTTTTTATTTGTTGGACTAAGTGAGACTTGAACACGTTACCCCTCGATGTGAAGCTCGTGTCATACTAAGAGACTGACTTTGCAGACTGCGCTTTTTCAGGAACTTATATTTCAAATGCCTTCCAAACTGTGCATTGACAATTATGATCATAGTATATATCGGAAATCAAATGCCTTACATCTATAATATGCTATTCTCAGGAAAAAGGATATTGGCGCCATCTCTAATAGCGATTTAAAGGTTCGTTCTAACTGTGCGATTGGTTGACAAATCGTATCGACCAATTAAAAGCATCCATTTTAATCGCATCCCTACGAGACTTACGGTAAATCGCACAGTGAGAACGGACCTTTAACATGGCCGTATGTTTTTAACCTATAGATCTGGGGAGACGCCTATATTTAGCTTATTAGGATGTTTTTATGAGCATTTGTTCTTTGAGCAAACGGTTCTCTGACGGTAGAAATAATTGCGATCTGATGCGTAGACAAAATTACAGACGCTCGTGGCCAGTCTTGCTTTCAAAGTTCTCTTTAAACTACGAGAGAATCTTTTTAAAACACACACGGCCTATGAACATGGTTCACTTCCGAGCAGATGAAATAGTAGTCAAATGACTCATTACTTTTTAATCATTTTTCTTGAAACAAAAATACCTTACCGTTCCAAGACCGGAAATAAATCGGATAGCAAACACCAAATAGACGTTAGTGCGTGCGCAGATCGGCACCAGCATTGTGGCCACACCACACACAAGAACTCCCAACCCGAGAACCAGACGACAGCCATACTTCCGGGCTAACCAACCACCCAGAATTTGAAAAATGATGTAACCGTAAAAGAATGCTGCCAATAGTTCGGACTGTAACGGTTTATCCCAATCAAATTCGCCGATGTCCGACTGAAAAACAGAAATAAATCCTGGGAATGAAAATTGCTATCGAAATGAACAACTATTGTATTTATCCGAAAGATAAAAAGATGATGAAATATAAACAAGACTAACAAATCAAAGGTTTGTATTCAATTTTAAACTATTTTTAAATGGTTTTATTTGACCCACATCTTTACTATATTAGTCAGATAATAATGTATCGAAATAACCAGAAGTTTAAATACGGAAACAATATATATAGTGTTTATCTTTACTTAAAAACAACTTATATCAACTTAGATAGTTTTGGTTTGCTAGCTTAATTACGTTTGAACAAATGTCTCCTGTCATTCGCTCACAATTAACGCTCTCTTGATCATACACTCTCATAAATCATTTCATAATCGATTATATTTAAAATATGATAATTAAAATCTACTCACATCCCGTGTTGCTTGTAATGAGTTGGCGACACAGCCAGGTTTCTCTCCGCTACCGCCGTCCGTGACGTTGTCTACGTCATCATATACGTCATCATAGACGTCATCATAGATCATTAAACCAGTAAACTCGGTCGTCGTTGTGAAGTTTGTGATAACATTGGTCGATTGGCTGTTCGTGTTGTTGGGTTCTTTCACCATACAAACGATAGCGAGACTAAGGTCAACGCGCAAGGCTGTAATGAAGACACAACCAAAGAACCCAACGAAAGAAACAGCCCATCTGTAGGATAGGAGGCCAGGAGCTGAAACATATTTTGTTTATGCATACATGTATTGGCTAGCCATAGATGCATTGAACTACATGGGATAGACACGTCTCATTGGCTGGTTTGCATCTGGAGTTAAAAAGTGCCGCCCTTGCTATAAGATGGGCGCGCACGTAATGTCCACCATCTTTAATTGAAATTGCCAAATCAACTCATATTAATGGCGGCGCTCGCTGCAACTCAAAAACGTCACATGTCCTCCATTTCACGTAGGCTATACAGTTCATTGCATAGATGTCTCTGTACATGTTGTGTTTTTTTAAATGAAGAAAGGCCATAAATGTTATGTGATTGTACATTTGTCTTTTTACCCCGGTTGTCAGCTTTTTGGTCTGAGGGCTATTACTATGATATACATCTGCAGGGACATTTAAAAGGCTAGCTAAAGACATATTAACATATTTTATTGTCAGTAATGAACCGAGAGTCTGTGAGATAATTCTTAGACTTTAGAGCACTATATGGTGGGCCCAAAGGTAGAAATGATTATGTCCAAATTGGCGATTTTGAGAAAATTGAAGTTGAAGTTTTGATTGCTCCCATAACTTTAAAACTTCAACTTTAATTTTCTCAAAATCATCAATTTGGACATAATCATTTCTACCTTTGGGCCCACGATATGTTAGCACTGTAGGCAACATGGACATATGGTAGGTCTACACGTTCTTCTATAATGGGGAAATAATTATGACAAAGCCACGAAGTAACACGGGCTTTCGACACCAATGTCGGTGTATCACTTACACTTGATAAAGGCATCCGGTGATCGACATACATATACAAGTATAGTTTCGAAAGGTGGTGTACGAATGGAACCATGCTACATGTACGTTAATATCGGCTTTTTTGGACAAAAATGAGATGGAGGGTACGGTAAGCCTATAGGCCACTTTAAGTACAAATAAAACATACTAAGACCAAGCTCTTGTCAGTCGTCCACCTAATGAAATATCATGGGTTTAGTTTATTACAAAGTCTTATAGGTGGGGTATATAAAGGTCTAAATGACATACCCCTTTTTACCACAATTAGAAACTTGCCTCCATGGCTATTTTAGACAAAAAGATTTTCCCTGTGCCCTTATAAGTTCAGAAATATATAACAAAATAAGTACCGGTAGATTTGCGGTTACCTACTTCACTAATTGTGATGAGGGTTTAAAAAGTGTTATTATTTCTGATGCATCGTCTTAAAAGGAAAGCATCCCCTCCCCCTCCCTAAAAAATAATAAAGAAAACCAAGTGATTTTTCAACCATAATTATGTGGTAAAGCGCTTGAGTTATACCAGAAGTCTATGAACAGGGAAGTGTGAAATGTCGCATTACCCCATATTCAGGGCACTGGCGCTTTCAGCCTGCTTATACTACACTATGTGACGTTTATGCGCGGTAGATTTTGAAATTGTCAACGGTTGCGCAATTTCAAATCAGAAAATAAATTCATTCTCCATTTCTGCATCTATCGGCAATTCCAGTAACCGCAGTTCGGAGAATGCATTGGTTTTTATAAAAGCTTTACCGAACATGCGACTCTGATATCTCCATTTCGACTCAAATCGTTCCAAACAAGTCTTCTTGTCTCATTTTCAACTTTATGAAGTTCTTCGGAAACTTTAACTTTTGCTCCATCAAGTACTGTTGTCATATTTAAAACGTTCGCCATGTTTTTTCTTATGCATCCCATAATAGTTCACAGGAGAAAGTGAAGAAAAGCCACGCTTTCTAACTAACCGAGAGAGGGCTCTGTGTATGGTGACCTCTGGGTCAAAAGGCGCCAATGCCCTGGATACTATGTAATGGGACGCTTCAACCTTCCACATTCATAGACTTCTGGTTATACTGAATCAGAGAGGTGTCGTACTTCGCGCATAATACAAATCGACCAGTCAACGAAACAATCGCATGTATAGCCTATAATCCAAACCGGCTTCCATAGATTTAGATTTTCCTGTTTGACAAACATATAATACAAGTGATATTGCATGCGTGTATAGCTCATCTGTTGATATAATATCAAAGCATGCTATCTTCATCCGTGTGTTTCACTTATGACTGCACTTATCAATTATCTATATCAGACGCCTTTTAGATACAAGCAGTAGATCTATAAGTTAATTATATGTTTATTTTTAGGCCAAACTGTTATATCAACGCCATCCTCTATGCCAGGTTTGGACAAAGAGATGGTCTGACCATGCGATTGATTGGTGTCTTGCTTCACACTTTTTCCTTTTTCTTTCCTTGGACTGATTGAGATTCGAACCCGCGACGCATCGATCGAAGGTCCAGACAATAAAAACAATTATCAAGTCTCCTTGACAATTTGAATAAAGCCGTGAAAAGGTTGTTTTTTGGGGGCGTCTTGTAGGTTTCCGAATTTACATGTTGGGGTTCAGGGGCCCCGAAAGTCCCAAAAGCTGTAGTACCCTAGATCCCCTGAGATTCATTTTAACCCGTTTCTGACTTTCATTTTCATTTATAGACCAGAGTATATGGTATAAAAATGAATCAGGCAATATGTGACGGAGAATCAATAATTCCAGCAAATCAATGTTTTGATCACTATTCACAGATCATGAGAGGAGATTTTTGGGGAATAACAAAAAAAAAGTGGTATACATGAACAGCTGTCTTGCATAGCGGACATGTCAGATTATAGAAAAACCCATTTCTGCACCTTAAGAGAACTTTTCCAGATATGTTTTGGAGGTATTCCCTGTGATTGACACGGTGGAAATCAATGAACCAATGGAGGTCACGTGGTATTTGATTTGCATCGAACGCCGCCATTACTAAGAGATGTTGCAATATCTATCCAGATCGGTCAGGCACTCGCTCGTCACTCAGCAATGGAGGCGAGTCAGATACAAACCAGCCAATGAGACATGTCCATTCCAAGCATATAGTCCATTGGTGGAAATGACTCATTGAAAAAGACTCGCTGGAAATAACTCGTTGCCATGTAAATGTCTTGCTGGAAACGATTAGCTGGAAATGACTCACTTGAAATGATATCCAGCATGACGAAATGATAACGCGAGATTTCATGATGTTCCGATCCCCTCACAAATGGGTTCAAAGCCATTTATGGTAATAAAAAAACAAAACATTTTTTAAACCATTCAATGCCTACAAAATTTGACATTATTTTCAGACTCGTTCCAAGTTGTAAAATGTATGTAATATTATACCTGTATGTGGAGATGTTTTCGCTGTGGTCCGCGCTTGAGAAGCCCAATTTCATAAAAAAAACTTTGGACGCACTTTACATCAAAGCTTGGTATAATAAAGAGACGAATAGTCTGACTGAATCTATTTTTTACAAGAACACTAAAACACACGGGCACAGGGGAAATCGTCTTGATTAAAATAACCATGGAGACAAGCTTCAAATTGTGTTAAAAAAGGTATATGTCATTCGGACCTTTGTGCCCAACCGTTAAGTCGTTGTAATAAACCAAAACCCATAATGTTTTATTTGGTTGACGACGGACAGGAGTTTGGCATTAGGCAGTAGAATTTTCTGAAACACATTGTAATATACTGGCAAGGTTGTCCGGATCTTCAGCAATGTGACTAGAGTATTGGAACTGCCATTAAACCAAATATGATCATGGGAAAAGAAGTTGAAAATTTTGGTTCCATAAGAAATACCTAGTTAGAAGACAGACAAGGGAGTTTAGCCCTGGCCAGTATATCTTTCAAACTCTTATTCTTTTACAAGCAATGACTGGCTTTTGGCTCGGAGGTAGAACCATTTTACTCTGAAGAAATTTGTATTCATCTACTATTTTCTCCTCCGGGCAATGAGCCCGGTTTCCTCCCCCACTAAACCCGCCATATAAGTGAAATAATCCTGAGTGCGGCGTGAAACACCAATCAATCAATCAATCAATCTACTATTTTCTGGGTCATCTCTGTTTTATATGACACGTAGATCTTGAATCATGCTAAATGAATAAGAAAACATTGAGTAAAACGGATTTCAACTCCTTTAAACTTAATTGTGAAAAAAAGCTTCAACCGATACGTAGGCTATATTACTATAGCCTCAACATAAAGTTTAAATTCTTACCTTTTTTTGTCGTCAGTTCGTATTTTTGAGACTCGATTGTGCCTATTTTGTTCATAGTTGCCTCAATGTCAGAGTAGTTCTACAATCAGATGACACTTCTTTTATTATCTGTAAATTTCTCACGAAAGGTTATCCCCAATCAAGATCTCGCGCCACACTCTGATAACTTCGGGGATTTACGTACGTGACAAAGCCGACCGGTAGCGAGCGAAGATAGCCGAAGGGAGTTTCGGTTGCGTTGTCACAACTTATAGTTCAGGTGAAACTATAGAGTTATCTCCCTTTGGTATGGCCTGGTTGATCCAAAGAGAGTAGATTGACAAGACTGGTCACTTCGCCCGCGCCATGTTGAATTTGAACTGACACGATTCGATTATTAGAAACCTCCTTACCTCCGCATTGTGTCAGGCTCATGTCTACCTATTTACCTTTTTGCACTGAGAGAAATAAGAGATGAAAAATTACGGAGGGCTGTTAGCAGCATTCAGCGTTTTCTTAAAAAAAAGACGACGCGCTCGAACGAACGGGTTTCAGAAAATAAGATTCTTCTATTTTTTGTTTTCTCTCTCCGCGTGTTTCATACAAGTCCAGAAATAGCGATGCGAAGAAACGTCAAACGTCCATATCTCTAGAGAAATTGCTGTTTTGGCGACTTCTCCACATATAAAAAGTCTCCGAAACAAACCGTTTTGGAGATAATTTGATAGCCATGAAGATATGATCCGAAAGACGGCTAATGTTTCCTGTTGCATTTAGAGCCTCTCCGAGCTTTTTACAAAAATACCAACCACCATAAATCTTGGGAAATGCGAGAATTTAGCTCTGCAAGTGATCTGCAGTCGCGCCCTTTTCCGTTTGATTTATTATTTCAATATTACTTCGCATTTTTCGACTAATATAATCGATATGGTCAATCCATATAAGTTTTTCATTTAAGTTTTAAGCTTAAAAAAAGTTTATGCTCTTTCAAGAAAACCCCCAGGTTGACATATATGGGATATATAACTGAAAGAATATTCTAATTGCTGATAGCCTTAGGTAATGAAGAAAAAAACGCAATGGATTCTGTGAAATAATGGAATGCATTTAATGAAAGTAACAAAGACACAAAGAAGTAGATAATAAATAGAGGATATTGAACAGTTGTGTTTGAATAGCCCTTATATTTTTTCGAGTGAAAGCCGGAGAATAACCCACGAGACGCGAAGCGTCAAGTGGGTTATCCCTCCGCCTTTCAAGAGAAAAAATATAAATGCTATTCAAACACAACTGTACAATATTCTGTTTATTATTTATACTATCATGTTTTAGGCTGGAGATTGTTTATGAAGTATAAATTTATCAATTATAAAAAAGAAAGTATTGACAAATTTATGACGGATTAGGTTTTCAGCAAACGTAGGAATATATATCGCTGACCAATGAAACAACAGCATGTCTGTTCTTCTCACGTGACTATCGACTGTCAGATTTGTGGTCATTTGAATGGCCATTTTCTCCCTGAGTTTTTCGCGATATTTGATGTAAAGTGAAATTAAATCGAACTCCATGGATTTTAACTCTGCAGAGCATCAGTCACCAGGATAAAAAATGATATTTGGAATTACTTTACATTGTTTAAACGCGTCAATGAATGGCAAGTACAGTTATTCGTTACACGCAGTGGTCCGATTCTCCGAAGCCATGCTGCAGGTCACACAACTCTGCCAACATACGATCGATTTTGAAGTTTTGTTTTATCGCTTTGACTTAGAGTGGTAAGCCGATCCTCTTTTAAATCAATTATGTGTTTTCAGCTGTAATTTATTTATCTTAATGCTAATTATGACTGAAAAGGCTTCATTTAGCCTATCGAAATCCTATGTACTGTTGTTGTTGTACAGCAGACGTCGGTACGCAAGAAAGAAGTAGGTCCGACGACGTCATCGGCTTCGTCGCGTGCATTAAATAACAAAAGTGTTATTTCACTGCAGTGAATTATAACATTTCTGAGTGAAGGAAATCCCTAGTTTTCACTTATGTATAAATAATAAAAACAGATATTAGAGGACAAATGGCAGAAAAAGATAGGAAAAGACACTGTATTGCCTGAGGTCTATGTTCATATGCACTAAACTTTATTTCAAAATGTTTCCACATGAAAAACCCTTTTCAGAATTTTATTTTTCACATTTGTTTTTTCTTACCATAGTTTTTTGAGGTAATATATTTTTCTAAACATTCATAAAAAGTTCTTTCCAAAGACTTGAACCTTGGGTCGTCTCCCAGGGCAAATACTGATAGGTGATTGGTTACGTAAGCTAAGCCCACTTTGTTCTGCCGGTCCACGTGTGCCATTTGACCTCCGAACCCGGGATGACCGAAAACCTCCTCACCCTATGGAAAAAAATATTAGAAATAAATACAAAGTTCATAGCACCGGTATTCCCACCTAAATATTAACAGATATATGAATATTCAATCAAGACGTAAATCAGCCCATAAGCGACTGGCAAACGCTGACGATTTTTTTTATAATCAACCAGCCTTTAATAATACCAAGTTTATTTTCTGAGTTAGCATCTTATTTTTATTTAAGACCGTCCAGGGCCTTCATCACCGATTTTGGGTAACGCCCGAAAAGCGAATGGGCCGCTCTACCAGAGATGGCACTAATCGATTAAAATCATCAGGCCTGATTTGTTACCGAGATTAATTTCCAATAATATTTCGTGAAATATAAAGTGTTTAGTCCCATATACCTTCGAGTTATTGACTATCCAAACACCAGCTCCACGTTTGCCGAACCTTTTAAGCGCCATATCGTATCCTGTGACGGCCATCTTGCTAAGATCATCTATTGTTTCTGATTTTAAGAGTTGCTTCCCTTCATGTCGACCGCCATTGGCTAGAATTCCCAAGAGCTTAGCCAATGAGCTGGCTGATCCAAATCCCTGTCCTGAACAATATGGGATTTCGCGACTGTCCGGATCGTCCCATTTACCGGGCTATTAACACAATTTGAAGAAAAAAGAAAAGAAAATGGAATAAAAATTAAACCTTAACAAATATTCGTGATATTTCTTGCAAAGAATAGCTATAATGATTGGTGTTTTATAACCTTGAGAGTATATAGGTCAAATATAACGGTCGCACTCACTAACAACCGGCGTTGCGGCGTTTATCGATGACCGGCACTGGGACCGCTTGCACAAAAGTAAGAGTACTTTTAGCGTATGTCTACAACATGGAGGGCTCGTAAACTTGCCATGTTGTAGAGATATGCTACGAGTTCTCTAAGTTAAGAGCACTGTTTGCAAGTGGGCCCTGGACTCCATGCCCTGGGAACTCTCCATTCACAGTTAGTACATCCACTGCCTTACAGAAAGTCTTCGATTTGTGAACGGAGACAGACTCGAAAGAAAATCCTTTGAAGGTTATAATTTATATAAGCCCTCCAATGTTCCTCCAAGCGAGACACAGAAGATTGATGTTTCACGCCGAATGAAATATTATGGCGACGTCGTCAAGCATATTGGTGAGAAAACCCAGTAGGCCTATATACTCATTGGACCTTTTTTAGGTAATGAACGGTGGGATACATACTTTGGGGTTATTTATTATTTTGGCCAATAGATGTTAATCTTAGACTATATTATTAAAAGGAACTTTCACCATAATCAAATCTAAGTGAAGTAAACCAGGGTCATCCCTACATATCCTTCAGTGACCCGTCCAGCTTATGATAATTTGATTGATTGATTGATTGTTTGGTGTTTTAGGCCGCGCTCAAGATTATTTCACTTATATGGCGCCGTTGCCAGTTTTATTGTGGGAGGAAACCGGGATCTATGCCCGGGGGAAACCCACGACCTTCCGTTGGCAACTGGCAACCATGATAATTTGAAATGGGTGTCTTACAAGTGACATACAGGTAAACATCTTTTTTACTAAATCATGTAAAGTGAAACTCTCTATTTGTTTAGCAACAGGTTAGAGTTAAATTGTAGGAATGTATTTAGCAGATTTTCCCACTAATAGTTTTTGGTTGATACACTTCCATTGCATAGATATGTATTTGATGGGATGGAGGCCAAGTGAACACTACCCCACATTGAAGTGAGGAAAGTTGTCAATTGATTGATTGATTGTTTGGTGTTTAACGCCGCGCTCAAGATTATTTCACTTATATGGCGGCGTTGCCAGTTTTATTGTGGGAGGAAACCGGGCTCTATGCCTGGGAGAACCCCACGACCTTCCGTTGGTAACTGGCAACCATCCCACATAGGTCGTTCGAGTGAAAACCCAATTTTTGGGGGACTGAGTGGGATTCGAACCCGCGACCCATTGGTGGAAGGCTGTTCGGATGGAGCGTCCAACGCTCTACCTTCTGAGCCACGGAGGCCCCCACATTATTCAGGGGATATGTACTCTTTTTTGTGTGTACAGACTTTTGTGTACAGGCTTTTTTGATCTCATTAATGGAAATACACTTGTACTGTAAATATTGATGGCCCTTAAGATTAAATAAGTTTTCCTTTCAACCAATTCAGTCCTAATGTCCGTTCTCACTGTGCGATTTGTCGTACAAATGTGTAGCATGCGATTCAAATGGATGCATTTGATTGGTTGACAAACCTTATTGACCATCCATTTTAATGGCATCCCAGAAGTCGGTAGGGCAAACCGCACAGTGAGAACGGGCCTTTAAACTCAGCAATGTGCAACAATACAACGCATGATGTTTAAAACTCATACCTTATCTGCATCTTTAATACTGACGTCATTGGCTTCTAGAAGAGGGTTCTGTTTGAAGATATATGAGAGAACAAGACTTCGGTAATCCCGGCTAAGTAATGCATCCCACAGCTGTTTGATGAAGCATGACCGACTCTCTCGTGCAATACGATATTGTTCTGCCTTGGGGGCTCCAATTGTAAAGTCGATTCCTTGAATCACAAAGATACAAAGAGCAGAGAGGGCTATAATTATTTGTTAGCTGCACTGAATTCTCTTCTTGAGAATTTGTTACTTTAAAGTGAGACGGGGGCCGGTTGCACAAAGACGTATTTATAGTGTATTAAGCTTAAGTCTGACTTATCTATGCGACGTCACAATCAAATTCCTTTGTGACGCGACGTATTTAAGCCTGACTTAAACTTAATACACCTTTGTGCAACCGGGCCCGGTTGCACAAAGGTGTATTTAGAGTGTATTAAGCTTAAGTCTGACTTATCTAGGCAACGTCACAATCAAATTCCATTGTGACGCGACGTATTATTTAAGCATGACTTATGCTTCATACACCATTTAAAGTGATTGATTGATTGATTGTTTAAGGGTTTAATACCGCCGTAGCGGTGTTTGTTGCGTAACCCGATACCGCTGAACGTTGGTTCGTACCGAGTCAAACCACGAGAATGCGCAGCATTCGAGGGGTTTGACGAGGTGCGAACCAACGTTCAGCGGTATCGGGTTATGCAATAAACACCAAGACGAAGGTATTAAAGTCGATTCTACCCCGATAATTGAGAAAAATGAGGAAAAAGTGACCTGTTGTTGATTGCCGTTCCTTTTCCCTCCCTCGGGCAGAGTGGGAACTTTTAACCAATCAACGATAAGCTTTGGTCACGTGCAACGCTTGACCCAGATATTTTGAAGCAGAATGACATAATGTCACTATGGCTACCGCTTTGACAGGCTGGGTTGCTGACGACGCTAGCGGGGGAAATGTTGTGAAATCAACCCTTTGGTGACTGTATACGTTCATGACAGCCCAGTTTTCAATATAAAAGGACAGAATATAACCACACTCGCAACATTATCAGGTTAAATCCTTCATTTTGTATGATAACAAGCAAAAGATCACTTCTTCCGGGGGAGGAAAACCTACCAGCCGATGATGCACTGCAGACTCGATGTTGTTTCAAAAGTCATCTCTACTTAACATGTATATTTGCACACGGCACGCACATGCAGGAGGGGTAGAATTGGTGTTTTACGCCGCGCTCAAGATTATTTCACTCATATGGCGGCGTTGCCAGTTTTATTGTGGGAGGAAACCGGGCTTTGTGCCCGGAGGAAACCCATGACCTTCCGCTGGTAACTGTCAACCATCCCACATAGGTCGTTCGAGTGAAAACACAGTCAGAAAATTTTCCAATTTTTGGACTGAGTGCATTTAAAGTGAGGTGAGCTGCCAAATACATGTATAAGGAAAATTTCGATAAAACGGAATATGTGATTTGCCATTTATTTTCAAATGACGTAATTTGGCCACGTCACAATTACGACCATAAAACAAAGAGAGTAGATTGACAAGCGTGGTCACTTCCTCCGCGCCATGTTGAATTTGAACTGACACGATTCGATTATTAGGAACCTCCTTTCTGTAGGGGGCGCCGTACGGTCGAATCGTGTACAGTCGGAACACCCTTCCGCTAGGGGGCCAGAAGAACATGCCGGCAATGCTGATTGGACGAAGTGACCACTCTTGTCAATCTACTCTCTTTGCCTAAAACGTACACCCGACAAAGCATCAGTCTGTATTTAACATTCAAACATTTTTACAACATATTTTAGGAAAGAAACCAGTCATTGTGACCGTTTATGTCAGAAATAATCAAGTAATGCAAAAAAAACTTGCATGAAACGGGAGCTTGAATGAATATAGCTGAAGTCGAATTGGAAGCTGGGCTTGTCCGGTCTGGTCATTGTTACGCGAAAAATTGGCAAATGGTCTATTAGCTTTCCGTTGACAGCAATCTTGCAGATGTGCGCTTAGGTAATTTTTCTTTGCACATGTTTGTTTCGCATGGGTAACTGATTTTACCAGTATCTTTATCTAGCCATTAACTAACCTACCACATACCAAAAGGTTCGCCAATATCTTCTTTAAAAATCTGATAGACTCGTCGATGTTTTGGGTCCACCTTCCTGGCAAGTGCGTCTATATACAAACCAAACGTATAGGCGTGATATGCAAAACCAGAACCTGGACAATAAAAAAAGAGTGTTAATTGATAGATTGAAGATCATCATTGTTGAAATATACTGAACATGAGCCTGTTTCACAAACTACCATGGCAACATATACTCTTCAGTTATATTGCTATGGTATTATGTAGTTAGGTAAAAACTCACACTACCGGTACGTCGCATAGTGGAATTGGAAAGTTTCCTCCAGGGGTACAATTAAGCTTTTTAATGTTACTAGTCTGACTCTAGAGAATGTACGTATACATATATGTAGTGTTTTCTACGGAGCCGTAGAAGTGACATTGGAAAATATTTTTTGGCTTCTCGCTAACTCGTTTAAACGACTTAGTATCTCGTTTAAACGACTTAATAACTCGTTCAAACGACTTAGTAACTCGTTCAAACGACTTAATCAGCCAATCAAATTTCAGTTTGTAGCAGACATTTTGCGTCGCTCAGATTAGCCATTTGTATGCGGGAAGCAACAGAACGAGGTACGTTTCGATTTGTGGGATGTTTATAGTACATGCAGTTAGATAACAGTGATTATTAATTACCGCTCTTTTGATACAGTTTAAATTGTTGTCGCGAGTGAGCGTTTTCTTATCCTTTTCATTAGCAATGGCTAATCTGAGCGACGCAAAATGTCTGCTACAAACTGAAATTTGATTGGCTGATTAAGTCGTTTGAACGAGTTACTAAGTCGTTTGAATGAGATAATAAGTCGTTTGAACGAGTTACTAAGTCGTTTAAACGAGTTACTAAGTCGTTTAAACGAGATAATAAGTCGTTTGAACGAGATACTAAGTCGTTTAAACGAGTTACTAAGTCGTTTGAACGACTTACTAAGTCGTTTGAACGACTTATTAAGTCGTTTGAACGAGTTATTAAGTCGTTTAAACGAGATACTAAGTCGTTTAAATGAGTTAGTGAGAAGCCAAAAAATATTTTCCAATGTCACTTCTACGGCTCCGTAGTTTTCAGCTAACTTGGGCTTGAATGAATAAACGTTCGGGTTATTTAAATTCTGTTTACTTTTTGGACATTATTTCAGCACATACAGGCCATAGGCCGCATTCCAACTTGTCTGTGATTTAGTTTTCCTGAGGATTCTCAAAGTCTCTAACTGTCATGGCAATCAGAGTTTATGAACAAAGTGCAAATTTTGGCAGCTGGTGCCACTTTCAACCCATTTACCACCTTAGTTATTAAAGTGGCATGAGCTGCCAAAATTCACACTTTTTCATAATTTCTGATCGTCACGACAGTAAGAGGCTTTGAAGGCCACCGAAAAACTAAATGATTGGCGTTGGAATAAAGAAAATCCGTACAGTATGTGGCCTGTACGAACCGAAAACGTCTTCGAAAAGTGAACAAAATTTAAATAACCGGGACAACCGTTCATTCATTCTAAGCCAAAGTTAGTTCCAAACAATACTTTATCGTACATTCTCGAGACTAGAAGCACTAAAAACTTCTGAATTATACGTTTTGCAAAAAAAAAAAAAATAGCCGATAATGTCAACATTCTGTTTTAACGTCAAAATATCAACATTTTGGCAGCTCATGCCACTTTAACAATAAGGAAAGGGAATTTCCAAAAAAAATACAAACTCCAGCCGTCCATTGGAGCTACGGAAGTTACCAATAGTCAGCAAAAAAACTCTTTACATAAACGGTAAACAACAGTTGAATAGAATACCCATTAACAGTTTTTTTGTGAAATCGTTCTAGGCATTTCTGTTAAAAGAGTAACCATGGCAACTAAAATGCCCTGCCTTTAAAGATAACCAAAGCATTGCTATACCTGGTGTAAACAGAGGCTTCTGTCGAGCAAGAATTTCTTCAACTGTGTTCCATTCATTCAGAATCATCATTGGCGTGATTTGTGGATCTAGACCTACAACTCCGGCCTGTTAAAACAACAACTATCTGCTTGATGTTTCGAGGAAACAACATTGTTCAGTCTATTCCATTTTTAATTAGAGGGGTAATCCATTGATACATTGGTGTCTCAAGACTATTTCACCAACATGGCGGCGTTGTCAGGTTTAGTCAGGGTAGAGAAGAGAAGGGTTGGTACTTTTCTTGAAACCCCCTCCCGTGGGTAGGCCTACTTGATAACCCTTCCACATAGAACAAAAGGACGATCAAATGAAAAAGTCGGATTTTCAGTTTTTTCGTTAGACTGAGAGTCATAAATGTGATCGTAGGATTTCCCGCCTGGGTTTATCTGGTTTGCCCAGTCAGCTGAATATAAGAAAGATCAAGTTTGGTGATGCAAGCAATGAGTACTTTAATTGTAATTCTCTGGAACGCGGGTTCCGTTCTCGTCTAAAACACCTCCCTAAACAGAGACACAGCATTTCTCAAAGGGAAACTACCACTGAGATTGTTTATCGAGTGAAACAGACTTGGGTTTCATTGATATGTTGATTGCAGCTTAATGTCACACTCAACAGTGACAAAAGTACCAACCGACCAGTAGAAGGGTTACTTAAAGTGGCATGAGCTGCCAAAATGTTGATATTTTGAAGTTAAAACAGAATGTTGAAATTATTGGCTATTTTTCTCAAGACGTATAATTCAGAAGCTTTTTAGTGCTTCTCGTCTCCAGAATGTACGATAAAGTATTGTTTTGAACTAACTTTGGTTAGAATGAATGAATGGTCGTCCCAGTTATTTAAATTTTGCTTACTTTTCGAACACGTACACACCGCATACTGTATGGATTTTCATCATTCCAACGCCAATCATTTAGTTTTTCGGTGGCCTTCAAAGCCTTTTACTGTCGTGACGATCAGAAATTATGAAAAAGTGTGAATTTTGACAGCTCATGCTACTTTAAGCAATGGTAGAATGACTGGTTTGTTTAAGCTACGTTCAGCTACGAGGAGGGCTCCCAGCTTGGTCGAGTGGTGATCGCTATGCTTTACCCAACTGAACCTTGGGCCCGTATTTTAAGGAAACGACACCATTATCTTGTTTATGACTGTTTACCTGGTGACTTAACAACATTCGGACAGTGACGTCATCTTTGTTGTTCTGCGCAAACTCCGGCCAGTGTTTGGAAACAGGCTCGTCATACTTCACGTAGCCCCTGGAGAAGAAAACTTTTTATAAGCAACAAAGACCTTAAATGCACCCATACACCAGGGCTACTCTAATTGTGACCGTTATTAGCACAAATTGTCGGATCGTAAAGGTTAGTGACGTTACATATATTTATTTTAATTTCAATGTTAATCCTTTAGTTTTTCAAACTACTTCAAACTGTGAACTTTTCTTGACAATCAGAATTTATGAGAAAAAAAAACGTCCGACTAATGGACAGCTCGAGCCCCTTTAACTCACTTTTCTACCAAGGTCGCGAAGGTGACGGAAGCAACAAGCTTGGTGACTGATGCAGCACTAGTTGTTGTGTAATTCCTCCAGTAATGTTGCAGCTCTATGTCAGAGAAACCTCCCCATATATCAATCACCTGTTCCCCTCCAACGTAAGCTGAGAATGACCCGCCATAGTCCACACCCCTCTCCAAGTTTTTCCTATTAAAGACGATATAAATATTTTGAGAAAAAAATCAATGACATTAACAATAACAAAAATTCTTTAAACGAACTAAAACTCTAAATCTTAAATATATTTCCTATAATATATAGAGCAAATGAATTGTACTCTTTAAAAATAACTGAAGTGCATCAATAGTAGCCAAAACTTTGACCATACTCAATAGCTCTCGTTTTATGCATAAACGAGAGCTATTGAGTATGGTCAAAGTTTTGGCTACATCAATAGCGGATATATTTAAATATCAGTTTACACGGTGCAAATCTGTTCATAAAGTACCGGTATCCAAATTAACATTTCCGAAAATAAATCCGATTTTAAAAATATCAAAATTAATATTAGTTTTAAGGAAAAACAATCTTGGCCACATCTAATTTGAGAAAGAAAATTTAAAGTTGGGATTAAACATTTCACAGGATTTATGTCCGATAATCCACTTACTTACCTAAATAGTTCAGCAACAGATTTAAACTCCCACGCAAAGTAACCTTCTACACGTGCAGGTGGTCGAAAAAAGGGTAGGACGAAACTTGACGTGACGAAATAAATCGCCACAGAGAGGACTGCGACTCCGACGGCGTTGTAAAGACTGAAGACTGACATCATTCCTTATGGAAAACTAAACAAAGATAAACACAAATTTTTGGTACATATTTTACCAATTATACAAGTTAGCTATCTTTTGAAGTCACCTTTTTTTATTTATTTTACGTGCTGCATGTTCTTATTGGTATTTTCTTCACATCCAAAATATCCTACAGAAGAAACTGAGTTCCACCAAGAGCAGAGTGCCCACACCTTAAAGAATAACAGCAAAGTATGAAAAACAGTTTTTGTTTTCGGTGATTCGCAGTGTCGCACTTGACCAACGCAAACAGTCCATTCGAGTAAATAGAAAACAAATATCGCTAAGATATCGTGTGATTTTAAAATGGTCGTGATGTATTAATTGATATCTACATTTTTAAAAACTTTTTCAAAGAGTCCAAAACATGCATCAAGACAGTCACATGGATTTTCGAACAGAGCTAACTCACATGCCACACTGTCAATATTTTGATTGATTGATGTTTTATATAGCGGCGTTGCCAGATTTATTTGGGATGGAAACCTCCGACCTTCGGAGAGTAGCCTACCAGGCAACTCTTACACATACGTCGATAGACTGAAAAATGTACTCAGAAATTTCTCAATGTTATTTGGTCTGAGTGGGATTGGAACCCGTGTTGTATCGATGGATTGATTGATTAATATTTTACGCCGCAATCAAGATTATGTTACTTATATAGAGGCGTTGCCTGGCAATTTTTTTAAAATCCATTATTGACAGACAGTTTACCTTTGCGGTCGCCAGTATTCTAATCCGCAGAAACACCCAACATGATATGAATAGGTCCACAGTTTGTATTCTAAAAAATTGGAAAAATTTTCTGACTGGGTTTTCACTCGAACGACCTATGTGGGATGGTTGCCAGTTACCAGCGGAAGGTCGTGGGTTTCCTTCGGGCACTGAGCCCGGTTTCCTCCCACAATAAAACTGGCAACGCCGCCATATAAGTGAAATAATCTTGAGCGCGGCGTAAAACACCAAACAATCAATCAATCAATCAATGTATTCTAAACTAGCTAACGCAGACATATTTAAGAGAAACTATAAGACCATCGCAAACACACATGTCCATACAATTGAGACTGCGAATTATAAAAAGAACCGAAATTAGTGAAATCCAACAACACAAGTGACAGAAGTTCTGGCCGTTCGGAAACCCAGGTGTTAGTCTTTCAATTTCAAGTAGGCCTATGATTTGTATTCTCCACATGCAGTTTTTCTAGGTTATGGTTGTGTTTCATTAATAAATGATCAATGGTAAGTTGGTCGGTGTAAAGGCTGATATAAATATAATTTAAAAGTTACATGACTTAAGGCTAATTTCCTAAATATCAGACAGATACGAATAATATTGTAAACTAATAAATAAAGACTAACACTTTAAAGGATTTAAAAGGAGACATCGCTTAAAGGCCCACTTGCCGCGAAAATCCGGAATATTGTTTACATTAAAAAAAAAACGACCGTTTTCTGTATTTTTCCCAGACAATATAAGTTAGGAACTTTCTATTTTTACCAAAATTTAAAAGTTTGGACGTCATTTTGTATTTTTAATTTGAATTTGAAAATTTGAATTGTTAGGTGCCCGTAATGTCAACAAACTTCGAACCGGGTCGTGTGCAAAAGTGCCGTAATGGTTTGAGTCGTGTAGGCGATCTGACGACAAAGTATAATTTTACGAACTTTATCTAAGAAATACATAGGCCCTACTAACGATCGAGTAAGAGGGACTATAAAAGCCTGCCGAGTGCAAACCACAGACAAAAACGCTTGGATGAGGGTAATCCAACACTTAAGTTTACAAACACTGATCGGTGTTGTTGTTGTAATCGAGCTTCGATTCTTCGTTTGTTTTTCACCCTCATTTATACATTCTAAACCTAATTGGACATGCTTTATGTGTGCTATGTTTAACTTTAGTGGTTTTAGCTGTGGTAAGCTGGTGCAAATTGGTTTTCTTAACAAATGTCAAACAGGTTACGGCGGCAAGTGGGCTTTTAAGTTTGTTGTGGTTCTACGTTAACCTTCAGATTATTAGAAAAATACAGAGTGATCAATCTCGGATAAAGGACGACAAGTCGACTTTCCGCCAAAAGTGCATTTAACTAGTTATTTAGGGAATCGAGTGTATTGCTATTGTTTTGTGTCTGACAGTCAGTAAACAAACAGCCAAAAGTAGCCATAAAGGGCTAAATTATCCTGCGCACTTGATTCTTTTACCACAACAAAGCAGACATCGGTATCCTGAAATAAAAACTCCTTATCCAGAGGGATAGTTACCAATGACCATCTGTAAACCTCATATGTAACCAGGTAACCTGATCTTTGTATACCGTAAAGAAAGGCAGAATAGCCCTGGTTTTAACGATATTCGTTCCAGTCACATCCCTTTAAAGGAGGTACTGAAGCGTGAAATAGCCTAACCCAGTACCAATGATTGTAGAAAAAACAAGTATGAGTTTAATTAGTTAGTGTCTTTTAGAAAGTGACTATAACAGTATTCTCGTTATTTTTGGGATTACACTCTCTTGAAAATATGGTAGAAATTCTTCTACCGATTTTTGGGTGACGCCCGAAACGGGAATCGAACCCGCGTCCCAGAGTATGGCACCTATCGCCAGCACTAAATGCGGTTGGCTGAATGGATAAGGCAGCCAGCATTTAGTGCTGGCGATAGGTGCCATACTCTGGGACGCGGGTTCGATTCCCGTTTCGGGCGTCACCCAAAAATCGGTAGAAGAATTTCTACCATATTTTCAAGAGAGTGTAATCCCAAAAATAACGAGAATACTAAAAAACAAGTAGCCTATGGATAATGCTAAAGACTGTATAGTATTCTGTATTATATAGATTACCCGGTCTTCAATAAATGGTGTTGCCATATATAAATTGTAGAAAACAATCCTCTTACGACCTACCTTAGCAGCCCTTTGGGCCTTACAGTAAAATTGAACGCTACATAACGCAGCCTATTAAATTGCAGTATTGAAACAGTCCTATAAGTATAATGAACGAGGAGCCACACGTTAACGCTACAGTAGGCCTACATGCCGTCGCTAAAGCCTAAACTTAGCCAGGTGTGATGGTTATCATTCAGAATTTCATTGTCAGATTATAGAATACAAACCTTTAAGTTGTCGGCATGGGCTTCCGTTGAAAAGATGAGTTCGCTCAAGAATGAATAGTCCTTATTAAGCTATTACAATACAATTACAATGATAAGTGGGAACACTGTAGGGGGAAAAATCAAAAGTAACGCGGAAGCACATGATACTCGCCACAACGGATGTTTACAATACTCGTCACGACAGCCTTCACAAACGGCTGCATAAAAATATAGAACTTAACACAAGAACGACCGGACATCAAATTGAATGCTGGTTTTGTCACATATTATGACCAGTACCCCCCCCCCCCCCCCCCCCCCCCGAGAGTGTAGGCTACGATTTTTGAAACGTTGGTCATTTAAGTTATCTAGTTTGTTCCTGTCATCTCTAATTTTGCAGTTATTTTACAGTAATTTTCTAGTAATTTTCCAGTGAATCCCAATAATCTTCCAGCACAGGCATAACTTATTCGTTGTAATATGTATTTACTTTCTTATATCAAATGTATTATATCAGCGCAAATGCCACCAGACAACTGAAACCGCAAATCGCCTATTGAAATATTATTATGGGATACGACCAGCTCTTCTGAGCTTTATTCCCACCAGATACACCATAATGTGGAAAAATGTTACATGTGTTTCATGTAATCTTTTTTTTTTCTCTCCCCCTCTCATAAAGGGGGCCTATAATTATATAGGCCTATGTATGTTATTTTATTCTGGTGAATAAATCAAAATCGTTCAAATAATTGGAAGTTCTTGTATAGCCTACTACCAGAAGTCTATGAATGTGGAAGTGTGAACCCACACAGCATGCACTAGCGGTCCGCTATCGGTATCACGTCGGCGATGAGCGGCACCGGCGGCAGCGGCAGCCGATAGCTATCCGACAGTGGACCGCTGATGCGTGCAAAACTATCAAAATATCGGAATATCGTATATGTACAGTGTCTATATCCCTAAAAAAATATAATAAAAAATTCTGTCGTATTGCAGACTCTTTATATGGGATATTTTTTTCCGTCAAAAAGGACCAACCGTAAGGCTATACTTTGTCATATAATTTTACCCTATCGCGATCGATACATCGAATTTATGAACGTGCGCGTTTTGACAAGCTTGTGCGTGGTTTTCTTGTCAGGCAGGTACTTCCATAAATTTGGGATTCCGACTGCATATTTTTGATCACCAGTTCATGGAAAGAAGGTAATTTTTTTTAATTGTTTTTTTAAAGCTAATTTTTTTAAAACAAAAGAAAACCACTGCTTTCATCCGGCTCTTTGATCTGTAAATTACGCTGAACATCCACCAATCCGAAGCCAGTGAAAAAGATGACGTATGTACTGAAAATGAAATGACAGCTACATGTAGGTCACCCGTAGTCTGCTGTCGTCTTGATATTGAGTTACAATTACATGTACATGTAGAAACTGGTATGCGTAGTTGCGTACTAAAATTTAATAAATTTACTTAAATTATTTTAAATTATCCTATGTACACCATACACGTAAATTACAAACGCAAAGCTAACGAAAACGTATCGGCCGTATCATGACAGGGCGGAATTGGGATAAGTTTTTTCCATCGATGTTTTGAAAATATATTTGATTGATAAAACGTAATTTTCTGAAACCTTTTAACTTATTGTAATCAGATTAAATCTGGAATATTTTCTTGTTTATAAATTATAATCACGTGTGTCTATTAAGGACTATAGACTTTATATATTTTACATGGGTATTTTATTCCTAATTCAGTACTGCAATTCACTACGGTAATTGTTCATGATGATGATAATATATAGGCCTATATAATAAATTTAATGTCTTTGGCTTTCGAAGTCAAGACCAACTAATTTTAAGCTGATAAATCATAATAATATGTATAATATATATTAAAGAAAAATACTCATAGTGGCCTTAAATCATGAAATGTTTTCACAAAAATACCCCCCCCCCCCCTGCCTTTGGTTGATTATTATTTAAAAAAGAAACACACACACAATTTTAGTTCTTCTGACAAAGTGTACATTTTCTATGCCATGCCATAGGCATATAGTATACTAACTAAAATATCAAAATTAATTGAAAAAAATTAATAATGGCCAGTGAGATCAATAAGATTGAAAAAGAAACATTTCTGTCAAAGATCCAAGACAAATCTTTTAAATAATAAATCAGTATGTATATGACAAAAAGGCCATGTTGATATCCTGGAATTATGTCAGCATATACATACTAATTTGGTTTTTATAGCTTTTTTTTTTTTTTTTAAATCAATTTTATTTTTAGGACTGTGGATTGTGATATTTATTATTCAATACATCAAATCAAACTGAAAATGTTGCATTCAGTCTGAGCATAATATATAAATAAAAACATAATAATCAAATACATGTACCAATGGAAATTAGTTTAATTAGAATTATCATCATCCCCTTTGGCAAATTGAAATATGAAAAACATTTTAAATATCTATATCTATCCCCAAACCTGTGAAAACCAAACACAACAGGTTCTCACATCAAATGCTACTGCTAGTCATATTTGTAACTTAAAATATGTTGCTTTCTTCTTTTTTTTGTTGATATTATTTAAATGGAATACTAATTGATATAGCAATATCAATGGATTTTTTTTTTATCTTGCATAATTATAATAACTCATCATTGGCAAACTTTGTTGTAATAAATTAATAATGGGAAAATATGAGCATTTTGGCAATGGCAGGCAGCTCCTTTTTTAAAATGATAAACATAATCAGAAATCAGTTTAAAAAAAACATTTTACGCAATGAACTAGCCAGACACACGCAAATGCCTGATTATGTTTTTCATAAATTCTAATTTCCAGGATAATTTGTGCATTTCAGAGTATATAAGTTATAACTATAAAAGTATAAGACTGACTTGAATTGAAATGATGTTCAAACTAAAGAGTTCAGTCATAAATATAAGTTACAAAAAAAGATAGGGACAACATTCAAAATTAAATTTATATTCCCTCGGAGTCTGACAAAATGGACTGTTTTAGGACTCTTTTGATAAGTTGGATTAAAACTATCTTAAAGTAACTTAAAGTTAAACTTAAACGTAGCTAAAGTGGCAAGAGCTGTCAAAATTCGACTTTTTTTCTTCAAATTTTCGATCGTCGTGAGATGTTGAACGTTTGAAATTGAAGTACCTTGAAAAACTAAAAGATTTACAATAACATTGAGAAAAAATATATCTGTTGAGCCAGTTCTAATTATTATATTTATATTATATAATTTATAATAAAATACACGAACCGAAAATCGCTATACACGAGTCGACCCGCATAGTCACTCCTCGTCACTGTCTCACACTCACAGTCACAGTGTCACTGTCACTGTCAGTGTCAGACAGTGTCACAAGATCATAAATGTTTAAATTATTTTAATTAAATGAGAATCTAATTATGATATGCAAAACAAAGGAAATGTTACTTTAACAAGCCCACTCATTAAAATAAACAAATATGAAATAAGAACTTACATGTAGGTCTAGCCATGTACATATCTCGTCTTGCAGGTCAAGGTCTTGGTACAAATGACTAAAATTCAAATCATCTAATAATTGGGTCAACTCGTTTCGCCAGTTGTAACTTTTCAAACACCATTTAGCCGTAACTTGCTACCCGACGCTGAATAAATTATGTAGTATCACACACGCAACGCCAATGACAAAATAACCAACTCCAGCTTTTTAACAATTGTCATCACAAATATCCCAAAAATGCAACCCGAGAACAAATGTACTGAAACAAACACGTCCGTTTGAAACAAACATGTCCGTTTGAATTGCCCCGCTCTGATGAAAGTTTTTAAACGGTCAGACCAGACAGAACCAAGGGGACATAACCAAGGCTGAACATCAATTGCAAAATTTAGCATTTACTGCTTTAGAGCATTTTAAATCATCTAGCCTATTTAAAGTGGTTTCAAATTAAACTCGAACATAAAACATTGTGATGTTTTTCTGTTGAAAATGAGTTTATTAATACTTTTAACGTACATCCTAATTCATTCAAGACTTCCTGCACTAAACAGAGGTTGCATGTTAGCCTACGAATGAATATATATATATATATTTAGAAACCTTCCTACGCACTTGTTTCTATGAAAACAGTCACTTATCAAGACACCTATGCCATGGTAAAAATATATAATACTTTTAGAAAACAGCAGTCAATTGTGATGGCAAGGGAGAGATTAAAAGGTGAAAGACTTAGTTACAAATCGTTAGGCCTACAATATAGATAATGAAATAGCCTATGTTCAAAATATCTCCTACATGTAACATTTCAGGTTTGGGAGCCGCATTCGAGAAAATTATAGAGCGATATCGTCCATCTGTGCTTTTTAGCCATCTCTGGTCAACGTCTGTTTCCCGGTGAGTAGCAAATAATTAAACATAAAACGATAGATAATGATAAAACTTTTGCTGGTGTTACTTGTAGTTAATTACAGCCTTTTAGTGACACAATGTAGTTTTATCTCCTACATGTAACGTTTCAGGTTTGGGAGCCGCATTTGAGAAAATTATAGAGCGATATCGTCCATCTGTGCTTTTTAGCCATCTCTGGTCAACGTCTGTTTCCCGGTGAGTAGCAAATAATTAAACATAAAACGATAGATAATGATAAAACTTTTGCTGGTGTTACTTGTAGTTAATAACAGCCTTTTAGTGACACAATGTAGTTTTATCTCCTACATGTAACGTTTCAGGTTTGGGAGCCGCATTTGAGAAAATTATAGAGCGATATCGTCCATCTGTGCTTTTTAGCCATCTCTGGTCACAAAATTCTTCATACGTCGATCAATGACGTTGTTAGCGTATAGAAATCGTATTATTCTAAGATATATATGGTTAAGTATACAAGGGGCGTAACTCTTCATGTCGGCTGTCTTAGCTAGATCCGTTTGGCAGAGGTCTATTCTGCACACTAAACTAAATAATCAGACAAGCTGAAAATTTGCACATACGATGAAGTCGTAACACTAATAAAAGTACCAGCTACTATTTATAGACTGGTAGCCGTTGAAAAATGAATCTGCGACTACTAGGGGTTTCGGGATAATAAATTCGTCATTAATATTTTAACCAGGGTGTATAGATCTTGTATGACCCTTCTGTTCCCCATACGCCATTCTCCTCCGGCTCAGGGCGTATGAGGATCAGAAGGGTCATAACGATTCATACTCCCAGGGTAAAATATCAGTAACTAATATTATCATACGCTACGAAATAAGTATCTGTCCCTAGCTTCTGTTTAATGAATTTTAGGATAGTGCTTGAGAAAACTGTCAACCACTTACCCGAACTGACTAGTTGCCAAATGATAAAAAATGCAGCCAAAATACATTTCTTTTTCATATTAAACATTATTTTAAAATTGTTTATAACATAGCCATTTCCTCCTCTTTTTCACTACAAATCTTTCATCTCTGTAGCGATATATCTTAGTGGCTGTGACGGCTATTATAATATTGCCAACAATAGCCTTTAATGGCTAGTGAGAAAAAGTATTAAATTTGAGCTCTGATACCAGACAATTATATTCATTTTAACCAGTAATTTTTAAGAGTTAACCATATTGTCTGACATTGTGCAAGAAATGAATTGAGAAGAAATCAATAAAAACCAAGAAGTTACTTTGATGGTCTTTAGATTGAAAATTCCTTCTTCCGAGATTGTTTTATGGTCGTAATTAGGATAAGCAAATTATTAATAGCTTGATATAGCTACATGTATTTAAAAAAAATGAAGACTTAATCATAGACGTGTTTTTATGATACACGAACCAATAAACAAAGTGGCAACTATTTTGTTAATAAATTAGCATGTTGTTGTGATGAATACACATGTATATACAATACAGTTTGGTGCATTTTCCTGCATAAGAATTTTCTGTATGCATTTTGTAATCCTGTATCAGTATTTACTAACTCGATATGTTTTAATCCTATATATATGTTGTTTAAAAACATTACTTTCCTTGTTATTATTACTAATCTCTAATTGTTTTGGTTAACAGCATATTGCTTGTCCTATCTTACCCTGTTCTTTACAACTGGCAAATAATATCTTTCAACTAAAATAAATGAATGTTTTGCATTTATATTTTGTTGCCCCTTGGAAGTGATATTAATTTCCATTTCTTTTTAGAAATATGTGCAATGTTGCGTGCAGAAAGTATAATCTGGTCACACATACATGTATCTGCTACACGCACATATAGGCCTCTCTTCGTAAATCCTAAATTAAATACAACTCAGTAAGAATTGTTGTATGCCATCAGGTCACAGTTCAAAATTTTGAAGAGTAATATAGATGATATACTAAATTCACTTAAGGAAGGTTTTATATCGTGTCAGGTTTTCTGTAGTTGCCATACACTAGTCACTTTATGCGAATTCTACTAATTGTGTGTATTCTTGTTATGACTGAAGTCGTCACTGTGAACAACAGTCTTGTAGGCCTGTATATTGTATTTTGAACAATTGTTAATATTTTCATTGCAACTAAATTGCCTTAAATATATGTTACATCTTCAAAATAAACATTGTTATTATTCAAAAAGTAAATGCGTGGAACTTATGTTTGTCTCAATAAAATATGGAATTGAAACTAAATCTGTGAGTATTTTAATGACTAGCTACGGTTTGATGTAGCCTAGTATGTTTATTTTTATTTTGTGACACTCTGATGTAGTGTCCAGGTCGAATGATCGAAGAAATGATTGATATTAAATCATGGCAACGTATATGGATTGCAACTTCTTTTTTGTGATCAGAAAGTTCTATGCTGATACGGATATCGTTGTTAAACAAGACAAAAAAGCATGGCAGTAACTTCGTTTCCACTTTTCAGTCCAAAAAAAGTCTGAAGTTGTTATCTGTATGGTCCTAATTTAATATTTAACCAACAAATACCAGTATATTTATGAGGCTATCTATAATCGGTTAACACCCTAGTGCCGCCTATATACCGACGATCGGGTCACCGACGGCAGCCACTGAAGGTCCGTTAGTATCGGGCCACCAGCGGGCCGATGAGCAAAATTCTAGCGGTCCACTATCGGCTGCCGCCAGCGGGCCACTGATGTAGCCGATAGTGGACCGCTGGTGGTCCGACAGTAAATGCTGTGTGGGAAGCGTTCCATTACATAGTGTTGAGGGCATTGGCGCCGTTTGACCCAGAGGTCACCATACACAGAGCCCTCTCTCGGTCAGATAGCGTGGCTTTTCTTCACTTTCTCATATGAACTATTATGGGATGCATAAGAAAAAACATGGCGAACATTTTATTTATGATAACAGTACTTGATGGAGCAAAAGTTAAAGTTTCCGAACAACTTCATAAAGTTGAAAATGAGACAAGAAGACTTGTTTGGAACGATTTGAGTCCAAATGGAGATATCAGAGTCGCATGTTCGGTAAAGCTTTTATAAAAACCAATGCATTCTCCGAACTGCGGTTACTGGAATTGCCGATAGATGCAGTAAGTGGAGAATGAATTTATTTTCTGATTTGAAATTGCGCAACCGTTGACAATTTCAAAATCTACCGCGCATAAACGTCACATAATGTAGTATAAGCAGGCTGAAAGCGCCAGTGCCCTGAATATGGGGTAATGCGACATTTCACACTTCCCTGTTCATAGACTTCTGCTACTACCTATACTGGCTATAGGGCCTATGCATCTATAAAAGGCCTATTATGTAGCCTACAGACGCCGGTGAAAAAGATCAACGTAACTGATATGCACACCGACACGTGACCTTAATCTTGGCATTTGTGAAAAAAGAGAATTGACACGACCTTACTTTTGGTAAAATCACAAAAATTAAACATGGACCACCTTATTATGTAGGCTAAGTCTAGTTACGTTTACCGTATGGTAGATTGGTACATGCACGGTGTTGAAGTTACGCAGGTAACGCAAGTATACAGTAATTTTAGCGTCGTCATAAATGACCTACCAGCCATGTAGGCCTAATTTGTATGTTAATTGATGCATTCAACTTAGGTTTTGTTTTTCGTTTAGGCTGCCATCTCGACTTTATGAGCAGGTTTTTATGTAGTTGAAGTTCTTCAAACTCTGTTGCCAAGACTGTTTGCCGCCCATCATCAATATCTTGGCAACAGAGTTTGAAGAACTTCAACTAGTTTTTAGGCGCCTCATAATTTAAGTCGTTTGTAACACGAAAACTTCCAACCTCACTTGCCACTAAACTCCCGAAAAAGAAGACAGTTTATAGTATTTTTTAGAGGGGAAATTCGATTTTTTTTTTCATTTCTGCCAAAATTTAAACGTATTAGCACCATTATGTACTTTTAATTTGAAATTGAATATTTGATTTGCCAAGTCCCCTCAGCTTAAACAAACATCGGCACACAAGCGTCTTCATGATTTTAATTGTCGAATCGAGTTAAATGCGGAAGAATTTGTTTTGAGAGAGACGGGAGCCCGTTCGATAAATTTGAGATGGTAAACTAGTTAGTGTAAGTTAGTGTAATTCAACAATTACAACACCTAAGTTACCCGTTTCAAATCGATCGGTTGGTACAGGTCTGTGTTTCATTTTTCCGTAGGCCTATTTTTTACACAATCGTCTATGCATTTTAAACATAACTGGATATGCATAATGCATGTGCTCCATGTTTCATTTTAGTGGATTAAATCTCGAGAAGCTAATAGTAATTTGATACGGTATTTTCACAAATAGCAGAGAGGTGACGGCGGCGAGTGTACCGTTACCGTTTTTATGTGAACACTATAGCCGCCTAGTCATTCTGATAACTTCGGGGATTTACGTGCGTGTCAAGGCCGACCGGCAGCGAGCGAAGATAGCCGAAGGGAGTTCCGAGTGGCCGCCTAGCCTTTCTGGCATTCATGAAGAAAATGAATTTGATTATTTTTTAACACTATAACACACGGGCACAGGGAAAATCTTCTTGTCTAAAATAACCATGGAGACGAGCCTCTTATTGTGTTATAAAGGAGCGTATCATTTAGACGTTTATACCCAATCATAAGCTGTTATAATAAACCACAACCACATATTTCATTAGGTTGACGACAGGCAGGAATTTGGCCGTAGTCAGTAGAATTTTCTGGAAAAGATAATTTGGCAACAAATCATCAGTATTTTTGGTAACGCTAACATGCCGATTTGGTATAGGTTTTAGATAGTAATCAATTAGCTGTGAAATTCTTTAACGTTCACTACCGAAATCCGAGATAATAGGACGCCCTGGGGGCATTGGAGGCTTGGGTCATTTTTTCAATGGGTTTGTGTATTTTCGAAATATAGAGTATCCTGTTTTTAGAATTAAGGTCAGATTCCAAAGAGCAATACTGCGTTTTATTAATATAGCCTTTTTCTTCAAGGGAACGAAGAATTCTATTGCAATTTCCAACATTTTCAAGCCCTATTTCCTTTTTTTGGTAATAAAGGGTTGTATAGCTGTCGTTCTACCTCCTCAATCATAATCATGTCTGGACATGCATGTAATAACTATTGTCGAGCATTTATCAGCAGGTTTTATAACGATATATGTTTTGATGTCCCTTTAGCTTACTTTAGGCAAGACGTCATGTTGGTTTCTAGGATTAGATTATTAGTATATTGGACTACAGAGTGGATAGTCATAGAGCGTTCAGCGTACGGCCTGGACGTGTCTTCACAAATATGCCAACAAATTGCAAACAATTAGGTCATTGCCAATAAAACCCGATCACTCTTCAATACCCATCTGTCAATTGCCCTACAAGTTCTGTAAATCTTTATATAGATTAACCATGACATAAAACATAGGCTAAACACAATTCACAGTTAATCTGTAAATATAAGTGTCCAAACCTTGGATATAGCATGGACCTATACATTTGTGTATTTTGTACATGTGTACTGTCCATAAGTAAATGGAAAAAAATTGATTGATGAAAAGGTTCGTTAGCCGACCATTTATTTAAGGTGACCCGATCGAAATACTATATCAACAGACGGAGGATTTTCTTCAATGGCGGTCACATAATATTTGAACTGGATCTTACTAATTTTATTAGTACAAACATTGCTAAGAAATTATCTCGTAGTACCGTTATTTATCTAGAAATGAACCGGTCAGTTTTCTATACGGTCAATACAGTGAATGTCTGAAACCTGTCATGACTATTAAAGGAGGGGAAATCTCTAGAAATACATAGGGACTATCGTCGATAACAACCTTCAAAGTACTTAAAACATTTCACGTCAATTACCTACAGTGACCCTCAAGCTAATAAAAACAGACAGAAGTATGTTCTTTCAGTGGCTTATCTGTGTAGCCATTTTTCCGTAACGTATATTTTTACCGCTCTCAAATGTATAGGGGAAGATTTAGGTCCAAAAAAATATGGCGACAAACTTGAAGTAGGAAGATTGTCTCCGAATATATAGGTCAGTATGCAACCGCACGCCATTGCTTAGCCAGCCATTGGCTAAATTGCATCACATGACTACTCTATAACGCACTTAAATTTTTTATTCAACAATAATTGGATAAAACTAATGACAAAATGGTGGCGGCCTTGTGAATGGCCTATGGAGCTTATTCTCTATTGTAACGCAACCTTCAAATTTCAATTATTCACTTACGAGGGGATAAAACATACATTGGACAGTTGTTTTGGACTAAATGAACTCTACTCTTTCCATTTAAACTAGTCTAAAGCTTAGATTTTCTTTCCCTTAAAGGAGAGCATGTCGCCTGGACGTACTTGACTGATGATATATTATGTCAGTGTTGCTAATGAGAGAAGGGTTCAGAAGTCCGAAGGTTCACTAGTCCGAAAAACGGGTTCACTAGTAAGAAGGTTCATTAGTCCGAATGAGAGGATTCACTGGTTCAAAGATTCACTAGTCGGAAGGTTCACTGGCTCGAAGATTCACTAGTCGGAAGGTTCACTGGTTCGAAGATTCACTCCATTCCTCAACATTCTGTTTTATCAACATTTTGGCAGCTCATGCCACTTTAAGTATAGTTCCCACTAATGAAACCTCTATTGTGACAGACTCGAGACAAATGGTTGAATTATAGGACCCAATGTGTCGGTGAAAGTCTAGCTGTCCGAAAGGTTTTCTGTCCAGATGTTCCCAGTGTTATTTCCTCAGTGTTGGATAACGCAAAAACATTTCGAACAGTGATTAACCATGTCTTATTATTCTTAAAGTGGCATGAGCTGCCAAAAATTAAGATATTTTTATGAATTCAGATTGTCAAGAGAAAGAGGGAATTCGCAGCTCATTGAAAATCTAAACCAGCCACACATAATCAAAAATTATTCAATGAGTCTATACTTTGTAGTGACTGGAAAAAAGTTATCGATGTTTGTTTTGAAATTGAAAGTAGGCGGGCCATTTTGCGTCGTATGTAGGCCTTGTTGCAACGAGTTTTGTCACAACTCACGAGTTTTATTCCAATCTTGACCAGATTTGTTCTAAACACGTCAGGTGTTTTGATACAAACAGTCGACGGCTTTTGTACCAAATTTTACATGTCACGAGTTTTGATACAAACAGTCGACAGGATTTGTAACAAATGTTGGCTGATGTTTATAACCTTTTTCAAAAAGTAGATAGAGTTGGGAGTAAATTAGATTACCATAATTTATTTTGGAAATGTAGTTAAATCAACACAAAGAAAAAAATCAAAGGCTGATTATTGATTTTCATATGATCGACCAATCAGTTATATCAGAAGTCTATGAACAGGGAAGTGTGAAATGTCGCATTACCCCATGTTCAGGGCACTGGCACTTTCAGCCTGCTTATACTACACTATGTGACGTTTATGCGCGGTAGATTTTGAAATTGTCAACGGTTGCGCAATTTCAAATCAGAAAATAAATTCATTCTCCACTTACTGTATCTATCGGCAATTCCAGTAACCGCAGTTCGGAGAATGCATTGGTTCTTATAAAAGCTTTACCGAACACGCGGCTTTGATATCTCCATTTCGACTCAAATCGTTCCAAACAAGGCTTCTTGTCTCATTTTCAACTATATGAAGTTCTTCGGAAACTTTAACTTTTGCTCCATCAAGTATTGTTGTCATATCTAAAACGTTCGCCATGTTTTTTCTTATGCATCCCATAATAGTTCATAGGAGGAAGTGAAGAAAAGCTACGCTTTCTGACTAACCGAGAGAGGGCGCTGTTCATGGTGACCTTAGGGTCAAAAGGTGCCAATGCCCTGAATATGATGGAATGGGAAGCTTCCACATTCATAGACTTCTGGTTATATATACTCTCCCAAAAAAAGAAACGCAACATCCAATTTTTGTTCTTTTGAATTTTCAACATCATTTTTAATACAGAAAAAAAAGCGTCAAATTACACTGAAATTTGGCAGACTGGTTGTTCAGACTTAAAAGTTCATTCACATGTAAAAATTATCACATTCAAGTTCATAGCGCTCAGATGACGTCCCTGCAACGTCAATATCTGTTGTAACCACCGTTAACCTGTAACACAGCACGGACCCGTCTCTGCATAGACACAATCAATCGACGAATACGGTTTGCGGAATTCTCCTCCATTCTTGCTCAAGAGCCTGCTGCAGTTCTTGCAGAGTTTGCGGCGATGGATGACGACTGCGCACGCGTCTATCCAAATCATCCCACAAATGTTCTATCGGGTTCAAATCTGGTGATTTGGACGGCCAGGGGAGCACTGTTACGTTCTGGTTGGCTAGAAATTCATCAGTAGCACGAGTTGTGTGCGGCCGAGCGTTGTCGTGCTGAAAAATTTCTCTACGGAGGTCCATTACGGGCAGCATATGTGGTGTCAAAACCTCATCTGTGTATCGAACGGCGTTAAGGTTGCCGGGAATGTGCACTAGTTGAGTTTTTCGGGCACAGGATATGACACCCCACACCATCACACTTCCTCCGCCGAAATTGTCGACCTCAAGGACGCAGTTCCTTGCGAACCTCTCATTCCGGCATCTGTAAACTCGTGTACGACCATCTCTTCTCTGCAGTTGGAATCTTGATTCATCGCTGAACCAGACTCGCCTCCAGTTTCGCAGATTTCAGTCCCTTAACCTGTTGCACCATCGGACCCTTGCAAGTCGATGCTGGCGTCTCAGTACTACGCCAGGTAAGGACGTATGGCGCGTAAGCCGTTTTGGCGGAGACGGTTTCTGACTGTCTTAGTCCGAAATATCTGCGATGATGATGTAAGACATTTTCTGACAGATAGGCCATCATCATCGTCAGAAAGCATTTGATCAATTTTCTGGGAATTCCTTGAGACACTTCGGGCTAGCAAGACCACCTCTCGTTTCTCATAAAAAATATCAAGATTCTCTTCATAACTTTTCAAAATAAAATTACAAACCCGTACTTTAATGTTTTCCCTTTCTCCTCGCACCAATTTGAAGTCTGTACGTCGACACAAGCCATATATCTGCCCGGTTAAATTTCAAACTGTACCAAACCTTTAGTTTACAAAAGTCGCCATCTGCATACTCTCATTGATATGTCACTATATCCCGTGAAAGGTCAACCTGTCACATGACTACCGCACTAGCAGGCGATATAGTTCATTGATCGTGTCGTTTTTTTGTTGAAGTCACGTGAACCAACACGACCAATGAACTATATCGCCTGCTAGTGGGTAGTCATGTGACAGGTTGACCTTTCGCGCATATAGTGACGTATCAATGAGAGTATGGAAATGACAACTTTTGTAAATTAAAGGTTTGGTACAATGTGAGATTTAACCGGGCAGATCTATGGCTGGTGTCGACATACAGACTTCAGATTGGCGCGAGGAGAAAGGGAAAACATTAAAGTATGGGTTAGCAATTTTATTTTTTAAAAGTTATGAAGAGAATCTTGATATTTTTAATGAGAAACGAGAGGTGGTCTTGCCACCTCGAAGGGTGGCAAGAAATTCCCAGAAAATTGATCAAATGCGTTCTGACGATGATGATGGCCTATCTGTCAGAAAATGTCTTACATCATCATCGCAGATATTTCGGACTATGACTGTCTGTGCCGATATTCGACGGTGACCTGGGATATTTGATGCTGTTTTTGTTGCTGTTTTGGTCCGGTTTCGCAGGTGAAGTAACCAGATGTAGCGTTCTTGGGCTGCTGATGTGATCCTAGGTCGGCCAGAACGTTGACGATCAGCTGTTGAACCGGATTGCTGGTGCCGTTGCAACAGTCTGGAAATCGTGCTCCGGTGAACATTATAAAGTCTAGCGACTGCATTCTGTGATTCGCCGGCCAGGAGACGACCAATGACGACGTTCCGGGTAGCTGCGTCTAGTCTTGGCATATTGTAGCACACAAGTGAAACAATTTAACGACTGAATTAAATTGAACGGTTGTGTGTCGTTTATACCCATTAAACCCGCATAAAGATAAGACGTGATTCGCACGTGCAACTGCCCTACGTTTTTCCCTACGCCTTCCTCGTGTAGCGTTACACAAAGGCTGACCCGAAAGTCACGTGTGATCAACAGCCGCTATCAGGGGCTTAAATTCAATTATCGGACATTTACATCATAACATGATCCTGTTGTCATGTGTCAATCACGCACATTTTTGGAATTTTTTTTGGAAAAATTGGATGTTGCGTTTCTTTTTTGGGAGAGTATATAACATTGGCCTAATCCTGGTGACACTGGAAAGTTCGAAGTGGCGATGTGTTTTATTGTTTTTTCGGCTATGTGAATTACCTGGAACCCAATGTAGACAAAAAAATAAGGCGAAGAATTACTTATGGATAACAACTTCAAGAAGTGATACCGCGGCTTCTAATTCCACTTCAGTACGTCAATATATGTTTCTGGTTAAAATTATGGGATTGAACGGTTACTAAGAACTGCCTGGCTAGGGAAAAGGGGAACGGTGGAATTTCCCTGCAAAGCCTTGGGAACGCGACGATGAAGAATAATTAATTTGCGTAAAATCGTCTTCATTTGGGTAATTCGTCATAGGCCTATCTGTAAAGGCTAACAGGCAAAGTTCAACCTAAGGCAAAGTCTTTTCTCGTTCATTTTGGGTAATTCGGCATAAGTAGGCAAACCATACCACGGTTCCATTTCTACTTAAACTAGTAAAATAATCAGTGTGTGAGAACAGATTATTCGATCTCTTCAAATACTTTGAAGTTTTGTTTTATTTGCAAGGAAACAATGTTATAAATAAGTACATTGCAATTTACATGACTATCTTATCAAATATCAGTTGAAAGTTACAAAAAAGTTGATGTCAAGTAAGCAATCGGAACACAGTTCGGCTATCTCCGCTTGATACCGGTCGGCTTTGACACGCCTCGGATAATGCAAGGGGCCGAAATACTCTGTTTGTTAACTTGCAGGCTTGTTTGTTAACTTTCAGGCTCGATCAGTTTTATAATTGAAGCATTGGAGGATTTCTGAAATGTACCGAAACTGTAGGGCCCTAAAGAAGATATGAAAATTGTACGTTTCACGGCTACCTTTTTGATCGCCACATTCAAAATGACCTGCAGTCTATCAGAGGGTATTTCACGCACATAAATCCCCGAAGTTATCAGACTGTCAATATAGAAGTCCGTTTCGGGCAGTATTTTAAGCAAAACATGAGTTATCTGTTATATTAAACTGTTTCCAACCATATCTGGTGTATTGTGTTTGTTCGATTAAAAAAAACGCTCGAACAAAATAAAAAAATCAATCTCAGTTCTTATTTTTGATATGTATTGAAAGGGGTAGGGGGGGATAATGATTTACTGTGGAACATTTTTACTATACGTAGACGTTCCTGTAGGCCTGTAACCAAACTCCAAACCACGGAACTGAAAACCGAAATGAAAATGAGCTCGTATGCACTGTTTTATAAACGTAATCTCGTGTATGTTTAAAAAAAGAGGTTGCAATATCGTTTTACCAACGGGACAGTGAACGTTTTGATTGTTCATATTGAAGTTATGACGATCGCCCTCATTAATGGTCGATCCGGAGAGGGAGCATGTATATATCATAAGAAAACCATCGCATTTATTTGCTGATAGTGAAAATCTCGCTTTTTTCCCAATGTACGTCTTGAGTGTTGTATTAGTTGAGTAACAATTTGTCCCACGAGAAAAGGATACCCTATCCCATATATACGCACAAGAAGTTTGACAAAATACGAGAGATACTCTAAAATATCAACAACACTGGAAAATGAGACATAACACAACTACTTGGTAGTGAGTTTGTACCAGCAATATCGGCAGAATGTGACCATTGCCACAAAAAGGGCAAAATACCAGCCAAATTTCAAAACAATCCTCGAAGTATTAACCGGGACATGGTCAAGACAAGAAATCATGACGGACGGACTCACGGACGGACAAGGTGGCGACTAAATGTCCCGTCGAAAGTTTTCGGAGAGCAAAGCTATAAAATTGCCTACAGCTGACATTTTTGGGACAAAAGCTGTTGACTCTTTGTATCAAAACTCGTGTCCTATTAAAATTGTTACAAAAGCTGTTGACGGTTTGTATCAAAACTCGTAACATTGATTTTGTAACAAAACTCGGCAGGGTTGAACAAAACTTGGGACATGTAACAAAAGCTGGCGCTCTTGTGACAAAATTCGTAACTTTTTGTGACAACATTGTAACAAATCTCGTGAGTTGGAATAAAACTCGTACGTTGTGACAAAACTCGTTGCAACAGCCTACTAGGTGACATGGCTGATCTTTCCCAAGTAGTTTCTCTGCCGGTCCCTTGTCTGTCCCCGGAGCGCACCGAGACTACTTTCTAATGTCCTTGGCCATTTCCCTGGTATTTCTTATTGATTCTTAAGTCTCGCTTTCGTCGGATGTCTGAACTTGACTTGATTAAGCCGACGTTGTTGTTGTATTTCCAGTTTAGCGGTAGAGATATGGAGATTGGCACGCCCCCGATTTTTGAATGCCTAACTCAGCCCGGATACATGAGTTTGTTTTTGTGTCTTTGATATTTCTAAACAATTACTTAACGTGCAATTCTGAGGCTGATATTAACGAAAAGCTCTTTATTTGTACTGTTTGGAGAAAAGGCCATTAGTTTTGAAATGACTGTTACAACGGAAAAAATATCAAAATTTTGGCAGCTCATTCCACTTTAAAGAGAATAGGCCTATATTATATGTTATTAATCGAGTGTTTTCGTATTGCCTTGGTATTGGCCTGAGGGTGGCCGTATTGGCCCGAGGCCGCAGGCCGAGGGTCAATGCAACCACCCAATTTTTATTAATAGACTGTAGAAGTTAATTTAATACAAGCTGTCAAGTTGAACAGGATGCCTTAAATAAAATGACGTCCGACCTTTTTTGCGCTTTGTGGTTTTTGTTCCTGGATCAGTAGAGAAGTTTCTTCCTCTTCCGCTGTCCTAAAACGGCAATCGGATTCACTTACAGTAGTTTTTTCTTCCCACTATAATATCCTGTCAATAAAACCTTGTACAACGGGCTATGATATAGACATTTTGATACCAACATCTGTCGTCTGCTTCTGTCGAACTCTAGGACGTCACATGTTAATTGCGTTTTTCAGCCGCACTCCGTGAACTCGGCCAATATGACTTGAACTCGGCCAATATGACTTGAACTCGGCCAATATGACTTGAACTCGGCTAATACAGCTCTACGGGTTATACGAATTTGATTCGTCTGCTGATATTACCCGGCCGCGAAGGTCGTATTCGAGTAATAACTTGCACAGTCAATTAATAATAATATTTATTGTTATCGTTAAACTCGGTCAAATTCTTAGGACAAAATCTCAAGCCCTTATTACTAGTAGAATACAAAATGAGAGTTGAAACGCAGCTATGACGTCATACGAGGAGGAAACATGTTACGTCATATTTGAATTCCGGGTCAAAGACGTCCCGAGTGGTCGAGGTCAATAACTAGCACATCTCATTAACATCTAAGCTCCCGGCTATTGGTCGCGCTTGACTACACATCTAATTAAAATCTCCCAACAAGAGGAGGATGGCTTGAACTGTGAGGTCGAGGTCAATAACTAGCACATCTAATTAAAATCTTAGCTCCCGGTCATTGGTCACGGTTCGCCGCATGTCTAATTATAATCTAAACTCGCGGCTACCAATATTAAAGCACATGTGCGCCTATTCTTAAAAAAATATGCTGAATAATACACTCCCAACCTCGGGGACCTGTTCGTCAGATGGACGGAAAAAATATGCTTAGTAATGCAATACTAGTCTAAAGGACCGATTAAACCGACTGACACTGGTGATAGACAATATATAATAAACGAATGTATAAATAACCTTGGACTGTATTAACTCAACGTATAGATCATATCGGTAAGTATGTGTACATCAGTTAGCTGGCGGATATTGTTTCGCGCTCCACTGCACATCTCATTAAAATCTTAGCTCTCGGTTATTGGTCACGGTTCGCCGCATGTCTTATTAAAATCTAAGCTCGCGGCTATCGGTTCACTACGGTACACATGTCATTAAGAGTAGAATCTAAGTTATTTATTAAATTATCTCAGTGGCATTGCATATCAAAAATATACTACGTATAATACTTAAGTCTTAACCACTGGTCATCAACCCGGAAGTCACCGGAAGTTACCCGGAAGTGAACCGGAAGTGACCGGATGTGAACCGGAAGTGTACCGGAAGTGACTGGAAGTAACCTGAAGTGAACCGGAAGTGACCCGGAAATGACCGGAAATAACCCGGAAGTCACCGGAAGTGGACCGGATGTAACCGGAAGTGACCGGAAGTCACGGGAAGTGTCTGGAAATATTCCGTAAGTGGCCGGAATTGAACCGGAAGTGACCGGAAATAATCCGGAAGCGGCCGGAACTAACCGGAAGTGACCGGAAATAACCTGAAGTGGACCGAAAGTGACCGGAAATAGACCGGAAGTGGTCGGAAGTGAACCGGAAGTGAACCGAAAGTAACCGGAAATGAACCGGAAGTAGCCGGAAGTGACCGGAAATATTCCGTAAGTGGCCGGAAGTGACCGGAAATAATCCGGAAGCGGCCGGAACTAACCGGAAGTGACCGGAAATAACCTGAAGTGGACCGGAAGTGACCGTAAATAGGCCGGAAATGGACCGGAAGTGACCGGAATTGAACCGGAAATAACCAGAAGTGAAGTGATTGAGCCAAAAATAAGTTCCAAGCCCGGAAGTAGCCAAATTCTAACCGAATTCGGTCGTGTTACATATCAAAGTAAAGGCTGTAAAGATGTCTGCAAGATTTACTATAGCTCGTGGTTTTCTCAATTCTGGTTTTACACAAATCGATTGAAACGTTCAAATCTAGCATTAGTCGGAGAGCTTAGGGACTAACGCCATTCACCTTTAAACGGTCCGACTTCGAACCGGAAGGGACGTTATCGAACCGGAAGTCGTCCGTAATTTCGTTACTTTTTGTTTTAGAGCTTAGGGACTAACGCCATTCACCTTTAAACGGGCCGACCTCGAACCGGAAGTGACGTCATCGAACCGGTAGTTGTCCGTAATTTCGTTATTTTTTTGTCCCACAGCCTAGGTACTGACGCCATTCAATCCGTTACGACATAATATCCGCTATTGTGCGGCGTAAAACACCAAACAATCAATGACTCTAAGCAGTCGTCCTACATCAGGCGTTTTTCACCCCAGAACTGTATTGTGAAAGTCTCAACCAATGCCTTAACATAAAGAAACATAAGACATCGTTCGTTCTGATGAACATTTTATTATCTTCATGGTGAACATTCTTCAAGTACATCGTTTCCGGTTTTCGTAAGGGTATTCGTCCGGTAAAACCTTATCAAATAACATATAGCGTATTTTGATCGCGTTCGCTAATGCCTCGTCAATCGGTAGGCCAATTACTCCGCGTAAAAAATCCCTAGTTTTTACAATTTCTCGGTGAAGCGGGTCTCCCATTAAATGCATCCAAATAGTGTTGTGCTGTCCGTATATAGTCATCAAGGTTTTCTTTATTTCCGGCCTGCGCCGTCGGTATTCCTCCTGCAAACTGCAGCCGTCAACATACATATGAGTTTGAATAGCTTCCTTCACAATGTCGTCCCATACGTCGGAAACTGTATCAGCCATACCGCTAGCGGGCGTAATGATCCTCGTTAGAAAAACTTTACGGTCATCTTCTAAAGTATTTTCATCCGAGGGATGCCCTCCATAAACGGTCATCTCAGTATTCTGCGAATCGGTTTTGTGTTTATTGAAAACGCGCCGCTTCATGTCATGTCGGCGACTAAAAGTCTTGTTACAAACGTGACAATTGAATCTCATTTTGTTTCACCCACTGTGGAATATACTTTATAGCGCTATTTCAGCGGTCGGTCTAATCCAATGTGAAGGACGCGCCGCCTTTTATACGCTTCTGTCTTGCCTTCAATTCCGACTTAGCCATTTCCACCGCTTGCTGTGCGTTAGATACGGCAATAATCCGCGGCAAATCCGCCTTTTCACGGTTGGGGGAGCTTTTGCGATAATAGGGCTCGACAGTTTTTCTTCGTTTAAAGGCTTGACTTTGTGGCGTACCACTTTTTCTGCGTTCCTGGATGACCTCCGATCTGGTCATTTCCACCACTTGTGCGGGAGACACCACATCTATCTGCGGTAAATCCGCATGGTCGGCGTCAATTTGCGGCGGATCCATCTTTTCACGGTCTGGAGAGATTTCACGGCAATAGGGTTCCAGAGGGATGAGCGTGTTTCTGCTTCTGAATGCTTGGCCGAGGGGCGAGCCTCTCTTTCTCATTGCACCTTCGTTCATGGGTATTTTACCCTTTTCCATATTGCGGTAAAAACGCACCAATTTATCCACGTTCGACATGTTTAAACGTTACAGACACCGTCTGCGTAAGGAGTGTTGTCGAAGTACGATGATAGCTCGTTATATAAAGCTTTATGATACGCGCCCGCTGAACGCCAGAAGCGACCGTTAACGCAGCCTTAAGCGTAAAACAATATTATCATTCACTCACAATTAGCTGCGTTAACGGTCGCTTCTGGCGTTCAGCGGGCGCGTATCATAAAGCTTTATATAACGAGCTATCATCGTACTTCGACAACACTCCTTACGCAGACGGTGTCTGTAACGTTTAAACATGTCGAACGTGGATAAATTGGTGCGTTTTTACCGCAATATGGAAAAGGGTAAAATACCCATGAACGAAGGTGCAATGAGAAAGAGAGGCTCGCCCCTCGGCCAAGCATTCAGAAGCAGAAACACGCTCATCCCTCTGGAACCCTATTGCCGTGAAATCTCTCCAGACCGTGAAAAGATGGATCCGCCGCAAATTGACGCCGACCATGCGGATTTACCGCAGATAGATGTGGTGTCTCCCGCACAAGTGGTGGAAATGACCAGATCGGAGGTCATCCAGGAACGCAGAAAAAGTGGTACGCCACAAAGTCAAGCCTTTAAACGAAGAAAAACTGTCGAGCCCTATTATCGCAAAAGCTCCCCCAACCGTGAAAAGGCGGATTTGCCGCGGATTATTGCCGTATCTAACGCACAGCAAGCGGTGGAAATGGCTAAGTCGGAATTGAAGGCAAGACAGAAGCGTATAAAAGGCGGCGCGTCCTTCACATTGGATTAGACCGACCGCTGAAATAGCGCTATAAAGTATATTCCACAGTGGGTGAAACAAAATGAGATTCAATTGTCACGTTTGTAACAAGACTTTTAGTCGCCGACATGACATGAAGCGGCGCGTTTTCAATAAACACAAAACCGATTCGCAGAATACTGAGATGACCGTTTATGGAGGGCATCCCTCGGATGAAAATACTTTAGAAGATGACCGTAAAGTTTTTCTAACGAGGATCATTACGCCCGCTAGCGGTATGGCTGATACAGTTTCCGACGTATGGGACGACATTGTGAAGGAAGCTATTCAAACTCATATGTATGTTGACGGCTGCAGTTTGCAGGAGGAATACCGACGGCGCAGGCCGGAAATAAAGAAAACCTTGATGACTATATACGGACAGCACAACACTATTTGGATGCATTTAATGGGAGACCCGCTTCACCGAGAAATTGTAAAAACTAGGGATTTTTTACGCGGAGTAATTGGCCTACCGATTGACGAGGCATTAGCGAACGCGATCAAAATACGCTATATGTTATTTGATAAGGTTTTACCGGACGAATACCCTTACGAAAACCGGAAACGATGTACTTGAAGAATGTTCACCATGAAGATAATAAAATGTTCATCAGAACGAACGATGTCTTATGTTTCTTTATGTTAAGGCATTGGTTGAGACTTTCACAATACAGTTCTGGGGTGAAAAACGCCTGATGTAGGACGACTGCTTAGAGTCATTGATTGTTTGGTGTTTTACGCCGCACAATAGCGGATATTATGTCGTAACGGATTGAATGGCGTCAGTACCTAGGCTGTGGGACAAAAAAATAACGAAATTACGGACAACTACCGGTTCGATGACGTCACTTCCGGTTCGAGGTCGGCCCGTTTAAAGGTGAATGGCGTTAGTCCCTAAGCTCTAAAACAAAAAGTAACGAAATTACGGACGACTTCCGGTTCGATAACGTCCCTTCCGGTTCGAAGTCGGACCGTTTAAAGGTGAATGGCGTTAGTCCCTAAGCTCTCCGACTAATGCTAGATTTGAACGTTTCAATCGATTTGTGTAAAACCAGAATTGAGAAAACCACGAGCTATAGTAAATCTTGCAGACATCTTTACAGCCTTTACTTTGATATGTAACACGACCGAATTCGGTTAGAATTTGGCTACTTCCGGGCTTGGAACTTATTTTTGGCTCAATCACTTCACTTCTGGTTATTTCCGGTTCAATTCCGGTCACTTCCGGTCCATTTCCGGCCTATTTACGGTCACTTCCGGTCCACTTCAGGTTATTTCCGGTCACTTCCGGTTAGTTCCGGCCGCTTCCGGATTATTTCCGGTCACTTCCGGCCACTTACGGAATATTTCCGGTCACTTCCGGCTACTTCCGGTTCATTTCCGGTTACTTTCGGTTCACTTCCGGTTCACTTCCGACCACTTCCGGTCTATTTCCGGTCACTTTCGGTCCACTTCAGGTTATTTCCGGTCACTTCCGGTTAGTTCCGGCCGCTTCCGGATTATTTCCGGTCACTTCCGGTTCAATTCCGGCCACTTACGGAATATTTCCAGACACTTCCGGTCTATTTCCGGTTCACTTCAGGTTATTTCCGGTCACTTCCGGTTACTTCCGACCACTTCCGGATTATTTCCGGTCACTTCCGGTCTATTTCCGGTCACTTCCGGTACACTTCCGGTCCACTTCCCGTGACTTCCGGTCACTTCCGGTTACATCCGGTCCACTTCCGGTGACTTCCGGGTTATTTCCGGTCATTTCCGGGTCACTTCCGGTTCACTTCAGGTTACTTCCAGTCACTTCCGGTACACTTCCGGTTCACATCCGGTCACTTCCGGTTCACTTCCGGGTAACTTCCGGTGACTTCCGGGTTGATGACCAGTGGTTAAGACTTAAGTATTATACGTAGTATATTTTTGATATGCAATGCCACTGAGATAATTTAATAAATAACTTAGATTCTACTCTTAATGACATGTGTACCGTAGTGAACCGATAGCCGCGAGCTTAGATTTTAATAAGACATGCGGCGAACCGTGACCAATAACCGAGAGCTAAGATTTTAATGAGATGTGCAGTGGAGCGCGAAACAATATCCGCCAGCTAACTGATGTACACATACTTACCGATATGATCTATACGTTGAGTTAATACAGTCCAAGGTTATTTATACATTCGTTTATTATATATTGTCTATCACCAGTGTCAGTCGGTTTAATTGGTCCTTTAGACTAGTATTGCATTACTAAGCATATTTTTTCCGTCCATCTGACGAACAGGTCCCCGAGGTTGGGAGTGTATTATTCAGCATATTTTTTTAAGAATAGGCGCACATGTGCTTTAATATTGGTAGCCGCGAGTTTAGATTATAATTAGACATGCGGCGAACCGTGACCAATGACCGGGAGCTAAGATTTTAATTAGATGTGCTAGTTATTGACCTCGACCTCACAGTTCAAGCCATCCTCCTCTTGTTGGGAGATTTTAATTAGATGTGTAGTCAAGCGCGACCAATAGCCGGGAGCTTAGATGTTAATGAGATGTGCTAGTTATTGACCTCGACCACTCGGGACGTCTTTGACCCGGAATTCAAATATTACGTAACATGTTTCCTCCTCGTATGACGTCATAGCTGCGTTTCAACTCTCATTTTGTATTCTACTATTACTCATTGTTGAAAGTAGAGGCACGATGTGAAGTGGTAGGCTATAAGTTGCTAATCATAAGAAAAAATCCGTCGAAAAAGAATTAGCTTATTGTTCATCATTTTTGTCAAGAAGTACAAAATAAGAGCTTTCCTCTGAAACCAATCTTGAAGATGAACGTTAAGGTAGTTTTATAAGCAACATCAACCTCCACAATTGCACTCCGCACTCAAAGGTATTTTTGGTTCGTACAAGTTATTGGCTTTTTTGTTTGTTTTATTTTAACAATGATTCTTTAGTTCTTAACAGTACCCCAAACGCTCTACCTCTCTTGGCAATCGGAATTTATGAGAAAAAATTGATTCCATTACTGCGTTCCGCGTCCGCTTTCTTGGATTGGGATCACCTCATTTTGGTGCTCAAATTTCACGTATCCGCCATTCCAGGGTACACTATGATCTAACATTGTTATTCCAGCATTAAAGTATATCACAATCTTCTGAACAACGATCGTCCTTGCCTTTAAACACGTCCAATGAACGTTCATTGTCTTAATAAAACTTTGATATGCACTATTTTCTGAACTTGTTGTGACAATAGATCATTTTGTGTTACAGTTTTTTCACAAGCGTATCTAAATTAAGAAACGTTCTTTTATTTTCGTTTTTGTTTGACAAAGTTATATTCTCTTATGAATCCAAATCAGCAAAGATAATGGCTGTGCCTGGATAAGAAATGGGTTTATGAGACGGAGCAGCTGTGAATGGTGCCATTCCTTCGTCGTCATGGAGATCCCGTAGCGCATGCCCAGTTCCAATAAGCCAATACGTCAGCATCTGACCTTTTCCCTGAAATAAAAAGTATGGATATATTTTAACATTCTGTTTCAATTGACGGATTGCTTGATGACGTCACTTGGAAACGTAATGTTTACATAATTTTACAAAATGGCGAAAGGAAAAAATACGGCATCGAGAAAAAAACGTAAAAGGCGCAAAGTCACCAGAAAAACGCGTGGATAAAACGCGTTATGTCACCAATGTTTTCCAAAAAAGTGACGTCTTGCCAAGTACTGGTAAACAAAATGGCGAACTGAGGTACATAGTTTACCAAGAAAGCTTTGCGTAAATCTATATGACGTCAGCAGGTTCGGTGGTAATTGAATGGGGATAAACTACACATGTGTCATGGCAAACATTTTATCAAAATGTCGAAGGAATTTCAGTGTGTTGTGTTCAACAGCATTGGCAGAATTTACTATTTGAAAACCTTGCTATAAATAACCAAGCAGGTTGATGTAGCAAATGGTTTCTTAGAGTGGCATGAGCTGCCAAAATTCACACTTTCTTCATAATTTCTGATCGTCACGGCTTTGAAGGCCATCGAAAAAAATCACCACTCGGCCAAGCTGGAAGCCCTCCTTGTAGCTGAACTTAGCTTAAACAAACCAGTCATTCTACCATTGCTTCAAGTAGCATGAGCTGCCAAAATTCACACTTTTTTCATAATTTCTGATCGTCACGACAGTAAGAGGCTTTGAAGGCCAACGAAAAACTAAATGATTGGCGTTGGAATGAGGAAAATCCATACAGTATGTGGTCGAAAACGTGTACGAAAAGTAAACAAAATTTAAATAACCGGGACGACCATTCATTCATTCTAAGCCAAAGTTAGTTCAAAACAATACTTTATCGTACATTTTCGAGACTAGAAGCACTAAAAAGCTTCTGAATTATACGTCTTGAGAAAAACAGCCAATATTTAAATATTCTGTTTTAACGTCAAAATATCAAAATTTTGGCAGCTCATGCCACTTTAAATCTGTTCCAACTTGAGTTATCCGAAATTAAGCAGCTCATTACGCTGTAAGTAAACATGCAAATTAGGTGTGATACGCGCCAGGGATTGGTCCGACGTTTCGGTTCATGTTAACTAACGTGTCGGGCCATTCGACACGCTGGCGTAGAAAACGTCTCTTATTCAAAATATCAAACAAAAGTACTGCTGTGGTTGTCAAGGTAGGGTCAAATATCCGTGCTGCATTACCAGCATTCGGTGGACTGTTCGGTTGTATCTTTATTCAATTCTGTATCTTCAGTCCAGTTTTCAGCATTGTGTTCAATTCTTTTCAATTTCTTTTGAACAGCTTACCTTGACATCTATTTGACCTCTGGATTCCAGTTGAAATTTTCCCATTTCTGTTAAGACATCTCCTGTTGTGGAACTTACGTGGATCTTTAAAGCTGTTGAAAAGATCATTCCGTTAGGTGCACAATAACTATGAAATAGGTCTGCTTAAACAGTGTTTGAATTAAAAAAACAAGTAAAGCTATATACACATCACAGACTGAGGCAAAGCACAATTGGTCTGGATTTTGGGGGATGGCTTTAGAAATGGAACCAGCGTTCCCTGACATGCTTTCCCTATAAATTACATTTTCGTGAAAAACACAGAGTTATACAGTATACAAAAAATATTTCCCGAAAATAGTGCAGTTTTTTCACTATGCCTGTAAGTCAAATACGGTACAAACTTCATTTGGTATAGGACCAGGGGTGGGTTGTTCAAAGCGCCGTTATCTTAACGACAGGCTAGATGACGTCGCGTTACAAAGAAATTCCTTTGTGACGTGACGTCATCTAACCTGCTGTTAAGCTAATTTTGTTTTGAACAACCGGTCCCAGAAGTTTTGTGCCCATAATTTAGAAGGGCTATACTTATTTATTGCGACTAGTGATTCTAGTCCAAAGGGGTATGAGCTGCCAGATATATGAACAAAAAATCTTTTAAACAGAACTAGATAATCGGTCGTTATTTTTACAATATTCACAAAATACCAGCCTTACGCTGATACCAATATGGGAGATATTTGGATTTTGCCAGTTATTAACACATTTAATCTTTTCGCACGGCTTACTATAGGTCTTGACAATCCTAATTAATGAAAGAAAAGGTCAACATTTTTGCTCATTGCACTTTAAAGTATGTGTTGTAATTGATTGAAAATGGCAATTCACCTTCCCCATGGGATTCCATCCTGGACGCAGTATTTACCGTGTCCCCAAACAGACAGTACCGAGGCATTTTGTTACCAACAACACCCGCTACGCACGAACCTGAGAAAATAAAAAAAAAGTTAAAAGCCTACATGTGAATACTATGAGGATCGAGATTTGTAAAGCAAAAGCTTTTAAAGTAAAGTTAGTACATTTTGATTTATTTTCTTCCCACGAAGCTGGCGTAAAGTTGCGCATAGATCTACAACATGGACCAGTTGCGACTAGGGCGTTAGTTCATATAGCTTTAACACTGATTTACGTCCGACGTAACTTACGCCAGCTTTGTAAGACAGGGCCCTGGAGTCCAAAGACGATCAACTTTTCCAAGCAATGGATATAACATAACAAGGAGTGAAAAGAGACAATTTCAAAATGGTCTTCATCACTTGTCAATTTGGGTTTTTGACACAAAACCCCACTTCATATTCGGTGTTCTTTTAAAAAGATTAAAAACTCGGCGCAGCATGAAATCCAAGTTACTCGGCTTATGTCATATTTTTGCTTCAACATCCCATGCAATTTTCCCCTATAATGTCACCAGCTGAGTACACCCAGTATACGTATCATTATGTATGGAGTGGCTTACAACCTATAAATATAAACTACCCAGTCAATTGACCTTTGAACTCACCCGTATGCAACCCGATTCTCAGCTTCAACTGACGATCCGGCATATGTGGAATTTCAAACCGTTGGATTCCCCTGAGTAGGCACAATGATAAAAGAGCTATTTCTTTGGCGTGTTTTTTGCCGTTTCTATGAGGTAGACCACTCGCTACCATGTAAGCATCGCCAATTGTTTCAACTTTATAAACGTCGTAAAGATCTATGTAGTCGTCAAAAAACTGGTAAAGTTTGTTTAAAAACACAACAACTTCCATGGGTGTACTTGCAGCTGAAATGCTTGTGAAACCAACAATGTCACTGAAATATATTGTCACGCTGTCAAAATATTCCGCATTAACTTTCCGCCTCATTTTCAATTGTAAAGCAACCTCTTTCGGCAGCATTTGGTACAATAACCTATCCGATTTTCTTTTCTCTGTTTTCAACTCCGAGGACTTCAGTGCAGCATCGATGGCGTAGTTTTGTAGACTTTTAGTTAAGCCGTAGCTAACAGCAAAGAGGGCACAAGAAACAACAGCAACCGCTAAAAATATGGCTGCGTCAATTACCAAACTTCCGGTTGCAACTTCAATGCTACTGTCAATGGTTTCTATCAAAATCAGTTTAATTGTCTCTTTAATTTCTCTCAAAAATAACAAATAGTTTACTGCAACCTGAAAATAGTCCTTCGATTTTATCTCACCGGCCATAGTCAAATTTTGCTGCTCCATGATCAACCGGAAGTAGTTCCAATCTGTTAGAACGGAACTGTAGTTTTCAAACAGATGGGAATATCGATAACTGACGACTGATGAATATTGGATGAAAGTCTCGAAATGGTCGTCTCCTAAAGCTAAGTTTGATAAAAAATTTAAATAGTGAAGGAAGGTGCAGTTTCCTGCACTGAAATAGCCCACCCCTATCGTCACTGAGAGGCCATAATTTTCCTTTGCGCGTAAAATCATTCGATAGGCTAACAGAAGCGTCCATAGAGAATCCGTGTTAGACGTTTTAATCTTGTTTGTAATACTATTTAAAAATTGGACGTTTATGTTATCATAAAACACAAGAGAGCACGTCACGGTTATTTCTCCAGTTTCCAACTGATGTCGAACAAAGGTTATCTCCCTTTGAAGATTCTTTGGTGACGAGAAGGTAGAATTGCTGGCACAGATACTGAAATCTGTGATCATCGACAAAGCATGGTCAGTTTTGTTGAAACGATCTTGAAGTTCTTGCTCAGAAACATTAGTGGATGCGCTAAAAAAGTAAACAATTTCTATCCTCTCCAATTGTAATGCGTGTAATAAATCTCCAATCTTTTGACATTCTTTCAGCTCTTCTTTGATTTTGTACAATTCGTTTTCTTGTTTTATTGTGTCTTTAAGTTGAATAGAAGCAAATGTAATGACTCCAGCAACAGGGATGGAAATCAAAATGATCATGCGCAGAAGCTGTGTCCGTTTCCCGCTTTTTGAAATTGGATCTGACTGACAACATCCCGTGACAGAAACACTGGAAATTTCTCCTAAAGATGTAGCACTCACTGACGGCTTGTAAGACGGCGACAAATCTGCATGGTTAAAAAATAAATTATTAATAAAACGATGTACAAACACTTGGAGGATTGGAGGCATTTATTTTGAAAATGTAGAACTAAATTTTCGCTAAAACATATGCTATTTATTATTTTTCAGATGATTTAAGAACTAGAAACAACCCGTTTTTGGTAGACCTATGTCACCTTTAGGCTACGAATGTGGTTAGGAAGACATTTGATATTAAAAGCTGGTAATTCAGTGAAACGTTAACGAACTGGGCTGTGGACATTGGAACATTTCGAAGTGCGAGCAACATTCGCTGAAACATAATTTTGGATTTCTCTCCTGTTTTCATAAAAAGCAAAAATAAGAGACTTTTAATATATAGGTGTAGGGGACTCCGTGGCTCAGTAGGTAGAGCGTTGGACACTCAATCCAAACAGCCTTCCACCACTGGGTCGCGGGTTTCGAATCCCACTCAGTCCAAAAATTGGAAACTTTTCTGACTGCGTTTTCACTCGAACGACGTATATGGGATGGTTGCCAGTTACCAACGGAAGGTCGTGGGTTTCCTCCGGGCATAGAGCCCGGTTTCCTCCCACAATAAAACCTGCAACGCCGCCATATAAGTGAAATAATCTTGAGTGCAGCGTAAAACACCAAACAATCAATCAATCAATCCATAGGTGTACTGGCTGTCTCGAAAATGTAGGCTACTTGAAATAAATGTTTACACCTATCATGGATGACTATTGAACGTTCAGTACAGTTATTTATATTTTAACTCCTTTTGAACTCCGGTTCATACATGACACACACTAAAATATATATTTTTTCCAACCTCAATTATTAAGTTTTTCGGTGAACACAAGAATTCTTTTGACAATCAGAATTTCTGAGAAAAAAATAAGTCGGACTTTTCTCTACTGATTAAAATGTAGTTGAGCTTACCCCGGACTTTGTTCTTTGCGCAAGGAAACATTTTGTATTTTGGCCACAGCTTCAGACAAGAACACATAAATTGGTTTTCTGAAACAAGATTGAATACTGCAATGTCTAGGCTACATATAAGGACCTACAACAGAGAAAATGTACGAGCCAGGCGACAGATTGATTGGTTGGTTGGTTAATAACGCCGTTTTCAAGATTGTTTTTACGTCGGTCTATATGACTCGTTGATTGCCTGACCTTACAATGCATGCTGGGTGAAGAAACCGGACTGGTACTTTGAAAACATTCAACATAAATTTATTGAGCGAAAACCCAGTGAGAATTTTTTTCTCGTTTTTTTGACAAAACAAATCAGAAAATGCTGGAAATACACCATATCCTTACACACTTGAGTAAAATTCAGGCCAAAATTTTCGTTTTGCTCGTAACTCAAGTTAAAACAATCTGAATACATTTTTTGGCAGAATATTCTATATCGGGATTCCTATCCTACCCACGCCAAGAAATTTAAATTGCATGAACTGCTAAAATGTTCATATTTTCCCGTTAAAAAAGATTGTGGAAATTATCAGTTATTATTAGCAAGATAAAACAACTCTTTTTTCTGCTACTAGTCTGGACAACGTTAAAGTAGTGTTTGTACTAAAATTTAATGAACGTTCGTCTAGTTATTTAAATTTTGTAGACTTTTCGGGCCCTATTTCGGCTCGCACAATGCACAGACTGTATCTTAAGCAATCGATTTACCACATACCAATGTCAATCATTTACTTTTACAATGACTTCCAATGACTCTAATTTTTGTGAACATAAAAATGTATGAAAAAAATCGAATTTTAGCAACACTGCAACTAAATGACTTCGTACATGTATAAGTCGTATAAGAGAACATATATAATCCAGGCAATCAAAGATAGAAAACGCGGTATCCACGCCCTCGAGTCATTTTGTCCCCAAAAAGTGCTCTCGTATTAGAAAAAAATGCATAACCGAAACGAGGATGTTAAAATTTGTCATTTTTATATTTATGAACACTAAAACACATAGCCGTGTAGGCCTCCTTGGTCATGCCATTTCGGAAGGCCCATTCTTCGCAATGTTTACTTTTTTGCATGTATTCTTCCTATGTTTTGGTCTAACGGCATTCAGCTTCGTCTATGGGTAAATTTTTTATCAGCCCTCATTTCAAAACCAAGGTAAATATCCCAACACGAACGTAATGGTCGTCGCCCCACACCAGTTACGTGCACGGCCCGATACAACTCAGATCACCCCCTTCAAGAAGAACCAGATCATTAAACAATTTGCCCCTCAATAGGTGATCCGATATATTACCATTTCATAACGTAGGCCTGCTATAGGTTAAAACAGAACATAGAACATCTTGAAAACATAACTCATGCCGTATGCAGACATGTGCTTTTTCTGCAACTATACTTCTTCATCATCGGGCAAGAAGACAGGGTCGACTGAATAGTCTCTGATTACCATAGTCTGTCCAGAGAAACCGTGAAACAATGTGTATAGTATGATGCAGGACAAACCAGTTTGTATAAAATCAATGAAAGGCTAGACTGCTTCAAACCAGGGGAGGGGCCTCCGTGGCTCAGTGGGTAGAGCGTTGGACGGAGCCCTTCAAACCAGGAGGAAAAGAATAGGTTGGTTTCTTGTTATAAATGAGAACTAAATGGTGTCTTCTTAATCCAAATAAATTTGAGTTTAAAGTGGCACGAGCTGTCAAAATTCACACTTTTTCATAATTTCTGATCGTCACGACAGTAAGAGGCTTTGAAGGCCATCGAAAAACTAAATGATTGGCGTTGGAATGAGGAAAATCCATACAGTATGTGGCCTGTACGAACCGAATACGTGTTCGAAAAGTAAACAAAATTTATATAACCGGGACGACCATTCATTAATTCTAAGCCAAAGTTAGTTCAAACCCATACTAGCTTCTGAATTATACGTCTTGAGAAAAATAGCCAATAATTTCAACATTCTGTTGTAACGTAAAAATATCAACATTTTGGCAGCTCATGCCTCTTTAATTAGTTTGCGTATTTTAGAAATCCTTTATAGGCCTAACAGTATTTTCATGAATTTCGGGATTAAACTTTCTTTAAAAGTGGCCGAAAGTCTTCTTTAGATTTTGTGTGATTCCCGGACCATGAATCGAACCCATTGTTTTAGAGTAAAAAAAAACCAGAACGGCAGGCCTATATTTTTTATTATTATTCTACGTCCAATATGGTTTTGTCATTAGACATCGAATTTGAATCACCGATAATGATAAATCACATTGTTTACTTACTTTTCATTTTGCATTAAGCAAAGAAAACTCCTGTCAATTTCAAAAAAATAAATTATGTCGATAATTTTCGAGATTTGCATTTGTTAGCCTTGATTATAGATTCGCTTGTCGTGAAATAAACTCAATCCGGAAACACTCGTTGACAACTCACTAGAAGCCGAATGCCAGAAATTGACATAAGCAAGTGTTTTGTAAATATACCAAATGGCTCTTCTGATAGGACCATTCTGTAAATGTTGATGGATTGTCTTTTTCTGACCTCTTTGGTCTTTGCTTGGCCTGATATCACAAGGACCGTGTATAACCAAAGAGAGTAGATTGACAAGAGTGGTCACTTCGTCCGCGCCATGTTGAATTTGATCTGACACGTATCGATTATTAGGAACCTCCTTTCTGTAGGGGGCGCAGTATAGTCGAATCGTGTACAGTCGGAACACCCTTCCGCTAGGGGGCCAGAAGAACATGCCGGCAATGCTGATTGGACGAAGTGACCACTCTTTGTCAATCTACTCTCTATGGTATGACTCGATGGAAATGTTGGTTAAGTAATAAACCAGCCATATTGGGAGGTGGTATACAAATACATACAGCCGACGTCACGAGACGCTATGAATTAATATACAAAACTATTCACAGCAAAAGCAAGCTATGCATTCGAAAGCTTTTCTGCAAAGTGGTTTTATAGCCGTGTGCCAATAAGCATACCTTCAACTGTACATAGATTGTCGACATTTTTGTCAGCATATTTAAGAATGAAAATTATAGATTAGTTTTATGTAAAAAAAGTTATTTGAATAAAATATGGTGCGTTTACATGTTAAAGTGACATGAGCTGCCAACAATCACAAAAAAAAATTAAATGATTGGCGTTGGGATGAGGAAAATCTATACAGTATGTGGCCTATACGAACCGAAATTGTGTTCGAAAAGTAAACCAAATTTAAATAACCGGGACGACCATTCATTCATTCTAAGACAAAGTTAGTTCAAAACAATACTTTATCCTACATTATCGAGGCTAGACGCACTAAAAAGCTTCTGAATTATACGTATTGAGAAAAATAGCCATTAATTTCAACATTCTGTTTTAACATGAAAATATCAACATTTTGGCAGCTCATGCCCCTTTAAGGGCTATCATTTTATCCACAAATAAAATATAACAACCACATAGACAGCACTGATTGAACCTCAGAACGAACCAGTAGCCATCGGAGACTATCTTGTCCCCACCAATACAGTTGATATCAAATTGCACAATTTGTAATATTTTACATGTCAACATATTGGATCGATCGTTAAGTCATTGTGAAAAATATTATCTACTTATTGTTGAAGTTTAATTTATTTGACTAAAAGCAGAACTCAAACAAACTTAAAGAACGTTTGTCTTCTATTATTTGCTTTCGATGGAAATTGCCTTTCTCATATTGTAAAAATCTTTAAAACCCGGATAGCAGTTTTAAAGACAGGGTAGCTTAAACAATTGCTTTTGTTGATTTGTTCTTTTACTAGGTAAGTTCCCACGGGTTAAGTCAATAGCAACCTCAATAACAGTCGGAGAAATGCAAATTCATTCCCGTTCGTTTTCTAATATGTTTTGGAACTTTAATACGATCGTTTTTACGCCTACGAAAACGTCTGGATGCAGGAAGCAATGGCGGATAATAAGATTGTGAGACCGGAGGATCGAAATGTATTAATGCAACGTACGCCCACGTCTCTCCTTCCCCTTGTTCCTAGATTGGGTTTAATTAAATGAGTTTATGAATTAGTGACTAGCGCCAGATTCAAGATGTTAGTTCTATATGCTGGGGCCTGTTTCACAAAGCGGCGTAGCGTAAGTTTTTACGTAACTGCCTTAGCAACCCATACTGTAGAAATACGTTAGTATAAAAGTTACGCAAAAAAACATCTACGCCGCTATGTGAAACAGACCCCTGGAGCCTGTTTCACAAAGCGGCGTAGCGTAAGTTTTTACGTAACTGCCTTAGCAACCCATACTGTAGAAATACGTTAGTATAAAAGTTACGCAAAAAAACATCTACGCCGCTATGTGAAACAGACCCCTGGAGCCTGTTTCACAAAGCGGCGTAGCGTAAGTTTTCACGTAACTGTCACAGCAACGTATCTCTACAGTATAGGTTGCTATGGCATTTACGTAAAGACTTACGCTACGCCGGTTTGTGAAACAGGCTTTTAGAGAGAATATTAATCTGCCTTTGTGGGATCTTTTTGCCACCCTCCCCCTCTCTCACGTTCCAAAACTAGTATACAGTGCATATAATATAACGCATATTTTTAAAACTGTCAACTCGAACTAGTTTTTGTACACGGGAAATCATCGCATTCTGAACACACGAGTGTTGATGTTAGATTTTTATAACGTAAACGATATATCTCTTTTTAACACAATTAGAAACTTAACCAAGAAGATTTTCCTTGTGCCCGTGTGTTTTAGTGATCATAAATATAACGTGAACCATGTGATACAGTTTCTTAGGCCAGTGACGGGAATTGATTGATTGATTGTATGGTGTTTTACGCCGCGCTCAAGATTATTTCACTTATACGGCGGCGTTGCCAGTTTTATTGTGGGAGGAAACCGGGCTCTGTGCCCGGAGGAAACCCACGACCTTCCGCTGGTAACTGGATCGGTGACGGAGAGTACTACAACAGACCAGCCCAACATACCCCTCTACTGATTTCTTACCAACTTTGAACTAGAAACCAAACTCGCGCTCCCAGAGTCACCACTCGGATGACGTACTCGTCTCAGGGAGGCTATCATCGCTTATATGCACAGGGAAAATCTTCTTGTCTAAAATAACCACGGAGACAAGTTTCTAATTGTGTTAAAAAGAGGTATATCATTTAGACCTTTATACCCCATCATAAATTGTTATAATAAAGTAAACCTATGATATTTAATTAGGTTGACGACTGACGGGAGCTTGACTTTAGTCAGTAGAATTTTCTGGAACACTTTGTATTACATTGACAATGCTTACGCATCTCAAGCTATGGTAAGCGCTTCTATATATCAGTGTACAAACATAATGTGTCTTTCGTGACACAAGAAAAAACATTTCAGACATGATAACGTAAACAAATGATCGGCTAATCCGTTCATGAAACGAATACATGCCAATTGTTACCAATTAAGAAGATGGGATTAATTACCATGGAAACTAGAAAACGGTTTGGTATCTGTGTTAATTGGCCAGTCCATTATATTCGACTTGACATACGTTGGAAACTCATCCTTTTCAAATACCGTGTTACTTTTTAAAGACTTCGTGGATGATATCGGAAATAGTTAAGACTCCGTATGTTAGTCTTAGAAATTGACAAAATTTTACTCAATGGCTGTGGAATTATTGTTTGATCATCGCATTAGAGCCTGTCGTGTACCAAGAGAAAAATAAACACCGACTGAAACATCAATCGCTTGTCGACTTTCAAAAGACCTCCGTGGTATATCGATTAAAGACGGCGATCATAAGATCAATGTGATACAGACTATACATCACGTCTTCTCAATAAGGCGTTTTGTACTCTAGCACACATTAGTATCCTAATTTAAGGGAAATTGAATCGGCAATTGACGCTAATGCGGACGGTAGCATAGTATTAGGAAATCGAATCGAAGAGAGTGTGACATTGAGGTGTCAAATGTATTATTCGTACTTGATTGACCCTCCAATAGAATGGTTAGGTAAGATAGGTACATCCATCACGTGACTATTGTCAGTTCGTAAAACCATTTCCGATCGGCGGCTTAAAAACAAAAATGTTGACCAACGACAAAAAATGGTGCATACCATTTCCTTTTTGAAAACCCACTGACGTTTCTTCTAAAGTTTAATCTAAGAAGCGGCGAAATCCATGCAAACAAAACCTGATTGATCGATGCTTTACGCCGCACTCAAGATTATTTCACGTAGGCCTATATATTGGGGCGTTGGTAGGTTTAGTTTGAGGAGAAAACCGACTCTCTGTCTGGAGGAAACCACACGGAGATCTAAAGAAAATCCACTCAGAAATATTTCAATTTTTATTTGGTCTGAGGGGATTCGATCCCGCGCCGAACTAATCCTGAAGGCATAAACTAGAACCAGGGACTGGCCGGACAATAATGTGTGAATTGGTCCGCGATGCCAGATAAACACACTTTTCCTCAATAAGAATGTACAATTTTAAGTTAATCGGAAAACAAAATGATCGAGCGAGGCTGTGGCCTATGTGTCAATGTGTTTTCAAAACGTCAACATTTTTAAATAACCGGGATGCACGTCCATACATCCTAGGCCGAGGTTACTATTAATCGATACTTTCTCATACATTCTCGAGCCTGTGGACAGTAAAATAGCTATAATTTGCACTTTTTTTGGAAAATGATTCGCAATTGCCAAAACATTGGGATTTTGGCAGCCGACAAGCCTGGTTTATAAATTGTGTCAAAACGAACTAAAAAATGCCCGGCTTATCTTTGTTCCCTAGAAGCCTGCCAGTGGTTTTGAATTTTCTTCATAATCACCATACTCTGGTTGTCCGATTTTTTTACGCCGCACTCAAGATTATTTCCTTTATATAGGCGGTGTTGCCAGGTTAAATGGGAGAGGAAACCTGGTTCATTGTCCGAAGGAAACCCCCGACCTTCGTCGAGTAGCCTATTTGGCAACTCTCCCACATACGACGATCGAGTGAAAAATCCACTTAGAATAGTTTTTGGCCTGAGTGGGATTCAAACCCGCGCCGCATCGAAGAGAGGTCTGTGTCGGACTGAGGGACTATCACTCCAACCGACTGAGCCACCAATCCCCCCCCCACCCTCATACTCTGCCACCAATCTTCAATCAGTTTCTTACCAAGAAATCATCAATGCTAGCCGAGAAATCTTGGCTCTGCCGAATTTTTTTTTTCCGTGTTCGTCATATGACCAAATAAGATCAATGTGACACAGACTATACATCACGACTCATATGACGAACACGGAAAAAAAAAAAATTCGGCAGAGCCAAGATTTGTCGGCTACATCAATGCATAGGCCTACATGTACATATCCTACTAAATCCCAACACTTGAATCTTGTATTATAAGGGTCAGCGTGAATGGAACAAAGTCAGCTTAGAAATAAACACCATAATATCAATATAGTTTTAAATTTAAAAAAAAATATAATATTTTCAATACCCTTTACAAATATATATATATCTAGGCATATATCTCTACTTTCATTTTGGGCCTCCGTGGCTCAGAAGGTAGAGCGTTGGACGCTCAATCCGAACAGCCTTCCACCAATGAGTCGCGGGTTCGAAACACCAATTCTACCCCTCCTGCATGTGCGTGCCGTGTGCAAATATACATGTTAAGTAGAGATGACTTTTCAAACGACATCGAGTCTGTAGTGCATCACCGTTGCACGTGACCAAAGCTTATCGTTGATTGGTTAAAAGTTCAAATCTGTCCGTCACTTTTTCCTCATTTTTCTCAATTATCGGGGTAGAATCGACTTTAATACCTTCGTCTTGGTGTTTATTGCGTAACCCGATACCGCTGGACGTTGGTTCGCACCTCGTCAAACCCCTCGAATGCTGCGCATTCTCGTGGTTTGACTCGGTACGAACCAACGTTCAGCGGTATCGGGTTACGCAACAAACACCGCTACGGCGGTATTAAACCCTTAATTCTACCCCTCCTGCATGTGCGTGCCGTGTGCAAATATACATGTTAAGTAGAGATGACTTTTCAAACGACATCGAGTCTGTAGTGCATCACCGTTGCACGTGACCAAAGCTTATCGTTGATTGGTTAAAAGTTCAAATCTGTCCGTCACTTTTTCCTCATTTTTCTCAATTATCGGGGTAGAATCGACTTTAATACCTTCGTCTTGGTGTTTATTGCGTAACCCGATACCGCTGGACGTTGGTTCGCACCTCGTCAAACCCCTCGAATGCTGCGCATTCTCGTGGTTTGACTCGGTACGAACCAACGTTCAGCGGTATCGGGTTACGCAACAAACACCGCTACGGCGGTATTAAACCCTTAAACAATCTACTTTCATTTCCGTATAAAACTTGACAACCTTTCAATTCATAGAGACAATTACCATAAAATTTATAGCTTTTTCATCCGGCCAATTTGATTGACCACAGTCAAATTTATACTGGGATAAATCAAGTCAATTACATCAGGCTTTAAACCGCTCAATATCATTTATTACATTATATCCCAAACGTAACTTAATTGCCAACTATGATAAGACATTATCACAATGTGGATTGTCCTAAGTGTATAAACAATTTCGATGATCCATAAATTAAAAAAAATAGAGCGATTGTCCCTCAGTTCGACACAGGCCTGTCATCAATGCGACGAGTTTTCGAATGCAACTCGGACGAAATAAAATTGAAAAATTTACAGTGTGGATTTTTCACAGCATCGCCGTATGTGGAAGAGTTCTCAGGTACTCGCCGAAGGTCAGGAGTTTCTCCGGGCAAAGAGGCCGGTTTCCTCTCCCACTAAACCCGGCAACGCCGCCATATGAGTTCAATAATCGGTGTAAAACTTCAATCTATCAGTTTTTTTTTATATATATAAAGCAGCTAATTATTTCTCAACTGGACCTTTTGTATGAGAAGAGCTATCTTTTTCGTCGCCTTTGGTATCTTTTTCTTAGTTAACTTGCTGATTATGCGTATAGTTAGGTGTATTGGGATAGTTTTCTACAGTTGATCTTGGGTAGCGCCTCCAACTTATTCCCCGGAGTTACGAGGTTTATTACGAAAGCAATCCATGCTCTCTGTTCAGAGGAAACATACGACCTTTGACATGTAGCTGGCAACCCCCTAGTTTTGAAGATCGGAATTTACCAGTTAAACACACACAACTTTGGCGTTAAAGTGGCATGAGCTGCCAAAATTCACATTTTTTTTTTCATAATTTCTGACCGTCACGACAGTAAGAGGCTTTGAAGGCAATCGAAAAACTAAATGATTAGCGTTGGAATGAGGAAAGTCCATACAGTATGTGGCCTGTACGAACCGAAAACGTGTATTAAATGTAAACAAAATTTAAATAACCGGGACGACCATTCATTGATTCTAAGCCAAAGTTAGTTCAAAACAACACTCTGTCGTACATTTTCGAGACTAGAGGCACTAAAAAGCTTCTGACTTATGCGTCTTGAGAAAAATAGCCAATAATTTCAACATTTTGTTTTAACGTCAAAATATCAACATTTTGGCAGATCATGCCACTTTAAACAAAGTATGGTTTTTAACATTGGCTAGTTCTCTAAGGAATTCGAGAAAAAGTGACTTACCTATTCCTCAATCAAATATAACTTTTACTTCAGCTGTTTAAACGTTTGCTTCCGAGAACAGCTGTAACGGAATTTACTTTTCATCGGGACTTATAACTTTGTTAGCCGAAAACACTTTTTTGACATTGAGATCAGCGAAACCAAGCCGCGGTCCAAACGGTTATTAAAGGCAGCATCTGGTTGTCAAATTCCTCACGCGACAGAACTTGTACACGTGATTATGTTCGTTCCCATAGTCCCTCTTCCTTTATAGTTCCAATCCATCGTTGTCATACGAGGACATGTAGTGGAAATATGTCAGGCTGCCATGCTTGGTAAACAAATGTCTTCATTCCCCCGGAACAAATAATAGGTAGGAATATCGACCACGTCACAAGTACCGCGCGACTAGGACATTTTCATACCGTGTGAAGAATGTCGTACAAAATGAAAAACAAAATCTGACGGATACAGATTGATTGAGGTAAGAGATAAAAAATAAGCCCTTTTTGCACCACTCAACCGATAATAAAATCTTTATGTTTTCTTGCCCAAGCGTGTGGTCGCTGAAGCTCGATGGATTTATCTATAAAGTAGATTAATTTATCCATCCTACTGAATCATTATATTTCAAAGACAACCAAGCTAAGCTTAATTCCACGTTTACCAATATAATTAACTCACCCTAGATACCATTTTAAAAAAATTAGGTAGACAGCCTGACTATAGTACAAATCTAGAAAAAGGGAAGCAACCTTGTGACGATCACTTGCTATTTATTTAACGATAGAGTCTACTCTAAAATGATTGGTTAGTTGATTGATCGGTGTTTAGTTCCACAAATAGCCTATAAAACTTGATCGAAGGCGGTTGATGGACTTCCTTTATCTGGACAATCAGCTGCTGTATTTCGTTGACCACTGTATACAATGACCCCCAAATATGTGGGAAAAACTAAAGGATTGACGATGAACTAAAAGATAGGATAAATATAGATTTATGATCACTAAAACACACGGGCACAGGGAAAATCTTCTTGTCTAAAATAACCATACCACTGATAAAAAATTAAGATATCACCACGTCGTCAGTCGTCGTCACGTGGTGATGTCTTAATTTTTAATCAGTAGTATGGAACCCATGTTTAAAGAGAGTTTCAAACATTTCTTAAAATAACCATGTAGACAAGTTTCTAATTGTGTTAAAAATATAAATGTATAAAACCAGTTACCCGTATGAGCTAATGGTGTATGCTCTTGTCTGTTTCTTCAAATTCATCACAAGTTTTGAAGCGATTACAAATCTGTTTTCAAGTGAAATCTGGGGCATCGGTAGTCCAGTGGGTTAGAGCGATCGTCCCTCAGTTCCACACAGACCTTCCATCGATGCGGGGCAGATTCGAATCACACTCAGAACAAATAAAAATTGAAAAATGTCAGCGTAGATTTTTCACTCAGTGGAAGAGTTGCCAGGTACTCGCCGAAGGTCGGGGGTTTCCTAACTTTGCAGTGACCCCGATCTGCTTCGCCACTTAACCTGGCAACGCCGCCATATAAGTGCCGTATGTGGAAGAGTTGCCAGGTACTCGCCGAAGGTCGCGGGTTTCCTAACTTTGCAGTGACCCCGATCTGCTTCGCCACTTAACCTGGCAACGCCGCCATATAAGTGCCGTATGTGGAAGAGTTGCCAGGTACTCGCCGAAGGTCGCGGGTTTCCTCTGGTCAATGAGCCCGGTTTCATTCTCCACTAAACATGGAAATGCCGCCATATAAGTGAAATAATCTTGAGTGCGGCGTAAAACATCAATCAAACAATCGAGTGAAATCTGATTTTCTTTCATCCATGCAGTGTAACAAACCCAGTTTGACGCGATTATAACAAGCGATATGTTCAGGTTTACGGTGAAAGTAAAGCTTTTGTATTAAAAGCCAAGTTTAGCAAATTTAAACTGAAACAATGGTCGCTAACAAATTGAGTCTAGAATTGAATTTATGAGTACAAGGTTAGGTGGACATGGAGATCGGGTGCACTTCGGTATGTTGATGACAGTTAGACTATGTGTGCGGTAAGTGATTGATTTGGCTCGTAGAATATCAGGGAATCAGCGAAACATTAAAATTATTGAAAATTGAAAAATGAAATTGTGTTCGGATGCCATGTGCTAAGTTACCTACATCTTTTCCAATTCTATAGCTATATATCTTGACCTTAATGCATAGAAAAGCCGTTTAAAGTCAGAACCCCCACCATAGACACTTGGTACCATCCCGCACCAATCGATGAATTATAAAAACCAACTGAAGTTATAATCCAAACGGATCACGGTGTCCCAGGCTTCACTATAAAGGTCCGTTCTCACAGTGCGAGTTGTGGTACCGAATTAAAATGGATGCATTTGATTGGTGGACAATGCTTATTGACCAATTAAAAGAATTTGTTTCTATACGACAAATCGCACGGTGAGAACGGACCTTAAGACCTGCACACACGGTGCGATTTGTCGTACCGACTTGTAGCATGCGATCAAAATGAATGTATTTGATTGGTTGACAAAGCTTATTGACCAATTAAAAGAATTTGTTTTAATCGCATGCTACAAGTCCATACGACAAATCGCACGGTGAGAACGAGCCTTAAGGAGAACAAAAAAGCTGACAAAACTGTTTATAGGGCTACGTCATTTGTTTAACCACTTCAGCCTAGTATATACGAAGAAAAGATTTATCATACCAAGAAAAACTTCAAATCTGTATGTATGATAATGATTATTTTAAAAGTCTATATACATAATTCAATAATGCATATACCATAAGTTGTATTGTGAGAGGAACACTATAAAATCGATTCGACCAGACGTTATTGTTCCACAAAACACACGCTTTGCTTTGTGCTATTACCTATATGTTAGTTAACAGTACAGCTGGTAGTGTTTGTTAATGGTCGCATATTGACGTAAAAACAAATCGTTTTATCCTATATGCTATAGTCTTTGTCTTAACATTATCTATAGTTTCTCAAGGATTCATGCAGAAATATATATTCTTAGAATCTAGTGACTATTAATCTAGGAGTGTTTACATGGCCTCACACGAAGAAAAATATCTGTAAATATATATTGTAATATATATATATTGATAATCGACGGACGTTAATACTTATTTTCAAAGGACGAAAACTTTGCAACGTCTTCTGTTAGCGAAAGCATCAATTATACAGTTTGTTCGTTTGACAAATCTAGGAAATATAGCACCTGTAATTTATTCGTCAGGTGATTTCATGTAATGAAACAGTTTCTGATTGATTAATTGTTTGGTGTTCTACGCCGCGATCAAGATTATTTCACTTAGTGTGGGAGGAAACGGGGCTCTATACCCGGAGGAAACCCACGAAATTCCGGTGGTAAATAGGCAACCATCCCATATAGATCGTTCGAGTGAAAACCCAGTCAGAAAATTTTCCATTTTTTTTTTTGACTGAGTGGGATTCGAACCCGCGACCCATTGGTGGAAGGCACCCAACGCTCTACCTACTGCGCCACTGAGGTCCCTAAACAGTTTCTTAGTTCCAATTTGAACTTATGGTTTATCTGGGTGGCAGACTTCGCATGTGGTGACAGCCCACATCAGCTTGTCATTTTAAAATTCTAGGAACTCGTCTGAAATCCAGATTTATCAAGGATTTACACAAAAGCAAGACGTGTGGAGTAAATAGCGATGACCTTGAAAGCCAAGTTTGAATTCGAAAACAAAAGATCAACAAAACAGGTTCTGCACTCTGAATCGAAAGCGGTTTCCTTCACACGCTCTCTCAGCAGCAATGATCAAGGGTTAATATGGGTTCTGAAGACACAATGAATTGGTTTCATATATTAAAGTGGCATCAGCTGCCAAAATGTGGCTATTTTGACGTTGAAACAAAATGTTGAAATTATCGCCTATTTTTCTCTAGACGTATAATTCAGAAGCTTTTTAGTGCTTCTAGTCTCTGGAATGTGCGATAAAGTATTGTTTTGAACTAACTTTGGCTTAGAATGAATGAATGGTCGTCCCGGTTATTTAAATTTTAATCATCCGGTTCGTATGAGCCACGTACTGTATGGATTTTTCTCATTCCAACGCCAAGCATTTAGTTTTTCGATGGCCTTCAAAGCCTCTTACTGTCGTGACGATTAGAAATTATGAAAAATGTGAATGTCGGCAGCTCATTCCACTTTAAAGGTCCAGATTTGGTGTAGCTGCTTTTTTCGCTTACATGTGCGTTGACCATTTCTGAGATCGGAATTTAAATGTGTATTAGCCAATCTATATTCGCCATTGTATGTACCACATAAGGAAACCGATCGGTCGATCTTAGAACCCGGTCATAGTATTTGATGAACCGAGTGTGGCACGAACCCAGATAAAAATAGCAAACATAGCTCTCCCTCAACTATAAACATAGTTACACAATGTTCATATCAAAATATTAATTCACCAAACAGACAGACGTATAGGAAACTTGATAAATTACAGAGAACAGCAATAAGATATAAAAAGATTTCCGAAAAATGTCCGACGTTGTTGTTGTAAAGTGCTTTAGACAAGCAGCCCCCAAACATCAATGAAAATAACCAAATTGGAGATCAAAGGAAGAATTAATAGATTTAAAAGAAGGCAAGACTTTATTAATTAAAATGACTACTAACGGGCTGCAATTAAAATTTCATCAAATTCCGCCGAGTGGTTCCGGTCATATATTGCAGATGAAAATATCCGAAAAGGAGGCATACCGAAAAAACGGCACATCAAAACTTGAGCTATGAACAAAATTTCCTACATGTATTGCAGACAATTTGGTTCTATGCAACAACTGATCAAATATCCGAAATTGAGGTTAACTGAATGAACAGACCAAAACTTAAGACATTGGGAATGTGGTGTCACCACCAATAAGCTGTAAATAAAATCTAAAGTGGCATGAGCTGCCAAAATGTTGATATTTTGATGTTAAAACAGAATGTTAAAATTATTGGCTATTTTTCTCAAGACATATAATTCAGAAGCTCTTTACTGCTTCCAGTCTTGAAAATGTACGATCAAGTATTGTTTTGAACTAACTTTTGCTTAGAATGAATGAATTGTTGTCCCGGTTATTTAAATTTTGTTTACTTTTCGGACACGTTTTCGGTGCGTACAGGCCACATACTGTATGGATTTTCCTCATTCCAACGCCAATCATTTAGTTTTTCGATGGCCTTCAAAGCCTGTTACTGTCGTGAAGATCAGAAATTATGAAAAATTGTGAATTTTGGCAGCTCATGCCACTTTAATAGAAATCCGACAGTGATGTCGCAGATACACAACTCTTTCATAAATAGGCCTACCACGAAAACTACGGCCATCCTCATAACCACGATGCGGGGAAACGGTTTTCTTCAATAGGGTTTTGCGTGAAATGTTTCAATCGACGTTGTTCACAACGTGACCTAAGTGTCACACGTTTTACAAGACGTCTTTAGAATGGCGATGTTACGGTAAGAGCCTTGCGATTTTTCTTCTTCCATGGATATAAATAGACACTATTGTATCCCACAGCCATTAAATCTCGATTTACCGAGGGTTCAAGCCATAGCAAGCTGTTTAAATAAACTGGTGATGACCTTGAAAGCCAAGTTTGAATTCTAAAACAAAAGACCAACCAGAAAGGTTCTGCACTCAAAATCGAAAAGCTGTTTCCTTCGCACGCTCCCTTTAGAGTCCAACAAGACATTATTTTTAAACATATTGGCCTAATATTGAACCAGTTTATACAAAAAGAGGCTATATTGGTTTCTTTAAACGCCGAGATTTAAAAAGATTTGTAATAGCTACTTTCTTCTGTCACGTAAACCATTTCTGGGGTCGGAATTGAAATGTTTATTTGCCTTTATCTTTATTCGCCAGTGTATGTACCAGATAAGATACACCACTTTTAGAGCGGTCGATGGAATAACCCGTCAATTCATTTCATGGACAGATGTGGAAGACGAACCCAGATAAAAAAGAAAACAAAGGTCTAACCCATAAAGACACTTGCACAAGGTCATCATGTAAACATTAAAAGGCGAAACAAACACAACTTGATAAATGATAGATAGCAGCAATAAGCTATAAAATATTTCAGAGAAATGTCAGATTTATATAATTAAAGGCCCACTTGCGGCCGTAACCTGTTTGACATTTGTTAAGAAAACCAATTTGCACCAGCTTACCACAGCTAAAACCACTAAAGTTAAACATAGCACACATAAAGCATGTCCAATTAGGTTTAGAATGTATAAATGAGGATGGAAAACAAACGAAGAATCGAAGCTCGATTACAACAGCAACACCGATCAGTGTTTGTTGACTTAAGTGTTGGATTACCCTCATCCAAGCGTTTTTGTCTGTGGTTTGCACCCGGCAGGCTTTTATAGTCCCTCTTACTCGATCGTTAGTATGTATTTCTTAGATAAAGTTCGTAAAATTATACTTTGTCGTTAGATCGCCCACACGACTCAAACCATTACGGCACTTTTGCACACGACCCGGTTCGAAGTTTGTTGACATTACGGGCACCTAACAATTCAAATTTTCAAATTCAAATTAAAAATACAAAATGACGTCCAAACTTTTAAATTTTGGTAAAAATAGAAAGTTTCTAACTTATATTGTCTGGGAAAAATACAGAAAACGGTCGTTTTTTTTTAATGTAAACAATATTCAGGATTTTCGCGGCAAGTTTCAGACAAGCAACCATCGAACAATAACCAATGAAAATAACCGAATTGGAGGCTAAGAGAAGAATGAACAGATCTTTAAATTGATTGATTGTTTGGTGTTTTACGCCGCGCTCAAGATTATTTCACTTATATGGCGCGTTGCCAGTTTTATTGTGGGAGGAAACCGGGCTCTATGCCCGGCGAAACCTACGACCTTCCGGTGGTAACTGGCAACCTTCCCACATAGGTCGTTCGAGTGAAAACCCAGTCAGAAAATATTCGAATTTGTTTGGGACTGAGTGGGATTCGAACCAGCGACCCATTTGTGGAAAGCTCTTCGGATTGAACGCTCTACCTACTGAGCTACGGAGGCCCCCAGTGCCCGGAGGAAACTTCCGACCTTCGGCGAGTACCTGGCAACTCTCCCACATACGGAGATCGAGTGAAACATTTACGCATCAATTTATAATTTTTATTTGGTCTAAGTGGGATTCGAACCCACGCTGCAAATAGACAAAGTAAAACATGACGCAAAATGTAATTTAGATGTTTATTTTCTGAGTTTTTGGTTCAGTTGACGAGTTTAACAAAAATAGTAATGAATCAAATAAATTGTACCGTTACAAATTAACAAAAAGAAAGCACATATAAAAGGACTTATACAGACAAAACAAACAGGAAAGTGTTACGTAAAGGCCCCGGGGCTCGTTTCAACTCTGTAAATGGTCTCCACTGTAAAGAAATGAAAACCCAGGTTAAGTCTTTATTATTATTGGCTGGAGGGTCACATCTGTATTTTAGACTTAGACCACCTTTATCAGCCTAAAATAAGCACATTTTGCCCCCACCTTAACCCCTTGGTTAAAGTGGCATGAGCTGCCAAAATTAACACTTTTTCATAATTCTGATCGGCACGACAGTAAGAGGCTTTAGATGCCATCGAAAAACTAAATGATTGCCGTTGGAATGATGAAAATCTATCCAGTATGTGGCCTATGCGGACCGAAATAGTGTTCGAAAAGTAAACAAAATTTAAATAACCAGGACGACCATTCATTCATTCTAAGCCAAAGTTAGTTCAAAACAATACTTTATCGTTCATTTTCGAGGCTAGAAGCACCATAAAGCTTCTGAATTATACGTCTTGAGAAAAATAGCCGATAATTTCAACATTCTGTTTTTACGTCAAAATATCAACATTTTGGCAGCTCATGTCACTTTAATATAAACGGGAGAAGATCCGGACACTATATCGACAGCTAGTACATGTAGCTATGCCGAAACACATTGTACAACGGTGAAATCCCACCGACACAGGGGCATAAATAATAGCTAAGACCACAAGGGTTGCTTTTAATTGATCGATTGATTGGGGCTTAACGTCGCACTCAGCAGCTAATGTTATAAGGTGACAAAAAGTGCCAACCCACCAAAAGATCCCCTCCCCCCGCCACCACCACACACACACACACCTCTCACCCACCCAGATCTAAATTTTGACATTAGGCTCCACAGACCATAGAACGTCAGGAAGAATAATGTGGCATACTTAATGTTCCTCCTTGCTGGGCCAGCATACATGGCTAAAGCAGAGTCCTAATGGGTGTTAATTTTAATAGAAAAGTTTCTGTAATAGTGGATGTATATAAAAGCCAATAGTTAGAACGATAGAAGTCGAAATGCCACACATCTACCACTATACTAAGACAATTGGAAAACGCTAAAGTTGTCAATACACCTCCGAGGGTTATTACGGAGTAAATCAATTGAACAAAATAACTATCAGGAATATCGGATTCATTTGACCTTACCAAACATGGTCCGTTTTCTTCTCTTCAATGTTGTGCAGGAATCCTGCAAGGAAAAAAAAAACAATTAGCTTTAGTTCACTGTATTCAAATAAATTTTAAAACAAAAACAATTTGCTTTAGTCTGCAGTGTTCCAATAAATTTTAGGTCAAATATAGACACATTTATTATCAACATTTTCTGTCCAATATTCATCTGCCGATTGCTACCTATTTTTGTACACCTCGATCCAGGCGCGTTGGTTTTAAGTCTCACGCCTGATTGTTGTTGGGTCCTGGATGGGCCTTTCTACAGAGCGACACTCCCTTAGGCAGATACAAGCCTTCCATCAATTCGAATCTCACTGATCACCGTATGTGAAGAGGTCATCTCTGAAGGTTAGGGTTTCTTCCCCCACTAAACATGACAAGGCATCCATATAAGTGAAATAATCGGGAGGGTGACGTAAATGTTTCTGTTTAATGTCTGTTAAATGTCCAAAGAAAAGCACCCACGTGCTTTTTTTTGTTAACTCGACAGCAAACAAAAATTCTTGTATCTTGTAGTGGTATAAGCTGTCAAAACACTTCTATTTCCTTTAAACAGGATTAGTTAATTGCTGGCTATTTTATCCAACATTTAAGTCTCAACAATGTAGGTTTAAAAAGGTGTTATGGGTAACCCAGGCTTAGAATAAAGGATGAGTGTTCACAAGAAACGACCCAAAGTGGCTGCTTGTTCAGGGCAATCAATCACACTACTTACACCATCACAAGGTCGGAGATCACACACAGTAAAATCACAGTAGAATTTCAAAGAAGCGCCTCCTTTGAGTTTAAAGGCTTTGAAATAAGGACTGTTAACAGTGGTGCCGTATGTTGTAAAACCGCTGTCTTTTGGGAACACCAAACCATCACCGCATCTGCAAAGTACACATTTTTGAAACGATAGAGAAAAAAAAAACACTTAAAGTGGCATGAGCTGTCAAATTGTTGATATTTTGACGTTAAGACAGAATGTTGAAATTATTGGCTATTTTTCTCAAGACGTCTAATTCAGAAGCTTTTTAGTGCTTCTAGTCTCGAAAATGTACGATAAAGTATTGTTTTGAACTAACTTTCGCTTAGAATGAATGAATGGTCGTCCCGGTTATTTAAATTTTGTTTACTTTTCGAAGACGCCAATCATTTAGTTTTTCGATGGCCTTCAAAGCCCCTTTACTGTCGTGACGATCAGAAATTATGAAAAAAACTGAATTTCGGCAGCTCATGCCACTTTAAATAATAGTGTTTAACGCAATAGTTTCTTTTTCGATGAAAAAGTTCAGAATGTATGAAGAATTAAGAAAAAGCAAATGTAGGGCCCTTGGGGTTCTTAGGTCGTTTGGAAAACTGAAATTGCACACCTAAAACATTTGATTGTAACAGATACATACCCGGCACGCAAAATTGCATAACGGGAAACGCCGTTCGTGGCCCAGCAGCTCAAAGTACGGAGGCCTTGAACAGTCCCTTAAACAACAAAAATGTCAAAATACAATATTTGGTGTTTTACGCCGCGCTCAAAATTATTTAACTTACATGGCGGCGTTGCCAGTTTTATTGTGGGAGTTAACCGGGCTCTGTGCCCCGAGGAAACCCACGACCTTCCGGTGGTAACTGGCAAGCATTCCACATAGGGCGTTCGGGCGAAAACCCAGAAAATTTTCCAATTGTTTTGGACTGAGTGTGATTCGAACCTGTGACCCATTGGTGGAAGGTTGTTGAGCGTCAAGCGCTCTACCTACTGACCCCCGATTTTCGATTTTCAATTATAGGCAATAAAATCAAATTAATACATTTATGTTTTTAGCCACATTGAAGCTTTAGTTAAATGGCGTTGACAGATTTATTGGCAGTGGAAACTGCACCCCGACTTTTGCCAAGTACATGTACCTGACATCTGTTGAAGTAAACTGGGCTCTGTCCGGAGAAAGAAAACCCGGACCTCGCAGTTATACCTTACAAGGGCATTTTTTACAGATAGGGGTGGATTAGACGGTGCAGTGATTCGATATGGAGGATCCATTGAACATGGTCTACGGTTCGTAGACATCAGTTCGTACATGACGTCACGAGTCATAGTAATACTGAATTCTCACATCAGCAGATATATTTCCGGGCTCTGTATGAGGGATATAATTCGTTGACTTATACCTGATGTTTCTACCGCCTGAAGACGTATCTGTCTTCCAATAGAAACATGTTCCACGTTGATCCTTCGCCCGTTAACATCCACAACGAACAGGTCAAACGAAGCCGAAGAGTTACGTCCCCTGAGCAGCTTCATTTCAGGTGGCGATAAAAACCTGAAAAAAGATGGTTTGTTGAAATGGAGAAACGGTTAAACCATTCATTGGTCAACGGTTTTCTTTCCCCATGACAAATGTTTCTTTATTGGCCATTTAACGTTCCTCCTCCTATATGCACACTGTCATAATTGGACGTCAATTACGGTTTTCCCTAATATAGCCCTTATACATATGGCGATCGGGAAACCGACCGAAATTTATATATTTTACTGGAAAAAGTGGGGTTCGGTCAAATAATCCTCTGGTTGAACACTCCTTTGCGGTTGAAAAAGCAATGAGAATTAAATGTGACTCAACCCAACCCAGACTTAATACAATACAATACATTCTAAATGTCATATCTCATTTATTCCAATGCAATGACCTCCCTTCCGTACATACCAATCAGCCATTACGTCATCCGAAGAGCTGGTGTTTCCACGCTCGTCATATGAACACGTGACCGTCTTCACTCTCTGCTTGCTCAATACCTGTGTCTGCTTTTCACCCCAGCCAAACTGGACATCTAATGTGTACGTATTTTGATCGAGTTTCTTCTGTGAAGGTCAAATATTAATAAGAAACTGTATAAGCATAAACTTTTATTTTGGGTCTAAAGAGTTATCTTTATCCTGGACAAATTGCTTCTGTTGGCATTCAAAGTAAATCAGCTGCCTGCTGAAGATTTTAATGGTAAAATTACTGTTATTTACTGTTCCACAAACATTTGTTGTTACTGATACTCATTTTCATAATTTGCCATTTTACATAAATTGGTGGAAATTGGTAGTTTTTTTGCAGACAACTGATGCCTCTGTCTACATGCAGCCCAGATGATCAGGTGGTTGCCAGATGGGCTTGTCCGGTCTAAGATTGGTACGCCATGTCATTGTTGCGCGAAAAAACTGGCAAATGGTCTATTATTACCAAGTAAGAATGGTTTTCAGCTCCTTTGATAGATTTTGAGATTGTTAATCTCTTTTTGGAAATTAGAGATCGGACAACCATCGACAAAACGATGGAATAAGAAACCTGTCATAGTTCCATGGTCCCTAATACTAGTGGACAAGATAGTCCTGGGGCCGGTTGCACAAAACTGTTAAACTTGAGTCAAGTTTAAATGAATCCCGTCACAAAGGAATTTGATTGTGACGTTACCGAGATAAATCAGACTTAAGTGTAATACACCTTTGTGCAACCGCCTCCTGAAGACAGTATTAGGCTCCGTTGGTTTCAATAATGGTGGTAATAAACACGCTTTTATAAGATTGATTGAGCTTTCACGATATATTCGTGTATTTGACAATACATAAAGCCATATGGCAAATGCAAACTTACATAGAATTGGCAATATTCAGACCCCGAGCTTTGGTCAAACGTTCCAGTAATTGTGTACGAAACGTCATCTGCAGTTGTAAACGGTCGATCTCCATTCTTGCAAATAGCTCGCCCAAAGGCTGGGGCATCTGCACGGATCTCCAGCACAGGGTTTTCAAAGAAATTGGAGGGGCAATTGGGAAACACTGCAAACATACATCGGCAAATGAATTTTAAATGAATAGTATCTGGATAGGTTTGGGTTCCTCCTCTCATGCGATCTTTGGCCATATATGATAAGACAGTTTACCAACTTCATAGTGTGCTGAGTGAGTGAGTTGGGTTTTACGTCCTACTCAACAGTATTTCAGTTATATGAAGACGTTGTCTCCTTGTTGTAGGGCCTGACTCGACCCAGGCTTGAAACCGGATCTCCCAGGCCTGAAGCGGACGCTCTACCGACTGAGCTATCGGGGCGGGTTCATAGTGTGCTGCAAAGATTTTCAATTTTGTGCGTCAGCAGGTTTACCTTGCCGATATTCTGCAACCATTCAACATGGATCGAGTAAAAACATACCATAAAGTCCTTAAACAGGGATTGTTTCGATCCGGCGAACTATTGATGCAAGGTCTGTGTCGATAGACCATCTTTTCTTCTACCCACCGAATCTTTGTAATGGAAAGTTATAAAAAAAAGAAGACTCCTTTGCATCGTATTTGAACGAAATCCTGCATGCGTTTTGAGTCCTCTCAGGTCTTGATTGATTGATTGGTGTTTTACGCCGCGCTCAAGATTATTTCACTTAAATGGCGGCGTTGCCAGTTATATTGTGGGAGAAAACCGGGCTCTATGCCGGGAGGAAACCCACGACCTTCCGCTGGTAACTGGTAACCCTCAGGTCTTGAAAAACAGGCATTTAGCTAAATTGTAATTTTTGCAGAAACGTTTAGGGTACGTACGTTTGATGATAGGGGAAGGTTTCTGTTTCGGTGCAACTGGAAAGGAAGCGGAAGCCGGAGGGTGTCTGAAAAATGAATATAAAAAAAGTTGATTACAGAATTTTCCGGCCGGGGCGTATTTGATGTCCTACAACAGACTATAATCTTGTGATAGAGTTGTCGCGAAAATTGGGATAATTTCCGTTAAAACAAAATGTTAGAACCCTTTTTTAGGTCTTCAGCTCTCACTTTAAGCGAACCCATTAAAATAAATACAGGGTCTGTGCGGTTAACATCTATGGATGCAGTGAAGTTTTCACAACTTGTGCCATATTATATTCAAGAACACTAAAACACACATGCAGGCACAGGGAAAATCTTCTTGTCTAAAATAACCATGGAGACAAGTTTCTAATTGTGTTTAAAAACAGGTATACCATGTGCCATATTATACTTACCCTTGATAACAGTTGATTATTTGTTCAATTCCTTCCTCTGCCCAAGTCTGGAAACTGAAGTACAACATCAAAGGCTGTGTGAAGACGTCCGGCTGAGGGGATGAAAGTAAACTATCCACAGTGCAGGTATATTTATGACCACCCAAACACACTGGCAGGTGTATGGTACATAGACAAGGTTTGTAAGGTTTTGATAAGGGGTTGATTAATTAATTATTTGTCACACTTATTATAGATTGAACGATGTTTTACGCCGCACTCAAGATTTTTTCACTTATATGGCGGCGTTGCCAGGTTTAGTGGTGCGAGGAAACCGGGCTCTATGCTCGGAGAAAACCCACGACCTTCCGTTGGTAACTGGCAACCATCCCACATAGAAGATTGATTGATTGGTGTTTTACGCCGCGCTCAAGATTATTTCGCTTATATGGCGGCGTTGCCAGTTTTATTGTTCAGTTTTATTGTGCGATCAATCACAGTTGCCATGACGTATCTCTTCACTATGGTATCCACTGGCAACTGCTTCGTGAAACGAGCCCCTGTGCCCTTTGCCGGAGAAACCAGATCTTTGGCGAGTATACCTGGTTACATTGGGTCGATCAAGTGGAAAAGTGAAAAATTGCTAAAATGTGTAAGGAATACAAGAACTAATAAGAAAACATTTATAAAGAAACCATGTAAAATATAGACTAAGATGTTCCTTACACTGAAGAAACATTTATCTTCAGGTGGTTCTTCGGTATCTGTGACAAATACAGTACTGAGGATAATGGACGATGAAGGGGGGATAACTCCGGAGGAATCGCTGAAGTCACCACACCAGAATGAGTAATATTGCATAGGGAAATCAAATGGATTTTCAACTAAGACTTCAACATTTCCGTCTGCATCCTCCTGACAACCTGTGCTGGCTTAAATAATCAACAAAAATATATGAGATCGAAATACATTTATATTTAATTTGGTAGGTCAATATTTCCGCTTAATTGTTTTTAAAATTGGGTTTTATCATATCATGAATATTATGATTTTAGGTCTGTTAAATGATTTTGTTTCTTACGATAGTAAATACACATTTTTGCGATTGGCTTGGACCCAAAGGTGAGCACAGTTTGATAGAACCATGCGCAGACTGGTAGAAAATACTGCATATGTATAGGTTGAAAAATTAGAAAAACATACCAAATTTATATCGATTCTTCTTGTTTGGTCTGAAATGAGGTCAAAAACAAAAATTAAGCCGTCTAAAGAAACGGAATTCAGCAAAACAATTGGGGGGTTACATGCATTAAGGTGTTTTTGTCAAGCATACATTTTAGTGTTTACTATCTGAATAATCCAATTCAACGACAAACTTTGATTTGGTCTCAACTGGGACATTCTGAACTGTGAGAAAATCGTTTTGTCGGTTATATTAATCTTTATAAACTATGCATAAATAAGGTACAAAAGGTCAAAAGACAGTCAATCAATCGGAAACATGTTCGCAAGATTTGTGTAGACCAGTCTCATTTAAGAAAGAAATTTGGTTGATGGGGACTTAACCAGCAGGTTAGACCATATAGCGACAAAAGTACCAACCGCCCGAAACCAGTATCTATATTTTACGTTAACCATAAACTACAAAACTGCTAATGAATTTGGCATACTTGAGATTCCCCCTTGTTTGGTGAGAAGCCATTGCTAAAACAGAGGCACAACTGATGATGTATATAAACTGATACCTACCTTGTGTCACAATATACCATCTCAATAGCCATATTGCCAATTTCTGGAGTGAAAACCCAGGCCAATAGATATACATAGTCCTTGAAGACGTTACTGGGCTGTAACACGCATGTCAGTGAGATAATGGACAACAGTAAATGCGATATATAATGACCTATATCCAAACTATTTAAAGAGGCATGAGCTGCCAAAATGATATTTTGACGTTAAAACAGAATGATGAAATTATTGGCCATTTTTCTCAAGATGTATAATTCAGAGGCTTTTTAGTGCTTCTAGCCTCGAGAATGTAGGATAAAGTATTGCTTTGAACTTTTGCTTAGAATGGATGGTCGTCCCGGTTATTTAAATTTTGTTTACTTTTCGGATACTATTTCGGCTCGTATAGGCCTTAGACTTTATCGATTTCCCTCATTCCAACGTCAATCATTTAGTTTTCATGGCCTTCAAAGCCTCTGTCGTGATCAGAAAGTGTGAAAAAAGTGTGAATTTTGGCAGCTCATGCCACTTTAACGAATCTTATGTAGGGCATATTTATTTCAAATTGATGTTGGCAGTACATTAAACAGACATTGTATAATAGGTGTTCATTTTGCTTGGCCGGACTTCCAAACATGATTTCTACCCAGAAGATACCGAGATACAGGTAACTGTTTATAACCAGGACACAACTGTCGGGTTCTATACTATTGCGTCCAATTTGATCGCCGTCGTGTGTGGAAGAGTTTGCCAGGTACTTGCCGAAGGTCGGGAGTTTCCTCTGGGCAATAAGCCCGGTTTCCTCCCCACGCCGCCATAAGAGAAATAATCTTGAGTGCGGCGTAAAACGTCAAGCAATGAACCAATTTCATCGGATACTAGAGAAACGCGATGTCACAGTTGCTTGTGGCTACGTAGGCCTATATTTCAATCATGAACTACTAATCCCAATGATTTGATTGACGTGTAACTTGTACCATGGTGCAAGCACGCTTTTGCATGGCTTTATCGAGTAGAAGACATTTTGAGAGGTCTGGTCCTGGGCACCTAAACGATCAAAATCTGTTGATATTGCAACACAGCATCCTGTATCAAATGTTAACGCCAATGGACCCTAGATTGATTGATTGTTTGGTGTTTTACGCCGCGCTCAAGACTATTTCACTTATATGGCGGCGTTGCCAGTTTTATTGTGGGAGGAAACCGGGCTCTATGCCCGGAGGAAACCCACGACCTTCCGCTGGTAACTGGCAACCATCCCACATAGGTCGTTCGAGTGAAAACCAATGGACCCTAGAAGACACCAGGCAGCATTAACCTGTTCAGTCAAATAAGTTTCAACTTACACCGAAAATGCAGCGTTCCTGGTCAATGTCATTGGCGGCAAGATCCCACGTGACTGCCGGATATTCGAAAGAAGACTCTGGCGGAAGGAAAATGTTACCGGAAGTTCCTCCGCAATCATAGTACACCATATACGGGACTATATCCCCGGAATTTTTCAGAGTCAGAGTAAACTTGCTTGGGGAGTGGGTTGTACATTCAAGGGTATCTGAAATTAAAATATGCCATTAAGAAGTGCCAAGAAACCCGTTAAGCACACTAACTCTATATAGCAATTAACTGCCACATTTTTTTTAAATTGGTTTACTTTGGGAAAAACTACTTGGTCGCTTACTAGTTCATCACAAAATGATCACATGGCATCTACACTTACTGGAGCAATGTATACAAATTTTCAAACTAAAGTTGCAGCCCGACAAGCCCTGGTGCACCGTATCACCGAATAGACGTCGCCGCAGATAAAGCTGAATTTTCAAAAACATATTTCCTGGTGTTTTTAAACACGAATGCCCAGTTGGATTTTCAAAAATGTATTTCAAGGTCCGTTTCAAAGCTTCCCCCAGTTTATCGTTTTTATAATCCGATAAACATCAATCTTCATCCCAGGAGACCCTAATGCAATTATGCTTGATTGATTGGAAAATGGTATTAACTTACAGTTGCCATTTTGTGCTGGGACTTCTTTGCAGAACTAAAATAAAAAAATAAATACTTTAATTTCTATTAAACCTCCTTTCATAAGTTACAAGATCCGCTAATGAGTAGCTTTAAGGTTTTATGAACAGACTTAAGCAATATTTTCTAATTCGCGCCAATTGTGTGCTATGACATGTACTTTACAAGTCTAACAGAAAAAAACCCATTTCTGTCGCAGAATATAAAAAGTTCAACGTTACATTTTCCGCTTTCCAATGCTTCGTAATGTTTTCTCCGTGAAATATGACGCCAAACACGACCTCTGTTGTATACGTAACCTCAAAAAAGTGGCTTTACACGCGATCTATTCCGAGTCCGCGAGTCTTCTTGATAGTTCGTAGCAATGAACTAAATACTTGTCATTGACTGTTTAGGTCTGACTTTGTTAAAAGCCGTCATTGCTGAATGATGGGCGCGTGTAGGACCGATCTGGATCTTGTGATGGAGGCGTTCGATGGAAATCAAATACCGCGCGACCTCCTTATATAGTTCATTGGTTTGTACATATCGAAGGTCGTGTATTACGTCACTTTGACGAGTTTTTCCAAGGAGTCAAAAAAAATATGGAATATTTGCATATTTAAGATCAAGTATCAGCATGTGGTCATGGTAAAGTTTACTCTCGAGAAAAGCCGAATTGTAGGAAGTTCATGCAAGACATGTGACCCTGGCTTTGGTCTTTATTCTTACTGGAGGGTAAAATAGTCTTTTGATATTTTACCCTAGGTGTATGGATCGTTATGGCCCTTCTGATACGCACTGAGCCAGAGGGTGTATGAGGAACAGATGGGTAATAAAAAGATTCATACACCCAGGGTAAAATAACGACGAATTTATTATTCCGAAACACACGGACGAATATTTTCGCTTATCTATAAGTAGACCCCAGCCTCAAAGTGTAATGATCAAGCTAAAAATTCTTACCAAAACAAAAAGAAACACAGGGAAAGATCTGAAATGGAAAATGACAAATGCTCAAGTCATGTTTAACATTGACATTTACGGTTACAAGGGCCAAAAAAACATTTGTCTTCAGTTTAAGACTGCGTTAAATGATTTTCATTTGATCCAGATAAATGAAATTTTCATTTAAGTCTGGTCGATAAATCGAGTGTACGAATTCCACTCGGTGCAAACAAATACTCCGAGGGTTTAAAGTTATATTCAGACGAAGTCCCTGGGTTTCACCCTCCACCCCACTAAAACTGGCAAAACTAAAATATCATAAGTGAAATATAAACATCGATCAAACAATGAACTAGAAAATTATCCAAATTTGATAAAAATACATTACCTTTGAAGAAAACTTAACATAATTAATCAGAAATAAACAAAACAAAAGGCAAAACAAAAAAGAAAATGTCACAAGAGAAGAAACACGAGCAGTCGGTGGAGACGCTCTAACAAAAATAAAAAGGTCTTACAGTTGTCTAGATATTTAGTGATCCCGTGACCTTCATTCAAGACGACATGAAAATTGGGCTTTCAGAACATATCTCGGCTGTATTCGCTCATTTCCGGATGGCTTTGATATGCCTCGGATAACTTCGGGGATTTACGTAAGTCAAATACCGTCGGCCCAGTTACAGAACATTTTAAAAAGGTAAAATACACTCGGCCTAGTTGCAGGACATTTTGAAAAGGTAGCAGCGTAAACGAACACTTCCCATAGCCTCTTTTAGGAACCAGAAAATGTGTTCCAGTGATATTTTAAGGAAACTAAACACGCTATTTGCTAACTTTCAGTCGTAATTGGTTAAAATTAAAGTAGTGGAAAAATCCAGATATATATCGAAGCTGCGATTGTCTCTGTTTGTGTTACACAATATGTTATACATGTACCGGGCTAAATAACATATATAAACAAATAACATTATGGATGATTTAAGCCAAGAAATCTGGGCTGTGCCTAATTTTTTTCTGTGTTTGTCAGGGCCCAGATTACTCGCATACTGAGAATTGATATTCTGTTTTATATCCCGCTGACCCCCCCCCCCCCCCCCCCCCCCGGAGATTATTAACTACTATGCTCTGATACAGTCTGATAGTATGGGTTAAAAAGACAATGTTTGTCAGCCTTAACGGAGTTTGGAATGCTTTGTGGCGATGTGTGCAGTCAAAACCCAAAGTATGATTCCCTGACTTTCATTTTGACGTTTACCGCCATAAACTGTTGATACAGGTGGGCCGTATATCACGTGAAGTTGGCCGGATTCGAGTCTCCCAGGGAGTTTTTTATAGGCAACTTTTATTTCTCCGGTTGATGACGACACTTTATTTACACATCGTCTATAACACATCCATTCGAATGTTTAAAGCATGAATTCTACTAACAATGTTTATTTAAAGTGGGCATGAGCTGCCAAAATGTTGATATTTTGACATTAAAACAGAATGTTGAAATTATTGGCTATTTCTCTCAAGACGGAAGCCAATTCAGAAGCCTTTTAGTGCCTCTAGTCTCGAAAATGTACGATAAGTGTTGTTTAGAACTAACTTTGGTTTAGAACGAATGAATGGTCGTCCCGGTTATTTAAATTTTGTTTACTTTTCGAACACGTTTTCGGTTCGTACAGGCCACATACTGTATGGATTTTCCTCATTCCAACGCCAATCATTTAGTTTTTCGATGGCATTCAAAGCCTTTTACTATCATAACGATCGGAAATTATGAAAAAAGTGTGGCAGCTAATGCCACTTTAAACGTTCGGGGGCAAATAAGAGGGGCCAAATCTCACATGGGATCGATGACATGGATTCATGTTAAAACTTACCCAAGGGAACGCCCCGGCCAATCAATAATAACTGATTATGGCTGAAAGTTTCTGTTTCTCACATTATCCCTGGGGTACTTTTGCTAGACTCCCAATATGATACGGATTTTGCGGCTACTTTTTGGACTCCACATTCAAAATGGCCGCGTAGCCTGACATGTCAGAGGGTATTTGACGTATGCAAATCTCCGAAAAGTCCGAAGGGATCCGAGTTTGATACTGGGTTGGTTCTTGTCGAGCGAATTAGACCTCGTACATGTCTTCGTGTTAACGCGACTTTCATCTCGTGTCATTTGAACAAGTCCACCTTTATGTTAGCCAGTGAGATGTTAGGCTGAATTCAAAATTCAGTTTTAAATATTTATTTAATTTAGCTCAAATGTATATTTTTTTGCTGCGGATATTACCGGGTAAACAAAGCATAGCACTGATTAACAACTACTGAAATTTCAAACGAACGCTGTTGTGTTAAAATTGACCCGGATTCTGATATAATATTCTCAAATGACCAATACATAACCCAATGACAACATGCTCTCCACGTGAATAAGGCGCTTGACAGTTGGTAATATAAATAATACAGCATGCAAGATATCCCCATGCAATGTGCCTTTATACTTGTAACTTTACCACAATGTTATGACAACATAACATTTTTTGCGTAAATAAAGAAACGTGGAAAGTAGCATCAGCTCCTAAATAAGACGACGATATCGTTAAAACAGAATCGGTTAATTGTTCGGAATTTTTATCAAAAACATAAAAGTTTTCCCCTATTACTAATTTTGGAGATGTAGGTTTAAGCAGATTCGTAAGCAACAAAAGCTCCAAATATGTAAGCCTGCTCATACATCCCGGCTATTTGTTTGATTGATTGATTGATGTTTTACGCCGCACTCCAGTTTATTTCACTTATAGGGCGGCGTTGCCAGGTTTAGTGAGGGAGGAAACCTAACCTTCGGTCAGCATCTGGCAGCTCTTCCACACTGAGGGAAAATCCACTTATTTGCATCGGTGAGAGGTCAAAGAGTGGCTACTGGTCGTCGTAGAAGGGGAAAAAACAAAATCTACATTATTTTTGTCTTATGGAACATGTAACCTTTTCTAGTCAATTAACACTCAACGCAAGAAACGGAGTTTGCGTTTGATAATAAAGATGTAGAAATTGTCGTTAAAATTATAAATAGATACATGTACGATTGTTTTGCAGAAAGTAGGAAACCCCAAAATGGCACAACATTGGCCCTGTCTAGTCGCTATAGCTCAAACTTCCAGAGAATATTAGTTCTTGGTGTCGAAAATTAAAAACTGACGGCTCCCTTCACCCACCTCGCAAAAGAGGAATGGTCAGACGGCATACACAAGTTGAGTCATGCCATGGGGTAAGTTGAACAGCTAAGCGAAATCAAACGTTTGTGGATAACCCATAAATGAATTGCGTATTCTTAATGACTGTGTATAGGCCTAAGCATTATAATTTCCACTGACTAGCTTAAAGTGGCATGAGCTGCCAAAATGTTGATATTTTGATGTTAAAACAGAATGTTGAAATTATTGTCTATTTTTCTCAAGACGTATAATTCAGAAGCTTTTTAGTGCTTCTAGTCTCGAAAATTTACGATAAAGTGTTGTTTTGGACTAACTTTGGTTTAGAATGAATGAATGGTCGTCCCGGTTATTTAAATTGTGTTTACTTTTCGAACACGTTTTCGGTTCGTACAGGCCACGCACTGTATGGATTTTTATCATTCCAACGCCAATCATTTAGTTTTTCGATGGCCTTCAAGGCCTTTTACTGTCGTGGCGATCAGCAATTATGAAAAAAGTGTCAATTTTGGCAGCTCATGCCCCTTTAACATAATAAAGTAGAGTGAGCGATCCGAAGAAAGACATGTAACATGTCTTGCGTGTCTTTCTTCGGATTGCTCACTCTACTTTATTGTGTATAAGCATACTTCACAAGACTCTTACATTGGACGCTGTTACATGATCACATTGGTGTAAAAACAACAACTGATTTTCCACCTGGTCTACTTTTACTCCTCCTGACGTGTCTCAACTTAACCCACTTCTTAAAACTAATTAGTTAATTACTCATTAGCATGTAATATTACCATGAACAAAACTAGATGCAACAAAAAGGAGATATGCGAGGTAAACAATAGTGTTGAATCTTTATTTTGTTTAAAACAATATATAATTGATGGTAAACATAAACGCATTCAGAAAAAAAAATACGCATTTAGAAAAACAATTACGTATATAAATCCATGGATGGGAATTACACGATTGATTTTTTTAGGAATAAACATTATTGAATTTGCTAGACGTGTTAGTCAATTTAAATGTCTCCTATAGAAACACGGTAAAAATGGAACAGCCTATTTTAGCTTCTTGTGTCAGTGCCGAAAAGCCCATCTTTGTTACGAAATGAGGTCTCGATACATGGCCGAAGAACCGAATAGTGGGAGAGTCGGCCTTTTGACTACTTTCCAAAAGCATAGACGCTAAGCTAAGCTAGTGGATCAACAAGATAATGACTACTTTCCCAAGGGGAACAACTCTATTTCCAGAATTGTTGTGTCGACTTAGTTATCTTTAGGTATACGAATGTGTTATAGTATTTTTCGAAGAGTTTCTCCGAAACTGTAAAAAGGCAATGAAGCTTTTTTTTTTAAACTGCTTATTAAGGGTCTGTTAGGCATAAAATAAAACATTCTATCTCATTGTTTGAAATAGTAACATATTTTTAAAACTAGGAACAGCAGTTTATTGATTGGAATTTTTCTCCAATCTTTTCAAACTGTCGCCTGAAAAAACCCTTCAATCGGGTGGCAATATTTCGTCTTGGTCCGCTTAATCTTGGATTCGGAAGACGCGGTATTCGTGCATAACGATTTCGACTTTCTCTTTCGCCGCCAAAATTTTCTCTGCAAAAAGCTTGAGTAACTGCAGGATCTAGTTTCTTAAATCTTGGATTTCGAAGACGAGGCAACGCCCCCTGGTGAGCTTTTACATAACCCCTCTCATTTTGGTTTTCCAGACTGTTGGACCCCGTGTGACCTAATTGTCTCCCGGTACCGCTCGCTCTATATCTCGGATTCTGTAGACCAGGTAATGTCACATGGTGCCTGGTAGTGTATCCGCTTTTACTGTCGTTTTCTCTATCATTAAAGTCTCTGTGACCGAATTGTGTCCCTGGAAAATAAAATAATTCTTATGATAAAATAGCTTCACTGTATACTACTGTAAAGGGGTAAAATGATTTTAAACAAATATTTTACATGTATATATAGAAGAAAAGTATAAAGGTATAAAGGTCTAAATGATATACCTCCTTTTAACACAATTAGAAACGTCTCTCCGTGGTTATTTTAGACAAGAAGATTTTCCCTGTGCCCGTGTGTTTTAGTGATCATTAATATATAGAAGATATTCGTTTAATAGAAAATTCATGGAAAGGAAAACTTCGATTTCGGCTGCTGTACTCTAGATTATTGATTTTACATTAGCTATTGTTTGATGCAAGTAAGGGATTGAAGTCAGTTTCCATCTATCCTATTTAATAAAGCCCTCGACAATTTGAACATGCGTACCTTGGATTACTGGTTCGTAAGGGTCAAGGTCACAGTCTGGAGCTGGCATCACCGTGATTATTTGACATCCTTTTTGGCCACATTTATGTTTGACTATTTTGTGACGACGAGGTACATTCTCAAATTGACCTTCAAAATCCGTCATGATGTCAGGGCTTTTCGATTCCTCAACATGGCTGTTCAAATCGTTCATTTCATTAGGGTTGGGGGATTCTAACATAACTTCTTCTTTATTTCTCGACACCATATCTTGTGAAAATGATTCACGTTTCATCCTTCGTTCTCTCCAGGACGCATAATACTCCTTTGTGTAGATCTGTGTAAATTTAATGTTAGAGCCCAATTTCTTTATCGGCACATCTTTGTTTGTCTTCAGTATTGTATCAGTGGGTACAATATTGGGGTGAAAAGGCGTATTAACCCGAAGTTCTCCGAAATCCATACTGTAAGTGGATGTGACTGATCTACACCCGTATTCCATACTGGAATTGGATATCACTGATCTAGCAGATGAAGATGAAGATGGGCGGGAATCTGGATTTATCTCATCTTCCTGATGATCTGATTGGTTTAAAAGACGCTGTCGAATATCCTCGGCTTTTTGACGAAGTCGGACGGCGATGGCCCGAACATCCTCCAAGTCACCGCTGTCAATCGCCAGATCTTGGGGGACTTCTGTACACGTCAATATTTCGTCCCACTTGTGTTCTTCTTCACAGAATGGTCTCCTCTTATTAAGATAGCCTGTGAACAAAAATATACTGGTTTAAAGGGGAAGAAAACAAAATAATACTTTATGGTTCAGAAGAAGCGCGCTTATTTTCTCTTTCCAACGGTACCAAACACGTATTTTTTGCGATTTTTCATGGGTCATGATGAAGTTTATAGAATACAGTATTATGTTACATACACAAAACAAATTGGTCAGAAATATACGGATTTAAGGTTGTATTTCATTAGACGTGTTTTTGGAACCGGGTTTCGCGGAGTAACACCATGTGAGTAAAGAGAAACTCTGATATTTGTTCCACATGTCTATATTCGGCATCTATATAATCGAAACCAAAGGTCACAAAAAACAAACTTACGTGAAGTAAAGAAACTCAATTTATTGAATGATTCTGCATCCGCCATCTATGATTTAACCTATGATATAATACAAATGTTAAAAGTACTTACTCGTCTGTAATCGAAACCAAAGGCAATAATAAAACAAAAACTTACGTATAAGTTCCATGGTAAGTTTCGATTTTCTCAGTCTCTCCTTCCACTCTTCTGATTCACTCTCACTCTCTGACTCACTGGACGACATTCTGCATTTAAGCAAAATTAAATCTTATTATTCTATTAAGTTTTTTTTTTCTTTACAAAAATATACCGACTTACATCATTGTCAATGTATTATAAAGTGTTCCAGAAAAGTATACTGACTAACGCCAAGCTCCTGTCAGTCGTCAAACTAACGAAGTATCACGGGTTTTAGTTTATGTCAACAATGATTGGGTAAAAAGGTCTAAATGATATGCCTCTGTTTGACACAATTAGAAACTTGTCTCCGTGGTTATTTTAGACAAGAAGATTTTCCCTGTGCCCGTGTTTTTGAATCTTTATAAATAAATATATTAGCTGTCTGATGTTTATTTTACGAGATGATTTGTATCCAAATTGAAACACATGGTTGTTAGAAAGATTTGGTTGTACAAACAAGAAATGATTAATTCATTTCGATTATAATCCGTGCAAAATCAAACCGGAAAATGTTGCAGGGACCCGTGATTTAGACAAGAAGATTTTCCCTGTGCCCGTGTTTTTTAATCTTTATAAATAAATATATTAGCTGTCTGATGTTTATTTTACGAGATGATTTGTATCCAAATTGAAACACATGGTTGTTAGAAAGATTCGGTTGTACACACAAGAAATGATTAATTCATTCCGATTATAAATCGTGCAAAATCAAACCGGGAAATGTTGTTGGGACCCGTGATTAACATTAAATCATGCTGACTATTTCTTAAATCATTTAAGGAACTGCAGTAAGACTTCTTTTGTCTGTGCTAACGACCTTTTCGTAAAACTGTATAGGCCTACCTATCACATGCAATATTTCTATGAGCTCATTTTTTGTCATTTTAATATTTTGAGACAAACTTTCGTTTCTAGAGGTTTTACAGACTGTTTTTGTAACTGTATATCTAATCATTAACTCACCTCTAAATGATATAAGTTGCAAATCTCTTCAATATTCTTCTAAAATCCAATATAGATCCGTCACGTTGTGTATGAAACATGCACCATGCATCTACACTGTCTCCGTTAGAAACGTATTATAATTGCGTCACAAACGTTAACATACACAAAGTGATGACGTCATAATACCACACAAACCTAAACGTCACATGGTTAAGAGACAATGCCTACCATTGTGACGTCTAATGGGATGACGCCTTGATAATAGGGAGCGGGAGATTGAATGTGACGCTCAGTTCTGACGTAGTAGAGTAAAACGTAGAAATGACAACGTCATCAAAAAACGTCATCTGTCACCGGATATTGCGAAATTTCTCGGGACACTCTCAGGCGCTATAGGTTAATAACAAGTACAGAAAGACGGCGGCGGATATCGTCTAGTCATTATTTTTAAGATTGTAAAAATTGCTAAAATAGCGCATGGAATGTCCAATATAGGGACAATTTTCGTTGAAACATGTAGTGTAAGCTAATTGTTCGCGAGTTGTATCAAGAGGTTCAAGATAAGAGATTTCCATGGATATTAGTCAATCTTGAAGATGTGCGTTAATATATTTTGTATAAGCAACAAAAACCCTAATATGTATATTACTGTCTGTTTAAATTGTTTAATTAGTTAGTGCTTTTTAGAAAGTGGGTATAACAGGATTCTCGTTATTTTTTGGGGATTACACTTTTTTGAAAATTGGCTGACATTCTCCTAGCAATTTTGAGTGACGCCCGAAACGGGAATCGAACCAGGGTGCCAGAGTATGGCACCTATCACCAGCACTAAATGCCGTCTGTCTTGTCAACTACAGTATTCTCGTTATTTTGGGATTACACTTTCTTGAAAATATGTCTGACATTATCCGACCGATTTTTGGGTGACGCCCGAAACGGGAATCGAACCCAGGTCCCAGAGTATGGCACCCATCACCAGCACTAAATGCCGTCTGTCTTGTCCACTCAGTCAACCGGCCTCTACCAATTTACGATTATTATAGTTTCAAACATTAAATGGAAAACAGAATATTGTACGATTATTAAACGGACGAACTTCGATCGATTTCGACACTTCGTATAAATCAGACGGGCGACAGTCGTTAACAAAAACAATAAGATATGGTATTGGCCTGCAACGGTGGTTGGACAAGGCTTACGTCGAACGCTGGCCCAGTTTACAGTTTGGCATAAACGTGAACGCCTTGACCTTTTCCAGCGAATAAGCGTTAAATGCAAGAATATTGGGTGGTAACTTTTGAAGTGATAGTCCCATCATAAGGATTTGAAATAGGAAGTGATCGATGTACCCAGCAGGCCGGGCCAGTCAATTAAATGAACCCATTTTTTTATAAAATGAACACTTTGTGCTTGTTATAATATGTCCGTTTCATTTAATTAGTTCGGAAGTTGATTAAAAATATTTTTTAATGTGAAATCTCTTTTTCTTACATTCGTGCAGTGTAACAATCCAAGCAATTAACACGAATGATTTGAGTTGTTTGTGTTTCCCGGTGTTATTTGCCATATAAGTGCCAACATTCATTCGGTCAAAAGTCAGTGAGCGTGGGACGTCAATAATCCCCAATGATAGGCAACCTTTGGTCAAAGATTTTTGACCTATTAATCTTATGGCAAATTTTGAATGTTACACAGTATAAGTTAAAGAAATTTAAAAAAAAAAGATTTCACTTAAAAACATGTTTTTATCGCCTTCCAGCTTGCAACTTTTTAAAAGAGACATACAATAAGCTGGCATAATTTATGTCTGTCGCAAATCTATATTAAACCATACGAATTTAAGCATGATAACGTGGTAAGGTGAAATATCTTCTTTTTTTTATTGGGAGGGGGGGGGTCTATAAGCAAAACATAATTGACCAAGAAAGAAGGAATATCAGCTGAGTATAACAAGTTTACGCAGGGGCCTCGAAGGTCTCTGAGGCTCGTGGGTTCTTGACTTCCTGAAAATGTTGGCAGCCCATGCCACTTTAATAAGAGGTGGACTAAAAGGACCACTTCTAATTTTGTTGAACACTTTTGTTGTATACTATTCGGTTAACTAGTTACTTGGTTACTCCAAAACACATTTGACCGTCTCGACAGTGTGGAACATGCATGCCATGGGTGGTTCATGCATTGAGGTATGTTTTTTCGAAGTTTTTTAATGTTGTATTTTATTTCACATCTATATTCTTGTATCAACCGAATGAAATATCATAGGTTTACTTTATTACAACAATTTATGATGGGGTATAAAGGTCTAAATGATATACCTCTTTTTAACACAATTAGAAACTTGTCTCCATGGTTATTTTAGACAAGAAGATTTTCCCTGTGCCCGTGTGTTTTAGTGTTCATAAATATATTCTTGTATTAAGTATACGTAAGATTAATCCATAGGGACACCACAAATCTCAGCTGTATGTTCACTGGTCTTAACAATGACAGGTCCGAGAGGGTTAAATCACCTTGCGTGACCACTCCATTGTTACCGACTTGTCATTTGCCCGTGCAAGGCTCTGGACTATAAAGCCGGCTAGTTCACGCCTTGTTTGAAATCATTTGTTTGGTAACCCAGACAACAGGCGTGTCGATTGCGTTGTATAATTAACTGGTCATTTGTCCGAACATGTCTGTTGACTCGCCCATGAAGCCTCTCGAACCGGTGACTATAATATATAGTGGTCGGTTGATCTAGTTGAATCTATAGGGAACGATTAGTGTAGTTAAATTTGTTAAACTAGCCTGCACTAAAACAAATTAAGCCGTTTTACTATTTGCTCATGTCGGTCAATATATACTTTTAAAGGATATATTTAACATTGTTCCGGAGATTATCCCTTTGGATACCCTGGATACAGCTATCTTACTGGAGAGCCCAAGGAGGGCGGATACTGACAATATGGCCCCATCCGTGGTATGTATATTATTCATTTAAAGTGGCATGAGCTGCTAAAATTCACACTTTTTTTCACAATTTCTTATCGTTATGACAGTAAGAGGCTTTGAAAGCGATCGAAAAACTAAATGATTGGCGTTGGAATGAGGAAAATCCATACATTATGTGACCTGTACGAACCGAAAACGTGTTCGAAAAGTAAACAAAATTTAACTATTCATTCATTCTAAGCCAAAGTTAGTTCAAAACAATACTCTATCGTACATTTTCGAGAGTAGAAGCACTAATAAGCTTCTGAATTATACGTCTTGAGAAAAATAGCCAATAATTTCAACATTCTGTTTTAACGTCAAAATATCAACATTTTGGCTGCTCATGTCACTTTAAAGGAGATATGAACAAGATTTAAAACTGGTTTGTGCTTGTTTATTGACTAAATATATATTTGAAAATTATCAGTTGAAACGAAACAACCTTCGCGTTAGTTCCCTGGTAGTCAAAAAACGAACGGGGAGGAAATATGCATATTTTCCGTATTTTTCGTAACTGCTCGGAAAAATGACGTCATACACGACCTTCGATGTGTACAAACTGCCACGAAGACGTACTGAGGCAACAGAAATCGTTTATTACGTCATCGCTCTGAGGGTACGTACACAACGGAGGTCGTGTTTGACGTCATAAGTCTCTGAGATAATTAACTTTCGTAAGCATTGTTGATCGGTAAACGTAGCTTGAATTCTGTATGTGCTGCGACCGAAATTTAATTTTCTTTTTGGTCAGACTTTTAAAGTACATGTTCTACAACACAACTAACGCAAATTAGAGAATATTTCCAAAAGCTGTTCATAAATCCTTTAAGTAGCACAAGTCAAATATAGGGAAAATGTCCATGAAACAGAATTCAGTAATTGTTGCACAAAGTAAGATCCTTCCACTGATACCCATCTTGAACATGTACGTTAAGGTAATTTTAATAGCTACAAAAGCCCTAAAATATACCCATTCATCCCGGCTATTTGAATTTTCTCCGTCGTTACTTTCATTTTTATTTTAGCGTCATCCCCTAAGTTTTTGAAGGTACTTTATTGATATGAATGGGCTCTTTTCTTTTGGAATCCGGGAAACGTTATTTAAATTCTGTTTTATCGATATAAATGGGCTCTTTTCTTTTGGAATCCGGGAAACGTTATTTAAAGGGGCATGAGCTGCCGAAATTCCCACTTTTTTCATAATTTCTGATCGTCACAACAGTAAGAGGCTTTGAAGGCCATCGAAAAACGAAATGATTGGCGTTGGAATGAGGAAAATCCATACAGTATGTGCCCTGTACGAAGCGAAAACGTGTTCGAAAAGTAGCAAAATTTAAATAACCGGGACGACCATTCATTCATTCTAAGCCAAAGTTAGTTCAAAACAATACTTTTTCGTACATTTTCGAGACTAGAAGCACTAAAAAGCTTCTGAATTATACGTCTTGAGAAAAATAGCCGATAATTTCAACATTCTGTGTATACGTCAAAATATCAACATTTTGGCAGCTCATGCCCCTTTAAGTTGTGTTTTATTTATATGAATGGGCTCTTTTCTTTTGGAATCCGGGAAACGTTATTTAGGTTCTGTTTTATCGATATGAATGGGCTCTTTTCTTTTGGAATCCGGGAAACGTTATTTAAGTTCTGTTTTATCGATATGAATGGGTTTTTTTCTTTTGGAATCCGGGAAACGTTATTTAGGTTCTGTTTTATCTATATGAATGGGCTCTTTTCTTTTGGAATCCGGGAAACGTTATTTAGGTTCTGTTTTATCGAAATGAATGGGCTCTTTTCTTTTGGAATCCGGGAAACGTTATTTAGGTTCTGTTTTATCTATATGAATGGGCTCTTTTCTTTTGGAATCCGGAAAACGTTATTTAGGTTCTGTTTTATCGATATGAATGGGCTCTTTTCTTTTGGAATCCGGGAAACGTTATGTAGGTTCTGTTTTATCTATATGAATGGGCTCTTTTCTTTTGGAATCCGGGAAACGTTATGTAGGTTCTGTTTTATCTATATATATGAATGGGCTCTTTTCTTTTGGAATCCGGGAAACGTTATGTAGGTTCTGTTTTATCTATATGAATGGGCTCTTTTCTTTTGGAATCCGGGAAACGTTATTTAAGTTCCGGTTTATCTATATGAATGGGCTCTTTTCTTTTGGAATCCGGGAAACGTTATTTAAGTTCTGTTTTATCTGAATGAATGGGCTGTTTTCTTTTTGGAATCCGGGAAACGTTATGTAGGTTCTGTTTTATCGATATGAATGGGTTCTTTTCTTTTGGAATCCGGGAAACGTTATTTAAGTTCTGTTTTTTATATGAATGTGCTCTTTTCTTTTTGAACCCGGGAAACGTTATTTGAGTTCTGTTTTATCTATATGAATGGGCTCTTTTCTTTTGGAATCCTGGGCCCAGTTCACAAAGCGATCTTAGCTTAAGATGATATTAATTACCAATGGCAACGTATACCTTTAGCATTGGTTGCCATGGTAGTTAAGATCACACTTAGCTAAGATCGCCTTATGACACATAGGCCGGAAAACGTAATTTAGGTTCTGTTTAATATATTATGAATGGACTCTTTTCTTTTTTATATTTCAGACTAAAAAAGGATCCAGTCCAGAATACGCCTATTACGACAAAATAGCAGAGATCAAACGTCAGATGCCTATTGGTTGGGTTTATATCGTGGGTTCCTTTATAATTTGGACGATTGTACTGTGGGGACTTTATCGTGGTGTTATTTACGGCTCTATGCACATGAGAATGGACGATTCAGATTTAAATGGATTCTGTGAGGAGGATTTCGCGGAAAGTGTTGACGAAAATTTCGACAGATTGTTGGAAATTCCAAAAGGGGACAGTTGGCCGTATTTGCCGGTATTGGGATTGAGTTCTAAAAAACAGCGGAAATCAAAGCAGAGGGATTTCTCCGCTATTGCCTATCCCAACACATTGGAATTTCCTCCAATCGTCACAGCCGTTATATCAGAAGATTTCCTAGCTGTTCAGGGATTGGTCCAACAGATTAAATCGGAAGTTCGGCCATTGTTTGATGACCCGGCCACCATTAAGTTTATCGTTTATGACATGGGCTTGACTACCAGCGAAAAAGAAGTGGTATGTATGCTTTAAACAACAGCCTGAATTATTTAAAGCTAGTCCTTGATTTAAATTGGAATTACTTATAGAGCAACAAAGCCTGGGTCGTTTTCTTCACGAGCTTAAGTCGAAACAAGTTGTCGACAAATTGGGCTCCATACACTTCTTAAACACAAGAAAAATTGTTTCCACACATCTGGCCATTTAGTTAAGGAGAAGAACACATATCGTTTTAGCTTGGGTGGAGAATTCGGCAAGGCTCCCTCGTCCCTCAACTCCTTGTCATCGTGTCTCTTTTTATATAATCATAACAATTTGAGTATCCAAGTAACATCAAACTTTTCATTTTCTGTTATATTTCGCAAGAATTAGTAGACTAGAAAAGTCATAGTGTTGCCAGTCTCCATAATATAAGTTGAAGTAGTGTTTTGAAAACATTTTATATTGGCCTAAATGATTGATTGTTAGTACCTGATGTTTGCAGAAGTCGCAGCTGTATGAATTTTCATCATTTCAAAGTCAATCATTTAGTTTTTCGATGAACTTCAATGATGATCAGGACATTTACGAAAAAAAGTGCGAATTTTGCCAGCCCATGCCACTTAAACATATTGAGAGGGAGATAACACTTGCATGATTTCTGAACATTTGATTTGCCAAGTCGAAGAACGTGGTATAACGGAGCCCAAGACAAAGATATTTTTTTTCTAATTTGTTAATGTATACTGATCTGTTTTTCATTTCAGCTAACTCTTCATTGTGGCTGTTTGGTAAGAAGTGTGGATGAAAAGAAATTCCCTGTTCATGTATTTGATTGGACCAACTATTCGTGGAAAGCTGTTCTTATCCAGGTAGGATATTTGTGAAATAAAATATTCTAGATTAAGATCAGGGGCTGTTTCTCGACACCGACGTAACTTTGCGCCTGGTCGTAACGTCATGGCAACATATACCTTCAGCATTACGTTACAACCAGGCGCAAAGTTACGACGGGCGTAAATGTGTTGAGAAACAGCCCCCTGAGGTGTTTAAATTAAAACCACTATTGACATCTTTGGCAGGTTAGTTGTCCACGAAAACGGACTGTAGCGGTCCCCGGAAGTAATCCAGAGCTTTCGTCTGTACCAGGTACCGTGTACCATCCCATATGCGTCGACATAAAGCTTAAAGTAGCATGAGCTGCCAAAATTCACACTTTTTTCATAATTTCTGATCGTCACGATAGTAAGAGGCTTTGAAGGTCATCGTAAGACTAAATGATTGGCGTTGGAATGAGGGAAATCCATACAGGATGTGGCCTGTACGAACCGAAAACGTGTTCGGAAAGTAAACAAAATTTAAATAACCGGGACGACCATTCATTCATTCTATGCTAAAGCTAGTTCAAAACAATACTTTATCGTACATTTTCGAGACTAGAAGCACTAAAAAGCTTCTGAATTATACGTCTTGGGAAAAATAGCCAATAATTTCAGCATTCTGTTTTAACGTCAAAATATCAACATTTTAGCAGCTCATCCCACTTTAATTGTTTTGGATCTGGTTGTGGTCGTGTTCAAGCTTGCCAGACTTGAACCGGTCAACTTACATCACTTTGGAAAAATTGATCTTACAGTTGAATCCGAAATGTTGGCACTCAATTGAAAAGTAAAACATTCATTATCCAAAAGGGTATTTTTTTCCTTTATGATTTTCCTTGTTAAAGTTAAATTTTCCCGGTTTCTAATTTTTGTTTCCTCTGGATTTTTCAGTTGATATTAAAAGAATTTGGATCCGCTTTGTGGGTGAACCCATGGGTACGACTGAACGCAGACAACTTAAAGCCTGCTGAGAAAGTGGCCAGAGAGAATGATCTACTGGTCTGGCCAGAGATTGAATCACCATCAGTCCTTGCTTACACAAACCCATTAACTTTCCAGTTTTATAAAGAAGCCAGATGCCCCTTTAAAGACACGGTCTTCGTCGACTCCTCCGCCATGTTTTTCTACGCCACTGACTTTACGCTACGAGGGGTAATGACGCCGTGGCTGAAGTGTGTTTTAACGGAAAGTTGCGTCGTTCCTCTCCATTCTACACAAGAAGACTGTTTACACAAGAGGGCGCCACAGTATACCGGATGCCATAGATACGACCAATCAGCCCTCAGCATAGTTATCAACAGACTGTTAATTTATTCAGAAAATATAGACAAATATACGCCTCAGTATAGATTGGCTGAAAAGGCGAAAAAATATATTGAATATTTTCCCGAACGACCTTGGACTCGTCGTCATAGAAATTACGTCATTTACGGCGTCATTCTGACTTTTCTGTGTATGACACTGGCGTCGATTTTTGGACCTTTGTTCTTAGAATGTTTAGGTATACGATTTAGGATAAAGACAGCTGGAAGCAGTGCTTAATACTCTGTTCAAGACTGTTCAATTACGAACGATTCCGTGTGGGAAAATCGTCTCCATTCTCGTGCAAAAGTTTGAGAACTGTCCTGTCTTTGGGCAAATCATTCGAGTACGGAATCGAGATAGGTAAATGGTTACCTGGTCACATGGACCAAACGGAGATCGAAGGCCAGATCGAAGGAAATGTATCCGTAGTTTAATGTGACTTATTGGCCTACATGAGATTGGGTTGTCTTAAGTTTGGATTGAGGAGTTTTGTTACAGAAATAATGCCATTGGATCCGTAAACAGCGTTGGGAGCAGGCATATGTGGACCAGTATCCGAAAATAAATAATTTGCCTATAATTCCGTATTCAACGTCTAATAACAATTGGCTGACAAATAAATATAAGGAAGGCTACGGGTGCCAGTTTGCCTTTGGCGTCTCAATAATGTCAAGTACTGGTGGAGATAAAAGAGAAGGTATTTGGGAGATAGATTACTCGTCTTTGAATACAATCTCGATGATACATAAATTTGACCATGCATAAAAAAGTTCAATAAAGTTTAAATTAAAATTTGTTGATTTCGGACCCTTATATACATTTATGAGCTCTATCAATTTCTTCAAGGTTGAAGTTCTCTCTGTTTGAAGTGGAATGAGCTGCCAAAATCGGACTCTGCATAAAGTCCGACTGTGAAGAGAAGTTGAGAACTTGATGTACCTAGAAAACTAAACGAAGGGGGGCGAAATAAAACATATCAGCAAAAAGTCACAAACATGTACAAACCGAAGGCTAGCAATAACGGACAAAATTAAAATAGCCGGGACATAGGAGTACATTTTCAAGCCTTGTTTTTAACAACTGCCTTTACGTACATCCCGAATATTAGTATCAGGGGAAAGCTCTTTTTTTGCACTTCTTAACAAAAATGATGAAAAATTAGCTATAATGTTTCAATAAAATTCCCCCTACATTAGGCAGTTCATGTCACTTTAAAATAGTTTTTAAAAAAATTTAGTTTCGTCCAAAAGAAGGACTAATCAACAAATCTCATAATAAAAGTGTATGCCTATATGAGCGTCCCATTCGAATTTTGGTGGTTGGTATATTTTTGAACACTAAAACACATGGGCACAGGGACAATCTTCTTGTCTAAAATAACCATGGAGACAAGTTTCTTATAGTGTTCAAAAGGGGTGTATGATTTAGACGTTTATACCCAATCATACGTTGGTATAATAAGCCACAACCCATGATATTTCATTAGGTTGACGGCAGTTTTCTCTTAGTCAGTAGAATTTTCTGGAAAAGATAATTTGGCAACTGAACATCAGTATTTTTAATAAAGCTAACATGCCGATTTGCTATAGGTTTTAGATAGTAATCAATTAGTTCTGATTAGTTCATTACCAAAAGTATTGCTCTTCGAAACGATCGGCCCATTGCAAAATCATAATCATCCGGAATTGCTCTTCAATACAGTTATCCAATTGGTATCTGGGTTTGAATCCGTTATTTTTTCATTAAGAACTTCAAAGCACTCGTCAACATATAAAACTGTTATCTTACAGTCAAATGCAACAGAAAATGCATTGCACACGAGTGACCGAACCGTGGCAGATAGTTGCAAATTATTCCCTTGAAGGAGATTGCAAGAAGAACCGGACGTCGCCAGTAAGCCTTTTGGTCTGAAAACATGATCAAACTAATGAAGTAATTAACCGCCGACTTTCATACAAACTCGTGACGTCATACATTTGCTTGCAGTTCCACCCTGAAATGTCCCGGCCCCGTCATCGTTCGTTCAGTTATAAAACAGTGAAAATCGCCTCAGGGGTTAAGGGTCCGAAGACCAATGAACTGTCCTTAACTCACAGACACAATCACAAACGACTACGTCTGGATTGGTGTAGACAAAGACAGGGATGGAACTTGAGATCTTGGAGAAGAACCCAATGGTCAGAAGAGAATAGATTCCCTCTACTGTTAGGGGTAGAATTAGGGTTTGGACGCTTCATGGTAGGCCTATAGTTTATGCCACCAGAAACATCCTGCCAACTATACCATATTGTGGTGGATATGTTATGGTATGGGGTTGTTTCTCATTTGATTGCAAGCTGGATTTGATAAAGGCCCGTTCTCACGATGCGACTTGTAGTACTGAATTAACGCATGCGATTTGTAGCCTACGACCAAAACCGAATATTAACGCGTTAATTTGTGGCTAGGGAATAGTGCCACAAGTGTGACCACGAGATCTTGAAGTGACGCAAATTTGTTGAACTTGAGAGAGATAATATATATGTCGCCAGTAAAGTAAGTCTAAAATTGTCGTCGAAAACTAAACAGATTCGTATTTTAGATCTAGATTGTGCGATATCGTATCGTTTTCAAATCGATCAAACATGGCGCCAAGATAAAGATCGGTGTAACGAGCAGTAACTCGTGTTTGGCCTTTTGAAGCGATTTGATTGGTCAATATATGCGATTTGTAGTATGAAAATAGGACTTTATTTCATGTGACTCGCTAACAACATGCTGGATTCTACAAAAATCGGACCTACCTGTTCTCATTGTGGGATACAGTCGAATGATATAAGTCGGTACTACAAATCGTACTGTGAGAACGGGCCTTAACGGACCTTAAAGGATGCAAGACAATCTAACAGGCGCTTCTACATCCAGGAATTGCCCCTTGATTTGTCGTTCCACATTTTGATACTCACTCATTAGCTACTATTCACGGATGTTAAACGTCTCCTGTGACGTCACCCTATTGTTCGAGCGAACGATTATTTTTCACGAATCGTCTGCAGACTCTAACAAGCAAGACAGTCGTACAAATGTAAATGATCTATCACACATGCGCATTGGAGACGAACACTGGCTGCTTCATAATAGTTGGTTGCTTAGTTTTAATGGAGTACACAGTTCCAGACGAACTAATCACACTAGATTGCTTCAAACTAAAGAGTGATGTTTGCCTTATAAAAGGGGATCACAGCCAGTTTGTCTTAATGGAGCGCTTTAAGGATTCAGTTTGTTGGATATGTACGATTTTAAATAAACGAGTAAATAAATGCGGATTGTTTGCAATTGGAGGCTCAATTTGTAGATTTTTTTAATACAATTAATATTTTTTAATACAATAAAAAAATATTTTAATTACCGTATTTTATCAAATCGCTCAGTTAAGAGAAGCTAATATAACTAGACGTGAAGATTTAAGTCAAATTTAAAACAAAGCAGACTTGTTTTAAATGGTGTGTAGCGGAAAAAAGACTGTTTTATCGGAAGAAAATCTGATTTATGCAGGGAAAGGGCATCTAACTTTTTGGTCAAATTAATTTCCTTCGTTAAAAAAAATCCGTTGTACCGTAACGCCATTCAAACGAAATCATAGCGAAATGGGTAGAGTAGGTCGCAGTAAAATTGAATCCCCACTCTAAAATATACAGATAAAATATTCTATTTTTCCCACACATAATAAACTTTACAAGTATAAATGAACTGACGATCTTGCAATATTTTTGGACACCTAATAAAATAATATTTTTGGAAAATTATTTACAGCTGAAGTCACACCATATCAGAGCTTACTTGAACTGAACTTCGTGTAACACGGCACCAGGCTCAGATTGCACCAGACGATTCTTAAAAAATAATCGGCAGGGGCAAAACATAGAGACTGACGTTTAAGCCGGATAAACGCCTCGCCACTGCCGATTCTTAAAAAATAATCGGCTCTGCGCTCCGCGCCTCGCCAATTATTTTTTAAGAATCGGCAGTAGCTCGGCATTTATCCTATACATAATGCTCGGTCGTATCGCTCAATAGATGTGACTCCAGAACATTCCATGGTCAGCAATAAGTTTAGATCCCCTGGGACATGTGTGGGACATTAAGGGGCGCGGGATTCAAGGTTCATTCTGTTTCTCTATCCACAATAAAGAACTTTGAAAAAGTATGGAAAGTACAACAGTAGGCCTAGCGAGCATCGCTATGGCCAAGATTATAGTAGAAGAATACAAACTACTTCAAAGTAAAATTGCTCAACCTCTGATCCACATGCCAGTCATTGCTTATAAAAAGAACAAGAGTTTGAAAGATATACTGGTCAGAGTTAAACTTGCATTGCATTGTCTGTCTTGTACCTAGTTTTTTCTGGGAAAGTGGAGGGGAGGGGGACCAAATTTTCACTGTTGAATGTCGATGTGTCCACATATCGTGACTATGGATTATGTCCGTGATTTATAAGCCTTTGAACTAGACATTTGGATTATTGGTGAAGTTTATTCGATAGTGAAACCTTAAGATGGAGATTTTTCGTACCGTTTTGCACTGGAATAATAATCGAGTCTATTCCACCAGGAACGCCGTTAAACGATGCCGTGTCCTTCATGAGATCTATGATCTTCTCAGTCACACTGCCCATTTCAGCTGGTGGTGGACCTCCTCCTGTCATTTTTGTCTGTATACGGTGCGAAGTATAACACTTCTTCGCCTTTTGTGTCATGTTGCCCAACTTTTTTTTCACTTGAGTAACACTTCTCAAAGCAACCCCTATCAAATTTACACTGTCTGTGATTTTTTTCCAGACATCTGCCAAACTAATATTTCGCAAGTTTTACAGTATAAACATCATGGTAGTATTGTGACGTCATGAAGTCAGACGTCACAATCATAGACTTCTGCACTGTTCTTGTGACGTTTATGTCGAAGTGGTCCTGTGACGTCATTAATTTTGAGCTTTTTGACGTTTATGACGAAAACAAAAGACGTTTCTAACGGTGACAGTGTAGATGGTCCACGATTCATACACAACGTGCCGCATCTATTGAATTTTAGCAGAATATCGGAGAGATTGGCAAAACATATCCATTTAAGGTGAGTTATTGGTTATATAGAGCTACTGCAAGTCTGTAAAACTGTTGGGAAATTAAATTTCTCCGAGGAATTTCATTAATATGGAGTAGACTGGCAATACAAATTATCAAATTGGAACAAAGTCTGTTGTGGTAGGCTACACAGTTTCTGCTATATTACATAAACACAGCAACGTTTCGATCTATGCGCTAATCCCGTTATAATAGTAGCTTGATAACGATTTTCGCATAGGCCTACAGATAAAAGAAGATGCTCTCTTTATCTAATGTATCAGAGGTTGTATGAGGGCCTATCTTAACAGTCGTTGTTCCTACGTGTATTTATTTCCTTCTATCTCAATATGCCACACAAGCACAGTTGTGTGTAGGGGCCTATCATAGCAGACGGTGTTCCTATTTATTTCCTTCTACATCAATATGTCACACAAGCACAGTTGTGTAGGGGTCTATCATAACGAACTCTGTTCCTTTTTAATTCCTTGAACACTTTGCCACTAAAGCAAGATAAATTAATCAGTAATTTACATCAGCCACCCAACATATCATGACATATATCGGGAATTTTGAAAATATTTAAAAGAAACATACTAAATACAATAATACTGTTTTATTTGGTTTAAATGCAGAATGTCGTCCAGTGAGTCAGAGAGTGAGAGTGAATCCGAAGAGTGGAAGGAGAGACTGAGAAAATCGAAACTTACCATGGAACTTATACGTAAGTTTTTTTTTATTCAATTATTGTTGCCTTTGGTTTCGATTAGGGACGACGAATAATATAGAACCATTTGACAAATAACTGACATTTTATGTCTATCCTGTCCGGCCTCTGTTGTTCATCAACTAGGGCCATCCTGTAAGATAGTTCCGAAATCAATGGACGGACGTTTTGTAAATGTTGGTGTCTGTACGTCTGTCCGTTCTTCTGCTAGCCATCGGTTCTGATATGTCCATTGCTTGCCTGCAAGATATCTCCTGAACCACTGGGCGAAAGTTTATGGAATATTTATTTCATGGGGTTTTGAACCCCCAATAAAGTTTTGATGGTTGTGCGTCTGTCTATTCGTCTGCTTCTGATATATTTTCATTGGTCAGCACGACATCTAAATAAACAACAGTGTAGTATTTTTATAGCGTATTGCTGAGGTTCTTTGTGGTTACATATAGTCACGAATCCTTGTCTGTTACAGTGTACTTCAGTTTTTTCATCCATCTGTTTCTAATTCAGATAATATTATTAGTGTCTGCTGGTCTAAAGCCGAATTAATTAAGACAATTTTCTGACATATTTGTTGAGTTCATTGGGGATGTCCGCTGTCGTTGATTATTACCATTTTATGAGTCGGTTTGTTCGGCCAATTAATATTTTAATATTTTGATAATGACAGTGTGTAATCGTCGTTATGTGAAGGGAGTGTATGCGTGTTGGCGGGGGGGGGGGGGGGGGGGGGGGGAGACTAACCAACATCTTCTGGTTCTGTAGTATTACGTTGGCTCCCACTCCATCCAGTAAAAAATCTAACGAGATATGGTATTAAAGTGGGAGAACACAAAAAATACTTTACTGTTCAGAAGAAGCGTCCTTATTTTTCCTTACCAACGGTACAGACCACATAAACACATACCCCTGACAATGACGTTAATTGAAGATCACAATAAGCAAAACAAATTGGTCAACTTTCAAAATCTCACATTTAAGCCTAGGTTAAATTCATCCTCTTCAAGAGTTTCGTAATATGACAAGCAGACCGTTTTTTGCCAGCCACACTTTCACCAAAGCTTCCTTTGTATAATCCAATGTAAGGTTCTAGAAAACGAAAGCAATTTTCTGGAGATAGGAATGCTTTGAAGAGAGTGAAATTAACCTCGGCTTAAATGGGATATATTAAAAGTTGACCAATTTGTTTTGTGTATATAGCTTTTATAAACTTCATCATGGCCCATGAAAAAATCGCTAAAATATGTGTTTGGTATCGTTGGAAAGAGAAAATAAGCGCGCTTCTTCTAAACCATAAAGTATTATTTTGTTTTCTTCTCCTTTAAACCGGTATATTTCTGTTCACAGGCTATCTTAATAAGAGGAGACCATTCTGTGAAGAAGAACACAAGTGGGACGAAATATTGACGTGTACAGAAGTCCCCCAAGATCTGGCGATTGACAGCGGTGACTTGGAGGATGTTCGGGCCATCGCCGTCCGACTTCGTCAAAAAGCCGAGGATATTCGACAGCGTCTTTCAAACCAATCAGATCATCAGGAAGATGAGATAAACCCAGATTCCCGCCCATCTTCATCTTCATCTGCTAGATCAGTGATATCCAATTCCAGTATGGAATACGGGTGTAGATCAGTCACATCCACTTACAGTATGGATTTCGGAGAACTTCGGGTTAATACGCCTTTTCACCCCAATATTGTACCCACTGATACAATACTGAAGACAAACAAAGATGTACCGATAAAGAAATTGGGTTCTAACATTAAATTTACCCAGATCTACACAAAGGAGTATTATGCGTCCTGGAGAGAACGGAGGATGAAACGTGAATCATTTTCACAAGATATGGTGTCGAGGAATGAAGAAGAAGTTATGTTAGAATCCCCCAACCCTAATGAAATGAACGATTTGAACGTTGAGGAATCGAAAAGCCCTGACATCATGACGGATTTTGAAGGTCAATTTGAGAATGTACCTCGTCGTCACAAAATAGTCAAACATGAATGTGGCCAAAAAGGATGTCAAATAATCATGGTGATGCCAGCTGCAGACTGTGACCTTGACTCCTATTACACAGGAAGACAATCCTACCATACATGGTCAAACAGTCCAGAATACCAAAGTGAGGCGGGATATCCAAAAACACATCAGAGTGCATTACCTTGTCTACGAAATCCAAGATTTAAGAAACACAAGCCTGCAGCTACTCAAGCTTTTTGCAGAGAAATTCTTAGCCGTGAAAGAGAAAGTGGAAATCGTCATGCCGGAATACACCGTCTTCCGAATCCAAGATTCAGACTAAGGAAACAAAATGTCTCCACGCGATTGAAAGGTTTTATTGGGCGACAGTTGCAGAAGGTGGGAGAAAAATTCAAAGCAATGAGCTGTTGTTCTTAGTTTTTCGAATGTATTTTTTTGTTTTTGTTATTTATCTTTTCAAACCAAATGTTTGAAATGTAGAATGTGTATTGTTGCCTATATCTGACACCTGAAAAATATGACAACCTATTGGTAGGGCATATGATTTTTTTAAACCATGAACAAACCCCTCATCATGTAACTTATTCAGTACTCCACTCTTCACATCCTACCACCGGCAGAGTGGTAATCTCTCAGTCCGACACAGACCTTTAATCTATGAGTTGCGGGTTCCACAACCATCAGTCCAAAGAAAAAGTGTAACATTTCTGAGTGGATTATTCACTCGATCGCCCTATCTTGAAGAGTCGCCAAGTACTGGTCGAAGTTCGAGGGTTTCCTCCAGATATAGAACCCGGTTCCCTCTCCCACTAAACCTGATAACGTCGCCACAATGGTTAACCAGAGGATATCATGGCTGTATTACCATAGGATAGATTTTCCAGATAAAATGATATAGACTGGTAAACATTCTTTGTATTTAAATGTTTGATTCGTTTACATTTACTATTTATTATATCAGACTTCTACCAGAATAAAGATCTTCAAGATGTGTGCCATATGACTGTTGTTTATGTAAAGCTGAGGTTCCCCGATTATGATTGCATGTTAACTGGTCTAGCTCAAATGGACCCCTTGATTTTATGTTTTTCATGAACTCAACATGTACCCTTCGCTACTACTGATTAGTCTATACATTACAATGATAATTTTTTTTAAGACATCAGCACGTAGTAAATTGTTTTTTTAACAACACGACCTTTCGACACCAATACCCGTGTCTTCGTGTTGTTACTACGCGGTGATGTCTTTAAATTTTGTTATCATTTAATAGTATGGAACCCACGTTTAAAGAGCGTTCCAAACATTTCTTAGTCTATACGTTATAAAAAAAAATCTGTAATACAACGCATGGTTGACGACACACCATCTACATGTACCCATAAGGTTGATTGATTGTTTGGTGTTTTACGCCGCGCACAAGATTATTTCACTTACATTGCGGTGTCCCGGAGGAAACCCACGACCTTCCGTTGGTAACTGGCAACCATCCCAAATAGGTCGTTCGAGTGAAAACCCAGTCAGAAAATTTTCCAATTTTTTTTTGAATGAGTGGGATTCGAACCCGCGACCCATTGGTGGAAGGCTGTTCGGATTGAGCGTCCAATGCTCTACCAACTGATCCACGGAGGCCCCTCGCTTCCAGTGGAAGCCAGATATAGACGAAAACGGAATATTACATAATTCAATATGGATGCTGTATTCAGCAACCAGGGATGTCCAAAATGGTTCCAGGCATACCATCTAACCTTAGGTACCGTATATACTCTGAACAAATTTCGATATCAGGCCGCATCTATAGCAGATATGTCAAAACAGTGCACTTTTTCCGATTCTCAACACAATACGAAGGGTTTTAGTTCATCAAATAACGATAAACCTACCAATGTACGTACGATTAGTATAGATAATTTTGACCGGTTACCTAGCATTGGGAACTTTGTGCAGCCGAGCATCTGTGCAGTAAAGATAACAATTTATTAGTGGACGGACAGACTGACGATAGACCAACAGACTCACGCATCTACAGCGAACATGCAATGGTTTTAAGAAGTCGTTTCCAAGAGAATGGGATACGTTTTTTTTTACAAGATTCATGGTGCCATTGGTAGAAGTTCAACATGATATCCTACATGTATAATTGTGCTGTATATACAAAGATGAGGTTTCTAGATGGCCATTGGGGCCTCCGTGGCTCAGTAGGTAGAGAGTTGCACGCTCAATCCGAACAGCCTTCCATCAATGGGTCGAGGGTTCGAATCCCACTCAGTCCAAAAATTGTCTGACTGGGTTTTCACTCGAACGACCTATGTGGGATGGTTGCCAGTTACCAACGAAAGGTCGTGGGGTTCCTCCGGGCATAGAACCCAGTTTCCTCCCACAATAAAACTGGTAACGTCGCCATATAAGTGAAATAATCTTGAGCGCGGCGTGAAAAACCAAACAATCAATCCAGATGGCTATTGGTAACTTTCCTACTTCCCACAGAGTGCTGGATACGGAGTTTTATTTGGGCAACTCTTTGTCTTTGTTGTGGTTAGAAGAATCGACTGCTGTGTGTGTGTGCATTCACGGTTGTTTATTTACTGACTGTCAGACAGAAAACGTTTGTTACAGGGAAATCCCTAAATAACTCGTTAATGTACTTGTTTGTTGGAAAGTTCAATTGCATCCTTCATTCAAGTTTTAGTACTTGTTATTTTGTATCTAATCTGAAGTTCAACGGAGAATCACAAAACTTAGACTGTGTTCTTTTAACCAAAGAGATGTCATGAAAGCCGTTTTAGACCGTATCAGCTTAGAATGACGTTCGAATTGGATGGCATTGACGTCATTTCTCTGCTGCAGTACGTTGCTCTGACACGCCTCTTTTGCATTGGATCATAGACGAAATGAACACGATTCTGACGTCCAAAAACTCAATTTAGCGTCATTTTGCCATACAGCGAGGCTTCTGCGCCAGCGTCAGTCCTTGAGCCGAAAGGGTCTATTGAAATATAGCAATGAAAACAAAAGAAATTTGTTCTTGACCGGTATAAGTTTTTTTATTCTTAATATCGAATCCACTAACAGCTTAATAGCCATTGACAATAAATTTGACAATCTTCTGGTCAGACGGCTTGAGCATCACTGGATGTCAGTAAAAGGTACATGGCTTGAATTGTTTTCATCATTCTTTAGTCAAAATCGAGCTGGCATATCTGTAAGTACTGTGGATTTCTAATTGTAACCTGTTCAAAGATATTTTTATTTTCTAGCACGATAATTTACTAAAATCCTGATGAAATATGCATCAATAACGCATGGAGAAGTACTTTCATTTTCTATGGCACGAAAAAATTTCAAACAGAGGTAAATGCAGCACACTATAATGTACAAAAACAGAGACAGAAAAAAAGAAGAAAATCTGGCACAGTAATTAGTAGAGTGTAAATTTTGAAGCACTAAAACTAAGACAGTATTTCTAAAGCCTTAAAATAAAAATGATTACGTAGTAAATCCATGCAGACCACCAGGGGGGCTATTGTTTGAAATTACGCCAGCTTCAAAGCTCGAGTTAAAACCTGGCATCGATCTCAAGAGGGCATCCACCTTGGGTGTTCAATTTTCAACTACCCTAACATATTATACTGATTGAATTTCAACACATATGCTCTAAAAATCTTTAAACATAGAAACGTAAGACATAAGGGAGGTTTAATCTAAACCATTAACCCTTTGCACAATTTCGAGAAATACACCCCTGGCGTTTAGCATTTTAATACCGCATTGTAAAAAAAAATTCACATCCAAAAACAAACAGTGGTTAGGTTTGAACTAAAACCAGTTATTTTTTTTCCTTAATAATTAACTGATGTCAGGTTCATTTTCATTAAGCCTAGGTTATGGTGAGAATTTATCCATCAATCTTGGCCATGTGATTGATCAAATCCACAACCCTATTACTGTATCCATATTCATTGTCATACCTAAAACAGAAACAATTTCAACAATTAATGCTGATATTTTCATGTTACACATAAGATTCAGTCAGGGGAGGGAACTCTGCATTGTTACACATAAGATTATTGCCATTGTATTGAAGTCTAGCCATGTTCAGTCAGGGGAAGAAACAGCAGGAAACCCATCTGATTGATCAATGTTTTATGTTGCACTCAAGATAATTTCACTCATATGGCGGTGTTGCCAGGTTTTAGTGGTGGAGGGAATCTGAATCATTGCCAGGAGGAAACCCTTACCTTCGTTAAGTACCTGGCAACCTTTCCTTAGTGGGAAACCAAATAAAACAAAGCTGTCAAAATTTTTCCTTTAGTCGGATGGCTAGGATGGTTGCCAGTTACCACCGGAAGGTCGTGGGTTTCCTCCGGACACAGAGCCAGGTTTCCTTCCACAATAAAACTGGCAACGCCACCATGTAAGTGAAATAATCTTGAGCGTGGCGTAAAACACCAACCAACCAATGATCACCTTTAGTCTGAATCGGATTAAAGCAGAAGTTAATCAAAAAAGTGATGACAAATGTAATTAATTAAACTCACCAGGCAACCAGCTTGACAAAGTTATCGTTGAGAGCAATACCAGCCTTGGCGTCAAATACACTGCTGCTGGTGGATCCGATGAAGTCAGAGGAGACGACCATGTCTTCTGTGTATTCCAAGACACCTTTCATAGGCCCATCAGCTGCTGCCCTCAATACCTTCTTAATCTCCTCATAGCTAGCCTATAAACAATGAGAATATAAATCCATTATCATACCCACAATAAACAATGTAAGTTAAAGTGGCATGTGCTGATGAAATTCACTTCTACAAAACTGTCTTGAAATTTGTAACCCTACAAAGCAACCACATTGGATTTGTGTAACGTTGCTGATTAAAGGGTAATTGCGCAAAAAACACTCATTTTAAAATTTTCTTTGGTTTGAGTGGGATTTGAACCCACAACACATTGATGGGAGGCTGGAGTTAGATTGAGAGGCTTTCCCTCGGTAAGCAAGTCACAGAGTGAACAGCTGATTGATGGGTTGATTGATGGATTGTTTGGTGTTTCACGCTGCCGCAAGATTATTTCACTAGCGTAGCCAGTTTTATTGTGGGAGGAAACCGGGCTATATGCCCGGAGGAAACCCTCGACCTGGCAACCATCCCACATAGGTCGTTCGAGTGAAAACCCAGTCAGAACGAGTGAATAGGAAAACTTATCAATGACCACCCAACTTTTTTGAGAAAAAATAACGATCACCCAGAAAAGTACACACAGACTTTCAGCAGTAAATACACACAGATACACATTTACTTCAGTGAATTCACTACATATGAGCTTGGGCTTTATCTTACCCCTTTTTTCAAACGGCAGGTCAAGTCTACCACAGATACATCAGGTACTGGTACACGGAAAGCCATTCCAGTCAACTTGCTGAAATTTAGAAATAATTTGTAAACAAGGAATCATTGATTTGATTGATTGGGGCTTTATGTCCAACTCAATAGCTCAAGTCGTATGGTGACCAGTATCCCCCCCCCCCCCCCCCACCCAAAAAAAAAATATATATATAACAGGGCTGTCATTATACGGAGAGTGATTTCTCTCCTTCCCCTCCACACACCCCCAGAGGGATCTGAGGAGACCTGTTTATCACTCCCCCTACCGGTTTCAAGCCCCTTATTTAGGTTTTTCACTCTCCCAAGATGAAACTTTTCTCCAACTCTTTTATGTCATTAAAATAGAATTAACTTTTTATGCCCATTTACACAACACAAGATTATTTTCAGCCACTTCTATAGAAATCATAATATGGAAAAGCTCAAATATAATTGTATATTTATGGGTATGGTTAGACTTACCCATTCAATTCTGGGATAACTTTACCAACAGCTTTAGCAGCTCCTGTTGATGATGGGATAATGTTTTGAGCAGCAGTACGACCTCCACGCCAGTCCTGAAAACATTTAGCTTGTCTTAAAATTGACTTTATACTCTTACAATGTATCTGCATGATAATGACTTAAACAAGAGTTTTAGTAAACTCAACATACGCCCGCCGTGGCAAAGACAAACCGCTACGATTAACAACTTTACATTTAATATAACATTTGTTTTAATTTCATCAATTCGAATTTCTTGTTCACATTAGAAGTTTTTCTTTTCTGAATTTGAGTGAGTGAGTGAGTGATTGGGGTTTTACGTCCTGCTCAACAGTATTTCGGTTATATGAAGACGTTGTCTCCTTGTGACAGGGCGGATTTCCACCGCTCTTTTAGGTGCTGTCTCACCGAGACGACTTGCCGAAGACAACCAGCAAGCCCCCTCACCCAGTCACAGTATACTGACACCGGGCCAACCAGTCGCTGCTCTAACTCCTATTGCTGAGCGCCAAGCGAAGCAGTAACAGCTACCACTGTTAAAGTCTTTGGTCTGACTCGACCCGGGCTTGAACCCGGATCTCCCAGGCCTGAAGCGGACGCTCTACCGACTGAGCTACCGGGGCTGGTCTTTTTCTGAATTTGATGAAGCTGCGACTAAATACCAGTACGTTATAGTACACATATATTATCTGTTCAGGTAATTTCAATCACATTTTAATTGCAAAAACTGAAATATTGTGACTGTTTTGACATTGCTGTGTTCCATAATAGCTTACAATTCTTGAATTTTAACAGCTTTGACTGGGACACTGTTCTATTAGACTTGGCAGTGATAGTTTTATTACAAAGCAAACAATCTTCAGGCTGACCACTGATATGCTGACCACTGACATTGTCCCCTTACAGTACACCAAAAAAATTACCACTAAAAAAACGCATCGCCGACGGCCACTCTCTCCGTTTGCGACGCACATTCGACGCGTCGGCGATCTCCTCTTGCCACAGCAGCATGTTGGCCCGACGCGTCTGGGACGGTCATCAGCCCAGTTGAAGTCGCAAATAAATAAAAGTTTTGAATAAACATAACAACATAAACAACATACGCTAAACTTGTTTATGGATCGATAAGCAGTCAGCCGATTTCTTTATTTTTTGTTTTCGTCCGACAACGAAACGGTTTTGAACATTTGACTGTATTTACGACATTAAGGCCACTTTGCGGTAGCGCCGACTGTCAAAATCTCCGATGGCGCACATGGCGATCAAAGTTACGTGCACTGTAGTTACAGCTTTTAAATGAAATATGTCGAGGTTATTCGCATTACACATTCGAGCTAAGTCTTAACTATCCTTAATCTCACTTACCTTTCAGTTATTACCTCCTGTTATACCTTTGAAACATTCCTCTTTTCACCGAACCCGTTAATTTCTTCGAATTCCGTTGTTAAACTGTTAAATCCCTCAATTTAAAAACCGGTGTCAAAAATTTGTCCGTCAGATTTCAAACTCTCCTCGAACAACGACAACATATCACATGATTCGGGTTTTCCTGGTACTTTTCCAAGTAACGTGACCTTTTTTCGGAGGGCTTCCCAATGAATTGTATGCGTGGAATGGAGGTCACGTGGTATTTGATAGGCATCGAATGCCGCCATTACTAGGAAATGATGCGACTTCTATACAGGTCTGTTATGCACGCGCGCTTCAACTATCAATGGCGGCACATTTTACTAAGTCAGATCAAACCAGCCAATGAGACGTGTCCATTCCACGCATATAGTTCATTGGGGCTTCCCCATCGAGATCTTAAAATAACTGGCCTTTGCACACGACACGAATCCTCGCATCCCGTGACTCCTTGCTTTTGAACAGCCTGTCGATCGAGCCAACGGATATAATGGTGGTCTAATGTGTGGCTCTACCTGACCGTCAAAGTAAGTAAACCAGGATAGAGACACATGTGTGCGGCTACGTGCACTGATGCAGTCTTGAACGGTAACGAAATAAAGGTAAAGAAGTCAGTTACAGCTTATAGTTTCGCTGTGAATTTCTTTCTTGGTAAAGTTTTCTTTCAAATCTGTTTTGTAAGATATAATTGCAACATTTTAATTGTATTTTGTGTATGGTAAAGGCTCAAAAACAGACCAGTCCTCAAATTTGTAACTTTCACTTTTCAGCTACGGTACTACTACTAGTAGTACTACTACTACTAGATCTTTTAAATTTAAGACGAAACGGCAATAATTGTAAAGAATTTGAACTTAATAACTGATTTCAAATGCCATGTATATTTTAAGGAGAATTATTTGAAGTTATAGAGTCTTCTTCTGTGTTTCAGGTCATTTTTTTACCACAACCCTAGTATTACTGTTAGTGTTAGTATAAAGTCAAGGTATCTCAACACTTTTCTGATCAACTTTTGTTGTAAAGGCACTATTTCCTCATTAGTACGCCACAGCTCTTTCAGTCGTTTATTTGAGTGAAATTATCAAAATCACGTTGTGTAATGCCAAAGGAATTTTTATTTCGTATCTATTAAATTTTTAAGAATTGAAATGCAAGTATTAAAAGTCTTTCGTAAGATCAATATATGAACTCAAAAGTACAAATTAAAAATTTCATTACATTAAAGTTATAAAACTAAAATGTTTTACTCGTTTTTATCTTTCAGACCTCCATTGTGTGATTGAAACACTTGTTCTAAAAATCTGTCTTAATATCAGATAGAAAAGACAATCATTCCTGTCTACAGTTTTTGAAATGATCTCAAACACAGTCACTTAGGCTCAGTCGGTAGAGGTATGGTCTCTCACGTCAACACAAGCCTTCAATCCCCCCAAAATTTAACTGGATTTCACTTGATGTTACCCTCTGGAATGGTTGACTTGCCGAGAGTTTGAATCACACCCAATCGCAAAATGTGGAAAAAATTCGGAGTCTGATTTGTACTCGCTCGTCCTTTGTTTAAAGGATGCTGCTGAAGGTTGAGGGCTTCCCATGGGCAAAGATCGTGGTTTACTCTCCCACAGTGCACTAAACCTGGAAACCCATTTAATTTTAAGTGAAATAATTTTCCGTCAAGTGCAGTGTAAAACATTGCTCAATCAACAAATTTTCTGATTGACAGCAATTGGCTCAAGATATCAGCTTCGACATAAACAATCTTATCTGTGGCATATTCTGACTTGAATTGGAAGTAATTTAGTCATATGTAATGTAATATTTTCAGGTCTACTGTCTCCCTTAAGAAACATTTAGATAGAGAAACCAGTATTTTATTAAATATTTCTAATGCAGCTAGATGAAAACAAATAACAGAATCGTTGCAGAATACAATTTTAATGAAGAATACATAACAAAGTCAAATAACTCAAGGTTTTACGGTTGGACAAATAAAGTTAATTGTTGTTTCAATTGCATTGAGGAATCATTAAAGTTGTATGTAATAGGAAAATGATTCTCTAATTTTAAATAATCCAGATCTGTCTTTGTTTCAGTCAAAATGAGAATAAACTTGTACGTATTCTTGTAGATTTTTATTTAACAGAACAGTCTGGTGTATTGAGGAAATAATCTTGGGCATAAAATAAAAATGAACCAACGCAAATATCACAAATAAAAAAGGGAAATAGTTTTTGTGTTTACATGATTTCGTTTTCGCTACAGTACTTGCTTTATTAAGCGACAGGCATTCCCATGCCAGTGAATCTTGAATTTTTCACTATGTGGAAGAGTTGCCAGTTAGGCCTACTGTTTGAAAATCTGGGTGTTTTTTTCTCAAGGTAAAGAGATTGGTTTCCTTCACCACTAAACCTGACTATGCCAAAAGTGACAAAATATTTAGTACGCCCTAAAACATCAAGCAATCAAGCTAGAGTCTAGGTTTCTCTTTGAAATAAAATGCTAGAAAAAAAGTGAAACAATCTTTAGTGGTCCCTTGCCTAAAACACAAAACCAACTTTTTCAATTGTTTGTTTTGTTTGAGAGGAGGGGGGGGGGGGGGTGTCATGATTCTAGTCCTTTCCATCTATCCAGTAGAAGGCATCTCAGCTTTACCTGGCCTGTACTGAAAATACTCCAATCAATAAAAAAAAATTGGAAAATTTTCTGACTGGGTTTTCACTCGAACGACCTATGTGGGATGGTTGCCAGTTACCACCAGAAGGTCATGGGTTTCCTCCGGGCATAGAGCCTGGTTTCTTCACACAATAAAACTTGCAACGCCGACATATAAGTGAAATAATCTTGAGGGCTGCGTAAAACACCAAACAATCAATCACATAAATAGTGATGTTCCCCAGTGTATAGACTGTGTCGGGAATATTTAATCCATAGTGTCACGCTGAAGGCATTCTAGTTTACTCTTACTTTAAATGGTTGAATCAAACTGGTTTAGATCAATTGAGAAAAGAAAACTATTTATTATTGACCGAGTTGCGTTGAATGTCACCACTCATGATATAGTTGTATTTGATTGAGATTCATGTTTTATGCCAAACTCAAGATTATTTCACTTATATGGCCAGGTTTAGGGGTGGAGAAAACCAGGCTCTTTGCCTGGAGGAAACTCTGAACCTTCGGCAAGTACATGGCAACTCGTCAACAAACAGCGTTCGAGCGAAAATTCCACTGATAAATATTTCATTTTGGTCTGAGTGGGCTTGTATTTAAACCGCGGCTCATCTTCTCTAGCCAAGATAAAATCTGCATGTCCCCATTCCGTGTTTAACCTTGGCGGACTACTCCACTCCAACCCGTAAATCGAACAGCGCCCACTGGTGAGAATGTAAGAGTTGTCTTTCCTAGACTTACAGAGTCTTGGCCAATCAGCACTCGTTAAACAAAAGCGCAAGGTGTACACAGCCGCCATTACGTTATTTTCAGTGTAAGTGCCCGAGGGTTTGATTAGCTGCGAGAAGTCTTACTCGCATCCAATCAAAACGAGCTGTTAGATTTACCGGTTCAAGTGGAGTAGTCCGCCAAGGTAAAACACGGAATGGGGACATGAAGATTTTGACTTGGCTTGCGAAGATGACCGCGGCTTTAATCCCTTTAGACTGAAATGTCTGTGGCAATGAATACATTGCATATATGATAGCATTTCTAGAGCACAAAGTAACATTTTCTACCAAAAAAAAACAGTCAAAGAAATGTCTGCAGGAGCATACTAAGGGAGGTATAATCACCCCAGCAAAATTCCGCTTTCCTATTTGTTTCAGCTATTAAAAACGTATGCGGTACAAGTCAGAATAATTTCTTTAAAAAACAGGCAGTGAGTGTAAGTAAAAGTTCAACTTGACGTTCGGATTTACTTTTCAACAAAGGCTTATAGAGATTAATATGCTGATCAACTCAAAAGCCATTCTTCAGGAAGGAGATTTGTAAAAACATATCACCTTGAATATTATCTTTTAAAAACACGCTCGCAAGAAATTTGTCGAGTTCACAAACCGATGTTGATTACAACAACAACAACACTCAAATCGCTGCAAACTTTTATGTCAATTATTGAATATCAGAGGGAGAAGCTTGGTGACAACCTGAATTTCATCGACCCTTTTATTCATCTAATCCCCGTGCATCCCTCTCGCCATAAAACCGACGCGATACGTCTCTCTGAACGACTTTTGCTGAAGCACACACGTCAGTTTCGGTTACTCTATGTTTACGGCGCCATGTTGAATGCTAACTGCCATAAGTCGGAACTACTCGGAAGCACTGGCGGCGCGTCGGCGACGCGTATCCCATAATGAAAACTTGTCTCGGGAGATCAAATTTCGGAAATGAGCGACGCGTGAGATGTCCGTCGGCGACGCGTCGAGTCGCCGTACCAGACGCGCGAGCATTAGTGGCAATTTTTTTGGTGTACTGTATCTCTATTTAAACAGCCACTCTGGTAAATTCCAGATGGACAATAAAGCTGTGAAAATGGTCCTTTTATATCATAGCACACATTAAACTATCCAAAAAAACAGTCTCAGAATGTATAAATTAATTGGCTTCAAGTATTAACCTGGACCAAGTGTACTAAAAAAAGCATTGATATATATTAATATATATATATATTAAACATCAGGTACACATTTCTGAAAAAAAAACTCTTGAAAAGACAAAAAATATGTGGATCCAAATCAAATTTGGTATGTGACGCATCATCTACCTATAAGGTATATATACTCTAAAAGAATTGGAGAAATTATATCAAAACGAAAGAAGTTCTGGGGTCGAAAGGGAATATTACATAATCCAAAAGGGCTGCCATATTATGCAACAGGTGATGTCAGAAATGGTACGTGAAACACTGTCTGCCCATAAGGTATATACTCTGAAAGAATCGTCAAGATCGGATCAAAACTTTAGAAGTTATGGAACGGAATGGAATATTACATAATCCTATATGGCTGGCATATTATGCAATGGGTGAAGTCAGAAATGGTTCATGACACACCTTCTACCCCTAAACTATATGTTGTAAAAAAAATTGTAAAGATCGGATCAAAACTCTTCAAGTTATGGAGCGGAAGGGAACGAATATATAGACTAAGACAGAATACTACATAATCCAATGTAGAAGCAAAATTATGCAATCGACGATGTCATAAATGGTTTATGACACACCTTCTACCCACAATGTATATGTTGTGAAAGAATTGTAAAGATTAGATCAAAACTCTTCAAGTTATGGAGCGGAAAGGAATCCGGGACGGACGGCCGGACGGACGGACGGCGCTGGTGATACCATAATACGACCGACTTTTTTTAAGTCAGGCGTATAAAAATTGAACACTTTGTCCAATTGGGCCCAGGCTCTTAGTCCAGAGGAAACCAGAGTCTAACTTTATTTGGTCTGAGTGGGATTCAGACTCGTTTGAGACTACCTCTAATAAGACGTACTAAATCCATTAAAGGGGCATGAGCTGCCAAAATGTTGATATTTTGACGTAAACACAGAATGTTGAAATTATCGGCTATTTTTCTCAAGACGTATAATTCAGAAGCTTTTTAGTACTTCTAGTCTCAAAAATGTACGATAGAGTATTGTTTTGAACTAACTTTGACTTAGAATGAATGAATGGTCGTCCCGGTTATTTAAATTTTGCTACTTTTCGAACACGTTTTCGGTTCGTACGGGGCACATACTGTATGGATTTTCCTCATTCCAACGCCAATCATTTAGTTTTTCGATGGCCTTCAGAGTCTCTTACTGTCGTGACGATTAGAAATTATGAAAAAAGTGTGAATTTCGGCAGCTCATGCCCCTTTAAAGTTAAAAGCGCTATTTAGTCCAAAGTAGAAAGGGAAGTACATGTAATTATCAACATTTGACATTTTTACCAAATTTATTGTGCACAAAGCCTGTTTAGACAAGCTAGGCTGAGCATTAGTTTTGTACGGAAGTTTACAGTCTTTGTGGGTGTGGACTTATTAGAACGATACCCAGGGGCCTGTTTCACAAAGTGGCCTAGCGTAAGTTTTTACGCAACTGCCATAGCAACCCTTACTGTAGAGGTATGTTGGTCTGAAAGTTATGACGAAAAATACACTCAAGTCGTTTTGTGAAACAGGCTCAATCTCCTGTCCCAAACTCCCGAAAACACAGCCAGTGTGTCCCATATGCCTATATATGGTCCTACCTTAGCACTGGGGCCATCAACGGTCTTCTGTGTAGCTGTGTAGGCATGGACTGTTGTCATCAGACCCTCCTCAATACCAAAGTTATCATTTATCACCTTAGCTAGGGGAGCTAAGCAATTTGTGGTACATGATGCATTACTGTATAAAGAAAAGTTGTAAGAGTATTGATGCATTAGTGTTTAATGCCACATTTAAGGCAGGGCAGTATCTAGGGCTGTTTTGCTTCCGGAAAACGATAGGGCGCCCAAACTAAATGAAGAAAAAATAAATGGGGGGGTTATTTTATGTAAAGGTTAAAGAAAAATAGGCCCTTAAGGGTTGGTCGGCAAAATTTTCCTTTACTTGAGTTTGGGATCGGAAGCTTGATTTTTTTTTCTAGAAACGGCCCTTTTAGGTGATGCTGATCGGCGGAAAATTGACTAAGTGGGTGTATACCAACCATCCTGTGTATATAGATCAGATCATGGGATTGATTGAGGCCCTTACGATTGAAGATAATTAGGACTAATTAATAGATCGATTGTTTGGTGTTTTACGCCGCGATCAAGATTATTTCACTTACAATGTATATGGCGGCGTTGCTAGTGTTATTGTGGGAGAAAACCCACGACCGTCCATTGGTAACTGGCAACCATCCCACATATGTCGTTCAAGTGAAAACCCAGTCAGAAATTTTCTGATTTTTTTTTTTGGGACCGAGTGGGATTCGAACCCGCGACCCATTGGTGGAAGGCTGTTCGGATTGAGCGTCCAACACTCTACCTACTGAGCCACAGAGGTCTCTAAAGGTTTGAAGTTAGTCCTCTAAGACGAGTTAAAAAGTAAAATTTCAGTGCGTGACATTAGCAATGAACCCATAGCCAAATCTATGGTAAATCTATGATGAAATTAGAAGTAATAACCTGTAGGTATATGGGGAGATTTAAAATATTGTCAAGATGTCTATGGTGAAAATTATGCCAATGTCAAACACTGGTAAAAGAAAGTTGCCTACCTGACAACAGTCAAGTCTTTGGTGTAGGAAGCCTCATTGACTCCCATTACAAACATGGGGGCATCCGCAGATGGGGCAGAGATTATCACCTTTTGGGCACCACCAGACATATGAGCCTAGGATTAAGAAACAAAGTCATGAGCATAAAGCCTCTCTTTCAATTTGAATGTTGACTTAATTCGTTAATTATTTCACTTATATGGCGGTGGCGACAGGTTTAGTGGGGGAGAAAAGCCACAAACTTAGCATGTACCTGGCTACTTCCCCAATCGAATTGATCGGTTGATGTTTTACGCCGCAATCAAGATTATTTCACTTATATAGGTCTTAGCCAGAGAAAACCCCTGACCTTCGGCGAGTATCTGACAACTGCACAATTGGAAGAGCATCAACTATGTTTTTGTAACAACATAATTACAAAACAAACTGAATCAGGATAAAAAATCCCATTGTGCCTGGATTGATTGATTGTTTGGTGTTTTACGCCGCGCTCAAGATTATTTCAATTATATGGCGGCGTTGCCAGTTTTATTGTGGGAGGAAACTGGGCTCTGTGCCCGGAGGAAACTGGGCTTTGTGCCCGGAGGAAACTGGGCTTTTTTCCCGGAGGAAACCCACGACCTTTCGCTGGTAACTGGCAACCATCCCACATAGGTCGTTCGAGTCCACGATTGGAAATCTATGAAATTTAATTAGCAAATTCATCATTCTTAGTAAATACCGGTACAACTTACAGAAGCCTTTTCCTTGGTTGTGAAGACACCGGTTGATTCCACAACATATGTAGCCTTAGTATCCTTCCATGGGATTTCTTTGGGGTCACGGCTAGACACAAAAACAAAGCGCTAAATAAGTTTACCTGTCCAAGGGGATGGGCGGCTCAGAAATTTAAACGATTGGGACGCCTTGTTTGTAAGAACAGAAAGATAGAAATCAAATTTTGACATACACTTTTAAAACCAGCGAACTAAACACCTGAACTCAAACTTTTAAAGCAGCACTCGAGATTATTGGACTAATATGGCGGTGTTGTGGAGTGAGTGAGTGATTTGGGTTTAACTCCTGCTGAACAGTATTTCAGTTATATGAAGACGTTGTCTCCTTGTGGCAGGGCGGATTTCCACCGCTCATTTAGGTGCTGCCTCACCGAGACGACTTGCCGAAGACAACCAGCAAGCCCCCTCACCCAGTCACATTATACTGACACCGGACCAACCAGTCGCTGCTCTAACTCCTATTGCTGAGTGCCAAGCGAAGCAGCAACAGCTACCACTGTTAAAGTCTTTGGTCTGACTCAACCCAGACTTGAACCCGGATCTCCCAGGCCTGAAGCGGACGCTCTACCGACTGAGCTATCGGACTGGTGGCGGTGTTGTAGAAACGAGGCTTTTGCCCGAACAACAACAAGTTTCATGATGACTCAATATTTCAGCATTTATTATACAATCTTCAGGGAACTTGTTTTTCGTGTTATCACTACTTGTGTATTATTAGTCAGTGAAACTAATAAATTTCAGCCTCTTACCGGTACCAAATATGTGCAGCTTAGATTGATTGATTGTTTGGTGCTTTACGCCGCGCTCAAGATTATTTCACTTATATGGCGGCGTTGCCAGTTTTATTGTGGAGGAAACCGGGCTCTATGCTCAGAGGAAACCCACGACCTTCCGTTGGTGTGCAGCTTAGAAAACTTACCATCCGTAAACGGCGATGGGTTTTCCGTTAACAATTAGTTTTCCATCCTTGGCTTCAACAGTGCCCTTGAATCTACCGTGGGTGGAATCATACTTGAACATATAAACCTATTAAAGGAAAAAGGAATTATTCTGTAAATTGGCCCATTAGTGATTATTCTAGGGGCTCTGGACATTCATTTAGAGGGTTCATACGTGTCTTAGAGACGCTCGGTGGTCAAAATTCGGCTTTTAAGGGACACCTAAACCTGAGGGCCGTTTCACGAAGCCGTCGCACTGTGCGATCAATCGCAGTTGCTATGACGTCGTATCTCTTCAATATGATATCCATTGGCAACTAGGCTTCGTTTGCGATGAGACTGCTTTGTGAAACGAGCCCCAGGGCTAACTTTCGGACAGGAAACTGATTTACATTACGTGATTAGGATCCTCCTAACACCCCAATACATTCAATTTCCATTAGTAGAACTCTTCAAAGTGGAGGTGCATTTGCTGGTACGAGTGTGAAAGCCTCCTCGTTATAATGCAAAGCAATACAAACAATGACACATAATTCCGTTAGGTTTTAATGAATTATTTATAATTTTATTTCTACTATCTGAGGTAAAATCCAAAGAAATATTTTGATTTAATTTACAGATAATTCCGTTAGGTTTTAATGAAATATTTATATATTTTTATTTTTACTATCTGAGGTAAAATCCAAAGAAATATTTTTATCTTATAGCCTGTCAACAGTTTTCTGTACAATTCCCCATTCATTTAACACAAGGCCCGTCCCAGAAATCTCGATAGAGTGGAGAAATGCTTCCTCCTTTCAATAGAGAGCTCTGCAACGGGAGTTACTTTTCCTTGATGAAAATATAACGTATTGAATTATACAGACTACTTATTGGTTGATTGATTGATTGTTTGGTGTTTTATGCCGTGCTCAAGATTATTTCACTTATATGGCGGCGTTGCCAGTTTTACTGTGTGAGGAAACCGGGCTCTATGCCCGGAGGAAACCCACGACCTTCCGCTACTTATTGGTGGAAGGCTTTGGTTACAAAAGCCATATCCTAAATTACAAATGTGTTTTTACGAGAGGAGAGAAATTGCTTACCATGTAGTCGAGGTCAATGAATGGATCGTTGACAGCAACTACATTGACTCCCTTCTCAATGGCTGCTCTCATGACCAGACGGCCGATGCGTCCAAACCTGCAGAGAAAACAGATCGATTGATTGATTGATTGACTGATGTTTTACGCCGCGCTCAAGATTATTTCACTTATATGGCAAACAGTCCGAATTGACGATTATTTCAGTCACAATTAAAGGCACACTTGCCGCGAAAATCAGGAATATTGTTTACATTAAAAAAGAAAGACCGTATTCTGTATTTTTCCCAGACAATATAAGTTAGGAACTTTCTATTTTTACCAAAATTTAAAAGTTTGGACGTCAGTTTGTATTTTTAATTTGAATTTGAAAATTTGAATTGTTACGTACCCGGAACGTAAACAAACCGATCTGCCCCCTATTGGCGATTTTATGTTTCAGTCGAGTGAGTGAACTAACGGCACAGTGTAATTTTACGTAGGCCTATTTATCTGAGAAATACAGACTGACGATCGGTTAACAGCGACTGGAAAAGCCTGCTGGTAATTGTTTGAGTGTTAACCACAGATACACAGGCCTGAACGGAGGGTAATCCAACACGAAAGTTGACAGACACTGATCGTTGTTGTTGTAATCAGGCTTCGATTCTTCGTTTGTTTTTCACCCCATTTTTACAGTCTAAAGCTAACTAGACATGTTTTATGTGTCCTATGTTTAAGTTTAGTGGTATTAGTCGTAGTTAGCTCATGTAAATTGGTTTTCTTAGCAAATTTAAACAGGCTACGGCGGCAAGTGTGCCTTTAAGGCAGGCCCTATATGAAAAGGTGCCAGGAACCCGCCACAGATGGATTGATTGATTGATTGGGGTTTAACGTCGCACTAAACAGCCGAGGTTATATGGCGACAAAAGTACCAACTGACCAAAAGATCTTACCCACTCCCCATCCCACCTAAATTTTAACATTAAAACCTGCACAGACCATATGAACGTCAGGAAGGCTAATGTATTTGGCATACTTAATTTTCCTCCATGCTAGGTAGGCGAAAATGGCTATGGCAAAAACTACACCGCCCCGAGCCTGAGGGTACAGAAGATTGTAACCGGAATGTCAACTTTCTAAAGTGGATTGCGGAGTGGATCAACATTTCATTTGACTGAACACACCACATTTGTTTTGTTATTTCTATTACTACATGTACATAGGGAACTGGCTTCTATGCCCGGCTAGCGGCAGAGATTCACAACCTTTCACCAGTACCGTACATACAACCATACAGAACAGATCTATCTGAGGACGACACACACTCAAAGGTAGTTTCTGGATAAGTTACAGGCCTATAAATATGGTTTAGAGGTTGTGGTCGCAGTGCACTTGGCGCGCATGCGGACTCGCTGTAATTGTGTTCAGGGGCTTGTTTCACAAAGCGCACTCAGTCTCCATAAGCATCGAAAATGCCATCGTATATATCGAAGAGATAGAACGTCCTGGCAACTGCATGATGTACGTGGCTTCGCATAACAGGCCCCAGATAACAGCGAAGTTCGAAAAAGTTAAACAATGCTAATCGCGCTAAAAGAGGAGAGTTACACTGTCATCGATTTCATGCGACAGCACGTGTTCGCAGTCACACTGTAAAATGTGAAGGGAATTAAAACAATCACAAACACAATTTATTGTGTAAACTGGTTATTATTTTTGCTTCTGAGAGAAAGAAATGGAATGTAAAGCCATCAACTTTTTACTGAGACAAGTCGTAAACATATACAGACCTACGTATAAAATAAATAGGCTAAAATACCAATCCATGCAAAACATGCGATGGACTAAGCAGGTCAAAATCCTCAGGGCTGATCGTACTCTCTTTGGATGCCGTAAGCGTATATTTATTGTGTTAATAGTAGATTACTTGTAAAGCCGATAAAAATAGATCTTTGTATATCGAGTATTGTTTTAAACTTTTTGCGCATAAGTGAAGACTGACACACAAAACAATTCTCTCGCGAATATTGACCAATGGACTGGCAGCATGCTCGGTTTTCCATGTATAAATATCGACGAATAGAAAAGGTGAATATTTTTCGCTGCGGGATAAGCTACACGTGTTTTGTGGCAGAATTTGACGTTTGGTTAAACCGTTTTACACATGTACTTTCGATACCGTTTGGATTGCTTTGAGGGAGATTTTTATAACTGAATGGAAATGAATAAAGCTGCCTCCTTGGAAATATGGAGATATTTGAGAACTAGTTAGTGAGTTACCCACTATTGCCGAGATTATACTACCTGCACGACCGTGCATGTAAACTGCGCGAGTTACTGAATTTTACATGCACCATCAAAAATCTACATGCACCGGTGCATGTATGCACCCATTATTTCGAACCCTGCCATGACCCTATGGGATTAAATCTCAGTCTGATGATATGCATAATGCTTGCCATAGCTTAAGATGCGTAAGCATTGTCAATGAAGTACAAAGTGTTCTACTGACTAAGGCCAAGCTCCTGCAGTACGCCAACCTAATGAAATACCATGGCTTGCAGTTATCTAATGAATTATAAGTTTACATGTAGTTTATTACAACAACTTATGATGGGGTATAAAGGTCTAAATGATATACCCCTTTTTAACACAATAGTCAACTTGTCTCCATGGTTATTTTAGACAAGATTATCCCTGTGCCCATGCGTTTTAGTGTTCAGAAATATATATTGAATAGAGGGATAACCAGAAGACGTCCCAAAACATATTGGGAACTAAAATGCTGACTAAAAAAAGACCACTAAAGTATAAATAATTTTTTTTTTTTGTTTTAAAGAAACATGTGCTGCCAAAATGCTGATATTTTGATGTTGAAATTATTGGCTATTTGAACTCACTTTGGTTTAGAATGAATGGTCGTCCCGGTTATTTAAATTTTGCTTACTTTTCAAACACTATTTTGGTTTGCATAAGCCACATACTGTATAGATTTTTCTCATTCCAACCCCTTTCATTTAGTTTTTCGATAGCCTCCAAAGCCTCTTACTGTCACGACGATCAGAAATTATGAAGATGTTGGCAGCTCATGCCACTTGAATGTTTATATTTGTGAGTCAGCAGAAAAAAAACAAAATACTCACCCATTGATTCCAACATTTGGTGCCATTTTGAACAAGTTCAAGTAGATTTAGAAGACTGAAACAAAATAAATTTTAATACGTTAAAATAAAATCTCACTATCAGTTAAAAAGAAGACTCCAATCAATTATAGATGATTTCAACTATGACTGGTAACATGTATAAGATACTCCTATATACAGATGTATGCTGTATATAAAACAGTTGAGGCAATGTGCCATGGAATTTCATCAGCTTAAGGCTGTGAACAGTTAGTCATTACTGTGGAGGGATATATAAATATTTAATACCAAAGATACATCGTAACATGTATGTGTGAAATGCCTTAAATTCTTTGATAGACCAGACGAGAGCCTTTTTACCCTTAACGGGTCCAGAGCATTGAACATTGAATCGTTCAATCGGTTCCGGTCATTGAAATGCTGGGAACAAACCGATACTCATGCTAGTTCCGTTCTACATTGTACAATATACTGGCTTTCATGACGATAAGCAGATTTTTGTTACCGCTGCATGACAAAAACTCTTAATAGCTGCTTGTGTGGAGCATTTTTGGCTGTTTATTTACTGACTGACAGAGTGAAAATAAAACAGTATATCTTTTTAAATGTACTTTTTTAGCGTTGACTTACGACCTTTTGTCTGTATCTGTGATTGATTACGGTAATATCTCCTCTATATCGAGCACTCTAAAAAATTCGAGAGTAAGTAACACGGTGCAAAAGGCATTCGAAAAGTTCGAGGACTTTCGCTGGGTAGCTTACCGCCTGGAGTGATTCGGTTATAATCCCATCAGACGCTTTCTGTTGTTGTGTATTGTCTGGGCTAGACTAGATAATTGTTGATTCACCATGTACCGGCCGTTAAACGTTGACTCGATCTGACAACATCGTGTGGAAAGATTTTGTGTTTGATTTCCATCCCAGTATATGATATTGTTATGAAATTATTTTGTTGAAAGACTCAAGCCGCCTGGTCAAGGTTACGTGTTCCGCACTGTAGTGTAGGCCTATAGTACAGTCACTCGCCCTAAATCGGGACACTTTTCTATTTTTCATCGCAGGATTCAAAATACAAAACAAATAGTTCCAATTTTTATATTCAGAAGTTTATAGACTTTATTAATGATTAAATAATCCAATGATTTTGTCTCTCTAAGCAGCGTACTATTTCAAAAATCGTCTTAAAAAATTTGACTATTCCCCTAAAACGGGACAACCCTTCCTAAATCGGGACAGGGAATTTCATCCACAAAAGTTACGGTTCATGACTAAATGGAATTTCTTTTTCGCAACTTCGAATATTTGCATGAAACCGTAAACATTTCTAATCCATCTAAGAAAGAAATCACCAATAAATTCGAAAAAGTTAGCTTGATCGGCCTCAAAACACCGGGTCTTGTATTTGTCGATTGCATACTTCCAACCGATGCAGAATGCGCGGTTTTACGGCAGTGTCGTATGTTGTAAAGTGGTTGTCCCGATTAAGGAAAAAATCATGTTGCACAAATTTTGCCTGTGTGGTTTTAATTCGGTAGTATTATTCGTAAATGGCTCATGCCTTGGCAGATAAAAGATTAGTAAAGCAATATCTGAAGAAATTCAAGACAAGTTTCGGAAGTTGACAAGTTTTTACGAGCATCAATGCTTACAGTGATCCGACTGCATAACCTCTATTTACTTTGCTTCAGAAAACGGATTACAACGCTAAAAAAACTTGATGCAAAATGTTTTAAATTTTTGAAGATGAAAGTCCAATGTAACAGCAACAAACAGTTGATTTTTAAATAAATAAAATACTGTAAAAATAAAGTATAAGTCGTAACTGTCCCGATTTAGGGCGAGTGACTGTACAATTTACAATTCTATATAAGCGACGTAGCAAACACGCGGGCCATCTCCCGTTCGTTCTGCAGCAGCAGTACTCGTAGACGGCGTTTTATTTCAGAGTTATAGGATCAAAGCATTCGTATGATATAAAATATCAGTACGTGTTGGTTGTAAAAAAAATTTAAAAACAAACAAGATATTTCAAAATTGATAGAATTAAGGCTTTAACAGCTTTGATTTCATGTAATGACAAGTAATTACATTCAGACAGACGTCAGAATCCGCGAAATACATAATAAGTTACTTTATTGGTTTGTATTTAACCTGGCCACAATAAAGCCAAGGACTCTGCATTTGTAGCTCTATGCATTTGCCTCTGTGAAGTGCCATTCCCACACAACTTTGATTGAAACAATGTTCAACTCTGCAGGTGGCTGGCGGCGTCAGAATGTCTCCAACTGTCTGTCAGTTATCTCTCATTGGGCAATCACCATTCAAGTTTAATAGGGGCGTTTCACTCATGTACATGTTTATTGTTGTTCAAGAAATAATTATTATTTTAAAAAAAAAACAATTTAAAGAGGTTCTAATTATTATTTAAAACAAAACGATTTAAAGAGGTTCTTACAAAATAGTTAATATATTTCTTGACGATAATACTTATAAATAAAAACATTCAAAACTTTCACCCCACATAAACTTGGACTCAACCAGGCTTTGTTGATCAGCTCTGCACGTGTCTGTATGGATTTAACTATGTAGTATTACAAAAACAGTGGCTATAACCTTAAGGTTAGATTTTAGAGATTGATTTGAAAAAGAAATGCGTTGCCGAGTGAATTGACTAATCACCAGGAATATACATTTAACAACAAATTATTTCCATGTAAATACAAGATATTTCATGTGGATTTTATGAGGAAAGAAAATACGGCCTTTCAGAGTCAGACGTAAGACAAAGTTACCATTTCCTCTGTGCTGGTTTCTATGATAATCAAAGAAAAAATTTAAAAAATCTTTGTTGAACATTTTTTCTTTAAGAAGCTAATATGTTTCAAGTAGATACAATCATTTGAAATTCACCAAAACACGGTGGGTTTGTGAAGTACAATTACTTAGTCAATATACAGTTTAACCCCATGTGGTGTCATCGGCTGACCCCGTAAGCGGAGGTGTGAACTGTGCTGCGGGAGATCACATATTGTTGGAATCACAGTCGACGGCCTGAAAAGCAAACGTGCCTAATGGCATTCGAATAATTCGATATTTGCACATCGCCGCTCCTCGATATAGAGGAGATATTACCGTACCAACTATTTTTCTAGTAATCTGAAGGTCGATTGATTGATTGTTTGGTGTTTTACGCCGCTCTCAAAATTATTTCACTTATATGACGGCGTTGCCAGTTTTTATTGTGGGAGGAAAACTGGGTTCTGTGCCCAGAGGAAACCCACGACCTTCCGCTGGTAACTGGCAACCATCCCACATAAGTCGTTCGAGTGAAAGCCCAGTCAGAAAATTTTCCAATTTTTTGGGACTGAGTGAGATTCGAACCCGCGACCCATCTGAAGGTCAAGGAAAAACAGCAACTAACTCGCGCAGTAAATTTAAATGATGTACAAATCAGTCTTACAATCCTTGCATGTTGTATAATAAGTTATCAGATTTGGGATTATTGTCTATCTACATGTATGATGTATTCCTTCAATTAAACTACTCTAAGGCTTAGAAAATCATTATAAAGTTTTTACATATCAAAGGTACCTATAAAATTAATGCAGGACTAGAACATCGGAAATTAAATTAAAAAGGCACAGAGGGAAATACTGTAGGGTGGCCAAATGAATAATGGCCTACTTGAAATTTGAGGCCTGTTCATATCCATTTGAAAATTGACACATTGACGTTTTTAATGTACGGAAAGTTACACATTTATCCATGGAACAAGCATGAAAATATTCTATTTTTTTAAAGCATCTCACTTCAACTTGTAACCTTGTGCAAGCTATAAGTAGCAGCGAAGGTCACTTTTGTGTGAAAGCATATGATATTTATAGCTTTACATACACCTACAGTGTACAGGTTTAAATGCTCTGTTAGCAACTGCTCTAACAAGTCTTAATTATTACCATAGACTGATCCAGAGACATTTTGATACCTGTATACAGGTATGGGCGCCCAAACTCACAAGCAAAAATTCCGCCCAAATTCAAACCAACAGATTTTATTGTCAAAATAGCATTTAATGTTGAATTTTGGGCCAGAGATGTTGTTTTTGTCTTATTGTTGGAACATTTTGAACCGAAATGGTATGCCCAAATTTTCCCTGATTACTCAATTTGGATTATCAGAACATCCAAATTCAACATGCATTTTTAATACCAGATACACCATGTATACACATAATTTGCTGTTGAAATAAGACATATTAGTGTTTAATACAAGGTTGAAGTTAGCAGCTATTTTTCTCAGGAGGCACAATTCTGAAGCTTTACATGTATGTCTCGAGAATGTATTCTTAAGTAGTGTTTTGAACTACAGTGCGCGACATTAGCGGTGGACCGATAGCAAAATCTATCGTATATTCGGTCGGTCTATGGTAAAAAAAAAAGTGGTGGACCAAATGTCTGATACATTTTTGAAGCAGGTGAACGTGAAATTCATTAAGTTGGGCAAAGTTGACGGGAAAGTAAAGTTGTATTCATAATTTAAGCGCTTTGCGGCAACCCGATTTTACAATGGTGACGCCAAACAGCTTACATCCATAGGGGAGCGCCTTTAGTGGGTCAGGGCTTGTCAGCAGTCTGAGAGGGAACGGCTCTCAGTCAGTTGTGACCGATAACGTCTCCACGCCTGTTGTGCAGGCAGTAACAAGCTTATGGACTTGGTGAATAGTACGTCATGTACAAGTTTCCAGGGACACGGCAGCACAGCGTTGCGCAAACTTCTCGGTTCAAAACGAAGTGTTTACACGATGGGAGAATTTAATTGCTCAGAAATAAAAGTTACAATACAGCTAAAGGGTCAAAGAATTTCATGTCAATTCGCGAGTCACGTATGTTTGGTAACCGGGTACTAGTCTAAAACTAGTGAAAGTAAAAGAACTACGGCCGTACGGTACGGCGTACCGACAGTGAGATTTTGACACCTTCAAACCTTCGCAGTTATTGTACGGCACCTAGTGAACAAAAAATTATCACTTCTGAAAGATAATATTTAAACAGTCTGTTGTGTATGCATAAATGACATTGACAAGCGAAATTCAACATTTGATAACCTTGACTTTTTAAACGGTACGGCCGTACCGATAGTTTTAAAACATGTTTAAGCTACATGATACATACTCTCTAAATACAACTATGGGACTACGTACGTAGTAACAATCGCATCCATATGCAAATTAAAATTTTCTATTAGTTCACTTTATACACAAATGTGAAAAAGCAAAGCCGAAAGGCTATTAAAATCTAGTCCGCAATATGTTGAGTGGATTGAAGGATAAATTCTGATACGCCCGCACGGGCTTCTTCAATACCACACTGGTATTGAAGAAGCCCGTGCGGGCGTATCAGAATTTATCCTTCAATCCACTCAACATATTGCGGACTAATTAAAATCATTCTCTTTATTAATGATAATGATACCTTGAGGTGGCATGAGCTGCCAAAATGTTGATATTTTGACGTTGACACAGAATGTGGAAATTATCGGCTATTTTTGCCAAGACGTATAATTCAGAAGCCTTTTAGTGCTTCTAGTCTCGAAAATGTACGATAAAATATTGTTTTGAACTAACTATGGCTTAGAATGAATGAATGGTCGTCCCGGTTATTTACATGTAAATTTTGTTTACTTTTCGAACACGTTTTCGGTTCGTACAGGTCAGAAACTGAGATACTGTATATGGATTTTCCTCATCCCAACGCCAATCACTTAGTGTTTTGATGGCCTTCAAAGCCTCCTACTGTCAGGATGATCAGAAATTATGAAAAAAATGTGAATTTTGGCAGCTCATGCCACTTTAAGTTTTGTCACCTTTAACCTTATACATGTAGCTAATAGTTATACCCTTGAGTGTTATGCTAAGCCCCAATTTAAAAATGCCCATGGAGGCTTTGTAATATAATTTACATGTATATTATAAAAAGGGTCTCTTTCAAGTTATATTCTAGACTTTAATCGTTTAATCATTTTACAAATTTTCTTAGATGACTATCAAATAAATAAACAATTCGAAACACTTGTCTGAAAATCAGGATATATTTCATGACAAAAAAGAATTCATATATCTATTAATAATTATATATAATACATATATACATCTAGTTTGGGCCATGATGGATTGGGTTGGTCTATCATAATCTCTATCTTCATGGACCAAATCAGGGTTAGAATTTCGCTGGGTTTTGCGAGAGTCCAGATAGACTCCCATCACAGGAAGTCGCGAGAGTCTAAAGAGTCAAATTGGACTGAAATTTATAGGAAAATAAAACAAGCTTAAAACAACCAGAATTCAGTTTATTCTGTAGTATTCAGGTTTTATCAAACATAAACATGAATATAACAACGATAACCAGAGGAAACTTTTTATCTGTAAAATTAAACAGTTCAAAACTGAAATAAAATAGTATGAAAAAAAAGGCTCCACACAATGACATACTCTGTCCGGAAAAGTAAACTTTTAAAATGTTTTTCATGAAACTGTTTTTCTGTGGCGTCTTGAACACTTCTGAATTTACTAAAAATCAATCCGAAGTACACGAACTTTCAGATAAAATTTCTGAAACGTCACATTCACTATCTGATTGATTGGAAATCTCTTGGAGATCAGAGCTGAGAGATTGACTGCTTCCACACTGACCAGGTTCTACCTCCGATTCAGAATCCTTGTTACACTCCAGGCCATTGAGTATCTTGTTAATTCTGCGCTTTGTTAGCATCCCAAGGCCATCTCGTGCACTTGTCTGCTCGTGCTGGTCAAGGAACGAGTCACAGGCATGGTTTATGAGTTGATCTCTGTATGTTTTGTCTGCTAGCTTGGTTTTCCTAGTGCAAAAATGCAGGCAATCTGATAGCAGCGCAGGAGATAAGTTAGAGCGCCAGTCGGTGAGAATACGCCGGACAGCAGAAAACCCCCGTTCTACAACAGCGGTCGAGAATGGCATGCAGAGAATAATTTCTACTAACAGCAAGATACTCTTGTACTTTGACCCATGATTTTGATAAACCATGGGCCAGAAATCTTTGGGTAGTAACTTAAGGGTTTGCAATCTTGGGCTGTAATATGTTTTAAGCATCCTGAACTCTCGCAAAACATCTACATCACTGGCAATGTCAGCAGCTTGTAAAGGGCGACGGAAATGATCAAGGAGCCACTGAATGTCCTCAACACCAAAAGACACAAGATCTTTTAACGACTGTGGCCAAAGTGTCACATCAATGAAAGACAGTTTGGACATCACTTCAATCTGGTTGTCAAACTCACTAAATCTTTCGTTCAGGGCAGTGGTTAAAGATTCGATTGCAGTCATGCGAATTTCAGTAGCAGATTCTGATGTAATTCGATTTGTCATGGTTACTGCCTCTACTGCGTCAGAGTCAATATATTTTGAGCGAGATTTGGGTTTGTTTGGGTCTGAGGCCCCAAGTCGAAGTTTTTTGCAGGGTAGCACAATTTTGACACTATTTTCAACTGACTGTGTGTCTCCAGCAGCTCGACTAGCTCTTGTTGAGACTGACAGCAGGGGGAGATCCTCAGGGCTAACTAGGTTGGATTCTGCATCTGAGAGTCTTCTCCATACATCCTGTTCGAATTCTCCTGGATCTGCAGCCAAAAGTTCCTGAGAATTTTAAAATAAAATATAAAATGATCAATAAAAGCTTGCCATGTTTTTTTTTCTGGGAAATTTGCCAGAGTGATTGTTTGTTTGGTGTTTTATATCCCACTCAAGATTATTTGACTTATATGCCAGTATTATTTAATTAAGTTACAAGCAAAAGTTATTGGTAAAAAAAATATTAAATCTTTGGAATTTTATACAGCAGCAATACCAGTTATTAACCAGCCAAATCATGTCTGTCAAATGAAAGCCCTATTGGAATTTTTTAAGATATGTAGCTGAATGTATTAGTTCCTCTGAATTTGAAAGAAAGTTACATGATTTTAAATAAGAGTGGGTATTAATGGTAAAATTGATTATATATTTCATCAATTAGTTATTATTATGTAATATTTTCAGTTTATAAAGTAAGTAATTAGTATAGTAAAATTGTTCTGCGCTGATTAAAAGCTGTTTAATTACTACTGATTGGTGTATTCTAACTTTAATTTTCTTTTGTATCAATATCAAGTTAAATTTTGCATACATTCACTGTACCTGTTCAGCTTTTGCTGTTTCAAAGGACTTGTACGCATCTGATATGGACCTGGCATCATCTGTCTGGAATATATTGGCAGTTATTGAGAGGGTACCTACAATGTCTTCATATATCCGGCATCTTACAAGGAACTTCAGGCTCAGCAGCTTTTTTAGCCATGCTGTGGCTTTGGCAGCAAGATCCTTGTCAACGTTCTGACTTTTAGCATCGCTGAAGTGCATGATGTAGACTGACCAGTTTGTGCGCAGGACACTAAGAGCACGTGACAGATGCGGCAAAAACCTTGTACCATAGGCCCTTGGCTGCACAAGCACATATAGATTTATCTTTTCTGCTAACTTCAGTAGCAGACTCCATTGCTTAGGGCTGTTTCGGAAATGCAAGTGTAAGCTCTTTAAGAACTCATTAATATCCTCAAAGTGAGGTTTAAGAGCATCCTTTGCTGCGAGTTCAAGGCGATGAGAAAAACAATGGATGCCCACAATCCACTCTCCCACTGATTCTCTATACAGCTGCATCAACCCCCTCTTACTACCAAAGTTCACACTGGCACCGTCAGCTCCCCCACCAATTACTTTCAAGTGAAAATTTGTTTCCTTTAGAGTTTCAACAAGTGTGTCAGTGGTAATTTCATCGGTTGGCTCTTTTAGTTCAGTGTTGCTGAGTTTTATAAGCTCTTTTAAAACTGCATGGAATAAGTTTGCTGCATTCACAGAACCATACGACTTCATGGGAATAAGACAAAGTAGCTCTGTAGTAGGCTTGAGTTTATAGGCTGACCTGATATACAGGAGTTCAGCTTCATACGTTAATTTGTGCTTTGCGGCAGAACTGCCATCTATTAGAAAGCTACAAAAATTTCCCAAGGCCACCTCTTTTCGAAGGTCATTTACCATCTGATCTGCAATACTGTGATTAAAAACCTTAGCCGCTTTATCGTTAGAGAATGAGGTGGTCAATTGGAATCCCATGTCACCACACATCTCCAAAATTTTTGGGAACTCAGAATAGGGTTTTTCACTTCGACCAATATATAAACTAGCTACAAGGAGTGGTCTCAGGGACGTTCTAGCCATTGCTTTGGCTGTCCCAAATGCTGCAGTGAGAGTCTTTTGTCTCTTGTCCACTGGTTCTCCAGTTTCAATGGATAAACATTTTCTGTGTCCTTCCGATTCCACATGTCTTCGTAAATTGGTTTTTTGTATGTGTACAGTGCCCTCCACGCCGTATGCAGTTACATCGTTGATAAGTTTACCTTGGTATTTGCCGCGTATCTTGTCAACGTGTTTTCTACACACGACACACTTCGCCATGACAATTTTCTCCCCGCTGTCATCGTAGATAAATTGAAAATTGGATTTTAAATCGTCTTCCCAAAGCGACAGAGCCTTTTTTGAAATCGGTTTTCCCCGCGAAGCCATGGCCGGTCGTCTCGACGATGAGATAAACAAACGCATTTCAAGAATGAACTCTGCTTCTGCTGACTTATTAATGATTGCCCACTCAAATATTTCGCTCACTTTCAACTATAACAAATTATCGAGAGCTATTTATTAATCGTTAGCATTCATCTAAAAAGTATTTCAATGTCGCTAATTTGGAAAAGATGTTTAAGATTTTATCAATGATGTCAATCTTGATGGCAGAGATCGTACACCGCCGTATTGCGCGGAGTTTGATAATGTATCCTTGTAAAGACTGCTCCGATAGGCCCACAGATTTCCCGCTGACCAATCAACGCTTGTGGCTTATCTATTTTTAATACATAGTGACTACGGTTTACGGCAGTCGCTAAATGTCCTTCGGGAAGATGTCAACATCGATCGAAGTTAAATAGACAATAAGTTCGTCAAAAAATAAAAGTTTTTGATCAAAAAAAAATTTATCAGGTATGTTAATTGCGCGAGTCTACGCTGACTCGCGCTTTGGGGATTTCAGGCGAGTCTTTGCGCGAGTAGACTCGCGGACTCGCGTCGAAATTCTAACCCTGCAAATGTCTACGGTGAATATTTCCCCAATGTCATGCACTGGAACTACACATAACCAAGCTTAGAATAAATGAATGTTTGATAGAGTTATTCAAATTTTATTCACTTTTCTGAAACTATTGCAGTTTGAACAGGCCACATACTGTATGGATTTTTCTCATTCCAAAGTCAGTCATATTAGGATGATCTTCAAAGCCTCTTACTGTTTTGACTATCAGAATTTATGAAAAAAAGGGCAAATTTGGGCAGTTTATATCACTTAAACATGTTCATGTAGATTCATGCAGCAGCAAATGACTGAAGTATGCAAAATAACAGAAGCAAATAATACAATTTTATCGGTTTGTATATCTTGATTCGCCTGATTAATCGTTGCGATGTGAGCACAACACTAACAAGGCTGTCCTGTTGGAAACTGGGTTTGGACTGGAATCTGTATTCACAGTATAATGTGAACACTACGGGTATCCGATCAGTTATCGTACACTTTTGCCGGTTTTTCAATGCTCAAATTTACATCAGTGTTTGCATTGACAAGAAATTTCACAGAAGTGAAGCTGGGCTCAGCCTAGTCCGCAATATGTTGAGTGGATTGAAGGATAAATTCTGATACGCCCGCACGGGCTTCTTCAATACCACGTCAACATAGGGTACATTTGAAAAATCTAAGAGTTGCTCTCGGAATTTTTAAAAAATGATAACTCGCAACTTTTAAACATTACTCACCTAAAATTTTGTCAGAAAGCTTCTTTGATAATCCCTTCGTAGAGCTAAACCATCATTTGTGATCATACACATCGCCAAACAACGAAATTCGCTAAGTTTAAATTCCCTTTGCGTTATCACCGACTTTCCCTGACAGCCGTTACCGGTTGTAGTGGCGAGCATGATTTAAAAGTTCGCGGTAGATGGCGGTGTGATCGCCCGAGAAAATTTTTAGTCAACAGACGGAATTCAAACTTAGCGAAATTGGCTGCTAACAGATTTTAAGGTCACATATGATGGTTTAGCTCTACGAAGGGATTATCAAAGAAGCTTTCTGACAAAATTTTAGGTGAGTAATGTTTAAAAATTGCGAGTTATCAATTTTTTAAAATTCCGAGAGCAACTCTTAGATTTTTCAAATGTACCCTATGTTGACGTGGTATTGAAGAAGCCCGTGCGGGCGTATCAGAATTTATCCTTCAATCCACTCAACATATTGCGGACTAGGCTCAGCCGAGCTTTGTTATAATAGTTTAATTTCTCTCAAGACTCTGAAATAATTTTTTAGGGACCGGACAATCACCCGCTCGTCTGCATGTTTTTGTACAGCGAAGGGATCAGTTATCGTATACCCAACGTGAAAGCTGTTGTGACGTCATCTTTCGTATTCGAAAACACGGCCAAAGGCGACTATTCTTGCATCGCCTGACAAATGTAACTTCATAAAAAGTTCTATTTATATTTGGAGGTTGAAATTTTGCAAGAAGATGCCTCAATGAGTAAGCTGGCTGTCATCGACGGGAAAACCCGATCGCTTGGGTTAAAGACACATAAGTGTTGGGTGTACGATAATTGGTTCTGTACGATAACTGATCGGATACCCGTAATTAATACAGTGCTTAAACATATCCTAGAATCTAGAAATTGTAAGATAGTGCCAAAACAGATAACTGTTTCAAATTTAATTTGTCAGAATATCAGCAAAGGTTACTGTTCTCTATCATGTGACATACATATAATGTCAAGCAGAACGGCCAGTCAACCTGGCCTAAGCTAGAGCGAGACGACCTTGACAAGTCAGGTAGGGGGGTCTCAAGGTCACCCTTTTACACCGCGTGTTTTACCACGTAAACCATGGTAAACCATTTTGTAAACGAATTTCTTAAACCATGGTCTAACTATAGATGTATTTCAGCATTAGTAAAACGTCGGCGGAAAGTAAAATGACATTTTTTAAAACAGCGAATCGTCTACGTTGGAGTTTTGGAATTTTGTTTTGCACTTCTGCCGTTTCAGTGAAGACAACGAACTGTTTTTTCTTCGCTAAAATCGAGTCATTCTGCGAATATTTCTCATGCAAATTATATTGCCGATTGCAGGGGTATGTTTGAAGTAACCAACCGTATTGATATAGAGAAAATCAACATGGAAAATAACCTGCAAACAAAGCTCTTACCAAACGGGATGATCTGATGCCGGCGAGTGACAATGTCAACTGTCTTGCGTAGTTGCCTCCCAGCAGACGACTTTTGTCGAATCCTTTCGGGATTTTCCGTAAGAGAGAGGCTCAAGACAAGGGGGAATCGTTAAGATGAAGTACATCATATTTGATTATATTTTGACATTTTTCTAAAAGAGCATTAAACACACATTTAGGACGTCAAGTCACTTGGAAATAGCATGCTTTGCTAAGGGAATAATTATATTTTGTAAACGTAAATAGAAGATTTGCTTTCTTTTTTTATAGCTTTGAAATTTGTAACTACAAACTTCTCGGGTCCATGTAAATTGTAATGTCGTAATCTTTTTCACTGTATTAGTAAATTAACCGACACTGATTGACCCGGAAAAAAATCCGGGCCAAGGTGAGAATCGAACTCACGACTTAGGGTTACCGTCCCACGGCTCTACCAACTGAGCTAACCGTAAGTCGTGAGTTCGATTCTCACCCTGGCCCGGATTTTTTTTCTGGGTCAATCAGTGTCGGTTAATTTACTAATTCAGTAATTTCCCTGATGATGATTGCAACTTGCCGTTTCACTGTGCAGCGTAGATTTTATCCTTATTTAGTTTCCCACTTAAAATGCTTATCTTACAAGCTTGTCTTATGTAATTCATGTGATCAATGTATCTTGACCTACACATGTATGTATTTACCTTTAAAAGTAGTCCGAAATATAGTCTACGATGGTGATGTAAGACATTTTCTGACAGAAATGATGATGGCCTATCTGTCAGAAAATGTCTTGTAACATCATCATCGTAGATATTTCGGACTACTTTAAAAGCATATAGTTGTTTTAGTTCTATGTGTTTTAGTTCTATGTTTAAAAGTACTTCACTTAAGTGAATGTCTTACTCCGTTATTATCCACACATAAATAACGAGGTAGGCCTACCTGCATGTAGGCACTTAATATTATTGAATTACTTTAAAGTGGCATGAGCTGCCGAAATTCACACTTTTTTCATAATTTCTAATCGTCACGACAGTAAGAGGCTTTGAATGCCATCGAAAAACTAAATGATTGGCGTTGGAATGAGGAAAATCCATACAGTATGTGCCCTGTACGAACCGAAAACGTGTTCGAAAAGTAGCAAAATTTAAATAACCGGGACGACCATTCATTCATTCTAAGTCAAAGTTAGTTCAAAACAATACTTTATCGTACATTTTTGAGACTAGAAGCACTAAAAAGCTTCTGAATTATACGTCTTGAGAAAAATAGCCGATAATTTCAACATTCTGTGTTTACGTCAAAATATCAACATTTTGGCAGCTCATGCCCCTTTAAGAGTAGCCGCCTGCCACCTTGAAGTCACACCATAGGCCTACACGTGGAGATGACATAAATATATAGAATCAAGACCGTGAAGGAGAGAGTATAGGCCTACTGTAGGGATTTTATAATTCACTTTTGCATGTGAAATGATTTTTTTATACTCGCTGACCGCAGTCAAATACTCATTTTGGAGCAAGAAACGGGTCTAGTAAACTGTATGCTGAATACATGTATGAAAAAACATCGTGTCTCCATTTTACCTTCCCTGTTAACACGGTCTCAAATTTATCGGCAGACATTCTTGTGTCCCTCGAACCTGGGATATAGTTTATATATTATCCAATCCTTCGCCCTTATCTCCTGGGATAATAAATTTGCTAAACTAGGCTTTTGCCGTTTGCGTGCTCGTTTTGGCGAAACAGCTTGTAATTTGTAAATATGTCTTGGTTCATCGTTCAATGAGATTGCGGCCTACCCAACGAAATATTTTTTCAAATTAAAAATATAAAATGACGCCTATGGGCTGTTTCTCAAAACATTTACATAAGCCCAATCATGGCGTAAAGATGCGCATTGGTCTACAACATAGACAAGTTGCGACTAGGGGGGGATACAATCTGACTAAATTCGAGATGCTCATTGAAGGTCTTTACAATGAGCATCTCGACTTTACCCAATTTGTGTGTGTGTGGGGGGGGGGGGAGGGGGGATACAGTCACAACGCCCCCTGGCCAAAACGCCCTCTGCTGAAGTCAAAACGCCCTCCACTTAAGTCAAAACGCAGTGAAACGTACAACTTCTATATCCTCTTCAGGGCCCAATTAAAGTGTCCTCGTGATAATGTAAGGGAACGAAATACTCTGTTAACTTTCAGGCGCGATCAGTTTTATAATTGAAGCATTGGAGGATTCCTGAAATGTACCGAAACTGCGCCTCTTCTTTGCTTTACACAACATGCAGGCCTACTTTACAGGGCTAAATAAGATATATAACAAAATATCTTTCTAGATGATTTCAGCGTTTCATTAATTACTATAATATTATTTTATTTTCTGTCTGTAGACTAGGGCATAAGTTTCTATAGTTTTAACACTGGTTTTAATGCCTGGCGTAGCCTACGCCATCTTTGTCAGACGGGGCCCAGGCGTAAAGTTACGTCAGTGTTGAGAAACAACCCCCAGATTATGTGATTGATTGATTGTTTGGTGTTTTACGCCGCGCTCAAGATTATTACACTCATATGGCGGCGTTGCCCGTTTTTTTGTGGGAGGAAACCGGGCTCTATGCCCGGAGGAAACCCACGACCTTCCGCTGGTAACTGGCAACCATCCCACATAAGTCGTTCGAGTGAAAACCCAGTCAGAAAATTTTCCAATTTTTTTGGACTGAGTGGGATTCGAACGAGATTGGTTGAAGGATTGATTGTATATGCGGCACTCTTTTATTTCTCATTCATGGCGGCGTTCTCCTGCATGCAAGTTTAGTGGGGAGACAACCAGACGCCCTGGAAGAAAGCTTTGACCTTCGGCGGATCTCAAAAGTAGGAAATCTTTGGACGAGAGCGAAAAGAACCGGCAAGTCATCACAGCAAGGGTTGTGTTGATGTGCTTAATCGATTATTGAGCCGCACTCAAGATTATTTAACTCATATGGCGACATTGTAAAGTTTGGGTTGTGTGCATTGGGGGGGGGGGGGGGGGGGTGGGGGCTGTTTGTCCGAAGGAAACAACTGACCTTTGTCGAGTACCTGAATGGCAACTCGAGTGAAAAATCCACACAGAATTTTTTGGTATTAATCTGCCGATTGAGGTACCAAGCTCCACCCCATTGATCCCCATCATGAGAAGAACACAAATAAAAAACACCGTTATTTTTAACATGTGGAAACAATCGTACTTTAATGCTAGCTATACATAACACATATCACATATACATCACTCTATTTAAGATATATTCAATTGGCCATGAAACAAAACTAACAAATATATTGAAAATTTCATCTAAGTTTTACACACATATTGACAAGCATGTGAACAAAATGACGAGTTAAATAGCTTATGAAACTTTGTACACAGAGGGGAAAACAAATGCAGAAGAACCAGGTTTTATGAGACATGCGTGCGTTGAGAAGAGCTATGTTTGTACACAGGGGATAAAATGCTGAAGAACTGGACCCTGTTTCACAAAACGGCGTAGCGTAAGTTTTTGCGTAAATGTCTTAGCAACCCATACTGTAGAGATACATCAGTATGAAAGTTACGCAAAAAATACATCTACGCCGCTTTGTGCAACAGGCTCCTGGTTTTCACCAGAAACGTTTATTAGAGTTATTTTGCCGCGATATGGAAGGGGTTATAATAGGTAGATAAATATCACCAAAATTCACACATCCAGTTCTGTCGACTGGTCTTATGGACATATTGCGAGGCAAGAGCACAAAATAAAAACGCAAAGGCGGATAACCTGAGTTTGTCAATCAGTGACGTCATGCTGACCATTGTAATATCTTACGAAGCTGGCGTAAAGATGCGCATAGGCCTACAACATGGACCCGTTGCGACTAGGGCGTAAGTTCCTATAGTTTTAACACTGATTTACGTCCGACGTAACTTACACCAGCTTTGTAAGACAGGGCCCAGGGGTCAGTTGAATTAAACAGCAGCCATACACTCTATGCCTGTGCAGAACTGGAGCTCCTGCGCCTTTTAAAATAACACGATGGTTCTAAATAAATTAAGTAAGATAGTTTAACAAAATAGTATCACCCTAAACAAGTTAAAACTTCTACACTTGCAAGACATTGTTCACAAGTGTCGTAGTTTTTTTGTAGTTGCGATTTTAACAAATATTGAGAAGCGAATTTTTTCCTTAGAAACTGAAAAGATAAATGCAGAAAAAAATCGATTAAAACACTTTTAAAGTCAAGAACGTGAAGAGACTTAAACAATTTGGAAGGAATTCATCACTGTGCTGTGGTACGGTCAGTGATCTCTCCCCCAAAAGACAGCACAATTATGTGGACAATCTTTTAAACATGGCAAGGAATAAGAATAAGCTCAAAACAATGAAAGCAAAGCTTTAAATATTGCAGGGCATATTTTCCATGGTTGACAAACATGCCAGTGATATTGCTGTAAAAAGTAATCTGTAGAAAGGAGTTTAGGGTTGAATGTGTAGAGTGCATAATGCAAGAGCCATAATTATATGGTGTCTAGATATTCTTGTGACCTTTCCCGATGTTTTTCTGTTGTACAATACCAATGATCTGACGGTTGATAACGTGACAAATCCATACTCTTTCGAAAAAGCACACTTTGGCAGCTCTATAAAAATTTACATGCATTCAACTTCCTTCAATATTTTGTACGCAAATTCTTCTTTTTTTTTTACAACCTTGAGACAAACAGGAAACTTGAATTCCAACTATCTCGCCAGTTTTACATCGTCGGAACCCACGATTAAAACTTACGCTCACGCTCACTTTACCCGTGGGACAAGTGGAAGCAGATTCGTCGTTTCTAATTTAATATGCATGTTGACTTTGATTGGTTCCGACACAAAACTGTTGCGGAAATTTCACCAATCAGAATCCGCGTTACGTAAGCATCTATGCAGTGTTCAAAGCAAAGATGGACGACGTTTCGGTTTACACTTCAATTCGACAAACGTGTCTCCAAACTGAAGAGTTACAATGTTTAAAAGAGAACTTTTGATTGGTCCGACAGTAAATTGGCGTTCCCAGAAAACGAGGCTTTCAATCTCAGTTGTCCCAGGGGTAAAAGGTGAGCTTGTTGAGAATTTAACCCTGGGTATCCGAGGATGCCAGTTTTAATGCATTAACAAAACTTGTTTAATGGCTACTCAAAGAAGCACGTATATCCTGATCAGTTGAAGGAAAATGTCTTTAAAACGTTTAAAAGGTGAAGGTGTATACTTTCGTTGGGATGAGGAAAAATCGCAAAAAATATCAACAATTCATTGCAAAAAGAGACATTCGGAATGTAGAACTTTGGAATAGCTTTGTGTCTGAAAACAATAACATTACCACATGAACAAACCCTAAAACTATCAGATTGTTTTTGCATAAAAATTTAGCATTTGCTGTACAGATTGGCCAGTGCAAATACCAGGCTCAACAACCAGTATTAATTAAGGTCTCAGAACAACTCTTGAAGACAAATGACTTAATCAAAAGAGTTCCCTCAAAGAAAGCTACCTAGTTTGCTATTTCTTGCATTCGTTGATTATGGTTAAATGTTGCTACCCAGAGTGATGATGATAATGACAATCGATTAATAAACTGTCCCCACATCGTTAGAGCCATCCCACCCATCAACAGCACACAGTAAGGCCAAACCTTTTCTTCAGACCTTGTATTTCCGAGAATTCAGTGTACATGCATCATAGGTCTAAATGCCCCCTCAAAGATTCTGTGCTTGATACTTGTTAATCAGCTATTAGAAGTTCCTTTAAGTTACCAATCTGGGAGCATGGAGTCATGGAAATGGACACAAAGGAGCGTCCTTCCAGAGACACAGTAAATAAAAATTAACAGACCAAGCTCAGAAAAGTTCGATCTGGCTCTGCTTTGATGATGCCAAGAATTTACAATACAAAGTTAAGCAAACAAGTGAGACGTATGCTTATAACATCAAATGGTTCTTGCTTTAAGCTGTTAAAATTAATTTAAGAACATGGATCATGGTTACTGTATTTCTTCTAAAGATTCAGCCGTTCTAATGGCCGAAATCTGCCATCGAGTCAGACAAAAACACAGACATGAAGTTGTATTTAAGAATAACCATTTTCACAAACTGCACGCAGGTCATGTTGCCTTAAATTCCCTCTAAATTGCACATTTGTCTGGCCACATTTAGCATATATATTTCTTTTCTAATGGTCGAATCCTTATGAGGAAAAAAGTGGCTGAATTTTTAGAAGAAATATAATAGAGTGTCCAGAATCAGACCAACCCTAAAGATACTATCAGAAAAAGATTAATCAATGAGTTATGCCATATCCAAGAATACTCATGGCGGCGTTGCCAGGTTTAAGTGGGGAGGAAACGACGACCATTGGGCGAGTACTTGGCAACTAATCCACCTAGGGCGGCCAAGTGAAACGATCACTTAGAAATTTGTCAATTTTATTTGGCCTGAGTTGGACTCTAACCCAACGACCCATTGATGGAGTCAGTAAATGTATCCCATAGGGCCTGGGAGTCTACTGAGAGATTTGGCGATATCCGGTGACAGATGATGTTTTCTGATGACGTTGTCAGTTCGATTGACGTTTTTTGTTCTACCACGTCAGAATTGAGCGTCAAATTGGAACGATAAAGGCTCCTCACATGCGTAATGACAACGCCGGTGACAGGAAATTTGTGGAATTGTCACGTTACTCCCCCTCCCTCTTGCTCTACAGACTACATGTATGTCACGGATCTGTGCATGGATAGAATTTCTAAGCTGTATACAAACAACACAGACGTTAAATACGAGTTAACAGAAGACTCTTTGAAAGAATCTCCTCTAGCGAATCACTAAATAAGAAAACCTTACAAGATGTGTGTCGAGAAACTATGTACAATTTTTTTCTATATAATATTGGCAAAAAGACGTCACATGCTTTTGTTTCGTTTAAATGAACACGCCTCCCAGTGCATTGCAAACACCTTGTCGACTCAATTACTTAAAAGTTACATCAAGATAAATTAAATGATTTCATTAAATTGACACAATAGGGAAAAAAAATGGCAAAATATTGTCAAAACAAAAAATGTTGTTTTTGTCTCAAACGACAAACGTGGGAAACGTTAGAAAAAAAGGCCTCAATTCAAAACAAAATTTTCACATTACTTTTATCCGATTGCTATCAAAAAAATGTGAAACAAAAAAAATAAAGTAGATTTTTCCAGTAAAATCCATAATTCACACACAAAAAAAAATGTCAATTACAATGATTTCAGAGTTGAATTTAAATTTACATAATTTAAACTTGATGAATCTGAAATGGCCACTGGATCTTCTACTGTTGTTTTCTTTTTTCCCTCATCGGCCATTGTTCTCCCTATTTATATATTTTATCTATAATAAACCTAGGTTTGCTGTTTGTAATTTGCTGTTCAATTTCTGCAGATTTTCATCTAGTTTTTCCCACTTTTATCATCACTGCTGTTACTCGTTACTGCCCACACTAAAAATAGAAAAAAGAATGATGTTAAAGGCATTTGTATTTTTTTTTCTTAATATAAATCACATGATTGCAAAGCAAACATAGCCCTCTAAAGCCTCTAAAAAACTATCAAAGTGGCAGAGAAACATCCATATAGGGGTATATTCATATATTAGACCTTTCCAGAAAACAAAGGGAATTTTAAGACGCCCGCCACCTACAATATACGTAATAATACAATATGTATATCCACAGGAATTAGCAGTTTATTGGATTAGTTAGTATTGCTGGAGCAAGAACCAGGAAGGGGAGGTAACCGTGTAGAAAACATTTAGGTTGGGTTGGAGTGACAACATTCTACATTACATTACGGAGGAAACTGGAAAATATATATGTGTAACCCAGATTATTTTTATCACAATTTGATCTTAAACTTGTGAACTTAATTGTAGCAGCTATGGCAAATGGATATTCCATTTTATTCATTCGCATAAGGTAAGGAAATGTAAACTTGAATTAAAATTTTTGAGAAAGCAAATTTGTTGAAATGTCTTTGAAGGGAATATAATTCTGGGCCGAAATTTCTGACCAAATCTTATATGAATGAAATCAAATTTATTAGTTCAAAATTAATCTTCCTTTTCCTTATAAACAAAATGCCAAACTTTAGTTACACAAATGGACAGCCTATGAATAGTTTCGGTAAAATCTGAAGTAAAAGATTTATGACTGTAAAACTCATATCTCATCTTCGCTAGCCAAGATAAAACCTCCATGTCCCCATTCCGTGTTTTACCTTGGCGGACTACTCCATTCCAACCTGTAAATTGAACAGCGCCCACTGGTGGGACTCAGAGAGTTGTCTTTCCTATCCACACAAAGTCTTGGCCAATCATCGCTGGTTTAACAAAAGCACAACGTGTATAAGGCCGGCATTACGTTATAATCGGTTATTTCTCCGCTTGTGTAAGAGAGTAAGTGTCCAAGGTTTTGATTAGCTGCGAGAAGTTTTACTCGCATCCAAACAAAAGGCGCTGTTCGATTTACAGGTTTGGGTGGAGTAGTCCGCCAAGGTAAAACACGGAATGGGGACATGCAGGTTTTATCTTGGCTAGCGAAGATGCTCATATTTATACTCAGAAAACAGTCTGTAGGGACTGTAGATGAAGTTATGGTAAAAAAAAAGGACACTTTCTAAAAAAAAAAAATTCATAAAAAGTTAACATGCAGTGATGATGACATACACTAAACACTGAATACATGTAAATTAAATTTGAAAATCATGTAGCAAAAGTAAGAAAAAAACGTGAAGATTTGGGGGAGGGGAATCTTGTCTATAATGATAAATCATATTGACCAGTCTTTTGAGTAAGCTGCAATCGCCATCAGTGAAAATACTGAATTATTAAATTACGAGACACTGATTGACCCGGAAATCACATTTGAGTTTCGCATTAGTTTGAGATTATATATATGTAAGTACAGTGAAACCTGAGTAAAACTGACACCTTTACAAACCAGAACCCAGTCTAAAAAGACAATTGTCAGATTTTCTTCTGTATTAAAATGCATGGTAAAGTGGACACTTTAGATAAAATGCAATATACTTCATCTTAAAGACAATATCTACCTGGTCCCAAAACAGGGTTTATTTATTTTTTATGACTTTCCTACAAGAAGCTATGGTTAATTATTCTCAGATGTCTGGTGACTGGATGTCACTGAAACATGTGCACACCTTACAACTGGCAATATGATTGGTTTATTTGACCTAAATACACCAATAGCAGGTTAGCAAACCAGGTGTGCACATGTTTCAGTGACATCCAGTCACCAGACATCTGAGAAAAATTAACCATAGCTTCTTGTAGGAAAGTCATAAAAAATAAATAAACCATGTTTTGGGACCAGGTAGATATTGTCTTTAAGATGAAGTATATTGTATTTTACCTAAAGTGTTCACTTTAAAAAACCTTGATAACCCTGTACCTGGTTTTCTTTGTCCGATAGGTGCCGGTTTACCCAGGTTTCACTGTACCTCTTTATGCACACAATTTATTGAAGTGGAGAAAGCAGTACATAAAGTATAGTACTTTCATAAAGAAATATGATACTTTTCATGAACAAGTGTTTCACAAAATTTTCTTTCTAAAAAGAAATGCAGTTATATGTCTAACCTTGACTCACTAATAGTTGTTTTAAATTGCAATCAAAGCAATTTCACTTATATGGCGGCTTACCAGGCTTAGTGGGAGAGGACACCATGCTCTTTGCCTGGAAGAAATCTACGTTTGATTGATTGATTGATGTTTTATGCATCACTTAAGATTATTTCACTTATATGGCGAAATTACCAGGCTAACTAGAAAAGGTGGAAACTGCTTTTTTCATTATAATCTGACGTATTAGCTGTGAAACCAAATGTCATCAAAAAGTCCTACACAGTAAATAACTTGATACCCAGTATCATTGAATCTCCCAATTGACAACTGAGCTACAGTGGGCCCTACCCAATTCTATTTGAAAACAACCCATACTCCTAGCGCTCTGATTCGGAAATAGATTGATGTTTAACACTGAACTCAAGATTATTTCACTTATATGTCGGGGTTGCCAGGTTTATTGGGGGAGGAACCTAGGCTCTTTGCCTGGAGGAAACCCCCTAACTTTCAGCGTGTATATGTACCTTGCAACTCTTCCACAGAAATAATTCAGTGAAAAACCAACTTCTAAAAGTCAACAAAACTGTTGATAAAAATAGATCATCTCGTTTAAACAGTGTGCATTGGTGGTAAACTTAATTTAAAAATTGAAAAACTTACTTTTATAAGAGCAATTAAAAGTACCTGTACACAACACTTAAAAACACAAATTAAAAAAAAATCTCATTTGAGATTGTTTTGTACTACTCTAATGCTAAAAAAGCATCATCAAGTAAACATGAAAAATAAAGAAAATTACACAATACATAAAAATAAATTCTTCCCAATCGATCTGATAATCAGAAAGACTTAAAATCCAAATTAAATTTGAAATCTATTTCATGGAATTTCATGAGAAAAGATGTGAACTATGACATGCTACAAAAAATTAATAAAGTCTATAACACACTATTTCCTACATGATGATAAAAGGGTGCAGTAAAATCTACAATAAAATGTAATATAATTTAGACTGGAGGCATAATGACGTCCCTGGAAACAGTTGCATTGTGGGTAAGAAAAGGGGTAGGCCCTAACGGTTATAGTCGTCCATACAGCTTCAATTGATTGGGGCTTAACGTTGCACTCGACAGCAATGGTCATATAGCAACAAAAGTACCAACCAACCAAAACACCACCTTCTCAACCCATCTCAATTTTGACATTAGGCTCCACAGTTCATAGAGCTTCAGAAAGTCTAATGTATTTGGCATACTTAATGTTCCTCCTTGCCAGGTCAGTAAACATGGCTAAAGCTAAGCCATATGCCTCAGGGTTTGTGGATGAAAAAACGGGTTCTAATCGACGATACACCTTGAAGTTTGGCATGAACCATGGTGATATACATGTAACGCTGTTTGATTGATTGATTGATTGATTGATTGTTTGGTGTTTTACGCCGCGCTCAAGATTATTTCACTTATATGGCGGCGTTGCCAGTTTTATTGTGGGAGGAAACCGGGCTCTATGCCCGGAGGAAACCCACGACCTTCCGTTGGTAACTGGCAACCATCCCACATAGGTCGTTCGAGTGAAAACCCAGTCAGAAAATTTTCCAATTTTTTTGGACTGAGTGGGATTCGAACCCGCGACCCATTGGTGAACGCTGTTTGAAGTTGTCCACAAAACACGTTTTAAACAATTTAACTTAACTTTCTCTTCAGTTGTACTGGGTCGCTTTAAAAAAATTATTGTTCCCATGCATTTAATATGCTCTAGGCATTTTGCAAATTCAATACACCAGGAGTGTTTACGTAACTGCCATAGCAAGCAATACTGTGGAGATATGTTGCTATGGCAATTACGTAAAAACTTACGGTGAGTCGCTTTGTGAAAGAAGCTCCTGAAACCAATGGAGTCATTATGCACGCAGTCTATTTAAATGAAAAATGACAACGTTGAAAACATGTTGATTGATATAATACCCTTAGCTATACTTTGTTGCCACCCAAGCTGAAAGAGAAAACAAGAACAATCAATGTATACACCAAAAAAGATACCTAATTAGATTTGGTCTACATACATGTATTAATTAGTCTATACAAATACATTTATTTAATTTCAATTAAATATAAGTAGTTATTTAAATAGCAAAATAATAACAAATCAGCTAAAAATTTTCAGTTGGACATTACAGCTCTAAAAAAGTTATATTTTTCAGAAAAACAAAAAAAAAGAGAGACTAGAAAAGGAAAAAAACTATTTAAAAATGTATGGATTGATCAATGGAATAGAATAGAATTTCAACATAAATAAATAAATCGTAGATAAAATGTTTTGCCAGATTTAGTGGGGCGAGGGAAATGGGGCTCTTTGCCTGGAGGGAATCCCCGAGCTTCGGTGAGTAGCGATCAAGAGAAAGATCCACTCAGATTTTTAAAAAAAATTTTCTTGTACCGCATGCAGGGATTCGAATCTGCAACCCTTGGTGGAAGGCTGTTCGGATTGAGCGTCCAGGGCTCTGCCTACTGAGCCACAGAGGCCCCTACTCAAAAAGCAGGGATGCACAAGTTCATTATGGGCGCTCAAGATTGGTATCAAAGGAAAGCTCTCATTTCATACTTTGATAAAATACGGTCAACATTTAATTGTTTCCACAATTCCAAAAAAACTAAGAAAAACATAGCTTTGATAGTCCGTTTGCCAAAATAAAATAAAATCAAGAAAAAAATCCAACTAGTTTTCATAGACAAAATACTAAATCTTAAACAATCACTTTTTTTTCTACTGGACTGACTTGGTATGGTAATAAATACATAACTAAATAAATGTAAATTTCAAAGTACATAATAAAGTAAAGATTTTAAAAACTAAAATCAACATAACAACTACATCTTAAAGAGTGGTATTGTGTTTTTGACTGACAATTTTTTTTGATGTATGTCAACATTTTCAGATTATTTATGATGAACATTCTAATGGTGTCTGTTCAAGCAGAGGAGGTAGCATGGCTGTAAAGCCCTGTATACACTGAGAGTTTTGCTGCCACCCGACCCGACTGGAAAATCACGCCGCGTCACAGAGAAAAAGTGTAGTGTATACCAGTCCACGATGCAAATCGGTGTCAGTCGGCTTCAGTTGCGTCGGGTCGAGAGTGATCTGGACGTGCTAGATATTTGATCAAGAATCAGGTTGAATCGGGTATGGTCAGACAGTGTATCCACTCTTGCGACGATCGTCGTAGAGAGTCTGAATCCACAGACCAATCAGAAACTTTACTATAGTCACGTGATGTCAAACAAGCGTCTTTTTTATACCCTTTTCTGCTAGGGAGTTCCAAACCGGTCTACGAAGTGACGCAACTCAAGCCGACTCGGGTACAGTCGTGTCGGGTCGCAGCAAAACTCTCAGTGTATACCGGGCTTAAGGCTGTACCACTGTTGTTAAAGCGGAGGCAGTATAAACAGGCCTGTAAGGAAGCCTCAGGGCCCACTTGCACAAAGCACTCAACTTAAGAGGACTCTTAGCATATCTCTACAACATGGCAAGTTTACAAGCACTCTTAAGTCCCATGTAATAGACATACACTAAAAGTACTCTTAGTTTAATAAGAGCGCTTTGTGCAAGTGGGCCCAAGTGTCAGTGGTATCTTGAAAACAACCCACATAGAGGGTCAATTAAAATCCAGTTAAAATATTTATTATTTAAATTTGACTCTGTGGGATTCAAAACCCGCAGCCACCTATCAGCTGATTAAAAATCTTGCCAGTCAAAAAACATGTACCACTCGTCAATAAAATTAAAAATGAAAAAAAGAAAATGCTACAAGTCGGTAAGCTTGGTTTCAATGGTCCGGGGGAGAGGGGAGGGGCAGGATTTTTAGAAATTATGAACAGGTAAGCTTTCAAATAAATCCCAAGGTGATGACAGACAAGAAACATACGACTAGTAGAGACCACATGTTTACTATAACTACGAGGACAACAACAACAACGAAGGGTCAAAAGAGGAGTTAAGCTTACACAGACTTTGTTAACCATATGTTGTGGCTACCCAAACTGTACAGGGACGAAAACAGACACAAAGTTAGTTCATATTCTTCTGCCAGTTAGTACAATAATGAAAGTACGTAATATTACAACAGCTTTTTAACAGCAGTTCTGTCTTGATTGAATTTGATTTGTGACAAGTAAAAGTAGGTAATATTACAACAGCTTTTTAACAGCAGTTCTGTCTTGATTGAATTTGATTTGTGACAAGTAAAAGTAGGTGATATTATCACAACAGCTTTTTAACAGCAGTTCTGTCTTGATTGAATTTGGTTTGTGACAAGTAAAAGTAGGTAAAATTATCACAACAGCTTTTTAACAGCAGTTCTGTCTTGATTGAATTTTATTTGTGACAAGTAAAAGTAGGTAATATTATCACAACAGCTTTTTAACAGCAGTTCTGTCTTGATTGAATTTGATTTGTGACAAGTAAAAGTAGGTAATATCATCACAACAGCTTTTTAACAGCAGTTCTGTCCTGATTGAATTTGATTTGTGACAAGTAAAAGTAGGTAACATTATCACAACGGCTTTTTAACAGCAGTTCGGTCTTGATTGAATTTGATTTGTGACAAGTAAAAGTAGGTAATATTATCAAAACAGCTTTTTAACAGCAGTTTGGTCTTGATTGAATTTGATTTGTGACAAGGTATACTTCATTGTATGTAAAGGTGAGATCGATTGATTGATGTTTTCACCATACTCAAGATTATTTCACTTATACATGTACATGTATGGTGGTGTCACGTTTAGTTGGGAAAGGAATCAAATTCTTTGTCCAGAGAAAACAACATTACAAGATTGATTGATGTTTTACACCATACTCAAGATTATTTCACTTATATGGTGGCGTTGCCAGGTTAAGTTGGGGATGGAACCAAACTCCTTGTCTGGAGAAAACCCTTGACCTTCAGTGAGTACCTGACAGCTCTACCTATAGGGCGATCAAGTGAAAAACACACTTATTGGAATGAACGGGATTTGACTGTAAATCCACCCAGACATTTTACTGGGACAAAAAAAAACATTTTTGCAAATAGAATTTTAACCCTGTACTTAAACAGTCACAAAATGTAAATAAATATTTAAAAAGTCTAAAAAATAAATAGCTATTAAAAATCGAAAGTTTATAAGCATAAGTAGAAGGTTAAGGTAATGTTTCTTTTTCTCCATAAATAGGTAATTATTGATATTAGTTAAGAATAAAATTAGGACTTTCATAAAATTGTGCTGCAAAAAAGAACATGTAATATTGCAATTTAGAAGGATATACATGTATATATAATTTACAGATTTTGTTACGTTTGTTAAAATCAGTTATGAAAAATTTGAAATTAAATTTTATGAAGTCATATTTTTATAGATAATACTTAAATAAATAGCTCATTCTCAGAATAGGTACAACTAATACAATATACACAATAAACATGCAAGTTAACGAAGCAATACAAATAATATTTTCCACCACAATACAAAAGATCCATTCAAGAATTTAACAGAAGTCAATATGTTTAAAGTTGGACGTAAATTAGTTACTGATGCAGTTTTTTCTTAAATGAGGTGTTAAATTGGTGTTAAATGGAGTTTTTGAGGACATTTCTAGATTGATTGATGTTTTACGCCAGCCTCAAGATTATTTCACTTATATGGCGACATTGCCAGGTTTAGTGGGGGAGGAAAGTTGCGAGCACCTGGCAACTCTTCCACATACACTTATATGGCAGTGTATCTTCAGTCACATATAGCAACCTGATTGATTGATTGATTGTTTGGTGTTTTACGCCGCGCTCAAGATTATTTCACTTATATGGGGGCGTTGCCAGTTTTATTTTGGGAGGAAACCGGGCTCTATGCCTGCAGGAAACCCACGACCTTCCATTGGTAACTGGCTACCATCCCACATAGGTCGTTCGAGTGAAAACCCAGTCAGAAAATTTTCCAATTTTTTTTTGGACTGAGTGGGATTCGAACCCGTACAGCAACCTGAAGTGACTGAGATAGATGTTGCAAGGTTTAGTGGTAATTTGCCCGTAGATTTCGACTTGAAGATGCAGTACATGCCTGTTTTTGATTGGTATTTTTATTCACATAGAACTAAACTTTATTTAGGTTTCATTTTGATGCGGACTTGACTATTGGCCATGGATTTGACCATCTGATTCCCGAGTTGGTATTTTTAGACAGTTGTGGTCATGTTTAAAACTCTATTTAAACATGGGTTCTATACTCTTGAGAAATGATTTTGTGGAATAAGATGTATGGGATAAAATTATCTTTAAAACTGGATCGTTAAGTAAATTAGTGATATGTATGGACGACTTACCGACAATAATTATAATGATAATAAGAATCACTGCAATAAGAATGGCCCACATCTGCAAACAAATCACTACATTCAATTACACACAAAAACAACATCAATTGTCTACCGTCTACAAACAATTCTAAACTGCATTCAAAGACAACACTGTTTGACAAGAAAAAACAACTAGGTAAGCACAGTATCAAACTTCTAGGTGAGAGAGTGTGAGGAGATTTAACAGCTCCTTCAACAGTATTTCAGTCTTACATGTATCACGACGAATAAAATCTGAAATGTGACCGCTATTTGAATGCAGACTTTCAAGTGAAGAGTAACATTTCCCAACCATCAAATGGTTTCCCGTAGTTTTTGTATTGATTGATTGCTTGATTGGTAAACCGATCGGATATCGGCCAAAGGACAAGCCTTTGTTTAATTCAGCTTAAAAGATTACATAATTCAATTTTAACCATCCCACATAGGTTGTTCGAGTGAAAACCCAGTCAGAAAATTTTCCAATTTTTGGACTGAGTGGGATTCGAACCCGCGACCCATTGGTGGAAGGCTGTTCGGATCGAGCGTCCAACGCTCTACCTTCTGAGCCACGGAGGCCCCTCTTAATTTGGAAAGACTAGGTCTTCAGAACCAGGAATATTTCATTTTTCCTAGTCCCTGCTAGGATGGCAAATGCTGTTACAAATTAGGTAGTTGCAGGAAAGTCCCACTTGTTGTAGCCAGAGGGGGATAGGAAGTGTATGGAAATGTTGCTACAATTAACTCAATTCTCAATATAACACATCTACATCAGGTGATTTGATGTTTTACGCCACACTCAAGACGGAAGGTCTGTGTGGGACTGCTGGACGTTCACTCTAACCCACTGGACCACAGAGGCCCCTGACATCAATGACGGTCTGTGTGGGACTGCTGGACGTTCACTCTAACCCACTGGACCACAGAGGCCCCTGACATCAATGACGGTCTGTGTGGGACTGAGGGACGATCACTCTAACCCACTGGACCACAGAGGCCCCTGACATCAATGACGGTCTGTGTGGGACTGCTGGACGTTCACTCTAACCCACTGGACCACAGAGGCCCCTGACATCAATGACGGTCTGTGTGGGACTGATGGACGTTCACTCTAACCCACTGGACCACAGAGGCCCCTGACATCAATGACGGTCTGTGTGGGACTGCTGGACGTTCACTCTAACCCACTGGACCACAGAGGCCCCTGACATCAATGACGGTCTGTGTGGGACTGAGGGACGATCACTCTAACCCACTGGACCACAGAGGCCCCTGACATCAATGACGGTCTGTGTGGGACTGCTGGACGTTCACTCTAACCCACTGGACCACAGAGGCCCCTGACATCAATGGCGGTCTGTGTGGGACTGATGGACGTTCACTCTAACCCACTGGACCACAGAGGCCCCTGACATCAATGAAGGTCTGTGTGGGACTGAGGGACGATCACTCTAACCCACTGGACCACAGAGGCCCCTGACATCAATGAAGGTCTGTGTGGGACTGAGGGACGATCACTCTAACCCACTGGACCACAGAGGCCCCTGACATCAATGAAGGTCTGTGTGGGACTGAGGGAGGATCCTTCTAACCCACTGGACCACTGAGGCCACTACATGTAAATCAAGTGAATACATACATAATATACATGCCACAGATAATTAATCTAAGTATACAACAACAGGCAGGCTACGACAATAATGCTGTACATACATGTACAAACAGCAGACAGCCTACGACAATAATGCTGTACATACAAACAGCAGGTAGTCTACGACAATAACGCTGTACACACTCATGGCGTTAAACACTCACCAATGATTATTATAAGAATAACAGCGATAATTCCACCAAGAATTAACATCATCTGTTAATCATAAATTTCTCATAATTGTAATTTAAATACATAAAATCAGTTATATCATTCAATAAGTTAGAATAACTTTTTCCAGATTCAGGTAACACGTTTGAAAGATTATTTCACTTTATACATCAAAAGATCACTCTCAGCCAAAACCCACCCACCCACATCTGAATTTCGACATTAGGGTCCACAGACCATAAAATTTCACAATAGCAGTACGTATACATTGATTGATTGATTGATTGTTTTACGCCGCGCTCAAGATTATTTCGCTTATATGGTTTAGTGGGTGAGGAAACCTTGTTCATTGCCCGGAGGAAACCCCCGACCTTCGCCGAGTACCTGGCAACTCTTCCACAAATGGCGACCGAGTGAAAAATTCACTCAGAAATCTTTCAATTTTTATTTGGTCTGAGCGCGATTCGCACCCACGTCGCATTGATGGAAGGACTGAGCGATGATCACTCTAACGCACTGGACCACCGAGGCCCCAGTATGTATACAAGTTTTACTAGAAAACCATGACCATTTTATATCTAATGGCCTATCAAAATTCTTGGGTCCAGAAAAAATATCAACCATTAAGGCTTGCCATTAATATTCTCCATCTCATATACAATTTTAAGAATTAGAAATGCTTTTCCTGTTGCAATTTTCTTCGAGGTCTGAACAATAGTCAAACACAGAGAATACAAAATCCTTACCTTGCAGTTTTTCCACCAGTACTTTCGTTTGAGTTTTCCAGCACTTGCTTCAAACTGTGAAGCCCCCGCCTGCAGGGCATCTTTAAAAACATATATATAATATTTATCAACACTAAAACACACGGGCACATGCAAAATCTTCTTGTCTAAAATAACCATGGAGACAAGTTTCTAATTGTGTTAAAAAGAGGTATATCATTTCGACCTTTATACCCCATCATAAGTTGTTGTTATAAACTAAACCCATGATATTTCATTAGATTTTGGGGTCAGCAGCATATGCAATAAAAAAGTTATATATTCTCATTTGTTCTTATCAAATTTAAGAACTGGAGCCTGAGGATCTTAAACTCATCCTGAGCGGGGATATAGGCATACATACATATGTATAACCATAAATACAGAGCTTCAAAATGCCTCTGTTTTTAAGGATGGAGGCCACAGAGATCACCAATGTCAAAGCAGACTGCATCTCATATGGAGACAACTTTGCATAGCAATTTTAGCGAGCAAAAGAAACTTGTTGACTTGAAACTTGACAAAATCATGCTAACTCATTCCCTAGAGCAGCTTTCGATCAGAAATTTGTTTAAGACACTCCGATACACGCACTTCAGTATAAGAATCTTGGTGAGAAATTGTTGCCCTGGGAATTGCAGTGTGGAGACCTGGGGGCCGTCGCACAGTGCGATCAATCGCAGTTGATATGAAGTCGTATCTCCTCAATGTGGTATCCATTGGCAACTAGGCTTCGTTTGCGACTCCACTGCTTTGTGAAACGAGACATCGGATGGAAATCTTTTACCTTTAATTTTAGATTTTTTTTAAACAAACGGTTTGAGGATGATGTTGGCGGAAAAAAAGTTGCGATGAAACTTGACCATACCTGCTCTGTCATCAAGTTCTGAAATCTTTTGATCTCTCTCTAACACTTTGTCTACGTTAACTCTCATTATGTCCACCACCTAAAATATACAAAATAAAAATTAAAAAGAATATGTCACAGCTTATTTATTGATTTGTACATCTCAGAAGAAGCATTCAATAGTAGAGATTGATTGATTGATTGTTTGGTGTTTTACGCCGCACTCAAGATCGTTTCACTTATATGGCGTCATTGCCAGTTTTATTGTGGGAGGAAACCCACAACCTTCTGGTGGTACATGTAACTGGCAACTATCCCACATAGGTCGTTTGATTGAAAACCCAGTCAGATCAATAGTAGAGAGTTGGCTACAAATCTGCTTTGTCTGCCTTGTCGTTATACATCTAGCACGTTTTCAAGAAATTGTGTTAATAGATAGTGTCAAATTTTTAATGCCCATCCAAAATGGTCTTATTTCTAAATAGACCCTTTCAGCTTAAGGATTGATGCTTGCGCAGAAGCCTCGTTGTATGGCAAAATGACGCTAAATTGAGTTTTTTAATCAATCTGACGTCAGAATCGTGTTCATTTCGTCTATGACGTAATGCAAAAGAGGCGTGTCACAGCGACCGCAACAGAGAGAACACTATTTCGGTTCATATATGCCACATACTGTATGGATTTTCCTCATTCCAACACCAATCATTAAGTCTTTCGATGACCTTCAAAGCCTCTTACTGTCGTGACAATCAGAATCTATGAAAATAGTCCGAATTTTGGCAGCTCATGCCTCTTTTTAACATTACTGCTTAGTCTACCATCTAGCCTACTTACTGGGTTAGCCAGCTATTATAGGCCTATACTCGCTATAGGCCTACGGGTCGTCCTCTCGTCCAAGTCGTCGCGTATAGGTGTGGAATTTGGACAATTTAAATGAGCAGCAAAATGAACTCTAATGACCTACCTCATCGACCTGAGCCTGTGTTTGCTGTAACCTCTTACTCTGCTCCCGTGGGGGGCCACCCGGTCCGCCTGCTGACCTATATAACAAAAACAACCAAAGTTTAAATGGAGCACTGATGGGAGTCGGACCAACACGTACAATTATTGGTACTGGCTGAACAACGCATCGAAGGAAATACATGTGCATGAAGAAAATAAATTGGTACAAAAGTCTAGTCCAGTAACACATAGACATTTTAGCAATACATGCATTGATAGATGAATAATGCTGCCTCAAAAAAATGAGCTGAACAATTTTTGGACATTTTTTTGTTATTTGCAATTCTTACCTATTTTTGAAAGGAGCCCAAAAAAAAAATGTTGAGAAGTGTTGAAAATGTTGAGAATGAATGTAAGTATAGTTTAACGGTAAGTGCGTTTTAAGAAGGTTGTTGCCTTTGTTGCCCTCTCTCTTGATACCAGCCTTTGAAAATGGGTGCCCTTGCTTATCCCAAGACCCGTAACTGGGTCTAAATCAAAGAATTTCCAGCCTGCCAGCTAAATGTATTTGACTGTGCACCTATTTTTCTATGAATTAACTCAAGTTCATTTGGGCCAAAGACGGAATCCTTTATTCTAACTTAAACCATTTACATGTGCAATTTTAGGATGAACAGTACGATAAATATTTGTTTTCTCTTGCGAATGGATTGATTTTATGTTACAAACACAGCACTTGAAATTGTTTGACTTTAGATGGCGCAGCAGCAGCAGTACCAGACTTAGAAGAGGAGGAAAACGCCTGTTGTTTTTCTCACAGATTGAGAGTCAAATTTCACGCAAAAAAGGTGACAATTTTGGCAGCTCATGATAACTACAAGGCACGGCCATCTTGTTTATTACAACCCTTGAATAAGAGATAATTTGGGACATGGTCCATTTTAGATGCCAATTTGGTTGATCCATTGATTGATGTTTAACGCCACACACGTGATTATTTCATTTACATGTATATGACAGTGTTACCAGGGTGCCAGGAATAAACCGATTCTTTGCCCAGACTTACATGTATGGAGAGTACCTGCCCATAACTCTTCCACATACGGTGATTGAGAGAAAAATCCACTGGGATTTGATGTGCGCCACATTGGTATCGGACTGAGGGACTACATGTATCACTCTAACTGACTGAGCCCCAAGGCCCATTTGGCCAATATCAAATAGCCCAGAGAAACAAATAATGCACTGCTCAGGTCAACAAGAGGTTTACAACAAAGAGTTCATCCAGAGGGGTGTCCATGTGTCTTTTGGACACCCTGTGGTCAAAATTCATCTCATTTGGACACCCAATAATCCAGCAATTTAATATGGTCAACAAACAAAAGTAGGTCATAGTGGACACCCAATTTTGTGCAGAATGTGCAAAAAATAGCTATTTTGGACACCTTGTTATCGGATCCTGGATGAATGTATGTTTGCAACGAAACACATTGTATTGCCTCCTTAAAGTAAAGGCCTGTTATTGGCAGCAGAAGGTGACTCCATGCCCTGAGGAAACTAATGAATGGTTGATTGATTGACACCACACTCAAGATTATTTCACTTATATGGTGGCGTTGCCAGTTTTATTGTGGAAGGAAACCAGACTTTATGACCTTCCCACATAGGTTGTTTGAGTGAAATCCCCCTCAGTCAGAAAATTGTCCAATTTTTTGGGGACTGAGTGGGATTTGAACTCGCGACCCGTTGGTGGAAGGCTGTTTGGATTGAGCGTACAACGCTCTACCTACTGAGCCACGGAGGCCCCCGCAGCAGAAGGAAACTCCATGCCCTGAGGAAACTAATGAATGGTGCATGTACATCCAGTAGCTGGCACATAGAACTTGTGATGAACTGGTGGAAAACTGTCAGGGTCAATGAACTTTAATAATAATAGTCAGGGAAATGATTCAAAACTCTTGAGAAGGCAAGGTTACAGTTACAGATTGAGTCTGATAATGTATGTTCCACATAATTTTTTCCGACATTTTGACTGAAACTGAAGGCTGTACAATACCTCATGCACATTGGGTTATCAGGGCATAATCTAGGGTAACAGTTTGGGCACCCATAGTACGCCTTGACAATACCTTCCCAGAGCCATAAAGGCTGCATGGTGGGAAGTCCTACTTTAAACCACTATTTCTGTCTAATAACGTATGTCCCTAATATTTATGTTTTTAATATTTTGCAGAGCAGTTTTCACTTGTATTAAACATTTAAAGCAACAATCAGAACTATTTTTTCTCATTCCCTGGTTTGGCTGCCCAAACCCCATATATGGAATTCAAGATCAGCTTAGATTAGGCCTTGGATCCCATAATAATGATAAAATGTCCAAACAGTGAAGAATAAAGGAAATACATTGATTGGGCCTATCTTATAACTTGTACTTTGAAGCATTCCTTGCACACAAAGAGTGTGAAATACACTCGGGTGTTTAAAATACCATAATCATTAATTTAAAGTGGCATGAGTAGCCAAAATTAACATCTTTTTCATCTTTTTCTAATCGTCACGACAGTAAGAGGCTTTGAAGGCCATCTAAAAACTAAATGATTGGCGTTGGAATGAGGAACATGTATACAGTATGTGGCCTGTACGAACCGAAAACGTGTACGAAAAGTAAACAAAATTTAAATAACCAGGACGACCATTCATTCATTCTAAGCCAAAGTTAGTTCAAAACAATACTTTATCGTACATTTTCGAGACTAGAAGCACTAAAAAGCCTCGAGAAAAATAGCCAATAATTTCAATAAGTCTGTTTTACCGTCAAAATGTCAATATTTTGGCAGCTCATGCCACTTTAATATAACAACAATTATTTTGCTTTGTGATGGCAAACCGAAACGATAAGAAAGAGGGTTAACCTAAACCCTGGGTTGTTTCTCACTGTATAGAACAATTAACATTCGGTTCAATGTCTTGGATTTCAGGGGCTCGTTTCACAAAGCAGTCGCATCGCAAATGAAGCCTAATTGGAGAGATACGACGTCATGGCAACGGCGACGGCTTCGGGAAACGGCCCCCAGGCTTTAGATTTGGTACACATTTTCGAAACCAGTTAAGCCATGTCGGTATCAAATAGCCTGGAGTAGCCGACTGAGGCCAATTAAATAAATCCACAAAAAAAAATGTTTGTGCCTGATAACAAAATTGGTTAAAGAATAAATATTGATTGAATCTCCAGACTACATCTACCAGTGAGCATTTGAGTGAGTCTGCGTCACAATACTGTAAAATACAACACATAAAATTTGCACAAACTTTCCAACCTTTTACAAAATTGATTGCGGTAATGAGTCGCAACATGCTCATTGCGCCATTATAAAAGACCAGTATTTTTATACTGATATCATGAGCAGGAAATATTGTAATGTATCATTGAACAAGAACAAAATTGTTTATTTATGATGAGGAAGGACTTTTGGTTAGATATCATATTATTGTATAGAATTACATGTATGCCTCTACAGTAAAATGCAAAACTACATGTAAATAAGTTGCTTACAAGTAGCTCTATATGTTATGCAGTACATGTACTGAAATTCTGAATAATAATAAACATTCCGCATTTAGTCATAGAGAATGTCCTTATTGATTGTACCAAATGGATACTGTGATAGTGGGCCGATAAGGTATAAATATAGCCCAGTAATCAATGAACTCTCTATTTTAATATGCACATATGTACTACAGGCAACACAACAGAATTAGACAGATTTGCTTCATGCCTATGTTAATATAAACTAATGCTCCAAGTTACATGTGAATAAAGTTGATTGAATAAACCCACTTTACATACATGTACATGTATCTCTTTATGATACCAAGTTATATGTGAACAACTTTTAAGTGTTTTTTTCTCGTGATTGCAAGTCTGATTCCTACCTGAATGTGAAATAAAATTCACACTACGTATTCACATAACAATTTATATTTTCGCCTCAAGTCAAATATAAGCTTGCAAATTGGTGTTTTATGTCACACTCCAGATTTCATAAAAAAAACATGTATTTTAGACCGTTATACCCAAATTTCATAGGCCGTTGTAATAAAACAAAACATTAATGGGGGAATACGACGTCGAGGAACCAAGGTTTTACTTGGCAGCCATTTCACCTTATAAGAATATAGATACAGTTGAAAACCTAAATGTATAAAATAATTGGGATCTCACCCATGCAAAAATGCATTTATCTCCGGAAAATTTAGCTAGCTACTGTTCCAACCAGGATACATTTATAATTAACTTGCCTGATTATTATGGTCAGTGACATGTATAGTAAGTAAACATACCCCGAATTAACTAGACTTTGTAAAAAAAAAAAAATTATAGATTCATCCCTGGCATTTGAGGTAGTGTAAAAAGTAGACATTCATTTTACGGATGACATTTATTTAGAAAATGAAGCAAATATTGTGGTAATGTTTATACATGTACAATAATTAACATGTAGTATGTCATGCAAACTTTCAACACAAATTTGTGCCACGTTTTTTCCCCTAGTGTCAATGTTCAAGTGTATTATATACTGCACATGCATTACATATATTGGTTGTGCGGCACCAATGAGTTAAGCCCAGCCCAGACGAGGGGATTTGGCTGAGCTACAAGGCACGCGTAGGGAGCAGCTACAGATTTCAGCACAGACAATGAGCTCTCGGCTAGGACAAGTTCCTAGTCACCCAAGTTCACTGACTTACATGTACATAAATGTCACTACCCGTGTTACGTAATATTATACATGTAAGTGGTCACATGATTTAATCAGCACATGCGGTTGGACTTTCAGCTCCGCTGGCAGCTCATGTTGCGCACACATGGTGAGATTCTAGCCTCAAGAGGTAGAAAATATTAAACATGTTAGATATTTTCCTGACCGAAATCTCACCAAAATGTACGTGCACACATGGGAAACAGCTTAGCTCTCAGCATACATGTACATGTACATGTAGATCTTCTCGAGCCAAGTTAAAATCTCCATGGCCCCATCCCATGTTTTACCTTGGCGGACGGGTTTCACCGTTTGAGTGGAGCAGTCCGCCAAGGTAAGAAACAGAATGTGGTCATGGAGGTTTTAACTTGGCTTGAGTACATGTAGATAAACTCGCAGCCACGCGTGGCCGGCAGCTCAGCCGGACCCTCTCGTGTGCGACAGTTACTGAGGTCCATGTAGCAAAAGCTGAATGAAAAGTTGTAAAACACACCAAAAAAGTATTTCAAATGTAAGTACTACATGCACATGAAACCGTGAAACAAATGGATTCCAAAGCAAAGCCGTTTAAATAGTTGTAAAATGCACATTGAAATCCATCGCCTGTATTAAGCATGCTGTTACTGTATATACAATTCATTTCATTCCAAAGAATACGGACAAAAAGTTACAATGTGAATAAGATACATACATGTACATATGTAGATACATGTATCTTGTATGGCAGAATACATGTGTATCTAGTATGGCAGATACGTAATATACAGAATAAATAATGAAATATTAGAAAAGCTTGAAATAAAACCACCTACATGTAGTAATGACCCACAACACAAAGCACAATATTGAGCATTCTACAATGTACATGTGGTTACTTACGGGGGCCCACCGGGGCCAGCCTGAGGATTTTGGGGTCCAGACCTAAAGAAAGAAGGCAGAAATTCATAAGGAATGGCTATAAAACCGGAATTCCTTCAATATTACTAACATAAAATGGAACTGAAAGTGGGTTAAATTGGAAAGAACCTCTACCCGGTACAGTAAACTTTCACCATTCGCCTTTTCCACATGGGGGAGAGAGGAAACCAAACTGTGTTGTAATATAATTTTCCATTAGCTGGTTTTCTGTATGAATAAAGATATACTTGTGCTTAACAGACAATATTTCCACTTTTTTAAACCCACACAATCCAGAATGTGGTATTAGCTAAAGGTCCAGATCTATACTAAATGTAGTAGCACTAACATTGAAAAAAAAAAACATTCTCATGTCCCATGTGACGTCAGTGTGACTCTTTACAAATATACATCTATATCATGATTGATTGATGTTTTACATTGCACTCAAAATTATTTCACTTATATGGGGGGCGCTGCCAGGTTTAGTAGGGGGGAAATGGGGGTCTCAACTCTTGCCCAAAGTAAACCGGGTTCATTGCCCAAAGGAAACCCTCAACCTCTGGCACCTGGCAACGCTCCCACATAAGGCGATCAAGTGAAAAAGTTTTTCTTATTTGGTCTGAGTGGGATTCAAACCCACGCAGCATCAATCACAATGAGGGGTCTGTGGTGGGCTGAGGGACTATTACTCTAACCCACTGGACCACCGAGGGCCCCTACAATTATATCAAAACAATATTTGAATATTTATATTGCCAGCTTTTTCCAAAAGGCTGCTGAAGATTAAAATCTCCAGATACTGAGCAATATCCAGATATATATGTTACCTTCAAAGATGACTAGAAAAACTCAACCACCAGAATTTTAAGACTTGAAACTAGTTTGAAGCATTCAGTGCTGGAAGTTGCCTGGAACTTCCACTGCTCCCATGCAATTTGCAAGTAATTTGGCCTGGGGGCAAGCATGCCCTGCTTGACAAGTTAGTTTTTTTAGCTCGTTTACCATTTGATTTACATGTACATGTAAATGGTCTGATATTAGTTTAATAAGGCCTCCGATTGGTCCCAAAAAACTATGACTATTCTGTCTAAACAAAGTCACTTTTCATTTGCTTTCCAGCATTTACATTGTATGATACATGTAAATCTGGGCAACGGTATCTTCAGCTTGCCCTGATGGCAACCGCCGTAAAAAGTTAAGTTCCAGCACTGGGCATACATGTACATGTAAATTCTATCCTCTAGCTGTTATTCAGTTGTTGCACGGGTTGCAGGGGTTCATGCGTCTTTTGGACACCCTATGGTCAAAATTCATCTAATTTGGACACCCAAACATCCAGCAGTTTAACATGGCCATAAGCCGCCAAGATACACTAACATGGAGGTTGTAGAAAACAGCTATTTTGCACACCTAATTATCATACAACGTGGATGAATGAATTGGTCTTTTCTGCAATTATTTTTGTAAAAAGTTGACAAGTTTGTGCAAAATATCGCCCTCTACTAGTGCTTCATCTAGTTTGCAATAGATACATGTACCTCACCTAAGGTTAACAGGGATCCAACCCAAATTCATCAATTCTAAGCAAGCTATAAAAACTGAAGTACATGTACTGTAGCATGTCCAGTTAAACCGTAATGGTTTGGACTTGCAAGCACATCTGACCAGATGATTTAATTTTTTTCACAAATTCAAGGATAGATTTTAAATTCATGATTACATATTTCAAAGGAGTATTTAAATTGTCTTTAAATTTAGGCCTTTTCCATGAATGGTTGCTATTTTTCTGTTAGAGCCCTAAAGAGCAAACAGGGTTAATCAAACGGGCACGTAAAAAACGATACAAACTAAAATTTCATCTTTGTTTGTAACCTTTGAAACAACTGCTTTTTTGGGGTTTTATATTTACTGTTATGATCTGGTACCAAGATCAGAAGAGGTCAGCGTCACGACCTTGAAACTTACTACATTGTGTTTACAACAAAACATACGTACATGTATGTATTGATGAAATCTGTGCCCAATGTCTTATACTGTACATGTACTGACAAAAAGAGAACCAAGAGACCCTCCTTCCGTGTCACTCAATTCAGTGCATCATGTAGATCATTTTTTGTGTTACATGTACGTGTACATATAATATTTAAGAATTCTTCTTCTTAGTTGATGCAAACTTTAAATTGATTGATTGATTGGTGTTTTACGCCTTGCTAACCAGGCTCTATGCCCTGAGGAAACCAATGACCTTCCTTTGGTAACTGGCAACCATCCCACATAGGTCGTTTGAGTGAAAACCCAGTCGGAACATTTTCCAATTTTTTTTTTTTGGACTGAATGGAATTCGAAGCAGAGACCCAATGGTGTAAGGCTGTTCGGATTGAGCGTCCAATGCTCTACCCACTGAGCCACGGAGGCCCCCGCAAAGACGGGAGAAACTCACACATGTATAATTATTGAAAGAAAGACAAATCATGACAATTTCAGATCAAACGTTTTCCCATCACCACAAGGCATATATATCATTCAGGTCAATTTCTCATACACACTGTCCACTTTTCTATACATTGTACGACACACGTAGAATCCGGAATCAGGAAGTTAACCAGCTTACCAAACTTTTGGCTGGTTGTTTTAAGCTTTCAAACATAGGTTGGCTGTTTGGTGTTTTACGCCGCGCTCAAGATTATTTCTCTTATATGGCGGCGTTGCCAGTTTTGTTGTGGGAGGAAACCGGGAGTAAACCCACGGTTGTTCGAGTGAAAAGCCAGTCAGAAAATTTTCCCATTGGTAGAAAGCTGTTCGGATTGAACGTCCAACGCTCTACCTACTGAGCTACGGAGACCCCTTCAAACCTAGGAAAAGCAGTTAGGTTCTTTAAGATTTTCTTTTTGGACTCGCTGTTTTGAGCATTTTTTACATGAAGAGATAATGTTTGACAGCTTATTCAATCAAAATTGCTTCAAAATTGAAAACTTGGCGGGCACACTAGTTCCAATTTTTGACTAACTCCTTGGAAGTCTTGAAAGATAAAATAATTTCATGTGTGGAGTTAAATACATCACTCAGTCAATCAGGTTTAACAATGGTTTGAAATTGGTGTATAAGAAATGTATAAATCAGGAAAATTACCCAAAAATAATACCGTCACCCCAATATGCAAACTGTGTATACAAACATAAAAAAGGATAGAATCAAACAGTGCTATAGGAAATTGAGGAGGATGGGAGTACATACTGACTGCCGCTTCTAATAGCTACACGATAATCATCTGCCCTGGAAAATTAATTTCAAAACACAGATAACAGTCAAATATACATCAGATCTATGGAGGTTGTCCAACGTTCGTCTAAATATGAGGGCGGTTCTAGTGATCTTAACAACTAGTAAGTGTACTTTAGGGTAAAATATTTTATAATTTCAACATTGCGTCTTTTGGTTTTAGAATGTGCGATTGATTGAGATGTATCTTTTCCCTCCCTTCTCAAGAATACGTCACTTATATGGCAGCTTTGCCAGGTTTAATGGGGGAGGAAAACGGCATCATCACCTACAGGAAACCCCTGAGCCTTCAGTGAGTACCTGGCAAAGGTTGGATTGATTGATTGATCAAGATTATTTCCCTTTTAATACAGAGTATATGGTGGCGTTGCCAGGTTCAGCCAGTGAGGAAACAGGGTTTATTGCCCGGAGAAAACCCACGACCTTTGGCAACTCTTTCACATAAGGCAAAGGTCGGAAGGTTTTCTCTCAGAGAAAAGAGATTAGTTTTTTTGAATATGGTTCTTAAACATGTAATGGGATGCACATGCATTATTTAAAAGATACTGTAGCATATAAAGACACATGTACATGTACGATACATGTACATGAGAAGCGCAAGTTTGGTAAGAATTGCTACGAGACTTTGTGAAATCAGGTGACAGATGATACTTTTCAGAACGTTTTTGGTAACGTTGCAATTCTATTTGAAGTATTTTACTCCATAATCTGAGAAGTAAATGCCATGTTAGATGCCCAATGTAGCACCGGTGACAGGAAATTTGTGGAATTCCTACGAGACTTGCATCCCCTATAACATTTGGGGATGATGTGTTGGTGAAAGGTCTAAATGTAAGGAAGGTCTTCTTTGTCCACAATCTGGGCCTTTGTGCCATACCTTCATGTACCGTACATGTATTTGATACTACCAAGGCTGGCCTTGGAAATGGGTGCCACTAATTATCCAAATTCCAAAGCCTGAACTGTCATCAGTAGTTTTTTTGTTGAAATAGCTGTAAAAACTTTTAGTTTAAAAGCCAAACACAGGATTTAAGACTGAGTACATGTACCTAATCAATGACAATGCATGTATATCGAATAACCCTCTGGCCTCCATGGCAGTGCTTACGGTATATCATCTTTCCAAAAAAATCTAAATTAAGTTACTATAGTTTTAAAACACTGATTTACATTTGACGTACATGTAAATGAAGCCAGTTTTGGAAGACACTGTCAATAGTATGTCCAACATTCACAGTGATATTAAGTACAAATGTTGACAAACTTATGTGATTTACTAACAGCACATATCTAAAAATTCTTAAATATGTAGTTATATGAACACGTCATGTGGTATAATTGGGGTTGAGGGGAAGGAGACAGGGAACATACATGTACATGTAGCATGCTGTGGGAAGGCTAGGGGAAACATGACATTTTTATCAAAATTGGTTACCCTCTTTATATATTTTATATTTATGAAGTATGAACACTACATGTACATGTGAAACACACAGGCACAGGGGTAATCTTCTTTTCGAAAATAGTCATGGAGACAAGTTTCTAATTGTGTTAAAAAGAGGTATATCATTTAGGCTTAATACCCCATCATCCCGTTTTATATATATTTAAGAACACTATAACACACAGGCACAGGAAAAATCTTCTTGTCTAAAATAATCATGGTTTCTCGTGTTGTTAAAAAGGAGACTATATCATTTAGACCTACATATAGCCGGTTTTATGCATGTACTTTATTGACAGGGGTGCTTTCTAAAACCCTTAAAATACATGTAACTTGAAAAAAATAAATACAAATTTTGCGACATTCATCACCAGTTCTTGGAAATTTCTCAAACTAGAAAAGTAGAGCTAATTCAATAACTAAACAGTAGAGCTTGGGCTTACTTCTGGCAACACTTTTTGTTAGCCAGCAGAACTAGTGACAGATGTCCCCATTAATCAATAAACTAAATCGGTACACTAGAAAATCAAACATTTATCCAGAAGTGTTAATCAGATCATAATATCATTATATCATGCATACTAAAATATTTAATGCAATGCATGATAGCACTCGTCCTGTTCAGCCATAGTCATTTTCCTTTATGCAATGACAGACTTGTCACATTGAATAAATGAAGGCCTGGTTTGTTTCCCAAGGTTATACATGTAATGATACATGTACCATCAAGGCCTCCTAAATGAGTACCCCAAATTGATTTTTATGGTCCCCTGTTATAGAGAATTCATAAGTTTAAATACTGAATTTTACTCATTCTGGAGATACTAGCCTGTATACGGTAAATGACGTCCGAATCCGACCGATTTTATACCCAAAGTGAGTAGTAGTCTGGTTCAACCTCCTGTTGAGTCGCATGAATAGAGCGATCAGCGAACGTGTGAAACGATTAGTCTGGTTGGCCTTTGATATCTCCGAGGCTGGAAATCGATTCAATGAGACTATTTCGGCTAATAAAACATGCTTTTAACAGAAGCGTTTTTCCCTTTACAGTTTAATTTAAACGCAGGTCTTCGTTGTCACTTTGGTACAACAACAACATCAATTGGTAGACCTACGAAAACGCGCAGTTAGCTGAGAAATCTGCCTATGCCGGATTTCATATTTTTTTTCGTCACAAACGGCCCAGGGAGCGTTCGATGTTCACTGCGGCTGAGATTCCAACACAACTTTCAAACTTACAACATGTGCGTATGGCCCTAAACATATCACTATGAGTAATATATAAACTATACACGTAGTCTGCTATCCAACTTCATTTGTTAGTTGATTATATAAAATATAAAAAAACACAGATATTCTATCTGAAACCAAAGTGACTACACACGTGGCGACACAGAAGCGGCCATCGTTCAGTCGTGCCGTGATGCTCACCAGTTTACTCAATCTGGGCTTGGATATTTGTAGGACGATTGGACCACCAGAAAAAAACGTTTAATGAAAAAACAATTCTTTAATGTAGTATAATCGATCATTAACATACTAATCATGGGTTAACTACATGCACAAGTATCTGTTGTTCCCCGTCGCCATTTGAGCACTCAAGCTACCAACTTTACGGGAGTGTTGACGACGCCAGCAAGACAGGAAAACAATCGGAAATCATAGACTCAAATTCAATGAGTTGTTGCTAAATTATACTCGCCCTCTAAAACCATAGAGAATTGCTTTTAAATATTAGAAAGACCAAAAGACATTTTGTAATGTTTTATTGTTAAAAGCGGGCGTTTATACACGTAGGCCTAAAATATTTTATATATTTGACAGTCCAGAGTGAGCTGTTCAGCTTTCTTTTGGGTCTTATGGTTGCTGATTGGACTAGACATACCTGTCAATCAAAATAAGAGCCAATCAAATGGCTACCTGTTTTAGGGATCGATAAAACTGCCGCAGACCACGTGGGTTTTCACTTCAAGTAATATTAAACTATAATATTGCTATGTGATTTTCAAGAACTCGAAGTTTTAAAATTAGACCATGTATAGGCTGCAGCGAACAGGAGTTTGTGAGTTAAAATCTCTCGATCTGAGTGCATGTTATTCGTGAATTTTGATCTTTACAGCTAGTGGTTATTTTGTAATACCGATGTTTGATATCTTGCCCGCCGAAGGCTTCAAAAGCCGTGATATATTGAGAAAGTAAACTGAAACCACGGCAATTTAGCGATTTGCGGCTTGGTCCGGGTTTCTGACTACAAAATGATCTCTATATACTGACGACCGTAATTCCAAAATACGACTGTCAGTATACAACAAAGTCATTTTGGAGACACAAACGCTACGTACGGCGTAGTAATTAATTTCATAGACGTGACAAAGAATGATTTGACGCTTGGTCACAAGCTGACTGTATGAAAAACAAACAAAAGTCGGGTTGATTTTTTAACACGTATTTATTTTTTCGCGAATCTAATAAAAATGGTTAATGCACAACATCTTGGGACTATACGTTTCTACTTTAAGTCGGAAATCTCCATTACCGGTCGACAGCCGGTAAGTTATAGGTCATGTAGGCGCTTGACTAACTGTCAGCTCAGGCGTTGGCAGCATACTAGGTGGCTAATCACCATGGTCTGTGATCTCCGCCGCCGGTCGGATCGGGCATCGGTCGGATTCGGACGTCATTTACCGTATATATAAACTTTTTCACAAGCATCGGACAAAATATTAGGCACCAAAAGACACGTGCCAGTCATTTGAGTTCGCTTTCAGATTTGTCCCGTTTTTTTAAACTGTTAAATTAACCAGTTTGTTGACTGTACTTATTGGGAATACACCTTTTCAAATGTTTAATCTGATAAAGTAAACAAATACTCGACAGACAGCGATGCTTTCTTCTTCTTGAAATATCAATTTTCTGGCAATTTACGAGTCTACTGAGCATAATGTATTTGAGCAACATGAGATCACTACGCAAATTGAAATTACACAAAATGGGATTTGCCATGACATGTGCATCATCGCTGTAATAAATGGTGAAAATACGATCATAAACATTTGTTACCACTACTGAAGGTTGTAACTTTATCTAGATTTTATGAAGAGTGTCAGTACACTACAAACTCCTTTGAGGACAAAGAAAAGGTAGAGTTTAAAGAAAATGATTTAAAAAAAACTGAATTTGCCTCAGCTCTGTCGGAAAAAAGTGTCCGGCACCAAGCGAGCGAACCAGACAAACAGGAATTTGGAGTCGGACAATGTCCATGTTCAAATGCTAATGTTTATGGTCTGAATACCAGACTTGAAAAAAACTCAATTCTAAGTTAGTGCCTGAAAAACAGTTTGGATTTCTATGAACTGCCGTACACACCTTGACCAAGTAAAGATTAGCAGATTTGTCAGCATAATCATTTGGCTAGTAAGGACATTAATGTATATTTAGGCACTGTTTTATATGACTGACTTACTGAGTAAGTACTGTTACCTGTACAGTATATTATATGTAGTATTTATGTCTAGTCTATTCTCGGTTTCGGACATCCGGGTACTTACAAAGGGTACTTATGTAATACAAGGGTACTTATGGTCACGTGGTCTTCGCTTAGCCGGCAAACTAGAAAAACAACTCGTTGAACGCCATTTTGAAAAGTGATTTTGAGCAGCTTTAGTCTAAATAAAAGTAAACTTTACAAAACATCGACTATGCCTAAAAGCTGTGTTGTATTCGGTTGTACAGATAACGACTAAAATTGTGACGGTCTCTCTCTAATTAGTAAGTCAAAATGGCGTTGTCACTCGCCAAGCACTTGTTTTCACCAATATGCAAATTAGGAGCTGTGTTGTCAGGGTCTTGACGTCACGCCGAAATCGAGAATGTCCAGAATTAACTTTCGACGTAATTAAAAAAGTTCAATCAAACTCTTTATTTCTCCTAACATACTTGCTAGCTGTCCATCCTGACATTAACAACATAAATAAATGAATTATAAATGAATAACAGAGTATAAACAAAGAGGCAGGTAAGGAATTCATCGTTGGGGAATTGCTTTCAACGCAAATCTTAAAAGTATTCTTGTTATTTGGGACGATTACTACACTTTTGGGGGATCAACCGATTGTTGGTGACACATTTAGTGCCAGCGGTAGGTGCCATATAGTTAATACTGGGACCAGAGCTCTATTCCAGTCTCAAGAATTTCGGCCCATTTTAAAAAAAGTGTAATCCCAAAAATTAACGAGAATACTATTATTGTTAAACTCACTGCCTAAATGACACTAACTACTATTTAATAGTATTACCTACAAATTACAATACATGTAAATGATACAAACTAATTAACAAATCTTAAAAACAAATTAGAATTCAACTATTTTTTTTAATGAATATTGTATGTTATTCTTTACCATCTGATTCACTTATGTATGACCAATGACACATTCATTCGTGAGTTTCAGTAAGAATAAAAAAGGTTGTCAAATGGAGTTATTGCCCTATATAATCGACCAAACGTTTGCAATGAAATAAAATTACCGGTATTAAACCTTCCCCGATTTAAGATAAATATTAGCTGTACATGGAATGTAACTATGTACCAAATATTCCGTTTATTATTAGAAGCTTGCCACAACATAAGCTAGAAGTACAGAAAACTGCAACCTGAATTCGACGTATCTGTCAAACTGCAACATTTTACACGACAGCTGCGCTCGATTCGAATACGGATTTCTAAAAAAATAAATTTTATACATCCCGTCGTATTCCATAACGCATCCAACCTCACCAATGTGAACTACAGACGAAGCTGGGTCTGATATATACTTACATTTTTGTGTTTGTGGTGTACAACGAAAGAAAATCCCTCCCCTATCACGGGTGACAGTCAGATCATCAAATGTTTTGCAGAAGGTTTAATGGCCGCCTTAATGCAGTATGATGTCATCATCCGGGCTACCAGCGAAATGAGGCACCAGAGGATGGGTACCGCGTAGTTTATTGCAATGAACTTAGCCGAGAAATCTTGGCTCTTCCGAAAAAAAAAATTCGGCAGAGCCAAGATTTCTCGGCTACACTGAACTTATTCCATCTTCGCTGACACACACACACCTATAAAGGAAAAATTATGGTGCATGTAGAAATAGTAATTCGTTCTGTGTGTGTTTTTTTTTTAAATAATGATAAGGAGGTTGTTCTCAGGAAAAAAAGACATGCCTAATTAAATCACCCTGAATTATCTCCCTCGGATTTTTCTTGTATTTCCAAGAATCTAAATACAATCACCTTATTATAATTTGAAAATACCGATTACCCGGTAAATAAATCGTCATTCGCATATAATAAATTATAATAATCTAAATAGATCGAAATAGGTGTAGGCCGTGACAAGACCTTTCCGTGGATTAATCATAATGCTTAACCAAGGTGTTTTAAATTTTATCATAACAAATCTTGACAAAATTGGCTAAATGAATATATTTGTCAACCGAAAAAGAAACAAGGCCTAACATAGCCCTGGATAAAGTGTAGCCCCCCCCCCCCCCCCCTATTTGCCAACCGAAAAAGAAATAAATCAACATGGCCCAGGATAAAGCCATTTTTGATAAATTTATTTTGATGAGCGGTTATTTTTTTCCAGATTGCTTAACGATTAGATTGAACTTGATTGATTGATGTTTTACGCCGCACTCAAGCTTATTTCACTTATGGCGGCGCTGTCAGGTTTAGTGGGGGAGGAAACCGGGCTCATTGCCAGCCGGAAACCCCTGACCTTCGGCGATTACCTGTAACTCTTCCACATAAGGTGACCAAGTGAAAAATCCGCTCAGAAGTTTTTCAGTTTTATTTAGTCTGAGGGTGATTCGAACCCGCGCCGCATCGCTGGAAGGTCTGTGTGGGACTGAGGAACGATTACTTTAACCCACTGGACCCCCGAGGCCCCTAATAGATTTAAATAGGCCTACAAGTACAATCACAGTTAATTCGATGAAAATACTTTATTGTGTTTAAAACCGGTTCCATTCGAGTTGTCTAAACTGGGGAACACTAGCTTAGTTCTATCCAAAACAAGTCATATCTAGGCCTACCTTGGGGGTCGATCCTAGCTTAGTTTTGTTCAAAACATGTTATATCCACCTTGGGGGCCCTAGCTTAGCTTTGTCCAAAACATGCCATATCCAACTTGGGGGCCCTAGCTTAGTTTTGTCCAAAACATGTTATATCTACCTTGGGGGCCCTAGCTTAGTTCTATTCAAACATGTTTTATCCACCCTGGGAACACTAGCTCATATCCACGTTAGGGGCCCTAGCTTAGTTATCTCCAAAACAAGTCATATCCGCCTTAGGGGCCCTAACTTGGTTTTGTTAAAAGCATGTTTTATCCACCTTGGGGGCCCTAGTTTAGTTTTGTTCAAAACATGTTATATCTACCTTGGGCGCCCTAGCTTAGTTCTATACAAAACAAGTCATATCCACCTTGGGGGGCCTAGCTTAGTTTTGTCCAAAACATGCTATATCTACCTTGGGGGGGCCTAGCTTAGTTTTGTTCAAAACATGTTATATCCACCTTGGGGGCCCTGGCTTAGTTTTGTTCAAAACATGCTATATCCACCTTGGGGGCCCTAGCTTAGTTCTATTCAAACAGGTTTTATCCACCCTGGGAACACTAGCTTATAGTTATTTCCAAAACAAGTCATATCCACCTTCGGGGCCCTAACTTAGTTTTGTTAAAAGCATGTTTTATCCACCTTGGGTGCCCTAGCTTAGTTTTGTTCAAAACATGTCATATCTGCCTTGGGGGCCCTAGCGTAGTTCTATTCAAAACATGTTTTACCCATTAGCTTAGTTCTATCCAAAACAAGTCATATCCACCTTGGGGGCCCTAGCTTAGTTCTATCCAAAACAAGTCATATCCACCTTAGGGAGGGGTCCTAGCTTAGTTTTGTTCAAAACATGTTATATCTACCCGAAGGTCCTAGTTTAGTTTTGTTCAAAACATGTTTTATCCACCTTGGGGGCCCTAGCTTACTTCTATTCAAAACATGTTTTACCCACCCTGGGGACATTAGCTTAGTTCTATCCAAAACAAGTCGTATCCACCTTGGGGGCCCTAGCGTAGTTCTGTCCAAACAAGTCATATAAACCTTAGGGGCCCAGCTTAGTTCTATCCAAAACAAGTCATATCCACCTTGGGGGCCCTAGCTTAGTTCTATCCAAAACAAGTCATATCCACCTTAGGGAGGGGTCCTAGCTTAGTTTTGTTCAAAACATGTTATATCTACCCGAAGGTCCTAGTTTAGTTTTGTTCAAAACATGTTTTATCCACCTTGGGGGCCCTAGCTTACTTCTATTCAAGACATGTTTTACCCACCCTGGGGACATTAGCTTAGTTCTATCCAAAACAAGTCGTATCCACCTTGGGGGCCCTAGCGTAGTTCTGTCCAAACAAGTCATATAAACCTTAGGGGCCCAGCTTAGTTCTATCCAAAACAAGTCATATACACCTTAGGGGCCCAGCTTAGTTCTATCCAAAACAAGTCATATCCACCTTAGGGGCCCCAGCTTAGCTCTATCCAAAACAAGTCATATCCACCTTAGGGGCCCCAGCTTAGTTCTATCCCAAACAAGCCATATTCACCTTAGCGGCCCCAGCTTAGTTCTATCCAAAACACGTCATATCCACCTTAGGGGCCCCGGCTTAGTTCTATCCAAAACAAGTCATATCCACCTTAGGGGCCCCAGCTTACTTCTATCCAAAACAAGTCATATCCACCTTAGGGGCCCAGCTTAGTTCTATCAAAAACATGTCATATCCACCTTAGGGGCCCCAGCTTAGTTCTTCCAAAACAAGTCATATCCACCTTATGGCCCCCACCTTAGTTCTATCCAAAACAAGTCATATCTACCTTAGGGGCCCTAGCTTAGTTCTATCCAAAACAAGTCATATCCACCTTAGGTGCCCCAGCTTAGTTCTATCCAAAACAAGTCATATCCACCTTAGGGGCCCCAGCTTAGTTCTATCCAAAACAAGTCATATCCACCTTAGGGGCCCCAGCTTAGAAGTTTGTTTAGTTTTATTTAGTCTGAGGGTGATTCGAACCCGCGCCGCATCGCTGGAAGGTCTGTGTGGGACTGACGAACGATTACTCTAACCCACTGGACCCCCGAGGCCCCTAATAGATTTAAATAGGCCTACAAGTACAGTCACAGTTAATTCAATGAAAATACTCTATTGTGATTAAAACCTGTTCCATCCGAGTTGTCTAAACTGGGGAACACTAGCTTATAGTTCTATCCAAAACAAGTCATATCTACCTTGGGGTCCTAGCTTAGTTTTATTCAAAACATGTTATATCTACCTTGGGGGTCCCTAGTTTAGTTCTATTCAAACATGTTTTATCCACCCTGGGAACACTAGCTTATAGTTCTATCCAAAGCAAGTCATATCCACTTTCGGGGCCCTAACTTAGTTTTGTTAAAAGCATGTTTTATCCACCTTGGGTGCCCTAGCTTAGTTTTATTCAAAACATGTTATATCTACCTTGGGGGTCCCTAGTTTAGTTCTATTCAAACATGTTTTATCCACCCTGGGAACACTAGCTTATAGTTCTATCCAAAGCAAGTCATATCCACTTTCGGGGCCCTAACTTAGTTTTGTTAAAAGCATGTTTTATCCACCTTGGGTGCCCTAGCTTAGTTTTGTTAAAAACATGTTATATCTACCTTGGGGGCCCTAGCTTAGTTTTATCCAAAACATGTTTTACCCAACATGGGGACACTAGCTTAGTTCTATCCAAAACAAGTCATATCTACCTTAGGGCCCTAGCTTAGTTTTATCCAAAACATGCTATATAAGCTTTGGGGCCCTAGCTTAGTTTTATCCAAAACATGCTATATCCACCTTGGGGGGGGGGGGAGGGGGGGGGGGGGCTAGCTTAGTTTTGTTCAATACATGCTATATCTACCTTGGGGGTCCTAGATTAGTTTTGTTCAAAACATGTTTTATCCACCCTAGCTTAGTTCTATTCAATACATGCAACAGCCACCATGGGGGGGGGGGGGGGATGGGGGGGGGGCTAGCTTAGTTTTGTTAAAAACATGTTATATCTACCTTGGGGGCCCTAGCTTAGTTTTATCCAAAACATGTTTTACCCAACCTGGTTTTGTTCAATACATGCTATATCCACCTTGGGGGGGGGGGGGGGGAGGGCTAGCTTAGTTTTGTTCAATACATGCTATATCCACCTTGGGGGGGGGGGGAGGGCTAGCTTAGTTTTGTTCAATACATGCTATATCCACCTCGTGGGCCCTAGCTTACATGTAGTTTTGTTCAAAACATGTTTTATCCACCCTAGGAACTCTAGCTTAGTTCTACCTTGGGGGTCAAAGCTTAGTTTTGTCCAAAACAGGGGGGGGGGGGGGGCTAGCTTAGTTTTGTTCAATACATGCTATATCCACCTTGGGGGGGGGGGGGAGGGCTAGCTTAGTTTCGTTCAATACATGCTATATCCACGTCGTGGGCCCTAGCTTACATGTAGTTTTGTTCAAAACATGTTTTATCCACCCTAGCTTAGTTCTATTCAATACATGCAACAGCCACCATGGGGGGGGGGGGGGGCTAGCTTAGTTTTGTTTAATACATGGTGTATCTACCTTGGGGGTCCAAGCTTAGTTCTATCCAAAACAATTCATATCCACCTTAGGGGCCCTAGCTTAGTTCTATCCAAAACAAGTCTAATCCACCTTAGGGGCCCTAGCTGCGTTTTGTTCAAAGCATGTTTTATCCACCCTGGGAACTCTAGCTTAGTTTTATTAAAAACATGCTTTATCCACCTTGGGGGTCCTAGCTTAGTTTTGTTCAAAACATGTTATATCCACCTCGTGGGCCCTAGCTTAGTTTTGTGCAAAACAGGTTTTCTCCCCCCGGGAACTCTACCTTAGTTCTATTCAATACATGCTATATCCACCTTGGGGGTGGGGGGGGGGGGGGGGGGCTAGCTTAGTTTTGTTCAATACATGCTATATCTACCTTGGGGGTCCTAGATTAGTTTTGTTCAAAACATGTTTTATCCACCCTAGCTTAGTTATATTCAATACATGCAACAGCCACCATGGGGTGGGTGGGGGGGGGGGGCTAGCTTAGTTTTGTTAAAAACATGTTATATCTACCTTGGGGGCCCTAGCTTAGTTTTATCCAAAACATGTTTTACCCAACCTGGTTTTGTTCAATACATGGTATATCCACGTTGGGGGGGGGGGGGGGAGGGCTAGCTTAGTTTTGTTCAATACATGCTATATCCACCTTGGGGGGGGAGGGCTAGCTTAGTTTTGTTCAATACATCCTATATCCACCTCGTGGGCCCTAGCTTACATGTAGTTTTGTTCAAAACATGTTTTATCCACCCTAGGAACTCTAGCTTAGTTCTATTCAATACATGCAACAGCCACCAGGGGGGGGGGGGGGGCTAGCTTAGTTTTGTTTAATACATGGTATATCTACCTTGGGGGTCCAAGCTTAGTTTTGTCCAAAACAAGGTGGGGGGGGGGGAGGCTAGCTTAGTTTTGTTCAATACATGCTATATCCACCTGGGGGGGGGGGGGAGGGCTAGCTTAGTTTCGTTCAATACATGCTATATCCACCTCGTGGGCCCTAGCTTACATGTAGTTTTGTTCAAAACATGTTTTATCCACCCTAGCTTAGTTCTATTCAATACATGCAACAGCCACCATGGGGGGGGGGGGGGGGCTAGCTTAGTTTTGTTTAATACATGGTGTATCTACCTTGGGGGTCCAAGCTTAGTTCTATCCAAAACAATTCATATCCACCTTGGGGGCCCTAGCTTAGTTCTATCCAAAACAAGTCTAATCCACCTTAGGGGCCCTAGATGCGTTTTGTTCAAAGCATGTTTTATCCACCCTGGGAACTCTAGCTTAGTTTTATTAAAAACATGATTTATCCACCTTGGGGGTCCTAGCTTAGTTTTGTTCAAAACATGTTATATCCACCTCGTGGGCCCTAGCTTAGTTTTGTGCAAAACATGTTTCTCCCCCCGGGAACTCTACCTTAGTTCTATTCAATACATGCTATATCCACCTTGGGGGTGGGGGGGGGGGGGCTAGCTTAGTTTTGTTCAATACATGTTTTACCCAACCTGGGAACACTAGCTTAGTTCTATCCAAAACATGCTATATATGCTTTGGGGCCCTAGCTTAGTTTTATCCGAAACATGCTATATCCACCTTTGGGGGCGGGGGGGGGGCGGGGGGGGCTAGCTTAGTTTTGTTCAATACATGCTATATCTACCTTGGGGTCCTAGATTAGTTTTGTTCAAAACATGTTTTATCCACCCTAGCTTAGTTCAATACATGCAACAGCCACCATGGGGTGGGGGGGGGGGGGGGCTAGCTTAGTTTTGTTAAAAACATGTTATATCTACCTTGGGGGCCCTAGTTTAGTTTTATCCAAAACATGTTTTACCCAACCTGGTTTTGTTCAATACATGCTATATCCACCTTGGGGGGGGGGGGGGGGGGTTAGCTTAGTTTTGTTCAATACATGCTATATCCACCTTGGGGGGGGGGGGGAGGGCTAGCTTAGTTTTGTTCAATACATCCTATATCCACCTCGTGGTCCCTAGCTTACATGTAGTTTTGTTCAAAACATGTTTTATCCACCCTAGGAACTCTAGCTTAGCTCTATTCAATACATGCAACAGCCACCAGGGGGGGGGGGGGGGGGGCTAGCTTAGTTTTGTTTAATACATGGTATATCTACCTTGGGGGTCCAAGCTTAGTTTTGTCCAAAACAAGGTGGGGGGGGGGGCTAGCTTAGTTTTGTTCAGTACATGCTATATCCACCTTGGGGGGGGAGGGCTAGCTTAGTTTCGTTCAATACATGCTATATCCACCTCGTGGGCCCTAGCTTACATGTAGTTTTGTTCAAAACATGTTTTATCCACCCTAGCTTAGTTCTATTCAATACATGCAACAGCCACCATGGGGGGGGGGGGGGGGGGCTAGCTTAGTTTTGTTTAATACATGGTGTATCTACCTTGGGGGTCCAAGCTTAGTTCTATCCAAAACAATTCATATCCACCTTGGGGGCCCTAGCTTAGTTCTATCCAAAACAAGTCTAATCCACCTTAGGGGCCCTAGCTGCGTTTTGTTCAAAGCATGTTTTATCCACCCTGGGAACTCTAGCTTAGTTTTATTAAAAACATGCTTTATCCACCTTGGGGGTCCTAGCTTAGTTTTGTTCAAAACATGTTATATCCACCTCGTGGGCCCTAGCTTAGTTTTGTGCAAAACATGTTTTCTCCCCCCGGGAACTCTACCTTAGTTCTATTCAATACATGCTATATCCACCTTGGGGGTGGGGGGGGGGGGGCTAGCTTAGTTTTGTTCAATACATGTTTTACCCAACCTGGGAACACTAGCTTAGTTCTATCCAAAACATGCTATATATGCTTTGGGGCCCTAGCTTAGTTTTGTTCAATACATGCTATATCTACCTTGGGGTCCTAGATTAGTTTTGTTCAAAACATGTTTTATCCACCCTAGCTTAGTTCTATTCAATACATGCAACAGCCACCATGGGGTGGGGGGGGGGGGGGGGCTAGCTTAGTTTTGTTAAAAACATGTTATATCTACCTTGGGGGCCCTAGCTTAGTTTTATCCAAAACATGTTTTACCCAACCTGGTTTTGTTCAATACATGCTATATCCACCTTGGGGGGGGGGGGGGGGAGGGCTAGCTTAGTTTTGTTCAATACATGCTATATCCACCTTGGGGGGGGGGGGGGAGGGCTAGCTTAGTTTTGTTCAATACATCCTATATCCACCTCGTGGGCCCTAGCTTACATGTAGTTTTGTTCAAAACATGTTTTATCCACCCTAGGAACTCTAGCTTAGTTCTATTCAATACATGCAACAGCCACCAGGGGGGGGGGGGGGGCTAGCTTAGTTTTGTTTAATACATGGTATATCTACCTTGGGGGTCCAAGCTTAGTTTTGTCCAAAACAAGGTGGGGGGGGGGGGGGGGCTAGCTTAGTTTTGTTAAAAACATGTTATATCTACCTTGGGGGCCCTAGCTTAGTTTTATCCAAAACAAGTTTTACCCAACCTGGTTTTGTTCAATACATGCTATATCCACCTTGGGGGGGGGGGGAGGGCTAGCTTAGTTTTGTTCAATACATGCTATATCCACCTTGGGGGGGGGAGGGCTAGCTTAGTTTTGTTCAATACATCCTATATCCACCTCGTGGGCCCTAGCTTACATGTAGTTTTGTTCAAAACATGTTTTATCCACCCTAGGAACTCTAGCTTAGTTCTATTCAATACATGCAACAGCCACCAGGGGGGGGGGGCTAGCTTAGTTTTGTTTAATACATGGTATATCTACCTTGGGGGTCCAAGCTTAGTTTTGTCCAAAACAAGGTGGGGGGGGGGGCTAGCTTAGTTTTGTTCAATACATGCTATATCCACCTTGGGGGGGGGGGGGAGGGCTAGCTTAGTTTCGTTCAATACATGCTATATCCACCTCGTGGGCCCTAGCTTACATGTAGTTTTGTTCAAAACATGTTTTATCCACCCTAGCTTAGTTCTATTCAATACATGCAACAGCCACCATGGGGGGGGGGGGGGGCTACCTTAGTTTTGTTTAATACATGGTGTATCTACCTTGGGGGTCCAAGCTTAGTTCTATCCAAAACAAGTCATATCCACCTTAGGTGCCCCAGCTTAGTTCTATCCAAAACAAGTCATATCCACCTTAGGGGCCCCAGCTTAGTTCTATCCAAAACAAGTCATATCCACCTTAGGGGCCCCAGCTTAGAAGTTTGTTTAGTTTTATTTAGTCTGAGGGTGATTCGAACCCGCGCCGCATCGCTGGAAGGTCTGTGTGGGACTGACGAACGATTACTCTAACCCACTGGACCCCCGAGGCCCCTAATAGATTTAAATAGGCCTACAAGTACAGTCACAGTTAATTCAATGAAAATACTCTATTGTGATTAAAACCTGTTCCATCCGAGTTGTCTAAACTGGGGAACACTAGCTTATAGTTCTATCCAAAACAAGTCATATCTACCTTGGGGTCCTAGCTTAGTTTTATTCAAAACATGTTATATCTACCTTGGGGGTCCCTAGTTTAGTTCTATTCAAACATGTTTTATCCACCCTGGGAACACTAGCTTATAGTTCTATCCAAAGCAAGTCATATCCACTTTCGGGGCCCTAACTTAGTTTTGTTAAAAGCATGTTTTATCCACCTTGGGTGCCCTAGCTTAGTTTTATTCAAAACATGTTATATCTACCTTGGGGGTCCCTAGTTTAGTTCTATTCAAACATGTTTTATCCACCCTGGGAACACTAGCTTATAGTTCTATCCAAAGCAAGTCATATCCACTTTCGGGGCCCTAACTTAGTTTTGTTAAAAGCATGTTTTATCCACCTTGGGTGCCCTAGCTTAGTTTTGTTAAAAACATGTTATATCTACCTTGGGGGCCCTAGCTTAGTTTTATCCAAAACATGTTTTACCCAACATGGGGACACTAGCTTAGTTCTATCCAAAACAAGTCATATCCACCGTAGGGCCCTAGCTTAGTTTTATCCAAAACATGCTATATAAGCTTTGGGGCCCTAGCTTAGTTTTATCCAAAACATGCTATATCCACCTTGGGGGGGGAGGGGGGGGGGCTAGCTTAGTTTTGTTCAATACATGCTATATCTACCTTGGGGGTCCTAGATTAGTTTTGTTCAAAACATGTTTTATCCACCCTAGCTTAGTTCTATTCAATACATGCAACAGCCACCATGGGGGGGGGGGGGGGGCTAGCTTAGTTTTGTTAAAAACATGTTATATCTACCTTGGGGGCCCTAGCTTAGTTTTATCCAAAACATGTTTTACCCAACCTGGTTTTGTTCAATACATGCTATATCCACCTTGGGGGGGGGGGGGGAGGGCTAGCTTAGTTTTGTTCAATACATGCTATATCCACCTTGGGGGGGGGGGGAGGGCTAGCTTAGTTTTGTTCAATACATGCTATATCCACCTCGTGGGCCCTAGCTTACATGTAGTTTTGTTCAAAACATGTTTTATCCACCCTAGGAACTCTAGCTTAGTTCTACCTTGGGGGTCAAAGCTTAGTTTTGTCCAAAACAGGGGGGGGGGGGGGCTAGCTTAGTTTTGTTCAATACATGCTATATCCACCTTGGGGGGGGGGGAGGGCTAGCTTAGTTTCGTTCAATACATGCTATATCCACGTCGTGGGCCCTAGCTTACATGTAGTTTTGTTCAAAACATGTTTTATCCACCCTAGCTTAGTTCTATTCAATACATGCAACAGCCACCATGGGGGGGGGGGGGGGGGCTAGCTTAGTTTTGTTTAATACATGGTGTATCTACCTTGGGGGTCCAAGCTTAGTTCTATCCAAAACAATTCATATCCACCTTAGGGGCCCTAGCTTAGTTCTATCCAAAACAAGTCTAATCCACCTTAGGGGCCCTAGCTGCGTTTTGTTCAAAGCATGTTTTATCCACCCTGGGAACTCTAGCTTAGTTTTATTAAAAACATGCTTTATCCACCTTGGGGGTCCTAGCTTAGTTTTGTTCAAAACATGTTATATCCACCTCGTGGGCCCTAGCTTAGTTTTGTGCAAAACAGGTTTTCTCCCCCCGGGAACTCTACCTTAGTTCTATTCAATACATGCTATATCCACCTTGGGGGTGGGGGGGGGGGGGGCTAGCTTAGTTTTGTTCAATACATGTTTTACCCAACCTGGGAACACTAGCTTAGTTCTATCCAAAACATGCTATATCCACCTTGGGGGGGGGGGGAGGGGGGGGGGCTAGCTTAGTTTTGTTCAATACATGCTATATCTACCTTGGGGGTCCTAGATTAGTTTTGTTCAAAACATGTTTTATCCACCCTAGCTTAGTTATATTCAATACATGCAACAGCCACCATGGGGTGGGTGGGGGGGGGGGGGCTAGCTTAGTTTTGTTAAAAACATGTTATATCTACCTTGGGGGCCCTAGCTTAGTTTTATCCAAAACATGTTTTACCCAACCTGGTTTTGTTCAATACATGGTATATCCACGTTGGGGGGGGGGGGGGGGGGAGGGCTAGCTTAGTTTTGTTCAATACATGCTATATCCACCTTGGGGGGGGGAGGGCTAGCTTAGTTTTGTTCAATACATCCTATATCCACCTCGTGGGCCCTAGCTTACATGTAGTTTTGTTCAAAACATGTTTTATCCACCCTAGGAACTCTAGCTTAGTTCTATTCAATACATGCAACAGCCACCAGGGGGGGGGGGGCTAGCTTAGTTTTGTTTAATACATGGTATATCTACCTTGGGGGTCCAAGCTTAGTTTTGTCCAAAACAAGGTGGGGGGGGGAGGCTAGCTTAGTTTTGTTCAATACATGCTATATCCACCTGGGGGGGGGGGGGAGGGCTAGCTTAGTTTCGTTCAATACATGCTATATCCACCTCGTGGGCCCTAGCTTACATGTAGTTTTGTTCAAAACATGTTTTATCCACCCTAGCTTAGTTCTATTAAATACATGCAACAGCCACCATGGGGGGGGGGGGGGGCTAGCTTAGTTTTGTTTAATACATGGTGTATCTACCTTGGGGGTCCAAGCTTAGTTCTATCCAAAACAATTCATATCCACCTTGGGGGCCCTAGCTTAGTTCTATCCAAAACAAGTCTAATCCACCTTAGGGGCCCTAGCTGCGTTTTGTTCAAAGCATGTTTTATCCACCCTGGGTACTCTAGCTTAGTTTTATTAAAAACATGATTTATCCACCTTGGGGGTCCTAGCTTAGTTTTGTTCAAAACATGTTATATCCACCTCGTGGGCCCTAGCTTAGTTTTGTGCAAAACATGTTTCTCCCCACGGGAACTCTACCTTAGTTCTATTCAATACATGCTATATCCACCTTGGGGGTGGGGGGGGGGGGGGGGCTAGCTTAGTTTTGTTCAATACATGTTTTACCCAACCTGGGAACACTAGCTTAGTTCTATCCAAAACATGCTATATATGCTTTGGGGCCCTAGCTTAGTTTTATCCGAAACATGCTATATCCACCTTTGGGGGGGGGGGGGGCGGGGGGGGGGCTAGCTTAGTTTTGTTCAATACATGCTATATCTACCTTGGGGTCCTAGATTAGTTTTGTTCAAAACATGTTTTATCCACCCTAGCTTAGTTCTATTCAATACATGCAACAGCCACCATGGGGTGGGGGGGGGGGGGGGCTAGCTTAGTTTTGTTAAAAACATGTTATATCTACCTTGGGGGCCCTAGCTTAGTTTTATCCAAAACATGTTTTACCCAACCTGGTTTTGTTCAATACATGCTATATCCACCTTGGGGGGGGGGGGGGGGGGTTAGCTTAGTTTTGTTCAATACATGCTATATCCACCTTGGGGGGGGGAGGGCTAGCTTAGTTTTGTTCAATACATCCTATATCCACCTCGTGGGCCCTAGCTTACATGTAGTTTTGTTCAAAACATGTTTTATCCACCCTAGGAACTCTAGCTTAGCTCTATTCAATACATGCAACAGCCACCAGGGGGGGGGGGGGGGGGGGCTAGCTTAGTTTTGTTTAATACATGGTATATCTACCTTGGGGGTCCAAGCTTAGTTTTGTCCAAAACAAGGTGGGGGGGGGGGGCTAGCTTAGTTTTGTTCAGTACATGCTATATCCACCTTGGGGGGGGGAGGGCTAGCTTAGTTTCGTTCAATACATGCTATATCCACCTCGTGGGCCCTAGCTTACATGTAGTTTTGTTCAAAACATGTTTTATCCACCCTAGCTTAGTTCTATTCAATACATGCAACAGCCACCATGGGGGGGGGGGGGGCTAGCTTAGTTTTGTTTAATACATGGTGTATCTACCTTGGGGGTCCAAGCTTAGTTCTATCCAAAACAATTCATATCCACCTTGGGGGCCCTAGCTTAGTTCTATCCAAAACAAGTCTAATCCACCTTAGGGGCCCTAGCTGCGTTTTGTTCAAAGCATGTTTTATCCACCCTGGGAACTCTAGCTTAGTTTTATTAAAAACATGCTTTATCCACCTTGGGGGTCCTAGCTTAGTTTTGTTCAAAACATGTTATATCCACCTCGTGGGCCCTAGCTTAGTTTTGTGCAAAACATGTTTTCTCCCCCCGGGAACTCTACCTTAGTTCTATTCAATACATGCTATATCCACCTTGGGGGTGGGGGGGGGGGGGGGGGCTAGCTTAGTTTTGTTCAATACATGTTTTACCCAACCTGGGAACACTAGCTTAGTTCTATCCAAAACATGCTATATATGCTTTGGGGCCCTAGCTTAGTTTTGTTCAATACATGCTATATCTACCTTGGGGTCCTAGATTAGTTTTGTTCAAAACATGTTTTATCCACCCTAGCTTAGTTCTATTCAATACATGCAACAGCCACCAGGGGGGGGGGGGGGGGGCTAGCTTAGTTTTGTTTAATACATGGTATATCTACCTTGGGGGTCCAAGCTTAGTTTTGTCCAAAACAAGGTGGGGGGGGGGGGGCTAGCTTAGTTTTGTTAAAAACATGTTATATCTACCTTGGGGGCCCTAGCTTAGTTTTATCCAAAACAAGTTTTACCCAACCTGGTTTTGTTCAATACATGCTATATCCACCTTGGGGGGGGGGGGGGGAGGGCTAGCTTAGTTTTGTTCAATACATGCTATATCCACCTTGGGGGGGGGAGGGCTAGCTTAGTTTTGTTCAATACATCCTATATCCACCTCGTGGGCCCTAGCTTACATGTAGTTTTGTTCAAAACATGTTTTATCCACCCTAGGAACTCTAGCTTAGTTCTATTCAATACATGCAACAGCCACCAGGGGGGGGGGGGGGGCTAGCTTAGTTTTGTTTAATACATGGTATATCTACCTTGGGGGTCCAAGCTTAGTTTTGTCCAAAACAAGGTGGGGGGGGGGGGGGGGCTAGCTTAGTTTTGTTCAATACATGCTATATCCACCTTGGGGGGGGGGGGGGGGAGGGCTAGCTTAGTTTCGTTCAATACATGCTATATCCACCTCGTGGGCCCTAGCTTACATGTAGTTTTGTTCAAAACATGTTTTATCCACCCTAGCTTAGTTCTATTCAATACATGCAACAGCCACCATGGGGGGGGGGGGGGGGGGGGCTAGCTTAGTTTTGTTTAATACATGGTGTATCTACCTTGGGGGTCCAAGCTTAGTTCTATCCAAAACAATTCCTATCCACCTTGGGGGCCCTAGCTTAGTTCTATCCAAAACAAGTCTAATCCACCTTAGGGGCCCTAGCTGCGTTTTGTTCAAAGCATGTTTTATCCACCCTGGGAACTCTAGCTTAGTTTTATTAAAAACATGCTTTATCCACCTTGGGGGTCCTAGCTTAGTTTTGTTCAAAACATGTTATATCCACCTCGTGGGCCCTAGCTTAGTTTTGTGCAAAACATGTTTTCTCCCCCCGGGAACTCTACCTTAGTTCTATTCAATAATGCTATATCCACCTTGGGGGTGGGGGGGGGGGGGGGGGGGGCTAGCTTAGTTTTGTTCAATACATGTTTTACCCAACCTGGGAACACTAGCTTAGTTCTATCCAAAACATGCTATATATGCTTTGGGGCCCTAGCTTAGTTTTGTTCAATACATGCTATATCTACCTTGGGGTCCTAGATTAGTTTTGTTCAAAACATGTTTTATCCACCCTAGCTTAGTTCTATTCAATACATGCAACAGCCACCATGGGGTGGGGGGGGGGGGCTAGCTTAGTTTTGTTAAAACATGTTATATCTACCTTGGGGGCCCTAGCTTAGTTTTATCCAAAACATGTTTTACCCAACCTGGTTTTGTTCAATACATGCTATATCCACCTTGGGGGGGGGGGGGAGGGCTAGCTTAGTTTTGTTCAATACATGCTATATCCACCTTGGGGGGGGGGGAGGGCTAGCTTAGTTTTGTTCAATACATCCTATATCCACCTCGTGGGCCCTAGCTTACATGTAGTTTTGTTCAAAACATGTTTTATCCACCCTAGGAACTCTAGCTTAGTTCTATTCAATACATGCAACAGCCACCAGGGGGGGGGGGGGCTAGCTTAGTTTTGTTTAATACATGGTATATCTACCTTGGGGGTCCAAGCTTAGTTTTGTCCAAAACAAGGTTGGGGGGGGGGGGGGGGCTAGCTTAGTTTTGTTCAATACATGCTATATCCACCTTGGGGGGGGGGGGGGGAGGGCTAGCTTAGTTTCGTTCAATACAAGCTATATCCACCTCGTGGGCCCTAGCTTACATGTAGTTTTGTTCAAAACATGTTTTATCCACCCTAGCTTAGTTCTATTCAATACATGCAACAGCCACCATGGGGGGGGGGGGGGCTAGCTTAGTTTTGTTTAATACATGGTGTATCTACCTTGGGGGTCCAAGCTTAGTTCTATCCAAAACAATTCATATCCACCTTGGGGGCCCTAGCTTAGTTCTATCCAAAACAAGTCTAATCCACCTTAGGGGCCCTAGCTGCGTTTTGTTCAAAGCATGTTTTATCCACCCTGGGAACTCTAGCTTAGTTTTATTAAAAACATGCTTTATCCACCTTGGGGGTCCTAGCTTAGTTTTGTTCAAAACATGTTATATCCACCTCGTGGGCCCTAGCTTAGTTTTGTGCAAAACATGTTTTCTCCCCCCGGGAACTCTACCTTAGTTCTATTCAATACATGCTATATCCACCTTGGGGGTGGGGGGGGGGGGCTAGCTTAGTTTTGTTCAATACATGTTTTACCCAACCTGGGAACACTAGCTTAGTTCTATCCAAAACATGCTATATATGCTTTGGGGCCCTAGCTTAGTTTTATCCGAAACATGCTATATCCACCTTGGGGGGGGGGGGAGGGCGGGGGGGGGGGGGGGCTGGGGCTTGCTTAGTTTTGTTCAATACATGCTATATCTACCTTGGGGTCCTAGATTAGTTTTGTTCAAAACATGTTTTATCCACCCTAGCTTAGTTCTATTCAATACATGCAACAGCCACCATGGGGGGGGGGGGGGGGGGGGGGGCTAGCTTAGTTTTGTTCAAAACATGTTATATCTACCTTGGGGGCCCTAGCTTAGTTTTATCCAAAACATGTTTTACCCAACCTGGTTTTGTTCAATACATGCTATATCCACCTTGTGTGTGTGTGGGGGGGGGGGGGGGGGGCTAGCTTAGTTTTGTTCAATACATACTATATCCACCTTGGGGGGGGGGGGGAGGGCTAGCTTAGTTTTGTTCAATACATGCTATATCCACCTCGTGGGCCCTAGCTTACATGTAGTTTTGTTCAAAACATGTTTTATCCACCCTAGGAACTCTAGCTTAGTTCTATTCAATACATGCAACAGCCACCAGGGGGGGGGGGGGGGGGGCTAGCTTAGTTTTGTTTAATACATGGTATATCTACCTTGGGGGTCCAAGCTTAGTTTTATTCAAAACATGCTTTATCCACCTTGGGGGTCCTAGCTTAGTTTTGTTCAAAACATGTTATATCCACCTGGTGGGCCCTAGCTTAGTTTTGTTCAAAACATGTTTTCTCCACCCTGGGAACTCTACCTTGGTTCTATTCAATACATGCAACCGCCACCAATTGGGGGGGGGGGGGGGGGGTAGCTTAGTTTTGTTCAATACATGCTATATCTATCTTAGGGGTCCTAGGTTAGTTTTGTTCAAAACATGTTTTCTCCACCCTGGGAACTCTACCTTAGTTCTATTGAAAACGTCTATTTCCACCGTGGGAACCCTAGTTTAGTTTTCTTCAAAACATGCTCTATCTACCTTGGGGAGCCCAAGCTTAGTTTTGTTCAAAACTCGTTTTATCAACACTGGGGCCCTAGGTTAGTTTTGTTCAAAGTATGTTATATACACCCTGGGTTCGTAGCCATCTTTTGGTTGTATTCTGTATAATTTAGAGTTTTTATATCCACACTGGGATCCTAGCTTAGGTTTGTTCAAAGTATGTTATATATACCCTGGGGTCGTAGCCAACTTTTGGTTGTATTCTGTATAATTTAGAGTTTTTATATCCACACTGGGATCCTAGCTTAGGTTTGTTCAAAGTATGTTATATACACCCTGGGATCGTAGCCAACTTTTGGTTTTATTCTGTATAAATTTAGAGTTTTTATATCCACACTGGGAACCTTAGCTTAGTTTTGTTCAAAACATGTTATATCTACCTTAAGGACATTAGCTTAGTTTTGTTCTAAACATGTTATATCTACCTTAAGGACATTAGCTTAGTTTTGTTCTAAACATGTTATATCTACCTTAAGGACATTAGCTTAGTTTTGTTCTAAACATGTTATATCTACCTTAAGGACATTAGCTTAGTTTTGTTCTAAACATGTTATATCTACCTTAAGGACATTAGCTTAGTTTTGTTCTAAACATGTTATATCTACCTTAAGGACATTAGCTTAGTTTTGTTCTAAACATGTTATATCTACCTTGAGGACATTAGCTTAGTTTTGTTTAAAACAGGTTATATCCACACTGGGGGTAGGGTTTGGTTTGGCAAATACAAGTTACATCCATCCTGTGGTCGTATATACAGCTATTCACATCTTTCCAGTGGTCTACATGCGGCCATTTTGGGACTACATCCATCCTGCTGTCTATGTGCGGCCATATACGGCCTACATCTATTCTGGGGTCCACGTTCAGCTATTTACACCCACCCTGAGGTCTACATATATAGGGCCTACCATCCATTCTATAGGGTCGATTCAACTATTTGTATCCCACCTGCGTTCTGAGTGCGGCCATTTAGGGCCTACATCCATTCTTGCGTCGACATGCGGCCATTTAGGGACCCATGTAGGTCGCAGGATCTACATGTAGCCATTTGGGCCTACGTACATTCACTCTTTGCTCGACGTGCGGCCATTTAGGGCCTATATACATCTATTCTTGGGTCGACGTGTGGCTATTTAGGGCCTATATACATCCATTCTTGGGTCGACGTTTGGCTATTTAGGTCCTACATCCATTCTTGGGTCGACATACAACCATTTATGGACTACACCCATCATGCGGTCTACATGCTGCCATTTGGGGTCTACATCCATCCTAGGGTCGGCATATGCAGCTATTTAAATCCATCTTGCGGTCTAGGCTACATGCGACCATTTTTGTCCTACATTCATTCTAGAGCCGACATACATGTATGCAGCTATAAAAATTTAAATCCATCCTGCGGTCTACATGCATATGTGGCCATTTAGGTCCTACATCCATTCTTGGGTCGACATGCGACCATTTCTATCCTACATCCAACCTGCGGTCTACATTCCGCCATTCGGGATCTTAGGATCGACATGCAGCTATTTACATCCATCTAGCTGTGGCCTACATGCGGCCATTCGGGATCTTAGGATCGACATGCAGCTATTTACACCCATCCTGTGGCGCGGCCATTCGAGGGATCTTAGGATCGACATGCAGAGCTCTATTTACATCCATCCTGTGGTCTGTGTGGGGTCATTTAGGGACTACATCCATCCTAGGGTCGACATACAGCTATTAACATCTTTCCTGTGGTCTACATATGCGGCCGTTTAGGGACTACATCCATTCTGGGGCCTACAATTTTCATTCTGGCACAGTTAAAAATTATAAATAAATATTTGTTTATGGGTTAGCTCCGCCAGTCCACTGCATTGACTGTGGGGCAGAGGTAAATCATAAACAAATATTTATTTATGATTTTTAACTCTGCCAGGTCGCCTCAGCTGACGAGGTACCCCTGTTACATAGCGTTGCCCTGAGGAGTGACTAAGGGGAGGCTATTCAGCGTTAATATACGAAGGGGCCAGCGGGTAGACGAACTTCCGGACCTGAGGCGGATACTTGATATTTCCTGTTTTTGTTAGCCCTTCTCGAAGCGGGAGTGGGGGTTATATATGGATCAGCCATTTAACATTTACTGAATATAAACGATTTGAATTTTTCAATTAGTCTTTAAATAGAAATTATTACAATAAGCAAAAATATGTAATGTCACAAATTTACGTTTTACAACAAGTAAGGTGATGAAAACCGTTTGAATAACTCTGAATAATGAATGCTCCCTGGCAAGAATCACAACAGTAATGGCGGATTTCGATATGCTTGGTGGTCGAAGCAGACCCGTTTCGTCGGACTCAGAACGAACTTCAATCAGCATGCACAGCAACACTCCCCTTCACGCCAGTCAGACGATAGATCACCAAACACAGAGATATCCCCACAGTATCGTTTGGACACCTATCCCTTGTCTAACGTAGGATTTTTGTTTTGATGTTGTTGTTGTTGTTCTGGGTTTTTTTTTACCAGGTTGGGGAAAATCGCCAATCGGAGGGTTGTCTACCGATCGGTGGCAACTTTTGGACAAAAAATCCTCTCTTGCGTTTTCCCCGAACCATCGAATCCTGGGGTGCGCTCGAAACGCCAGTCCTGGACATGTCCCTTATGTTCCCTGTTACAAGCCGTTCCGAATGCACGAGAACGGGAAGTCGTGAAACCAAAAAGGCTTAGGCCTACATTTGTTGCATCGCTTGTCCGAACAAATGAACTATATATATGCGTGGAATGGACACTTCTAATTGGCTGGTTTGGATCTGATTTTGTAAAACGTGCTGCCATTAATAGTTGAAGCGCGCGTGCATAACAGATGTGGATCGAAATTGCACCATCTCCTAGTAATGGCGGCATTCCATGCAAATCAAATACCACGTGAACTACCGCCGATATGTTTGTTCCCGTCTGCACCACCTCAGCGAATTGGACAGCTAGAACACGTTCTGGACAGCTGTACTGGGGCACTCGAAACCTGTAGGGGTGTCCTGGACGTCCGGGACTGGCGTTTCGAGCACACCCCTGGTTCTAGTTCTACTACAACGTCAACAATTTGAGTTCCAAGCGTGTTACGAATGCTTGAAAATTACCCTATTCACCCGTATTTTCTATTTCACTGTCAATCCATTAGTTTTCAATCAAGGGGCTTCAACTGCTCAACTTCTCTTGACAAATAAAATTCATGAAAAAAAATCTAATTTTGGCAGATAATGTCACGTTAATAAAATGTTAAATTATTTTCTTACTTTCTAGATGGCTGTTCCCAATTATTGGTCACATGGGGATAGCTACAACATCCGGGGTGATAAGAGACTTTGCTGGACCCTATTTTGTCAGCGTAAGTGATGACAGTTTAAAATATACATTATCATACATTGTAAATGTAAGTAACTGGGTAGTCGAGATAAGGCTGAAATAATGGTGAAAGTTACATTAATCTTCTCTCATTTACCCACTCACTCTTTTGTAGGTACTTCATGTGGGTTGGGCTTTCCTTCATGATTATGAGATGTTGATATATGCTATATGAGTGACATTAGAACCATAGAATATAGTTAGCAAAGATAAATTCATATGAAATATTGATTTTGTATTTAGGAAATAGTTTCGGTGAATTACTATAGAGGATTTAATGTTCGCCAGGTTGTGGGTTTCCTGCGGGCAAAAAGCTCGGTTTCCTCCCACAATAAAACTGGTAACTCCACCAATTAATTGAAATAATCTTGAGCGCGGTGTAAAACACCAAACAATCAACCAATTTTTATGTTAGTATTTATGATGTAAAAGCGAGTTCAGTTTTAAAGTTTTTCGACTAAAAAATTGAATATATATTTGGGGTTTTTGAACAGTTGAGAGATTTCAATAGAATAACATTTTATAGGTGTATAATTTTGTAATTCCTTGATGGTAGTCTGGACTACAAACATAAAAAAGCTTACATTTAATTATGGATGGCGGTATGAACCTTAAATGTCTTACGAAATCCCTTTTTATTTTAGTTGTGTAATTTTGTATGTTTTAGGAAGACAACATGGCCTTTGGCAACCCAACAAAGTAGGTACCTTCAAAGTTTCTTTGTGTTCTATAAAGGCCAAAAAAAAATTTCATTTCCAATAAAATTGGGCTCATGATCCTAATTGTTTTTGTTCCATAAAAAATTGTTTCTTAAATCCAAAGTTAAGATATTAGTGTTATTACATTGACAACAAACAAACCCATGTGTTTGTCTGAATATGTAAGAGTTAGTATAAAAAGTTTTTTAACTGTCAAGAACACAACTAATATCTTTATACATTGAAAATAAAATCATACTGGCACAGGGACATTGGCAATAATGATCAATATCGGTGTACCATATTTCTTCTAAATATTCAGCCATTCTAATGGCCTAAATTTTCCATTGAGTCAGACAAAGATGGAGACGTGGAGTTGTGTTTCAGGATAACCATTTTCACACACTGCACGGTGGGTCATATTGCCTTAAATTCCCTCTAATGGGCAAATTTGTCTGGCCTCATTTAGCATATTTCTTTTCTAATCCTTATGAGGAAAAAAGTCGCCGAATCTATAGAAGAAATATGGTATGTTTATATTACTAGTATTAAGCTGAACTCTCTTCAACATCATGAAATATCACGCCTGAAGCCAAACTCCCATCTGCCTTCATAATGAAATATCATGGGTTTTGGTTTATTACAGCAACTTATGATTGGTATAAAAGTCTAAATGACAAACCCCCTTTTTAACACAATTAAAAACTTGTCTCCATGGTTATTTTAGTCCAGAAGACTTTCCCTGTGCCCTTGTTCATAAATATATATTACAAACATAGATTTAGAGAATCAGTGACACCAGCTGTGAGTTTATTTTTTTCCCTGTGTACTAGAACTTCTTACCAGTAGCCAGGTTGAATTAAACCGACCAGCGCTGCCATTTAAAGTGAACACTTAAGGTAAAATACATTATACTTCATCTTAAAGACAATATCTACCTGGTTCCAAAGCATCGTGTATTTATTTTTTATGACTGTCCTACAAGAAGCTATAGTTAATTATTCGCAGATGTCTGGTGACTGGAGGTCACTGAAACATGTGCACACCTGCTATGCTAACCTGCTATTGGTGTATTTAGGTCAAATAAACCAATCATATTGCCAGTTGTAAGGTGTGCACATGTTTCAGTGACATCCAGTCACCAGACATCTAAAAATAATTAACCATAGCTTCTTGTAGGAAAGTCATAAAAAATAAATAAACCATGTTTTGGAACCAGGTAGATATTGTCTTTAAGATGACGTATATTGTATTTTACCTAAAGTGTTCACTTTAAGTGAAATAATCTTGAGTGTGGCATAAAAAGTCAATCAAAAAAAAGATATATATATATATGACCTAATGAAATATCATGCCGAAAGCCAAACTCCTATCTGTCTTAAACCTTATTAAATACCATGGGTTTTGGTTTATTACCTATGATAAGTCTAAATGACATACCCCATTTTTTTCACACAAATATAAAGTTGTCTCCATGTTTATTTATATATATGATATACCTCTTTTTAACACAATTAGAAACTTGATATACCTCTTTTTAACACAATAAGAAACTTGTCTCCATGGTTGTTTTAGACAGGAAGATTTTCCCTGTGCCCGTGTGTTTTAGTGATCATAAAAATATATATGAGATTTGTTTTTCTTGAGGTACTGGCAGTTAGACATGTCACTTGTTAAAGGTGGTAAAGATAGTTGGGATAGAGCCGTAGCAGATTCATCCGAGGAGTATAAACATAGAATGGTGAGTTATCCCTCAGATAAACCATTGTTTTTAGGAGTTTTTTACTGATATGACGGCATTGCTAAGTTTAGTGGCAGAGGATTGATTGTTTGATGTTTTTAGGAGTTTTTTACTTATATGATGTCATTGCTAAGTTTAGTGGCAGAGGATTGATTGATTCATGCTTTTAGGAGTTTTTTACTGATATGGCAGCATTGCTAACTATAGTGGCAGAGGATTGATCCATTCATGTTTTACGTCACACTCAAGATTATTTCACTTATATGACGGCATTGCTAAGTTTAGTGGCAGAGGATTGATTGATCCATTCATGTTTTACGTCACACTCAAGATTATTTCACTTATATGATGGCATTGCTAAGTTTAGTGGCAGAGGATTGATTGATCCATTCATGTTTTACGTCACACTCAAGATTATTTCACTTATATGACGGCATTGCTAAGTTTAGTGGCAGAGGATTGATTGATCCATTCATGTTTTACGTCACACTCAAGATTATTTCACTTATATGACGGCATTGCTAAGTTTAGTGGCAGAGGATTGATTGATTGATTCATGTTTTACGTCACACTCAAGCTTATTTCACTTATATGACGGCATTGCTAAGTTTAGTGGCAGAGGATTGATTGATCCATTCATGTTTTACGTCACACTCAAGATTATTTCACTTATATGACGGCATTGCTAAGTTTAGTGGCAGAGGATTGATTGATCCATTCATGTTTTTACGCCACACTCAAGATTATTTCACTTATATGACTGCATTGCTAAGTTTAGTGGCAGAGGATTGATTGATCCATTCATGTTTTTACGCCACACTCAAGATTATTTCACTTATATGACTGCATTGCTAAGTTTAGTGGCAGAGGATTGATTGATCCATTCATGTTTTTACGCCACACTCAAGATTATTTCACTTATATGACTGCATTGCTAAGTTTAGTGACAGAGGATTGATTGATCCATTCATGTTTTTACGCCACACTCAAGATTATTTCACTTATATGACTGCATTGCTAAGTTTAGTGGCAGAGGATTGATTGATCCATTCATGTTTTTACGCCACACTCAAGATTATTTCACTTATATGACTGCATTGCTAAGTTTAGTGGCAGAGGATTGATTGATCCATTCATGTTTTTACGCCACACTCAAGATTATTTCACTTATATGACGGCATTGCTAAGTTTAGTGACAGAGGATTGATTGATTGATGTTTTACGCTACACACAAAATTATTTCAGTTAAAAAAATTTAGACTGTTTTTGAGATGAACAAAATTTGTTACAAATAGACAGGGGTTAATAACTTGTTGATCCACTGAATAGCTTCGCATAATGCAGTAGCAAGGTCACTCCGAATAAATTTAACAAACGCATATTGACAATTTCAATATTTTGACAAACATATATTTGTCATCTTCATTTTCCTGAAGACGACAAATTGACAAATATATCTTTGTCGAAATATTGAAATTGTCAATATGCGTTTGTTAAATTTATTCGGAGTTACCTTGCTACTGCATTAGACAGGGGTTATCAATGTACATCTAGTTAATGTCCCTTGGGAGATTCTTGTGCCCAGAGGATTAGGATTTGCCGAGTTTTTCTTTTGAAAACAGGTTATAAAAGAAAATAAATTTGTCTGATATTATATAATGGGATTATAGATATTTTGAAAACTGAAATACATTTTTATTCTGTTGTTTATGGCCATAAATATTTAAAAAAATGCGTATACTGGGTTTAAATACTGGATTTTCCCCAGGCCTTTACTAGAAAAACAAGATTTTTTTAGGCCTAATCAATTCATAATATGTGGAGAAATTTATAACTATTCATGAAGTACATTTCTACCATCTTCAGGCCATTGGAGTTCATTGTAACAACCTGGTGTTTTCATTCAAATTACCGAAACGAAAATCTGTTCCCCATCATGATAGCCAATATATGATATGATCAGAAGTACATGAAACTAGCTTTGAGCTGGCTTCTTTATTTTAATATACGTAGCCAAGTAAATGTTTCTGACCTGATCTTTGCGTTGGACGCTCAATCCGAACAGCCTTCCACCAATGGGTCGCGGATTCGAATCCCACTCAGTCCAAAAAATTTGAAAATTTTTTGACTGGGTTTTCACTCGAACGACCTATGTGGGATGGCTGCCAGTTACCAACGGAAGGTCGTGGGTTTCCTCCGGGCATAGAGCCCGGTTTCCTCCCACAATAAAACCAACAACACCGCCATGTAAGCGAAATAATCTTGAGCGCGGCGTAAAACACCAAACAATCAACTGACCTTATCTTTGTATAATTTTTCCCCACAGCATAATCTATTTTGTGACAACTGCCACTCCCATGTTGCCATGGCGCTGAACCTAATGCATTATGACGACAGTTCTTCATGGAATATGATCAAACTATGTTTCCTCATGCTGATACATGGCAAATACGTCAGGTAGGAATCTTTTACAGTTACTTTGTTATATAGGTCAGGTAGGAGTCATTTTTTTATATAGGTCAGGTAGGAATATATTACAGTCATTCTGTTATATAGGTCAGTAGGAGTCATTTTGTTATATAGGTCAGGTAGGAATCTATTACAGTCATTCTGTTATATAGGTCAGGTAGGAGTCATTTTTGTGTCGCCTGAAAGGGGGCACTTAGGGATCACTTTGACGGCGTAGTCTGGCGTCGGCGTCCGGATTGGTTTCCGTGCAATATCTTGAAAACCACTGGCTTAATTTTTTTCAAATTTAAATGGGAAGTTTAATACCTTAATACCCCGCTTAAGTTCGACTTTCGCTAAAATCCGCGCATATTTAATTATTGTACAGGCTTTTGATTGGCTCATACAAATAACTTGGTTTCCCTGCAATATCTTGAAAACCACTGGCTTAATTTTTTTCAAATTTAAATGGGAAGTTTATTACCTTAATACCCCGCTCAAGTTCGACTTTCGCTTAAATCCGCGCATATTTAATTATTGTACAGGCTTTTGATTGGCTGATACAAATAACTTGGTTTCCGTGCAATATCTTGAAAACCACTGTCTTAATTTTTTTCAAATTTAAATGGGAAGTTTAATACCTTAATACCCCCCTCAAGTTCGACTTTCGCTAAAATCCGCGCATATTTAGTTATTGTTTTTGATTGGCTGATACAAATAACTTGGTTTCCCTGCAATATCTTGAAAACCACTGGCTTAACTTTTTTCAAATTTAAATGGGAAGTTTAATACCTTAATATCCCGCTCAAGTTCGATTTTCGCTAAAATCCGCGCATATTTAATTATTGTGCAGGCTTTTGATTGGCTGATACAAATAACTTGGTTTCCGTGCAATATCTTGAAAACCATTGGCTTAATTTTTTTCAAATTTAAATGGGAAGTTTATTACCTTAATACCCCGCTCAAGTTCGACTTTCGCTAACATCCGTGCATATTTAATTACTGTACAGGCTTTTGATTGGCTGATACAAATAACTTGGTTTCCGTGCAATATCTTGAAAACCACTGGCTTAATTTTTTTCAAATTTAAATGGAAAGTTTAATACCTTAATACCCCGCTCAAGTTCGATTTTCGCTAAAATCCGCGCATATTTAATAATTGTTTTTGATTGGCTGATACAAATAACTTGGTTTCCGTGCAATAGCTTTTTGTGGAATTCTGTACAGAAGAATATCACTAATAAATTTTTATTCAATAAATACATATTTTGCATGTTTTAAGTTAATTGATTTTACTCTTTAGACAACCAATAATGAAACCATTCATTCAGTCAAGCTTCCATTTGCAGGGGAGCCTCCGTAGCTCAGCTAGTAAAACTTTTTACTCGCATCAACATAAGCCTTCCACCAATACCGCATGGGTAGGATCCTTGTCAGGCCAAAATTTCATACTGGATTTTTTCGCAAAAGATGAAGGTATATGTGGGATCGTCGCTCGGAGTCAATGAAATGTTGGGGATTTCTTATAAATGTGTAATCTGACGCAGATTATTATTTAATATCTCATATTCAGGTAACATCTTACACAGCATGATATACATATATTCACAAATAAAGTACAACAGTGAATTTTTTTGTGAAAGGTGATGTACCTTCTCCTTGTATATTTATCCTGCCAGGCGACACTTCTACTTCAGTTGAATTCTAGTGTTATATAGGTCAGGTAGGAATCTATTAGTCATTCTGCTATATAGGTCAGATAGGAATCTATTAGTCATTTTGTTATATAGGTCAGGTAGGAGTCATTTTGTTATTTAGGTCAGGTAGGAATCTATTACAGTCATTTTGTTATATAGGTCAGGTAGGAGTCATTTTGTTATATAGGTCAGGTAGGAATCTATTACAGTCATTTTGTTATATAGGTCAGGTAGGAATCTACTGCAGTTATTATGTTATATAGGTCAGGTAGGAATCTATTACAGCCATTCTGTTATATAGGTCAGGTAGGAATCTACTGCAGTTATTATGTTATATAGGTCAGGTAGGAATCTATTTCAGTCATTTTGTTATATAGGTCATGTAGGAATCTATTAGTATTACAGTCATTTTGTTATATAGGTCAGGTAGGAATCTTTTAGTCATTTTGTTATATAGGTCAGGTATATTACAGTCATTTTGTTATATAGGTCAGGTAGGAGTCATTTTGTTATATAGGTCAGGTAGGAATCTATTACAGTCATTTTGTTATATAGGTCAGGTAGGAGTCATTTTGTTATATAGGTCAGGTAGGAATCTATTACAGTCATTTTGTTATATAGGTCAGGTAGGAATCTACTGCAGTTATTATGTTATATAGGTCAGGTAGGAATCTATTACAGCCATTCTGTTATATAGGTCATGTAGGAATCTACTGCAGTTATTATGTTATATAGGTCAGGTAGGAATCTATTACAGCCATTATGTTATATAGGTCAGGTAGGAATCTACTGCAGTTATTATCAGGGCTCGAATTATACCAGGGCTCCGAGGCCATTTGCCTCCATGCCCTTCTTTTTGGCAGTGGTGCCCTATTTTTCTCTCCAGGTTATTTGATAGAGGCAAGGCCAAAAATAACCAAAGTGGCCTGAAAGTGGGTGCCCTAAATTTTACGAAATTCGAGGCCTGTATTATGTTATATAGGTCAGGTAGGAATCTATTACAGTCATTTTGTTATATAGGTCATGTAGGAATCTATTAGTATTACAGTCATTTTGTTATATAGGTCAGGTAGGAATCTTTTACAGTCATTTTGTTATATAGGGCAGGTATATTACAGTCATTTTGTTATATAGGGCAGGTATATTACAGTCATTTTGTTATATTGGTCAGGTATATTACAGTCATTTTGTTATATAGGTCAGGTATATTACAGTCATTTTGTTATATAGGTCAGGTAGGAGTCATTTTGTTATATAGGTCAGGTACATGTAGGAGTCCTTTTGCAGGTGTACAATCATTTACTGTACTTTATACAGGAGCTTAAGCTGTCAAATTGTTTATATTTTATAAATTGTCTTTTCGACCATGACTTTTTAACCTTTTCTCACGTTTATACTGGACACAAGGCACTGATGGAGAGGTCACTTTATAAAGAGATATGCCTTGTTATTCTTTATGGATGACTTATTTACTTTACGAGAGATTTTTGTCCATTACCAATGGAACGACGACTGACCGTGGTTCTTCCTCATATAAACGCAGCATCAGTTCCATGTGTAAAACACCAAATAATTTATGGTACACAAGGACTGATCCAGGGAAAACTTGGGCTTACCATTTCGGTTCAAAATGTTCCAACAATAAGACAAAAACATCATCTCTGGCCCAAAATTCAACATTAGATGCTATTTTGACATTAAAATCTGTTAGTTTTAAGAATTTGGGCGGATTTTTTGCTTGTGAGTTTGGACGCCCATACCTGTATACAGGTATCAGAATGTCTCTGGATCAGTCTATGGTATATTTTTCTTAGGCAGGCTCAAGGGACCGGGTACTCGTAGAAGGTCAAGGGTCATCTCCGGTCATAGAGCCGGTTTTCTCCCCCACGAAACCTGGCAAATATGCCGCCATATAAGTGAAATAATCATGGGTGCGGCTTAAAACATCAATCAATCATCTTTCACACTTACCAATGAGTTCACTATTTGTATTTTTCAGTGCGTGTGGTTTTATCAAAACATGGCTGCCTTTTCTGATAATGGTTGGAGTGATTTTGATAGTAGTCCTTTCAGTGACATTGTAACGTACACAGACCAGGTGACAAACGAGGATAACATTTGTTTTGAGCGGGATATTATCCTTGTTTTAATTGTTGTGATTCTGATGTCTCATCTTACATTCCAGTGTCGGAAACTTGAGAAGGTTCCAAGAAGGTTCCAGTGACAATTGACTTTCGATGGGATAATATCGTCACATGTTGTGTGCTTCATTTTTATTTGTCTTTTAGAAAGTGAAAGGAGCGGTATTAAAGCTCGCTATGTGATTGTGCTTTTTGGGTTGATCCCATAGTCACACCGAAAACTATGTCTCAGAACAAAGTAAGCGTTATTCCCACTGAATATACGATTTCTCTGCCACTTCACGCCCTCTGCACAGCTGCTTTGCTTGGTATATGTTACAATTATGACGTTCACATACATGTAGCTTTCTGGCTTAAAAGGTGTGTTGTGATTATATCAATCACGAAAATAGACAATTTAATATGGATCATATTTATTATATTAATCTATATATATTATGGCGATTCAATTTCAGACCAGGGGGCTGTTTCTCAACACATTTACGCCCGTCGTAACTTTGCGCCTGGTCGTAACGTAATGATTAAGGTATATGTTGCCATGACGTTACGACCAGGCGCAAAATTACGTCGGTGTCTAGAAACAGCCCCCAGATAATTTTGGCGTCCATCAGAAACATCACGTCGGTTCTGTATATATTTAATTGCTGAGAACGAACGGATACCGATGCTAGTGCCACAGTGTACATCATGATCTACTGGCTTTCATAACGGGTCACAGATTTTTGTTTCCGTAGTTTAAGAACAACAGGCTACCAGAACCGGTGGTTATCGTGAAATCCTATGGCCTGAGATTTTCTCCTCTCCAGTACCAAATGTACCTGGCTACCGAATATTTAGCTGGACTGATATGTTATTTAGATTCTTAGGGATTTTGACTTTTAAACAGCCGGTTTCACTATTGCTCTATTTTACCTAATCAAGGAGGTCATTAAAGTGGCATGAGCTGCCAAAATGTAGATATTTTGACGTTGAAACAGAATGTTGAAATTATCTGCTATTTTTCCTAAGACGTATAATTCAAAAGCTTTTTAGTGCATCTAGTCTCGAGAATATACGATAAAGTACTGTTTTGAACTAGTTTTGGCTTAGAATGAATGAATGGTCGTCCCGGTTATTTAAATTTTGTTAACTTTTTGGACACTATTTTGGTTCGTATAGACTTTATGGATTTTCCTCATTCCAACGCTTCCGGTTCGTATAGGCCACTTACTGTATGGATTTTCCTCATTCCATAGCCAATCATTTAGTTTTTCGATGGCCTCCAAAGCCTCTTACTGTCGTGACGATTATAAATTATGAAAAAAGTGTGAATTTCGGCAGCTCATGCCACTTAAAGTATACCAAATACATTAACTTTCCTGATGTCCGTGGAGCCTAATGCCCATGTGTTAAGATGTGGGTGGTCGGATTGGTTTTGAGGGAAAGTGATAATTTGGTCGGTTGGTCACTTTTGTCGCCATATAACCAAAGCTTTTGAGTGCGACATTAAGACCCAATCAATCTATTCAAGAAAAAAAAAATGAAATAAAATTATAATTAGTATTCAGAGACCGTTAACTGATTATTTATCATTTTTAGTTTCTTTTTTAAAAATATCTAGGCAGTTCAAATAAAAAATTTATGACTATCAGACTCAGTACCTCTTCATTTGAGAGCCTTTGTGGGATGGTTGCCAGTTACCACTGGAAGGTCATGGGGTTCCTCCGGGCATAGAGCCCGGTTTCCTCCCACAATAAAAGTATATAAGTGAAATAAACTTGAGTGTGGCTTAACACTTTGACTACCGTACGAGATATGTCATATCTGGCGGTGAGATTTAACGGTTACATTTAGTACGCCAAGAAGTATAGTTATTCTAAAAGATATCTATGTTAAGCTACGCAATAATTCGCACCAGCAGAATCCGGTGCGCCTGCCATTGCGAGATATATCGTAGTCGGCAGTCAACGTGTTAAAACCTCAATCAATCAACCACAAGAAGGAGTAACAAGCCATACAATTCACATAATGTTGTAGGGATCTCTGTGTCCAAGAAATCTTGTCGGTGTGGTTTTTCTTTATTTCTGTATTACCACACTGTGGTGCGTACATCAGGGAGTGTATGTAAAGGCCCGTTCTCACTGTGCGATTTGTCGTACCAACTTGTAGGATGCGATTAAAATGCATGCTTTTAATTGGTCGATATGATTTGTCAACCAATCAAATGCATCCATTTGAATCGCATGATACAAGTTGGTACTACAAATCGTATAGTGAGAACGGGCCTTTAGACTCTCAGCACCACAGAGGCTGATTATTGGGGCTAGGATCTCTGCTGTAAATTCCAATTTCACATCAAAAAATTACGAGGGACAATCTAAAGTTTGTTAGTGTCAATTGTTATATATAATTGGATCATTGTATGCCAAAACTTAGTATATACAGTGGGGGAACCTGATCTTCTGATTGACCTAACCTGTTGATTGATTGATTGATTGTTTGGTGTTTTACGACAGACCCTAATAGAAGGCCTGTAGCAGACTGAGCCACCAAGGAACCTTGCTGACAGTGATTGATTTATTGATTGTTTGGTGTTTTACGCCGCGCTCAAGATTATTTCACTTATATGGCGGCACTGCCAGTTTTATTGTGGGAGGAAACCGGGCTATATTCCCGGAGGAAACCCACGACCTTCCGCTGGTAACCCACCCTGATGAGGATATGAAATCCAGGAAATAGCTGTAATGTGACATACATGTAACTGAAACCAGTGAATTTTTGTTTTTGGTAGCTAAATCATTGAATGTTCTATTTATTTTGTTATTTATATTTAATACAGATTAATGTTGTACTCCATTGTATTTATGATCTTGTTGTAACGTGTGATACTTTCTCCCCACTCTGAAACTTCAGGGATTTACGTTCGTCAAAGCCAACCGGTAGCGAGTGAAGATAGCCGAAGGGAGTTCTGAGTGATCTTCTCATCTACATTAATTTAAAAGGTGGCCAGCTTTGGTTTTTAGAATTTCATTATAACTGTATACTTGTATTTTCGCTAAAGATATTTTACATGTATCTAAAATCAAATGACCTCACTTTAGAAAATTGTTTAACAATATCTACGTACATTTATTGTTGTTCTTATTGTTTAGTGACTCGTTTGGTTAAATTTGTTTGTTTTTGATGTCCACAATTATCATGTCTAAATAAATTTTGAGAAAAATACCTGGTTTGTTTATTTATTAGTTTGCAGATAAATATTTATGATCACTAAAACACACAGCACAGGGAAAATATTCTTGTCTAAAATAACCATGGAGACAAGTTTCTACTTGTGTTAAAAAGATGTTTATCATTTACATGTAGGCCTTTAAACCCCATAAATTGTTGTAACAAACCAAACCTATGTATGCTTGAATCAAGGATTCAGGGACCAGAATCTCATTTGTGTCACATTTTTTAAAAGTATATCAACTCCGATTCAATTTTTTTTTACAAGAACTGATTTTAGCAACCAAATCTTACCTTTTAATTTCTTTGTTATATTTGGACGATTACTCGGTAATAGTTTGTTTTTTTACTGAACGAGATTATTTCAGTGATTTTTGTTGCATTGTAATCAAGTAAGATTCTGTAACCGAGAAATCGTTAAAAAAATCGGCAAGAAATCGTTAACCGAGAAATACAAAACCCGTTGGACCATGGCCAACCAGCCCGGATTATCGGTCTACGGGCGACTGGTATTATATGGCTGGTGATATGTTCGACCATTACGTAGAAAAAAAATATTTGCCAGATTTCCCCGGTACATGGTCAACATGACATGTGCATAAAATGCCATTGACCAATCATTAACATTGTACTAATCCGACAGGACGATTCTAGAATATTGATTAATGTTTTAGCCGCACTCCAGATAATTCCACTTATATAGCAACGTTGTCAGGTTTAGTGGGGGAGGAAACTCACGACCTTTGGCATGTACCTGGTAACGGGGCTCTTTGACTGGCATGTACATGGCAACATACGTGGATCAAGTGAAATCCATTCAAAAATTCGTAAATTGTTATTTGGTCTGAGTGGGATTTGAACCAACAGCACACAATGGAAGGCCTGTGTCTGACTGAGGGACTATCACTGCAGACAGCCACCGAGGCTCAGCAACAATGGAAGGCCTGTGTCTGACTGAGGGACTATCACTGCAGACAGCCACCGAGGCTCAGCAACAATGGAAGGTCTGACTGAGGGACTATCACTGCAGACAGCCACTGAGGCTCAGCAACAATGGAAGGCCTGTGTCTGAGTGAGGGACTATCACTGCAGACAACCACAGAGGCTCCGCAACAATGGAATGCCTGTGTCTGAGTGAGGGACTATCACTGCAGACAACCACTGAGGCTCAGCAACAATGGAAGGCCTGTGTCTGACCGAGGGACTATCACTGCAGACAGCCACTGAGGCTCAGCAACAATGGAAGGCCTGTGTATGACTGAGGGACTATCACTGCAGACAGCCACTGAGGCTCAGCGACAATGGAAGGTCTGTGTCTGAGTGAGGGACTATCACTGCAGACAGCCACTGAGGCTCAGCAACAATGGAAGGCCGGTGTATGACTGAGGGACTATCACTGCAGACAGCCACCGAGGCTCAGCAACAATGGAAGGCCTGTGTCTGACTGAGGGACTATCACTGCAGACAGCCTCCGAAGCTCAGCAACAATGGAAGGCCTGTGTCTGACTGAGGGACTATCACTGCAGACAGCCTCCGAGGCTCAGCAACAATGAAGGCCTGTGTCTGACTGAGGGACTATCACTGCAGACAACCACCGAGGCTCAGCAACAATGGAAGGCCTGTGTCTGACTGAGGGACTATCACTGCAGACAGCCACCGAGGCCCAGCAACAATGGAAGGCCTGTGTCTGACTCTGGGACTATCACTGCAGACAGCCACCGAGGCTAATCAACAATGGAAGGCCTGTGTCTGATTGAGGGACTATCATTGCAGACAGCCACCCAGGCCCCGCATCAATGGAAGGCCTGTGTCTGACTTAGGGACTATCACTGCAGACAGCCACCAAGGCTCAGCAGCAATGGAAGGTCCTCCCCCCAAGTAAACCAGGTTACTATATATGGAGGGAAAATAATCTTAGGTGGGGTTAATCAACTAACCCGCATGGTTGTGGCCTACAACTGCATGTACATTGCGCATGTTGCTATCAATTCTGCATTCTGCTTCAGATAAATCAATTACACACAAAAGGAGAAAAACTATACAAATATTTCTATTTCTACATGTCTTTTATTCCACAGTTTGTCCACACAACACATAATCTTGAAATAACAATAGATGGGATTTTAACACAGGTTTTCAGTTTACAATAGTAACAAACACTATTATATAAGTTATGGATTCAAACTGGAGCACTTTAAAGTGGCATGAGCTGCCAAAATGTTGATATTTTGACGTTAAAACATGATCTTGAAATTATTGGCTATTTTTCTCAAGACGTATAATTCAGAAGCTTTTTAGTGCTTCTAGTCTCGAGAAAGTAGGCCCTACGATAACTACTGTTTTGAACTAACTCTGGCTTAGAATGAATTAAATTTTGTTAACTTTTTGGACACTATTTCGGTTCGTATAGACTTTATGGATTTCCCTCATTCCAATGCCAATCATTTAGTTTTTCGATGTGACGATCAGAAATTGTGGAAAATGTTTTGGCAGCTCATGCCACTTAAACAAAAACGTAAATTCATTTTTGAATTAGTAAATTAACCGACAAGAAATATGACTCCGATGATGTAACAGTAGCCTACATATATTATAACTTAGGGATACAATGTAATGGCATGATTTTTCTTTAAGACAATTATATACGTTTTTTTATTTCCAGTCTGTTTTGAATATCAACCATGGTTTTAAATAATGTCTAATTGCAATGATACAACTTGATAGAAATACACCACATATATTTTTTTTTAAAGCAGTGTGCACATTTTTAGTTTATATCCTATTCTGAATAAGATTGTTGAAGGTTTTACACGTTTTAAATTATTTCACAAAGTTAAAGATGGCATATAACAGAAATAAAATAAGATATTGAATAACACTTGTTGTTGATCCCGTCCCAGATTATTTGGATGCTCTAGGAATGCAATTTTTAACTTTTCCTCGATTTTGGCTGACAGCATTCAGGTTTTGATTCTTCGTTCGGGTGAAGAACTGTTTCCAATAGTTAAGGATGTTTGCTATTAAACTTAAGTATTGCGTAACATTTTTTTTAGGGAATATTTGTTGCAACTGGCACACACAAGAGTTCAATTCAAATTTAATCCACATATAAACCACACTCTGTATTTATACAACAACAACAACATATACACATGGTAGGCTACATCACCACCAATAAAAATAGTATTTCATCATCATTTTTGTTCACAGTTCATCAATTATAATTTTTTTTCAGAAGCATGACGGGGTGGGTTTTGTTGTCAACTTATTAATTTGGGCGATTTTTAACTTTTAAACATTGATACTGAAAATTAAGAAGCAAAAGTAGACCTACTATATTTTTTTTCAGTTTTATTTCACTGGCACTATAACAATGTTGTCCGGATAAAATCATCGGGGTCTCTCTGAGATCCTTACGTACAGCGCCTTCAGGAGGGCATTACCGGGGAGGATTTAGGGATCATGTTTACTGTTCGCAAAATGGCTCGAATTTGGGGCAATAAGATAAGCTTAGAATTTCAGTGGACTCTTTCTTAATGAAAATGTGACAGCACAATGGTTTTTGTAAAATGCTGCTTGTACCCTAGATTGATGTTCTACGTTGCACTCAAGATTATTTCACTTATATGGCGGTGTTGCCAGGAGGAACCCCACAACCTCATCGAGTACCTGGCGACTCTTCCACATACGGCAATCAAGTGAAAAATCCACTCAGAAAATTTTCAATATTGATTTGGGATCGAACCCGCGCCCCATTGATGAAAGGCCTGCTTTGAACTGAGGGACGATCACTCTAAGCGACTGAGCCAACGAGGCACCTCAGATATGAAGCCTTACGTTGGAAGGAGCCTTAAATGCTTGAAAATAACAGATTTTCGAAGTTGCTCGTTCGACGAATCATCTTATATTTGGGTTGCCCAACCATATATGTATAAATTCTACGTTAAACATGCTAAAAATCTAGTTGTGAATCCAAGAATTGAGGTTTTCCCAGGCTGTCGGAACGTCTAAGCTAGGATAATAACTGACTGGCCACACAAACACACCCTGAACAGAATTGAAATGTTTTATAACAAAATACAATTTTTTTTTTCGCAGATAATAAATAAAATATGTGAAAGGGTTTAAAGTTTCAACAAACCCTATTCAATTTGGACTTATCTCCCTTTGATAATAATCCCCCCCAATATACATGTATGTATATACAATAAGTAAAACAGTAACTGCACTTCTTCTTGGGAACAGCAAAGATATATCAACACCCTGTAGTAAATAAAGAGCAAAAAAAAAAACCAAAAAAACATTCAGTTATAAGATTTAAAATGCTATTTTTGGAATTTTGCTAAGATATTTAGAAAAAATACACAGCACAAGAAAAATACAAAAAAAAAAAATTCAGAGATAATCTGTTTTTTAGAAAGCTTCAAGCCTCAACAAATTGAAAAAAAATAGAAGTTAGCACTTAAAATATAATGCAAAGAATTTTAAATAAAAACTTAAACCAAAACAAAGAAGCAAGATAACAAGTAAGCACTTCTGACAACTCCTCTTGCACTACAAATAATTTATTGGAGGATGTTAACAAATAATGGAAGCCAATAAAGAAATTAACAATTTTAACAAATGGACAGAAAATCCTCCCAGAGTCAACCATTTGAGTAAGTACTTCAATCGCCTTATTTTTTTTTTTTCAAAATCTGAAAAGCATAATTTGGATATCTCAATCGATAAAGAAAACAAATAATTTTTTTGCAAGGAAAGTCAAAATTTCAAAGATTAAAAGTAATCTCCCTTAGACCATGATCTTTAGTGAAATAGACTAAATGTATATTGAAGAATCAACGTGGCATAGTAAATGCAAATTTAGAGGCTTTTTGATTCAATTTTAGACCAGAAACAATAATTGCTACAATCAGCTTCATGGTGTTCAACTTCTGAGGTTACAAATAAATTAACAAATTTCAATTAAACTTTTGATAAAGCTAGAGGAATTGTATAATTCCCACTTTGCAATAAACAAGTCAATACAGTTTCATATTGCCAGTTATTAAAAATTAAAATGTCATGTATGGGTTAAAAAATACAACAGGCAGTAGTTTGGTGACTTCTTTCGTAAAATCTGTATATTGCGTGAATAAATGAAACAAATTACAAGTTAAGAATGATGTAAAACCATATATCCAACAACATTTTGAGAAATTAAATGCGACTTTAAAAATTTTCTAAGTCTTCCAAACTCCGATAAAGAGGTTGTAGATGACTGCCCCTCTTAGTAAGCATACTTAAAAAACAGTCTACTGTAACATATTTTTTTTGATGGAATATCGATTCAAACTCGAAAATATTTTCTTGGATATGCATTTAAGTGTTTGTGAAGGTGGATGGTGTTTCAAACGATATCGGATCTCTCCCTAGATAAGCAGCGTTGCCATGGATATTCGACAGCAAGACACACTGCTCATTGATTGATTGGTGTACAACGCCGCAATCCAGATCATTTCACTAAGATGTTGCCAGGCCTAGTCGGGGAGGAAATCAGGATCCAGGCCCGAAGAAAACCCAGATCCAGGCCCGAAGAAAACCCAGATCCAGGCCCGAAGGAAACCCAGATCCAGGCCCGAAGAAAACCCAGATCCAGGCCCGAAGGAAACCCAGATCCAGGCCCGAAGAAAACCCAGATCCAGGCCCAAAGTAAACCCAGATCCGGGCCCAAAGGAAACCTGACCCGGGCCCCAAGGTAACCCGACACGGGGCCGAAGGAAAACCGACCCGGGCTCGAAGGAAACCTGACCTTCTGTTGGTATCCAAATAGCTCAATTATTGATGGGCGTTTTACGCTACGCTCAAGATTATTTCCCCAATATGGTGGCAGCTTTACTGGCTGTTTGATGGCCGTATATACGTCCACTCTGCCAACATGGGCCTCATGGTTTGTCACAAAATAACCAACATTTGTAAATCCTTCAATAAGAGCATATGGACCGAAGGTAATTAGGCTTTTCGTCATTTTGGTACAACAAACTTTTATCCATCGTTAAAACATGGTCAATGGCTGGAGGCAACACTGACCATCTTTATGTCAGTCATGCAAAATCTCGGTCAAATTTGTATGTACTGTAAGTAAGACCAGGATCAAACTCATGACATACTGGTGATTAGTTCACCATGCTCAGAATTACAGGCTCTGAGCTCTAGAAGCTGAGCTTTTCTTCCTTACATACATGGAGTTATCTCCCTTTTTTGTAGGAGTTATTCCCCTTGTAACCATGGAATAAAATTTAAAGCCTGCTTACAAACTTACATAGTTTTATATAATGTTTGTTTCCAGTAATATTTTAAATAGAGATTTTACCCTGTGAAGTATTTTTACTGAAAAAATTGTTTTCAGAATTTAAGTTGATTATTGATATGGAAAGTGAGTACAGGTAGTTAAAACGCATGATAAAAAATCACTCCTTTTTTTCTAAATGTTTAAATCTAAAATATGTGATTTTAAGAAATTTTCAATTTTTTATTTTTTTTAGCAAAATTTTTATATCTCTATGAATGATATCACTGACGTTTTAACTCAGCACTATAAAACTACTGTTAAGTCACCACAAGGATAAGAAAAAGACCATGGAAATAAATAGGCTAGCATATTAGAAATCCCACAAAAAATAAAATAAAATGACGTGCAACCATTTGACTGGTTAGATCTCTAACAAGTTACATAATCAAACAACTCACACTTGATTAATTATCTCAATAAAAAATCTGCAAAACTAAGAAACAAAATTTCCCGCAATAATTTTAAGCGTCATTACATGCCATCAACATGACAGCGCAATATAGAAAATAGGTCAATAAGCTAATAGCTTTTATCTACCATTTCCATTCATGGTAAAGCGGGATTCCATTGTACTTAGCTATGCTGAAATACTTATATCCATATGTTTAAATTACATGTATTGCGATCCATATGTTTAAATTACATGTATTGCGATCTGCATGTTTAAATTACATGTAATGCGATCTGCATGTTTAAATCACATGTATTATAATCCATATGTTTAAATTACATGTAATGCCCTTTTGACTGAAAATCTAAATTTCAACGTGACATGATCAAATTTCTATATAATATGGGTTATGTCCCCTTTTCCGAGATAAATATAATCTATTAACGTAGATTCAAATAGAATAAAATAACGGATATTCGTCTGCTGCTATAACCGATCATCAATCCTGTAAAGTATCAACTCCAAAAAAGTTGCTTTCTAAAGTTTCCCTTTTTTGCGATTGAATTGTACATGTAATATCGCAAAGCATCATGGGAGCATATTCTCTGATCCAGTTACTTTCGAATGTTTTCTTCCGGCCGAACACGTTTTCGTAATCTTAAGATCCCAATTAAAACCTGTAAAAAGTTCTGCCCTGTAACTAGGTCATGGTAGATTGTTACTCCTCTGATGCTAATAGCAGCCTTCCTTAATGATTAAGTTCTCTTCATATTCAGGCCTTAGCAGCATCCATTAATTCAACTTCGTCTTTAGAAGCGCCCCCTAGGTTGACAGTGCGTGATTTTCCACGAGCACGACCCATCGACACTTCTTGTGCGATTTCCTCAAAGGTTCTGTTCTTAGTCTCCGGGACGAAGAAAAATATGAAGAGTATACTGGCGATGAGAATAACGACAAATACCACAAATGTGTAATACCCAGCCGCCTCCTGTAAAACAATGAAGACGATAATTGCATGATTATTGAGAAAGAACTTCATCGGGTGAATATATAGAATGATTTGATTGACAGGAGGGTGGCACCTTCCCATGCACTGGAATATTGACAGTTCAAATGAACGAAATAAGGAGGTTGATTGGTTGTGGAAGGAAAGCACACTCTTTGGTTGATTGATTGATTGTTTGGTGTTTTACGCCGCGCTCAAGATTATTTCACCTACATGGCGGCCTTGCCAGTTTTATTGTTGGAGGGAACCGGGCTCTATGCCCGGAGGAAACCCACAACATTCCGTTGGTAACTGGCAACCATCCCACATAGGTCGTTCGAGTGAAAACCCAGTCAGAACACTGAAAAGTTGACCATTACAATGGATGGAATAAGGAGGTTGATTGGTTGTGGAAGGAAAGCACATGGTAACCATTCCCCATAAGGCAATCAATTGAAAATCCTGGACCCTGTTTCACAAAGCGGCGTAGCGTAAGTTTTCACGTAACTGCCATAGCAACCCATACTGTAGAGATACATTAGTATGAAAGTTACGCAAAAAATACATCTACGCCGCTTTGTGAAACAGGGTCCTGATTTTTAGGGGTCCCCTCAGACTGGTCAATGGAATACCTGCGACAGCATGAGCATTTTGCCCTTTAAGGGACATATGGATGGAAGGCCTGGTGAAATAAAGATTGATTGCTGGACTGACGTTTTACGACACCCAAAAGATTATTTCACTTAAATATGGCAGTATTGCCAGATTTAGTGGAGGAGGAAACCCAGCCCAAAGGAAACCGCTGATAACTGGCAACCTATTCAATTTTCTCTATCGTCCGAGTGGGATTCGATGAAAGGTCTGGGAGAGACCAGCGCCCCGCCAACTTAGCCACATAGGCCCTAACGGAAACCCAGCCCAGAGACATACAGATCATTTATAAACAATGTAAAGGCCCGTTCTTCAAATGGATGCTTTTGATTGGTTGACAAATCGTATCGACCAATTAAAAGCATCTATTTTAATCGCATCCTACAAGGACAAATCGCACAGTGAGAACGAACATTAAGAGGCCGTTAGTTAAAGCATACCTGAAGAAAACGGAAGCCGAGAGCGAGGATGAAGTTACACATCCATTGAAATACCAGAGCGATACTCATGGCGGTGGAACGAGGGGCTTGACGGAATAGTTCAGATACCACAATGAAAGGAATGGGACCTGAAAATAGGGCAAAGTAATCAAAAAATGTTAATTTCATTTTAAAAAAAAATGCTTTTTAAGTGATATTAAATCTTAAATTGCAAATATTTATTTGATTTTCATTTGTTACCAGAATTGATTCATGTTTAAGCTGCACTCAAGATTATTTCACTTATATGGTGGCGTTGCGAGGTTTAGTGGGGGAGGAAACCGGGCTCAGTGCCCGACAGAAACCCTTGACCTTCCACATACGGCGACCAAAAGAAAACCAAGTGAAAAATCCACTCAAAAATTTGTCAATTTTTATTTGGTCCGAGTGTAATTCGTACCTGCGCTGCATCAGGACATTTGAACGTCATTGAAAAAGTATACCAAGCAAAAGCAGGCTGACCTCTTGTCAAACTTGGGGGCAGAAATTTGTCAGTTTTTATTCGGTCTGAGTAGGATTTGAATCGCGCGATTAATTCACTTATATGGTGGCATTGCCAGGTTTAGTTGGGTAGGAAACCGGGCTCATTGCCCGGAGGTAATCCCCGACCTTCGGCGAGTACCTGGCAACTCTTCCACATACGGAGACACAACTGAAATAGACTGAAATTATATCTTACCTAGACCTAGGGCAAATCCAACCACATAAGTATGCATGCTTACTATACTAACATAGGCCATACCGGGGACAGTGTCCTGTTAAAAATAGAATGGTAAATGTTGTTAGACAAATTGGGTCCAAATATATATTTATAGACACTAAAAAAACACACAGAGGGAAAATCTTCTTGACTAAAAATAACCATGAAGACAAGTTTCTAGTTATCATGGTTCATGGTATACGAAGTATTTACATGGTAAGCGTGGTAATTGATACAATAAAAATTGTAACATTGTTTCTGATTTACACCCTGTGCCCTTGAAATGTCATGTGTGGCGTGTGCATCCTGGTCACGTGGGATGCACGTCTGCGGTAATTAGTAAAGCCGTGGCAAATCAACAATAAACGCCTATGCATCTGTATAGGCTTAAACTAGAAAAAAAACCATTGCTCTTCTAATGGAACTAGGCAGCCATCCAAGAGACAAATCTTTCAATGGCATTTAGATTGATTGTTTGGTGTTTTACGCAGCACTCAAGATTATTTTACTTATATGGCGGCGTTGCCAGTTTTATTGCCCGGAGGAAACCCACGACCACAAACTGGCAACCATTCCACATAGGTCGTTCGAGTGAAAACCCAGTCAGAAAATTTGCCAATTTTTTTGGGGATGAGTGGGATTTGAACCCGCGACCCTCAATGACATTTAGAAGTTGGAAGGTTACAATAAGGTGAAGAATTACTTATGGATAACAACTTCTTGGTTTATTGGGTGACGACGTTTCGATGTAGTTCTTATATCGTTATCAAAGCCAATCCAAGAGACAGTTTTATCTATTCTACTTTGGTCATTGGATTCAAACCCTCGTCCCTTTGATGGAAGGCTGGTATAACTGTGAACATCTACGGAAGCCACAACGGCGACTTCTTATTGATTTAAGTTTAGCATTCTTTATTACGCGAGCATCTACATCTATGTATGTAACAGATTCAACCACGACAGCGACCTCTTATTGATTTAAGTTACGGTAAGAATTCCGCTAATTCAAGGACGAGCAATGTGAAGATAACAAATTATTAGACTGCTTTCTGCAATGTTTGGTCTAAAACAGCAACAATAGTGATTGCTTGATAGGATTATCGGTCGCTCCATGCAGGAGGTAAGACACCCAACGAAAAGTCTCAAACTTTTAGAGTGCTTTTCGTAATGTTTTGAGTACTTGATTTAGCAGAACTCTTAACGTAAGCATTATTTATTATATCTTTATTAAATCCCCGTAACAAAATCTTCACAGAGTTTTGAAAGAGCTCCCAATGATGTTGTTGTTGTTACCTGTAAGTTAAGGGAGACAGTCAGGACGACCATAGAAATTGCCATAACACACATGGGCCATATAAGGAGTGGGCGTCGGCCTGCCTTCTCCATCAGGGGTACCTGTCAAGAAAAAAGCATTGAAATAAAAGTTGAATTCAAAGAAACTAAAAAAGAAAGTAAGGGTCACAAAAAATGTGATTTTGTTAATATCCAAACATTGTTAAAGAAGGATATTTTTTTGCATAGCTTGAATTCCCTCAACAAGATTGATTGGGGTGTTACGTCACACTTAAGATTATTCAGGGCGCCGAAATGTCCGTAGATTGGGTTGATTTGTTGGGCATCCGAAGGTGATAAGATTGATCAATGTTTTACGACACACTCAAGATTATTTCGCTTAAATGGCTACATTAATTGATTAATTGCCAGCTCTAGTGTGTGTGAGGGAGGGGGGGGTGATCAGATGATAAAACAGAATACACATGGACACATGGCATTCGGCTGCTACTCTCCAGTATTGCAAAGACATCAAAAATATTTCATGAAAATCCCGAAGAGCTCGAACAAACGTTTAAACTTACAGAGATAATCGTGGTGATAACATTGATGATTCCCGTCCCCATAATAGCGTACGGAATAGCCTTCGCTGGTACACCTGCACCGGCAAAGATGAAGTCCGAGTAATAAAACACCTACAAAAACAAAATAACAGTAATTATAAAAGAGTCAGCATATCAATAGCAAAGTATTCATAGCCTAATCTAGGCTGAGTTTGAAACCCATATATGGGGTTTGGGCACCCAAACAAGGGTATGAGAAAAAAATTGTTGCTTTAAATATTGAATACAAGTAAAAACTGCTTTCAAAGTATTTAAAACATAAATACTAGGGACATATTAGATAAAAATGCTGGTTTAAAGTAGCCGTCCCCACAGCCTTCATGAACCCTTGGATGGTATTGTCAAGCCGTACTATGCATAGACTGATCCAGAGACATTTTGATACCTGTATACAGGTATGGGCGTCCAAACTCAAAGGCAAAAAATCCGCCCAAATTCTTAAAACCCACAGATTTAAATGTCAAAATAGCACTTAATGTTGAATTTTGGGCCAAAGATGTTGTTTTTGTCTTATTGTTGGAACATTTTGAACCGAAATGGTATGCCCAAATTTTCCCTGGATCAGTCCCTGATATGGGTGCCCAAACTTTTGCCCTTGATTATGCCCTGGTAAATGATGTACATCTCAACTGTTGGAACTGTAGCCTTGTACAACGAAATACGGTTGGTTGGAAAATTGACTGATATTTGACGCTGCAGTCAAAATTATTTCCCTTATACCCGGCTCAGTTACATATGATACAAAGACATTTTACAGGTACTTCCACATCAGAGATCTGTTTGAAGGGACACTGAATTTCCTCGGCGCCACGAGATTCCATAGAGAGTCAAAAAACTGAAGCCACAGCTAGATTTGTGATTGATTGATTGTTTGGTGTTTTACGTCGCGCTCAAGATTATTTCACTTATATGGCGGCCTTGACAGTTTTATTGTGGAGGAAACCGGGCTCTATGCCAGGAGGATTGATTGATTGTTTGGTGTTTTACGCCGCGCTCAAGATTATTTCACTTTTATGGCGGCGTTGCCAGTTTTATCGTGAGAGGAGACCTGGGCTCTATGCCAGGAGGAAACCCACGACCTTCCGGTGGTAACTGTTAAATTTGTGGGTATGGCTAGCAACATGCTCTCTGTAAGTTTCACGAGATCAAACCAAAAGTTTCAAATGGCAAGGAGGCAACTCTGTGATGTCACAAGGCTGCCCTACTATAAATCACTTGAAATCCCGTTCTCACTGTGTGATTTGTCGTACCGATTTACAGCATGCAATACAAATTGATGCAATTGATTGGTTGAAAAATCATATTAACCACTTAAAAGCATCCATTTGAATCGCATCCTACAAGTCGGTAGGAAAAATCACACTGTTAGAACGTGCCTTAAGGTCTATGTTATTGCAAACACTATGTTATTGCAAACAACAGAATGGCTTCTTATATTTCATTTTTGTGAGGAAAATGGCCAATAATTTCCAAATTTGTATTACAAAATAAATGCACATATCCCTTTTACATGGTTTGCAATATTTTCCTTTGACATATTTGAGTTAAAGGTTAGCGCTACTGAGTCAATCGTACCGCATTGATTCCGGACCATTGCTGAGCGACCTGCAGCAAAATAGCGATAATAAGCGGCATGCGTAGTTCGGGGGCGGTGAGTAGATGTTTAGCGGAGAACTTGGGTTGTGCCATCGCCTGTTTTCCTTCCTGTCTCATTTCCTCCATGTCTTCTTCAACTTCTTCAGTTCCACGCAGTTTCACAAGAGCTACAAAAAGGGAGATAATGATATTTAAAATCAGCACACTCGATGATAGCTTTTTGAGTTTTGAGTTTTTTATTTCTGTTTTTTTATTATTTTTTATTGTTTTATTATTTGTTTATTTTTCATATAGAATGTAATGTTGTTGTTTTTGACTTTTTACTAGCCAAATGTTTCACTTACAAATGTTACATGGCATATTTTTTCACATGTCATAAGGTAGTCATCTTTAGATAAAGGATTTGCTTAATTTTTTTAAACTAAAATCTGACCATCCAGTTGGGCAGGTGATCTGATAGCCAGCAAACACTTTAGGTACTTTCAGCTTAAAAATTAATTTTCCCAAAAAACAAAACAAGTTATTTCCCTTGTTCAGTAGCTTGAAGTTTTACCTTGACGTGCAGCCTCATGGTCGTTCTTCTTGAGGAGTAAAAATCGTGGACTTTCAGGGCAGAAGAAGAAGAGAACAAGGGAAATAACACATGGTATCCCCTGAAACCCGACTAGGAGAGGCCATAGAGTCTCCGTTCCTGAAAAAAAAAAGTTACGGTAATGTCTGAGTTAATTCAAGTGCTGAAAAGTAGAAGAGGGCAAATTCTCATCTTAATTCAAGAGAGAGCTTGTAAAACATTCAATGATTAACTGCTGGCCAATCATCTCCCTGGACTGAGATGTGTTGAAAGTTTAAATCTCATTCAGAACCTTTTGTTATTGAGAATTTAGCAACATGCATAGTCCTCTAATTAACTCAGGTATTACCATACTTATTGTGACTAATGAACTGTTATGCTTATACAATTAACTTGATGCTGGGTTTCTATTAGCCTTATCTTGTTATATTCAGACTTCAAAGTGAACAAAAAAGGAGGTGGAAAAAGGAGGTTCCCAAAAAAAGGAAAAGTTCCAAAAAAAGGAGAAGTTCCAAAAAAAGGAAAAGTTCCAAAAAAAATTGACCACTGAGGCCAATGACTTTATTCCTTTTTTTTGGAACTTTTCCTTTTTTTGGAACTTTTCCTTTTTTTGGAACTTCTCCTTTTTTTGGAACTTCTCCTTTCTTTCATGTTATTTAATTTGAGCAGATACATTCTACTAAAATGCCCTTAAACAGGGTGCAGACAATTTATACAAAATTTAAAGCCTGAAATGCTCATAAGATTCATAATGAGATAATGAAACATTTGTAACTCCACCTCAAAATACAGAACAGCTTACCCAAATGAATTCACGAAAGAAAAAAAATTTCTACCAACCTCGTGATCTATGTGTGCATATCATAGTCAGGGGCATTATCATAGTCAGTGTGCATTATCATAGTCAGTGTGCATTATCATAGTCAGGGGCATTATCATAGTCAGTGTGCATTGTCATAGTCAGTGTGCATTATCATAGTCAGTGTGCATTATCATAGTCAGGGGCATTATCATAGTCAGTGTGTATTATCATAGTCAGGGGCATTATCATAGTCAGTGTGCATTATCATAGCCAGTGTGCATTATCATAGCCAGTGTGCATTATCATAGTCAGTGTGCATTATCATAGTCAGTGTGCATTATCATAGTCAGTGTGCATTATCATAGTCAGTGTGCATTTAAGTTGTATTTTTTTTATTTCATAAATTTGTTGTTATTTTCAAACGTACCCATAAGTTCTCGGAGACCCAGTATCTGAGCCATAACAATTCCTACAGTAATGGCCAACTGATGACAAGTTCCAATGGCACCCCGAATCTTTCTCGGAGAAATCTCCGCCAGGTACAGGGCAGCTAAACTGATACTACAACCTGCACACAAATAAAAAAGACGGAAAAATATAATTAAACGATTTTAAAACAATGGGAACTTTATTCAGACTCCAGCCTTGCTTGAGATTAACAAGATTAAAAACATCTCTGTAATTTGATCACAATGCTGATTTTCCCATGTGTAAATGTATATAGGCTCATTGGCGTGACATACATGTACATGTACAACAGCTACATGTAATTTTCTCAGGTGGTCATCATTGTTTTAAGTTATTCTTAAAGACAAAGTGCCACACACAAGATTGGCGAAGGGTGTGGGTGTGCGGGCGTGTGGAGGGGGTGACCGGGGGGGGGGGGTGGGGGGGGGGGGTCGGGGTGATGGGGGGGGGGGGTTGGGGGTGATGGGGGGGGGGGGCTTTGTAATACTGCATGTAGTCACACAACATACTTGAATAAGAATAGATTTAAAATAAACTTGGTACATCTGTCAACAAAAAAAAAGGAGCCAAGCCCTGACAAAAGACATATTTATGAACACTAAAACACACAGGCACGGGGAAAATCTTCTTGTCTAAAATAACCACGGAGACAAGTTTCTAATTGTGTTAAAAAGAGGTATATCATTTAGACCTTTATACCCCATCATAAATTGTTGTAATAAAGTAAACCTATGATATTTCATTAGGTTGACGACTGACAGGAGCTTGGCCTTAGTCAGTAGAATTTTCTGGAACACTTGATAATTATCATGGACAGGCGGGCATAAAGAATTGTAAACATTTTCTGTTTTTTACTATCGGGATTGTAATTGATCTTTTGGGGGTTTTTTTCTTAAAGAATTTCTGATGGAGAAAGGTAGAATTTACCAAAGTTCAGCAGAAAAATTTAAATATTTTAGCCTAGAAACAGATGTGTAGTATTGCATTTCTTTCTTACATTGGAAGCTATACATGTAAGCCATTTTTTTCTTAGAATTGTCATTGCTCAAGTTTGCATTTTTGCAAATTTCATTTTTGCTTCATGTAATATACCGTAAATCACGTAGAATTTCAACGATTTTATTTCCAACTAAGGTCATGCGATAAGGGCGGCTGATGTTATTTCCCAGGGATTGGTGAACAAAGAATCGATTAGTGACACTAACGAGCTCACTGCAGGGTATTCATGCCTTATATAAATGTATACATTCTTATCAACCCAAAGTTAAACTGTCTGTGTCATACTGAAGGTATATTTCAACAACCTTTTTTAAATTTAGCGAGTTTTACATTGCACTTGACCTCTATATTCTTTGACATAGTTATGAACGAACTTATTGACAGTTTAAAATGTCAACTCCACCAAGTTGACATTTCCGTTCGTTGTTTACCAAATAATAGTTTTGTCAAATATTTCAACAGGGATGCTGAAGACACGGGCCAACCAACTAACTACAGCTATCCTTAGTTTACCACTGTGTTATCTGCTTACATGACATTAAAGTGAGATAAGCTGCCAAAATGTTGATATTTTGACTTAAAAACAGAACGTTGAAATTATTGGCTATTTTTCTCAAGACGTAATTCAGAAGCTTTTTAGTGCTTCTAGTCTCAAAAATGTGCGATAAAGCATTGTTATGAACTAACTATGGTTTGGAATGAATGAATGGTTGTCCGGTTATTTAAATTTTGTTTACTTTTCGAACACGTTTTGCATTCGTACAGGCCACATACTGTATGGATTTTCCTCATTCCAACGCCAATCATTTAGTTTTTTGATGGCCTTCAAAGCCTCTTACTGTCGTGACGATCAGAAATTTTGAAAGAAGTGTGAATTTCGGCAGCTCATGCCACTTTAATAATTCTCCACTTGCGGCACTCTTCCATCCTAAACAGCCATCCTACCCCCTCAAATACCCCATGTCATCTGAAGGGCATGTAAACAAAGGCATTTTCTGTTTGAATTTTTAGTTTAACATTTAGCCGAAGCCAAACACTTAGTGCTTTTTTTTATGACTGTTTCTACAAATAGTTTTTCACTCTAAACCACAATTTTCATAACTGTTTCTGCGTATAGTTTTTCACTGTAAACCACAATTTTCATGACTTGTTTCTACAAATAGTTTTTCACTGTAAACCACACATACAAACACATCACTCAATAAGATTTAAACTAGAATTCAACTGAAGTAGAAGTGTCGCCTGGCAGGATAAATATACAAGGAGAAGGTACATCACCTTTCACAAAAAAATTCACTGTTGTACTTTATTTGTGAATATATGTATATCATGCTGTGTAAGATGTTACCTGAATATGAGACATTAAATAATAATCTGCGTCAGATAAAAATCGAACTTGAGCGGGGTATTAAGGTATTAAACTTTGAAAGTGAAAAATTTGAAAAATTTGAAAAAAATTAAGCCAGTGGTTTTCAGGATATTGCAGGGAAACCAAGTTATTTGTATCAGCCAATCAAATACAATAATTATATATGCGCGGATTTTAGCGAAAGTCGAACTTGAGGGGGGTATTAAGGTATTAAACTTCCCATTTAAATTTGAAAAAAATTAAGACAGTGGTTTTCAAGATATTGCACGGAAACCAAGTTATTTGTATCAGCCAATCAAAAGCCTGTACAATAATTAAATATGCGCGGATTTAAGCGAAAGTCGAACTTGAGCGGGGTATTAAGGTAATAAACTTCCCATTTAAATTTGAAAAAAATTAAGCCAGTGGTTTTCAGGATATTGCACGGAAACCAAGTTATTTGTATCAGCCAATCAAAAGCCTGTACAATAATTAAATATGCGCGGATTTAAGCGAAAGTCAAACTTGAGCGGGGTATTAAGGTAATAAACTTCCCATTTAAATTTGAAAAAAATTAAGCCAGTGGTTTTCAAGATATTGCACGGAAACCAAGTTATTTGTATCAGCCAATCAAAAGCCTGTACAATAATTAAATATGCGCGGATTTTAGCGAAAGTCGAACTTGAACGGGGTATTAAGGTATTAAACTTCTCATTTAAATTTGAAAAAAATTAAGCCAGTGGTTTTCAAGATATTGCACGGAAACCAAGTTATTTGTATCAGCCAATCAAAAGCCTGTACAATAATTAAATATGCGCGGATTTTAGCGAAAGTCGAACTTGAGCGGGGTATTAAGGTATTAAACTTCTCATTTAAATTTGAAAAAAATTAAGCCAGTGGTTTTCAAGATATTGCACGGAAACCAAGTTATTTGTATCAGCCAATCAAAAGCCTGTACAATAATTAAATATGCGCGGATTTTAGCGAAAGTCGAACTTGAGCGGGGTATTAAGGTATTAAACTTCCCATATAAATTTGAAAAAAATTAAGCCAGTGGTTTTCAAGATATTGCACAGAAACCAATCCGGACGCCGACGCCGACATCGACGCCGACGCCGACGCCAGACTACGCCGTCAAAGTGATCCCTAAGTGCCCCCTTTTAGGCGACACAAAAAAATGATCTGATGTTAGTTGCGAATATTCTAGGGTTATTGTAATTCTAATTGATTGATTTATGCAAATTACTCACGATAATTTGATTCTAACAAAGATGTTACCAAATTGAGATAAGGGGGCAGGGGGCGGGGCAGAATTGATTCCAGGTCAAGATTACAACCCAACCAGCCACTGGTACCTGGCAACAATAGACCATTTGCCAGTTTTGCGCGCAACAATGAAATGACATCGCTGCATCAATCTTACACCGGACAAGCCCAGTAGTCATCTTGACTTTTGCCATATTCCGTCAAAATCCCTTTTCATCCACGATTTTTTCACATATCTAGAGTCATTCGGATATAAACTGTGCGAATATAGGTTTCCCATTCTTAAATCTGTTGTAAAATATCGAAAATTTTAAGTTAAAAACAGACGGATCCTTTGTCCGGTCTACTACTTGGGGCAGCAATTGTGACGTTGCTAAATTACGTCATTTGAAAGTAATTTGCAAATCACCTATTTCCATAAGGCAAAATATTACTTAATTATCCAATAATACATATTTGTTAATTCCTTTTTTTTTCATGTTTTGAAAGGGAGAACTTAACAATAACAAGAGTTTCGGGAAACCCAAAATACGCCCGGAAAGGCACAGTAACTGCAGCCATACCAAAACAAATCCTTCCATATTTATTTGAATTTAATTTTCAAAATTCAGAGGAAGGAGGTTGAAGCTTGGTAAAAGGTGTAATGTCAACAAAATGAAATCTTACCACTAAAACCTTTAAAAATCATCTGTTTCAAATTTAAAATGGGCTATTTGGATCAAAGATTATTAACAAGATTTGTACTCGATAAATCATGATGTTAAACATTGCTTTTTGTCAATATAGTTTGGACTAAAATGTTTCAATTTTTTAGAAGAGTAGTTTATAATTTACTAATCATACTTAAACAAATGCAATTAATTGGCAATTTTGCAGCTCACACCAATACAAGTAGATTTGAAATTTTTTCTCATAATATCATTTTTCTATATTATTTGGCTACAAAAAAAAAAAAACAGTTCAGCATAGCATGGCTCAAACACTAATACAAAGCCTACATTTAGGCCATGTGGTAGACCATAAAACCTTCAGCACTTGTAGTGATAAGAGACTTAGAGCTTTAGAGTATGTTTAGATAGAGTACATGTAAGTAAATAGAACAAGGCTGTGTTACTTATCTCTATGTCTGTAGATAAAACTTTAATCCTTCTATGTATTTTTCATTTGATTAAAACGTTATAAATTGATTTAAGAATAGTTTTAATCAATTTAGAAACATTATTGCAATTTGAAAAAATCCTTTTTTGATGAGAATCGGAAAAGTAGAAGCCATTTTATAATTTAAAGGTTATTTTCATGAAAATAAAAGTAAGAATAAAAGGGAATGTACATAATCCAATAATTTGCAATAGTTGATATCATAAAAAAATTTTTTTACACACTGTCTGTTAATATGGTATGTAACATGAAAGATTTGAAAACATCGGATCATATTTGTTAAAGTTACGGAGAGAAAAAGTAAATATTACATAACCGAATATGGCTGCCATATTACGCAATGTATGCTGTCAAAAATAGTTCGCGACACACCTTCCACCCATAAGGTATATACTCAGAAAAAATTGTGCAGATGGAATCAAAACTTTGGAAGTTATGGAGCGGAAGGGAATATTACATAATCCAATATAACTCCCATATTATGTAACCAGTGATGTTAAAAATAGTCTGCGACACACCTTCTACCCATAAGGTATATACTCAAAAAAAATTGTGCAGATGGAATCAAAACTTTAGAAGTTATGGAGCGGAAGGGAAAGCGGACGCCGGACAGCCGGACTGCCGGAGATGATACCATAATACAGCCCGCTTTTCAAGCCGGGCGTATAAAAATCAACCAATCTGTTCGCCAGGGGGTGCCATTAAATAGTCTATTTCCTTTCATTCAAGAATGTAAAATATTTAAAAGGGAGAAAGACACAGTTTGAATTATTTTTGCATACGTCTGAATTAGAAAGACACAGTTTGAATTATTTTTGCATACGTCTGAATTAGAAAGACACAGTTTGAATTATTTTTGCGTACGTCTGAATTATAATTTTTTTAGTTTTAAATAAGTAGCATACTTTTCAATTTCTAAGCACACAAAAAGGAAGATTTATAAAAGTGGTATGAACTGAAATTGTTTGCTCTTTTTTGATAAATTCGGCTTGTTAAGAAAGTAAGACAGTTTGTCAGAAAATTGAATGATCAACGTTGAGAGAAGGAAAATCCACAGTGTACACTGTGTGATCTGTACAAAACGAAAAAGTGTTAAAAAATAAATAAAATCACTGAGACTATTGTTCATTTATTTCTGGCCTAAGTTAGTTCATAACATACACTAGTTACGGCTTTCAAATGAATTATTTGGAAGGACTTCGGGTTTCAGATTTAAGCTAAGTCTTAACTATCCTTAATCTCAACTACCTTTCAGCTAATACCGCCTATTATATCCTTGAAACATTCCTCTTTTCACTGAACCAGTTGATTTCTTCGAAATCCGTTGTTAAACTGTTAAATCGCTCTTTGTAAAGCATAGCATAACAAGAGTTTCGGGAAACCCAAAATACGCCCGGAAAGGCACAGTAACTGCAGCCATGCCAAAACAAATCCTTCCATATTTATTTGAATTTAATTTTAAAAATTCAGAGGGAAGAAGTTGAAGCTTGGTAAATGATTGATTGATTGATTGTTTGGTGTTTTACGCCGCGCTCAAAATTATTTCACTTACATGTATATGGCGGCAATGCCAGTTTTATTAGGTGAAGCTTGGTAAAAAGGTGATGTTATGTCAGCAAAATGAAATATTACCACTAAAACCTTTAAAATCCATCTGTATCAAATTTAAAATGGGCTATTTGGATCAACAATTATTAACAAGATTTGTACATGGTACATGTACAAGTCATCAATTCTCGCTGCTGTTAAATCGCGACGTTAAACATTGTTTGTTGTCAATATAGGTTACACTAAAAGGTTTAAAAAAAGCAGTTTATAATTTACTAATCATACTTAAACAAATGTAATTAATTGGCAATTTCGCAGCTCACACCAATTCAAATAGATTTGACAATTTTTCTCATAACATTTTTTATCTACATTATTTGGCTACAAAAAATATATAACAGTTGGGCATGTTAAAAGCCTACATTTAATTTTATCAGTGTTTGACATTGGCATAATTTTCACCATAGACATCTTGACAATATTTTAAATCTCCCCAAATACCTACAGGTTATTACTTCTAATTTTATCATAGACCAAATGGATTTACAATAGATTTGGCTATGGGCCCATTGCTAATGTCACACACTGTTTTATGGAGGCCATAAATCTTTAGGCCATAAAAGCTCTAGAGACTGAGAGCTAACTGTAAGTTGACAAGGTAAATAGACCAAAGCTGGGATACTTATCTCTTGGTCTGTAGATAAAACTTTAATCCTTATATGTATTTTTCATTTGATTAAAACATTATATATTGATTTAAGAATAGTTTTAATCAATTTAGAAACATTATTGCAGTTTGAAAAAATCCTTTTTTGATGAGAATCGGAAAAGTAGAAGCCATTTTATAATTTAAAGGTTATTTTCATGAAAATGAAAGTAAGAATAAAAGGGAATGTACATAATCCAATAATTTGCAATAGTTGATATCATAAACAATTTTTTTACACACTGTCTGTTAATATGGTATGTAACATGAAAGATTTGAAAACATCGGATCATATTTGTTAAAGTTATGGAGAGAAAAAGTAAATATTACATAACCCAATATGGCGGCCATATTACGCAATGCATGATGTCAAAAATAGTTCGCGACACACCTTCCACCCATAAGGTATATACTCAGAAAAAATTGTGCAGATGGAATCAAAACTTTGGAAGTTATGGAGCGGAAGGGAATATTACATAATCCAATATAACTCCCATATTATGTAACCAGTGATGTTAAAAATAGTTTGCGACACACCTTCTATCCATAAGGTATATACTTAGAAAAAATTGTGCAGATGGAATCAAAACTTTAGAAGTTATGCAGCGGAAGGGAAAGCGGGCGCCCGGACTGCCGGACTTCCGGACTGCTGGACGGACGGAGATGATACCATAATACAGCCCGCTTTTCAAGCCGGGCGTATAAAAATGAGGTTATATGAGTTATCTCACCCTTATAATGGCGGTTTAATGTGTGGCTCTACCTGATCGGCAAAGTAAGTAAACCAGGATAGAGACACACGAGTGTGGCTAAACATACACTAGAGAGTTGAAATGTATAGTCTTAGAGCAATTTTGTTTCCTAGGAAAATTGCCAGTTCATGTCACTTGAAAACAAAGCTGTGAAGGATTGGGTTATTGGAATTTAACGCGGCATACAAAATTATTTGGCTTATATGAGGGGGAGCTGGGAAAGAAGTCTGTTGATAAGGAAATTCCTCAACCTACACCAACCTATTGTCATAATGGACTCTTCCAATGATGTCAAAACTGACGACTTGGGGGAATTCTACAGTGTAGTCTGGTACCCTGCCTCTAAACTCGTACAGGAGCTAATAACGAACTATCCTGTACGAGTTTAGGGGAAAGGTACCAGACTAACTACAGTTGAGAATATAGTACTATTGCAAAAATACTGGACTAAGGTCACATATGGTGTGAACGGAAACCAAAATGTTCCATTTTTTGTTACTTTATTTGCAGTCAATAATAAGCCACATGTGTATTAAATGGAATTTGACGACTAAAAAAAAATATATCCAGCCGAGAAAAAGAAAAACATGGGAATGTCCGACCTTCTCAAGGTTGAATTATGTTAAGTTTTGAGAGTACACACACTGGAGATTCTATTGAGTTCACCCTTCACTGCCAAAATATATTGCATAAACATTCCTTGGAATATTACTTCTGTTTCGCTTACAAAAATATTTATTTGAAAATTCTGTCAATACGATTTAATAAGAAAGGGGAGGGGGTTCTTTACATTTTTTTTCTCCAGTAAAATGGTAAAATTTAAATAAAAATGACACATGTTTCTAACATTTTTTTAAGGTAATATTAACTTGGCCAGAAAATATAAATGACTGTTTAAAAAAACACCCATCTCTAAAAAAAATATATCACTGACAAATGGTATTTAGTTTCTGGTCTTGTCATGATAATTGAAATAATAAGAAATGTTTGAAACTTTCAATAAACGTGGGTTCCATACTAATGATAAAAAATTATAACATCACCACGTCGTCAAAAACAACTGACGACGAGGTGATGTCTTAATTTTTTATCATTAGTAATTGAAATAATGTTAAAATCAATATTAAATATTCTCCGATTGACTTTTTATTGATCACAGGCCAAACTGATTCGTTCAAAATAATTTAACATGATCGGTTGAACGCTGGGGTCAAACGCAGCCGATTTCAGACACGTTAAAGCTGATCTTTTGTTTACACCAAACAAATAGATGACATTGTTTGAACAAATTATTTTTAGGCCATCCTATATTTAATTTTTGGTTGCATAACTATAGGCCTAACCCACACCTGCTGCACCAAGGAGAAAAACAGAAAATCAATTTCATCCTCAGGCAAAAACAACAGAGCTCTACTGGCATCCAATTGGATGAAAACAATTTTATCGTGTCGGTGTCGTAAGGGCTATAGACAAGCCGTGTTCTTGAACAGTGTTTTGAAGGTCATCTTGTCTAGCCAGAAAAATAAAACGTGGTCAACATGTTTGGCTAGCTGCTATACAGACTCACTGAAGAGTGAGTATAGGGCTGCAGTAACCTAAACATCACCCCTTAACAAAGCAGGCTTATGTCAATAGAGAAAATAGCTTACTTTAGTATTAGAGCCTAAACTTTCAACTAAATTTGAAATTGAAAAAAATAGATATCGACAAATTTCAACAAATTTTAAAAAGACGAAATTTCAAAAAGATTTTGCGTTTAACAAAAATTCTTCAAATGATTTTTTTGTCATGAGAAATCTTTTGAGTGTGAAGAAAAAATAAAGAAATCTTTCAAATGACTTGTGTGTAGTTAAAATTATAGCTAATAAATTGTGTGTACCATAGTTAAAATAACAGCTACATGTACAAGAGCTTTTTTATCAAGAGTTGTTGGTATCAATATGGGGGATGTATAAAGTTAACATAGTTTTACAAGCAAAGAAAACCAGAAAAATGTACTCATATTTCCTGCTAAGTTAAATTGTTTGTCTGGTATTGGTAAGAGACGGAAGGGGGGGGGGGGGGGGGGGCTGAAATACTGTTATATGATTTGTTATCAAATACACTGTAAGTTTACACTTAATTACAAATAGTAGGCCTTTATAGAAGTTTATTGTAATATTGACATGTGGTTACAGTATAAAAGTGGGGACTTCCTTCCTCCAACCAGGTGCTTGGGAAGTACTCGATTTTAATAACAAGACTGAAATGCAAACAACAACGTCCGTGAAAGTGAGTGTGTGTGTACGTCCACATGTAACCACAGGAAAAAGTATCCGTGAAATTGTGATGTCACAATAAACGGTTATTTACCCCCATTATTATTAATTCTAACAAGTGTGATTTCCCGACATGTTGTGAGATAGGACAAAGCTGGCGTATAAACTAGCATATACGCAGAGAACGTTTTCATTGTGACGTCAAACCCCCTGGTACTGAACAACATCGTCATCCTAATATTTTGGTGATGTGATGGAACATGACGTCACCAAAACGCGAGTGGGGATGTTAGACTGTTGTGTTTTCCTTGTGTTTCGCCTGTAAAACTAACTCATAAACGCAGGATAACGCTAATGCGCAATGGTAAGACTTGAAACCGAAATTACATAAGCTAAAAGTATAAATATATCTTTAAAAAGTTATCAGGTCTGTTGATACACCAAAAAAAAATGGTAACGCATAAAACAGTTTGCAGCTACGCAGAGATTATTTAGAATTTGATTTGTCCATGGGGCCATCAGGGGGAAACTATTCAGATATAACGTAGGCGTTGCAAATTTTTAGTTTGAAATAGAAAATGAAGCATATTACTAAAATTCAGTTTCAACATTTTTTGATCTTGGGCATACGAGTCTACCCTTGTCCAAAAACAATGGACACTTCCTTTTTACTTGCGGTTATCACAGCGTATACGCAGAGAATCAATCCATTATTTCAGGGAGACATAGGATGCCACTCAAAGAAGTAATTCATTATTTCTTAAGTGATTGTTCATGGACTACATTAGAACCAACTAAAACTGCTAAAACTTTGAAAACGAGACTCCTGATACACATCTTGATTCTTTGGGGAAAACCAAAAACGTAAGAAATGATTTCCTTTTTTTTACACCATGGGTTTGGACATTTTTTGTAATATAAATGAATTCCAAATCTATGTTCTTGCCCTCCCAGAAATGCATGGAATAATTTTATGTGTAATGTGTCTTACAGTTTTCGTTTCATCAAAATTTATATCTTTTAATAGAAATGATTCTACGAGAGTTTATTTTTCATAGCGAGCCTAATATAGAGAGAGAGCGGTTTATTTCTTATTTGCCGAGTAAAAGCAAAATGTATTTATGCTCCGCAGACCATAGAAAGTCGAGAAAATCCTGGAAGGCTAACGTTACTTAATGTTCCTCAGACAAAAGGCACAGGAAAAAAGAAAAAAGGAAGTCAGGAAGTCAAAGGAAAAAAAAGGCACAATGCCCCCAACCGAGGACTGTCAATACGGTATAACCGTGGAGTCATATTTCTGCATGAGGTTAATACTGAGTGTAAATCTCTACAAATCCATTGTAAATGGTCATATTGATTGCATTCTATATTGAGAGTAATTTCTAAAAAAACACAGCGATCATATTGCAAAACTAATTAAATTAATGAGTTGATAGAGCAGCCTATTGTCTTGTATTTCATGTATTTCTAACTCTCTTTCTTTTATTTACTGGTACAATGTATTTGTAAAAATGATGAACTATATATTCTTTTGAGATGATCAAAGTTCTTATTCCACGAATGTATTTCTAACTCTGTTTCTTTATTTACTGGTTCAATGTATTCGTCAAAATGGTTAATGCTGAACTATATCTTCTTAATTTACTAATGATACAAAATTTAAGACATCACCACGTAGTAAGTTTTTTTTAATTATATATTATATAAATATTTTATATTCTTATATATTCTTTTGAGATGATCAAAGGTCTTTGTCGACTAAGCAAGCCCACACATCTTCATGGGGCACCAAATTAAATTAATGAGTGAAAAGTATTGACTCTAACGAACCTGTTGCTAATGAGTGCTTTATAGCTAATAAAAATAGAAAGGAAATCTTTGAAGGCGTCTTAACTAACGTCCATGATGTGTATTCCTTTAGAGGATAGGTGGCCGATGTTATCGTTTCCAGAAAATCAATACTTCGCCTCAAGCTGTTTTGATCAAAGTCGACCAATCCGCTTTCTGTCTATAAATGCCAAGGACATTGACGGAAATCCGAAGGTTATTCGGTAGAAATGTGTACGTGCCTTTCTCAATAAAGATGAGGTTTCCACACGTAGCTGGGCGTTTTAATAATAACCAAAGTCATTAATCTCCGTAAATGATTGGCCGGGTTCGGAAGGACATTGGTCTTAAGAGACACAATGTTGCATGAATAGGTATATTTATGATCACTAAAACAAACGGGCACAGGGAAAATCATCTTGTCTAAAATAACCATGGAGACAAGTTTCTAATTGTATTAAAAAGAGGTATATATCATTTAGACCTTTATGAATAGGTAGTTAGGATTGTCTGTGTAGAAAGTAATGCATTTAGTCAAGGTCATATTGATGCAAAAGTATCAAAGTACCAGAAGAGCACCCACCCCATCCAAATTTTAACATTAGGCTCCACGAACCACAAAACGTCCAGAAGGCTAAATTTTTCAGCAAACACAATGTTCCACCTTGCTAGGTCACCAACCATGGCTACACCAAAGTCAAAATGACTCAAATGCAAGTGTAAAATGAAATTTACATGCAGAGGTATTTCCAGAATAGATTGAATGATTGATATTATTTTGAACGGGTTGACAGGTTGAATTGGGCAAGGAAAGTAGCTAGGGCCCTGGGGAAACCTCATGAGCTTAAAGCAAGATGGGAGAACCCTCACACCCAGCTCCCTGTCCCATCACACCCAGGGTAGGTAGGGGAAATATTAACAATTTATGGGGTATAAAGGTCTAAATGATATACCTCTTTTTAAAACAATTAGAAACTTGTCTCCATGGTTACATGTATTTTAGACAAGAAGATTTTCCCTATGCCAGTGTGTTTTAGTGATCATAAATGAATGTCTGCTTATAACAAGTATGTAACAACGGTTATATATCACACAGTGTGAGATACAGATAATAAAACATCCATTAGGCGGCTGAGATAAAAGTTATTATAATCGTTGAATAATGTACTTTGGTAGGGAGTTCATTAGACACATGCCAATGTTGGCATGGTGACAGGGTATAATTAATAATGATCCTTTTTACAAGGATAGCTATTTAAAGCTAAGGTCAATATGTTTCAATAGAGGGATGGAAACATAATGTAAACACATACAATGCCCAGTGTATGGCAACCCTATAACATAGTGTTACTACGGAAAACTTCAACGCAATGGTTCATCCAGAGAGGTCCTGCGGTGAAAATTCATCTCATTTGGACACCCAATAATCCAGCAATTTAACATGGTCAACATACACAAGTAGGTCATAATGGAAACCCAATTTTGTGGAGAATGTGCAAAAAAAGCTAGTTTGGACACCCTATTTTCGGATCCTGGATGAATGCATGCTTCAAGGGAACCTCGACCGGCTATTAATCAGTCAATCGATTCTTTATCGGACCTGGCACTGCCCCCCCCCCCCCCCTCCATTTATCTCCTATCATACACATGAGTGTTCAATGGATGAACGTAATGCTAAACTTGTGCATGCTCCACATAACTTTATTCCTGATAAAACAGTAAAGTACATGTACCTGAGAAATAAGGTTCATACTAATGACATCACCACGTCGTCAGTTGTTTTTGAACAACACATAATGATGGTGATGTCTTAATTTTTTATCATTGTTATGGAACCCACGTTTAAAGAGAGTTTCAAACATTTCTTAAATAAGGTTCATTTTAAAAAATTAACAAAAATTGCCTCATCTTTGACCTGGATTACATCAGTATAAATCTACATGTAATTATGTGTGCTCATTAATAATTCATAGTTGGCAATTAAAATTTGACAAACTTTAATTCAGACACCAATTACCCTGCAAGGCTACATAATTTTCCATTGATAATTAAAATAATTTTATAATTTTACATCAGCCCACCACAATTAACTGGTATTTAGGCATAGAAAAGGGATGGGTGAATAGAGATGGGATGGGTGAATGTAATCTAATGGACATGGGATGAAATGGGTACGTAAATCTATGTATTGTGGGATGTTGTACAAAACATTTTTTTTTTAATTTAAATCAGAAAAATCTAAAAAAAACATAGATATCACTACACTAAAATTCATTTCCAGAAAGAAACGCAGCTAAAATCCATTTACATCAGTACTACAGTATGGATTTGAAAAGATTCTTTTTAATTTCTTCTTAGTTGAACAAATTGTGGATTGACACAGGATTTTTTCACCAGTATGTACGTAGTTCATTTTCATGTATGACGTAACTTTTTCATTTCCATTTCAAAGCCAACCCGTAAGGGCAAATATGTGCCAGGTTACAACCTTATACTCAATTTATGAATAATAGTACCCATTTCACCTTCAACTGGGTGGGGCAATACATACAGTAATAAGTGAATAGAGTCATTTAAGTATTTTATTGCATGGTATAAAAAGAGCACGGAGTGCTTTCAAAAGAAGGAAAAATTCACGACCCATCTAAATATTAACATGGCTGAAAAGGACCAGTTAAATATTTTCTAAAAAATTGCACAAAAAATTTAGGATCCTTAGTTGAAATCTAAAATTAATTTTGACAATTTTAATCAAAAATAAATCCAGTAATTTGTTTTTAAAGATTTTAGTTCATAATTTAATAGTTTTCATTTTCTCAGACATGCTTGAATTACATTTTTAAACTACAAGTACAGTGTATAATCTTAGTTTCAGTTATATGGAAAAAAATTTTGTGAAAAATATATGTGCACGAACGTTAATTTCCTTGTAAATTAAATTTAAAAATCAAATTTGTATAGAAAATATTGAGGGTAAATTTTAACTGTGACAGTGGGTAGGTCTGAACAAGCACATGACCTGAAGAGCTTCTTAAACGATTCTTGGTAGTCAATATATTTCACTTTATAAACTTTAAATCTTTTGTGTCTGTGAAATTGAATGGCTTTGAATGGTTTCTGAATGGATCTTTTTTCTTTGAAACTGCAGGGGGGAAGTCCCAGCTCTATAAAGCGGACACACTGAGTGAAATACCTATTGGGAAATTCAGGAAGAGGGGGGGGGGGGGGGGGGTTGATTATGTGGACATAAGTGAGGGTCTGTTTGTCTGATTTTTAAAATTTAAATTTCTTTTAGAAGATACAGTGTATTTTAATACTCAATTGTTGATTTTAGTGTCAGTAACGATTGATAGATAACTCATGTTTTTTGAAAATGTGGAGGAGGGAGGGGGTGTGATTATTAAAATCGAGGAGGGGCGGGGGGAGAGTCTGTTACTTCGTCTTTGATTGGTGTTTTGATAAAATGTCAATATTGATTGATGGATATTTTGCACCCAACTCACCCTCATTTCACTAATTCTTGATAACTATTTCATCATTTTTCAATGAGACGGAAGTTTCGTAAACCTATGTTTGTGTTACACCTATGTGTAAATAGTTCATAAAACTCGTCTATAGGTAATACAAAGAGAGAGAAAGAGCAAGTGGTAATAAACTGAAATAAGGATTTGTTAAAGGCACACTTGCCGCGAAAATCAGGAATATTGTTTACATTAAAAAAGAAAGACCGTATTCTGTATTTTCCCCAGACAATATAAGTTAGGAACTTTCTATTTTAATTTTTTACCAAAATTTAAAAGTTTGGACATCACTTTGTTTTTTTTATTTGAAAATTTGAATTGTTACGTACCCGGAACGTAAACAAACCGATCTGCCCCCTATTGGCAATTTTATGTTTCAGTCGAGTGAGTGAACTAACGGCACAGTGTAATTTTACGTAGGCCTATTTATCTGAGAAATACAGACTGACGATCGGTTAACAGCGACTGGAAAAGCCTGCTGGTTATTGTTTGAGTGTAAACCACAGATAAAAAGGCCTGAAATGAGGGTAATCCAACACGAAAGTTTACCGACACTGATCGTTGTAAAGCTCATGTAAATTTGTTTTCTTAGCAAATTTAAACAGGCTACGGCGGCAAGTGGGCCTTTAAGAATTTGATACAATACCATGTCAGCCACCAGATAAGATTTATGCAACAAATATACGTATCAGGCCATATCATTTCAGTGTCAGTCAGAAACATTGAATCGGTTCCGTACAAAGAAAGGCTGGGAACCAACCAGTACCGATGCTAATTCCGTTATTAACTGTATCATACAATATACTGGCTTTCATGATGGGTAACAGATTTTTGTTTCCGTAGTTTTTTTATTAACACTAACAGGCTCCCGGAACCAACGCAAAATACCAACAAATTAACAGCTGGTTTTAGCCAGATATTGAAATTAGAATGACTGGATAACCTTTTTTAGACTTAATTTTTTTTTACCTTTAAAGTGGCAAAAATTCACACTTTTTTCATAATTTCTGATCGTCACGAGAGTAAGAGGCTTTGAAGGCCATTGAAAAACTAAACGATTGGTGTTGGAATTAGGAAAATCCATAAAGTCTACGGCCTATATGAACCGGAAAATTTTTCGAAAAGTAAATAAAATTTAAATAACCGGGACGATCATTCATTCATTCTAATCCATACTTAGTTCAAAACAATACTTTAATGACATTCTCGAGACTAGAAGCACAAAAAAGCTTCTGAATTATACGTCTTGACAAAAATAGCCGATAATTTCAACATTCTGTTTTTACGTCAAAATATCAACATTTTGGCAGCTCATGCCACTTTAAGAACATGTTCAAATTTGAAAATTTTCTATCCTATCCAATGGTAAAACTGCCCAGCCATATTGGTACAATATCTTAACAGCAGTTAACTTTGACGGGTTGAAGAGTTGCCAGATAACATCATGGGCTTTAATTATGTTCTTTGACTGATTGATTGATGTTTTAAGCAATATTCAGGATTTTTTCTTTCATATCGTGGCGTTACGGGTTTGGTGGAGGAGAAATCCCCCCTGATTTTTGTTTTTCACCCAAACGATGGACCGGTTGCAATTGGAATCGTCACTTTGTGTATAATCGGTTATGCAAAGTTTTCACGACAAAGGATCATTATTCAAGCCAACTTCTGAAAAAAGAAGGCGGCCGTTTCACATCGCAAAGTGCAATAAATCTCAGATAGCATGACGTCGTATCTCTTCATTATGGTATCCATTGGCAACTGGGTATCGTTTGCGACTCAACTGCTTTGTGTAACGAACCCGAGCTCTGTACAAAGGGCGATTGAGTAAAGAATCCACAAATTTGGCAACATCTCTTTGGACTTTGATTCAAACCTGCAACCCATTGTACAAGACCTATGCTGGACTGAGAGAATATAGTTCTGCCTGCCGAGTCATTGAGGCTCCCTAAACCTTTGTGTAAACATGATAAAATTATAAAATAAACCTGACTTACCGTTATGAATCCCAACGACTGCCCTGTGAGCTATAAGCATCTCGGGTGCGAGGGCGACTTTGGTTACCCCACCCAGTACACTAGCTATAATCATAATGAAAGACACCAGCATGCAGCCTCCTCGTCTGTAAAAATTAAAAAGGTTTCTTTAATAGAAATAAAAGATATAATTGGAGAACTGTGTTGTCAGACAAGTATGACAAAATAAATCATAATATTTAATAAAATTGTTAGGAATTATATTTGCGTAGCCAACTGATTGATTGATTGATGTTTTTAAGCCGCACTCAAGATTATTTCACCAATATGACGGTGTTGCCAGGTTTAGTGGGGAAGGAAAGACCAGACCTTTGGCGAATACCGGGCAACCCTTCCACATGTGTGGTTGGGACATGATGCAATTTACAGTTGCAGGGTTTTCCGCAGGCATGATGCATAGTCAGCCTTCCCCATACCTCGCCCTCTCTCCCGATAAACCTACATCAACGCTAGGTAAAGCAATTTTGAGTTTTGCGTAAAATACCCCAAAAATCAATCAATAAATCTAAGTGTAAGCCTCACCTTCCAAAGACATCGGCAATCTTTCCTGAAACGAAAGCTCCGATCATACCGAATGCGACAAATATCGACACGGTAACGGACCATAATAATTCCAACTGTGCATCGGTGAGACCTTTTTTCTGAAACTCTTCAGTACTATTGCTTGTTGCGTTGGGCTCGTTAAGATGATTCCCTCGATCGTAGTATATCTCTTGATAAAAATCACGAATAATCTGCAGAAATAAGAGGGAAAAAACTTTCAACACTACTGAAAATAAAAACGTTACATGTAAGGAAACCTGGTAAAAAAATTCTTTGCATAGATATCTAAATTCATTAATAAGTCATATTTAAAAAACAAATATACAGAGGGAATGTTACCAGTCATAGATAAGTTGGGTGACCTTCAATGTACATTGCGGGCAATTATTCAAAGTGTCTGTCGAGGTGTTTTGATTTTTAGCCAATTCTGGTTGAATTTGCACCTTTGAATATATGTACATGTAATTTGTACATGGTTGCAGGTCAAATGACTAAAATATTTTTGTTTTCCTAAAAGCATTTTCTTGGATATATATACAAAGTATATAAAAATGAAATGATTGATTGATGTTTGTATCCATTGCCAGGTTAAGCAGCGGGAAGAAAAACCTGACCTTTGGCAAAGGTTAAGCAGTGGGAAGAAACCGCCTAGAATAAACCCCCCACCTTCAGCAAGTTACATCCACTCAGAAATTTTTCCAATTTTATTCAGTCTATTAAGTGCGATTCGAACCTGTGACACATCGCTGGAAGGCGGCCTGTGTTAGACTGAGGGACTATCAGTCAACCGATTGGGTGAAAGTTCTATCCCTTAACCTTCGGAGGGCAGATACCAAGTAACCAAAATGGGCGCTTGAGTGAAATCCCACGGAAAATAGACATTTTACTTGAGATGGCCAAATTAATTTTTATAAAATTGGTTGATTGATTAATTGTTTGATGTTTTAAGTCGCGCTCAAGATTATTTCACTTATATGGCGGCGTTGCCAGTTTTATTGTGGGAGGAAACCGAGCTCTATGCTCGGAGGAAACCTTCCGGTGGTAACTGGCAACCATCCCACATACATGTAGGTCGTTTGAGTGAAAACCCAGTCAGAAAATTTTCCAATTTTTTTTTTTCTGAGTGGGATTCGAACCCGCGATCCATTGGTGGAAGGCTGTTCGGATTGAGCGTCCAACGCTCTAACTACTGAGCCACGGAGGCCCCTTAAAAAAAATTAGAAAAACTTCTCAGTTGCCAGGTATTCGCCGAAGGTCAGGGGTTTCCTCCATGCCCAGAGCCCAATTTCCTCCCCCACTCAACCTACATGTAGGAACGCCGCCATATATAAGAAATAATTTTGAATGCTGCGTAAAACAACAATCTGCAATCAATTTTTCTTGAATAATTATTTACAATGTCACACAAAATCTGCTATCAATCCATCTTGAATAATTATTTACAATGTCAGACAAAATTTGCAATTAATCATTTACAATGTCAGACAAAATCTGCTATCAATCCATCTTGAATAATTATTTACAATGTCAGACATCACTTTTTAATCTTGATAATACTTACAGAAGAGGGGGTATTTAATACTCCAATATTATATCCATACAGTAGAGAATTCCCTAATACAGCTACAGCTGTACTTAATATTAACATCGGTGTCACCCGACCTTCCTAAAATAGAAAAAAATGTACAAAAATCATCAATTACACAGAAAATATCACATGTTTCAGCATCATGTATGAGCAAGTTCACATTTTGAAATCATCAGTTTTTTTTCAAACCATTAAAAGCATTATTTTTCTTCCTTCCAAAACAAAAAAAATTGGTTGTAAGTTAAAATCTATGCAACAGCTTGTTTGATAATATAAAGTGGCGTTTTTTTTTTTCTTGGTTTTTTTTTGTGGACATCTTGCTTTTAGAGCTTTTCTTGTGGTAAAGATGAAGTTTCGTTAGGTTCAATTATTCTAAAATTTTTTCAAACAGTTTTGATTTTTATCAGTTTATTTGTCCAGGAGCAAAACCTACAAAATGCAAGGAATTATTTTCCCTCTACGACTTTTACACAGAAATCCATAATTAGCTTAGTGGCGGGATGTCATACATGTAATTGCCATAACCATTATTGTGACGTCATTCATCCCCAACATGGAGTCGGCGTCATGATTGCTGGAGATAATGATAGTATTTTCTGAAATCAATTGGTCACTGCACAGTCAGTGATTGATTGATTGATTGATTGGGGCTTAAGGCCGTACTCAGTAGCCAAGGTTATACATGTATGGTGACAAAGGTACCAACCGACCAAAAGATCATCCCCCCCACCCCAACACCCCTCTCACCCACACAGATCTAAATTTTAACACTAGGCCACAGACCATAGAACATCAGGAAGTCTAATGTATTTGGCATACTTATTAAATGTTCCTACTTGCTGGGTCAGCATACATGGATATAGCAACAGTCAGGGAACATACATGCATGTACATGTATGCATATATATTATTTTTATCCTTTTTTCTGGGAAGCCCTCTGACATCAGATCATCACATCTAAATATTTAAATTAGGCTCCACAGACCATAGAAAATCAGGAAGTCTAATGTATTTGGCATACTTATTAAATGTTCCGCCTTGCTGGGTCAGCATACATGGCTATAGCACAGACACAATGCTCCAGCCCGAGGGCGACAGTCAGGGAACAAAAAATGCATGTACATGTATGTATATATATTTATCCTTTTTTCTAGGAAGCCCAGTGACATCACATGAGGCTTGTTTCAACATGCTGTTTTATAAATGCATGTGCATTGTATATATTTGGTAACTTTACAGTCACAAATCACCCCATTCAAAAATAACTTGACAATTACTGGTAACCCTCAACATCTAGGAGTTTAATCATCAGAAAGCTTTCATTTTGTACTTCTTGATAGAAATGATTATGACAAACAATAACATGTAGCAAATTTTGTTTCAAAGAAAATTTATAAGTTTTCGATCGTTTACCCTGTCTACCATGTACATGTAGACTGTAGGGTAGTATTTGTCGAAAAAAAATTACATTTATGCATGTGTGTCTAAAAGCAAAATTTATCATGTGATACAGTGATAGGCATTTATTTTATGGGGTTCAATCTCAGTCTACCAATGTTCTTGCCATAGTTAAGATGCGTAACCATTGTCAATGTGTTACAAAAGCATTCCAGAAAATTCTACTGACCAAGGCTAAGCTCATGTCAGTCGTCAACCTAATGAAATATCATAAGTTAACTTTGTTACAACAATTTATGGGGTATAAAGGTCTTAACGATATACATGTATATGATTTTGAACACAATTAGAAACTTGTCTCCATGGTTATTTTAGAACTTGTCTCCATGGTTATTTTAGAACTTGTCTCCATGGTTATTTTAGAACTTGTCTCCATGGTTATTTTTATTTTAGAACTTGTCTCCATGGTTATTTTAGAACTTTTCTCCATGGTTATTTTTATTTTAGAACTTGTCTCCATGGTTATTTTAGACAAGAAGATTTTCCCTGTGCCTGTGTGTTTTAGTGATCATAAATACATGTAATATATCAATATGATATTAACAGGGAAATAGGAATCTTTTACTACAATACTACATTAAACAAAAAAATGGGCAACCTAAGGACAGTCTTTCTAGTTACGATATTGTACGTTGACATTCAAATTGAGGACAGTCCGATTTTTTCTAGTTAACCCGTTAGCCCCTAACAATAACCAATTCTATTTATTTAAACAGACATTACTCGACATTATTTATCTTGGCACGAATAAAATTACCCGACAACAAAACAGACAGCAGGTGGCTACAAGACCACTTTGACCTTTACAAATAAACTGAAATTAGAAATAGAGAGTCACTGTGTGGGGGCAGAAATGATGAAATAATGCCTGGTGGGGATCAAAATAAAACCCAAAATAACTTCTGTTATACACAGGGCAGACTAGTTTAATCAATATATGTTCATTTCATCAGACACATGGCTTTGGCAAACTGCCCAAATCAATGCATTCAACCTGGAGGTGTGTAGTGGGTGTGTGTTCAGCAGCCAATCAAATGCCAGTATTTTGCCAAGCCCCCAAGTAGAATTCTGAAGTTGCCAGGCAACCATGAATGACGTCATTTGACCTGTAAGTGTTCTAAGTACACTTGTGAAGACACACATCCCATGTACATGTACTACTACATGTGTACGTGGCTCACAAGGTGAAATGTACATTCCTCGTAATCTACATGTATTTCAGCAGAGAGCTTTAAAGACCACCTTTACAAAACAAGCACATGCTGTTGTGACGTCAATCACCAAAATTGATCAAAAGAGCTTTCCAAAAAACATTAGAAAACATTAAAGTAGCCACAAAAAAAATCTTTATTATGTAGGCCTACTTAGGGCAAATTGTGTAGGTTGTAATACCTGTTGCCAAACAAGTTTTCCACATTTTTTTTTTTAAATTCAGAAAATTTAAAAGCTTACAAGTTACAAAGAAATTGTTTGGTTCATTCTATTTTCTATATTTAGTCAGTTTATCTTCACAACACATTTATCGCTCATCCTTGATGTTTTGTAACATGAGAAAGCTTTATTCTGTATGTGAAGGGATTTATAGAACCCTTAAAATCTGCATCTCTGACCCTCATTTTCTCACTTGGACCCTCAAATTGCCATGAGAAGGGTCCAATGGGATGCAAATAAATAGCAAAATATTATACAATAATACATATTTAAACACTATTTGGACCCCATGTATATGGGGGCCTAATTTTTATCTGATGGGGGTCCAATGAACCCCAACATTTTGGGAGCCAGGGAAAACCCTAGTGTGTGGTTTATGCAATTTAGTTATTCAATCTAAAGAGAACACGAAAAAAACATATACATGTACAAATAACATCATGCTTTAATTCTTAAAAGATTGATCATGTTTATGAAATGGTGCTTTTAAAAACATCCAGATAAATATCAAAATAATTTACCCAGAGTGAGAGTCACTGTGCGCATCTACATGTAGGATAGCATCGGACAAAAATTTGGATAAATTTTCACCATCTTTTGTTTAAATTTGTTTATTTACATTGATTTGTTTTCTCCAAAATTGGAGACTGAACAGTTCTAACTTCTACACAGTCAAGCACCATTCATTTGTAAAACCAATACATTACTACCTGTATGGTTTAAATCCATACTTTTAATATTTTCAATGGAAAAAACTGCATGCAGTATAAAAAGTTGGTCGTGAATAAGGACTCTTTTAGGCGTATTTAATACAGGTTTTTACCTGACTCTCAAAATGTTGGGGTTCAATAGACAATCATCAGAGAAAAAGTAGGGTCCCATATACATTAAGTGGGTTCCAATTAGTGTTTAAATATATATTATTGTATAATATTTTGCTACTTATTTGCATCCGATGGGACCCTTCTCATTGCAATTTTGGGGTCCAAGTGAGAAAATGAGGGTTAGAAATGCAGGTTTTAAGGGTCCAGTAAATCCCTATTTAAAATAAATTATTATTCTAAAATTTTGAAATACAAAATGTGGTCCCCAAAATGATAACCTTTAAAATTGAGATCAGTCAGGTCATTTTGTGCTATATAAATGTAGTAAATATTTATATGATAAGTGACAGGTGAGACCCCCTGCTAATCTCAACACCCCTAATCCTCACACCTGACCACTGATAATCCAGTTACCTGGGCAAACAGATTGATAACCCCCCACCAAGATAACACAAATACAGGTGAGTCCAAAGAAAATAAGTCAGAACTCTGAAATTCTAAACCAAGTCACATTAAATTAAATTTTTCATTTTTTTTTTTACAAATAATTTAGAATGGCATGGGTTGGCAAAAATGTTTATATTTTTTTCTCCTCAAAATTTCTTGACAATCAGAACTGAAAAAAAAAATGTGAATTTCTGTAGCTCAAACAACTAGAGAAAGACTGAAAAGCTGATTGCTAAAATTTGTGCTTTCCTACGAGAGGAAACTCTCATGGATTAATCCGTAGTGAGTTTTATTAAGGAATTTATTGGTGTGGTACATTCTCAGCTGTTTGTTTACGGACTGTCAGACTAAAAACAATAGCAGCAGAGAATTTCTTAAATTGTAATGTAGGCGGAAAATTGATGTGCAGCTCTCATCCGAGATTGCTTGCCTTACTACGATTTTTGAGCGTCAAGGAAAAATCCTAATAAACTTAGGTGATGTGTCGTTTCAAACAAATTTTAATAACGAAGTTACAGGTATATATATGGTAAAATAAAACTAAAGTCAGCTTTATATTTATGATCACTAAAACACACTGGCACAGGGAAAATCTTCTTGTCTAAAATAACCATGGAGACAAGTTTCTAATTGTGTTAAAAAGAGGTATATCATTTAGACCTTTATACCCCATCATAAATTTTTGTAATAATTATAAAGTAAACCTATGATAGCCGTACTCATGTGTCTCTAACCTGTTTTACTTATTTGCCTGTCAGGAAAAACCACACATTAAACTGACATTATAAGAACATGAGTTGACTAAATTGAAATCTATAATGCTAATTTTTACACTCTGTTTTACGAAGAGGGATTTAGAAGATTTACTGCTAAATTTGAACTAATTAACAGGTACAATATAAAAGAGGCATATTCTCCAATGTGTGTTGGAGGTAGAACCTAAAAGGCAGGTGGCATTAACAGATATTTAAAATAGGGTTGAAATTTGGAACTCGAAGTCCTTCCAAATAATTTATTTAAAAGCCGTAACTAAGTTGAGGGGAGAAAATGAACTTACATTGTTTGTTTTTGTCAAGGGCTTGTTGTCTCATTGTTTATCAAGAGTCACTACATAACTCACAATCCTTACATTGTACTATTAAGTCAAAATGCTACATTGTAAACAGTGACACGTTTCCTGACCGGCAAATTTAGTAAAACAGGAAAGAGACACATGAAAACGGCTAGGACACGTTTAGTGTTTGCCAAACCTCCAGAAAAAGTTATGGTATAAATTCACAGCAATATTAATACAAAATCATACTATGTCTATGGTACACATGAAGAACTGTGTTCATGTTTCAAAATTCAAATGCTGAGTAAAGTGATTAACAGTTAACAAGCATTGAAGTATTGAATTATGTTAATTTGCCCATAACTTGAGCAATTGTTTAGTTCACATCTGCTCAAAAAGATATTCCTTTGTGATAAGACAGAAATGGCTAATTCTGGTATTAACTATTAATAGTATTACAGGGATTTACCGGACCCTTAAATTTAAAACCTGTATCTCTGCCTCTCATTAAGATTTTCTCACTTGGACCTAGCTTCGGTATGTAGTGTTAATGTGAGGACCGAAGGTCGCTCCCAGCTGGTTAGACCATTGTTTTCTACAATTAACTTGGACCCCAAAATTGCAATGAGAAGGGTCTCATGGGATGCAAACAAATTGCAAAATATTATACAATAATGCATATTTAACCACTAATTGGACCCCACCTAATGTATATGGGACCCTACTTTTTATCTGATGGGGGTCCAATGAAACTCAACATTTTGGGAGCCAGGGAAAACCCTGGTATTATATGGATTATGGATTAAACATTAAAAGATGATGCTTTCAACATAAGTTATCTCCCCTTGACCAATACTACTATGGCCAGCAGAGAAAGTAACGTGTAAGAAAGAGACACATGTATGAGTGCGGCTATGAAATAATACTGAAGATAAATTCCCATCCCGGCTATTTCAAATGTAAATAATATCCCAGAAATCATCGAGTAACGGGTGTCAAAAACGTAATGGACAAGCAATGTAAAAGTGGTAACCTGTCAGTGGTAAACTGTCGTTGGCGTTCACAACCGAGGCTTAACGCTCCAAGCTGACGTGGAGTTTAGCCTTCAGTGAGAAACATCAGTTGCAATGACAGATTTTAAACCAGATGTTGTATTTTAATAAAATCTTAAAATACTTACGTCTACTGGTGGCATATTTGAGTAATATTTCTGCTAGTCCCTGTTGATAATTTATACGTCTGTTGTTGACCTTCGCGTGGCCTTCTCGCTGCAACAAAAATGTGGTTAATCAGACTCGTACATTGACGTCTATTGGCATTCATTCATGGTACTTATATCTTTGGATCATTGGACGAACTCATTTTCTGTATGGGGAGATCGGTTCTATATCCTTTTCCATCCCGTGTTTGTTATTGTCAACTTTTACGATTGTACCACATTTAGACCCGCAATAAATTATTCCATAAACTATTTAAGAAATAATTACAAAACCTAAAAAAAAATGTAATAATAAATCGCCCAAAGAAAATTATATATAATACTGGCGTTCACTTTAGGACTGGTTATATAATAATATAGCTTCAATAATATAAACTTTATTTTGTATGACTTAATCTTGATTAATCGCAACACTCGAGCTTCAAACCAACATTTTACAATGTTACAATAGTTTGATTTGAACAAGTTTTGTACTTTGTGTGCCTTAACAATATTATAGTATATAGGCCTACACATATAGGGGCCTATATACTGGCTATAGTAGAACATAGTAAGCCACCTAGTGCTACGACTGTCATAAATCACTTTCCTTTCAACATCTTTATGAATGAAAATGTGTCAAAGGCGGTTACGTGTGTAAAGTAGGCTAGATAATAATTCATGAATAAAGGAAAATCATTGAATGTTGTGACACAATGTGTAATACACGTATTCAATGGTATTTGTTAAAGCAAGGCACACTTGCCGCCGTAGCCTGTTTAAATTTGCTAAGAAAACCAATTTACATGAGCTTACTACGACTAATACCACTAAACTTAAACATATGACACATAAAACATGTCTAGTTAGCTTTAGACTGTAAAAATGGAGTGAAAAACAAACGAAGAATCGAAGCCTGATTACAACAACAACGATCAGTGTCGGTCAACTTTCGTGTTGGTTTACCCTCCTTTCAGGCCTTTGTATCTGTGGTTTACACTCAAACAATCATCAGCAGGCTTTTCCCGTCGCTGTTAACCGATCGCCAGTCTGTATTTCTCAGATAAATAGGCCTACGTAAAATTACACTGTGCCGTTAGTTCACTCACTCGACTGAAACATAAAATCGCCAATAGGGGGCTGTTGGTGACAAATTTGTCGATTTGTTGATTTTCATTAAGATTTATGTACTTTTTGCGCCCGTACGTTTCTAGGGTATTTTTTAGTATCAAGTGAACTCTTTTGTTTTGGTCGCGTACCTTTCTGTAAACTTGTGTTCAGAACTGTGTTCGGTCGCTGACATAGACGTCCTAACCCCGATAGCTCTTTTGTCAAGATAAGGTCGATATAATTGGTAAGTCAACTAACTATCCATTTTCTCAAATCGTACATCACCCGTTTGAATGATTATTTTTACTGAAAGAGCTGTCATTAAAGTTTAGCAGTTATTTGTCGCTATAGCATTCTGGCAACATACGGTAGTTTGTATATAGGGGCTGGCTGAAGGCTCACTCGCTGCAGCGTGCTATAAATAGCTCTGATGAAACTGTTTTATACAGTGTCTATTGATATAGTACACGATTAGCCTATTGTGTTCCTTAATATTTTTCTCATTATTTTAGAGGCGTACATTATACTAAAGCAAGTTTTGAATAACTGTTAAAACTTAAATACATAAAAGACCACTTTTAATACATGTTTAAGTAAATACGCATTTAATTAGAGCATAAGAATACCTTGATTTTGAAACTATTATTTCCTTATTGTTTTATTTACAGTCAATCTTACGACACATGAAAAAGAATGTTTCATGATGGAATATAATAAACAGACCATCTTGATTCTTGATGAAAGACTTGTGTTGTGTGAATTGTAGAAGTATCGATTCTGAGTTTAGACAGAACATTCATTGACAATTAAGAACCAAAATAAAAGAAGGCATGAGCATGGATGCAGGGGACGTCTATCAATCAGAAAAAGATGAATCAGATAAAATGGAATCGTGGTTCAAGCGAAAGTATTCTAGCGGCAACCAGTTAGAATCTGATCAGATCAGGCCAGAAGACAGTGTGTCTAATGTTAGCCGACGGAGCCGGTCCAGTCGGGCATCAAGCAAAAGTAAACAATCATCACTCGGCCGTTCAATTACCTCAGTTCGCCTTGAGGAGGAAAGAAAACGCGCTGAGTTGACAGCTAGGGCAGACGCTTTGGCCGAAAAGAGAAATATTGAACTGGCTAAATTAAACCTAAAATTAAAAGAAGAAGAACTTCAAATTAAAACTGAAATCGCTGTAGTCGATGCACAAGCTAAAGTTCTAAACAAGTTTGAAAATTTAGAAGAATTACACAGTCAAACTGTTGTTAAACCAACTAATTCTTTCACCCAGGACTATGAACATCATAAGTTAAATCAGGCCATTACTGAAGACCAACGTAATGCATGCTCCTATGAGTATGCAAATCAGAAAGGACAGTCATTTTCACAGCAAGCTGTAAACTATGTAGATAATAGTAATATTACCAGTCATGAGTTTCACAGTAATAATGATTATGTAAAGTATCAGTCTCCTGTTACGTTTTCAAGTTTACCCCCGACTAGTAAGCATCAAAATCCAGTAGGTGGGTGTGACGTCAACATGTCAGCGAGGGCGGCTGATGGTACTGGTGACGGTCAGGTTCCAGGCGAACCGGCCGGTGGTTATTTCGGCGACGGTGGCTTGCGGGAGCGGATGGATACCGGATATCAGGTAGGCCATTCTCTTTATGTTCCCAGTACAGGCAAGCCATTTGATCCCAATGCATCCCCCTTTGTCCCATACTCTGTCGGTGGTACGCAACAACAACCGTTGGTCTCGGGTAGTAATTCACTTCCACGCGGTGTCGAAAACGCGTTTCTGTCCGTCATGCGCCAAATTAAAAAACCAGCAACAGACATCAAGAAATTCGAGGGCAACCCGCTTGAATTTAAAAGGTTTATGCGGCAATTCACGACACGAATTATTGATTTAACGGAAAGTGACGAAGAAAGAATGAGTTATCTGGATCAATATACCGTAGGAGAAGCCAATCGTATTGTTGCTGGCTACGGCTACGTAGACGCAGAAATTGGTTACCCGGCCGCAATACAAGAATTAACAGAGCGGTACGGCAATGAGGATATTCTGGCGGACGCCTTTGTCAAAAAGGCCCTTAATTGGTCTTATGGTAAACCTAATGACCCGAAAGCGCTGGACAGCTATGCGGTATTTCTTGCTGAATGTAACAACGCCTTAAAAGGAATACCAGCGGTAAAAGTTTTGGAATACCCCGAAAACCTGCGCCAAATTGTACAAAAGTTACCTTATAATCTGCATGACAAATGGAGGAATATTGTTCACGTCAAAAGAACCAATGCTGAGGCTATTAGATTTGAGCATTTGGTTACCTTTGTGAAAAACGAATCCCGTAAGGCAAACGACCCCATGTATGGACGCCAAGCCCTGACATCTCCGGAAAGGTCTACAAGTGTTGGTGGCGGAAAACCAGCTCCCAGCGGTGGGAAAACGATGTATCAGTTTAAGCAGCGAGGCTCATACGCAGCCGTAAACAATCACACCAAAGTAACGCCTTCGCAAACAACGGTTGGTCAAGGGTTAAGTAATCAAGATACGGCTACCGTCAACAAGCCATGCGATTACTGTAATAAACAACACAATTTAGACAGCTGTACTGAAATGTTAAAAATAAAGTATGATGAAAGAATAAAATTTCTAAAATCCAAAGGTTTTTGTTATGCTTGTTTAAAGTACGGCCATTTGGCCAAATCCTGTCAGCAAAGGGCAACGTGTTCTCTGTGTTCAGGCAGACACCCTCGCATTTGCCATGATGACAAATGGTCGCCTAAGAAAAATGGCAACGCAGACGAGGCGGTCGGTAAAAAACAAGCGACTGATACGCGGGTTGATAAAACAGCTAGCGCATGCGCCGAGAAGTCAAACGAGAAAGGTGATCATACAGGGGCTGGAGATGGCGATTGCACCATGGCAATCATTCCGGTACGAATAAAACTGAAGAACAGCTTGGAAGCAGTTACGACATACGCGTTTCTTGACCCTGGAAGTAGTGTGTGTTTCTGTTCAGAGGCCTTAAGGAACGAATTGGGCGCAACAGGTCCTAAATTGGAATTGAAATTATCAACGATGGGAAACCCATACGTTCTGCACACTTACACCATAAATGGTCTTCAGATTTATGACATGGACATGCAGAATGAGGTCAAGTTGCCGCGTACATTTTCTAAGGAGAGTATGCCAGTTTCTCATCACCACATTCCTACAGTAGAAGACATCCAGCAGTGGAGTCACTTGAGTGATGTAAATCTTCCTCAGGTTGTTGCAGATATTGGGTTGATTATAGGGAACAATGTGCCCGATGCATATACTCCCACAGATGTTAGAACAGGCCCTAAAGGGAGTCCCCATGCTACTCGTACAGCCTTGGGATGGATAGTGTGGAACGTTGTGCGAGACACAGATTGTCAAATTGACAACACAGACATACGCTATTCTGTTAATAGAATTGGGATAGAGTCCATGAAAGAAATAGACAGCCTTGCACAGTTGTCTACACTTGTGAAGAAGTCCATAAACTTTGATTTCCCTGAAAGAAATATTGACGACAGAAAAGAACACTCTATGGAGGACGAACGTTTTCTAAGGAAGGTGGAGGAAAGTATGACTTTCAAGAACGGCAGGTATGAAATAGGATTACCATTTAGAAACAAGGATGCCATTCTACCAAGTAACGAGAACCAAGCTTTATCCAGACTTAAGGGTTTAGAATATAAACTCAGGAAAGATGAAACATTTCGACAAGACTACACAACCTTTATGGAAACCATTCTGGAAAAAGGCTACGCGGAACCTGTTCCGTTAAATAAAGTCGAACGGGCGGACAGCCACGTATGGTACATTCCGCATCACGGGGTGTATCACCCGAGAAAGCCAAACAAGATACGTGTCGTGTTCGATTGTTCGGCATCTAGTATGGGAATATCGTTGAATGATTTGTTGCTTCCTGGCCCAGACATGACTAACAAACTTATTGGTGTCCTGATGAGATTTCGTCAGGAACAGGTGGCGTTAGTCGGAGACATCGAAGCCATGTTCTTCCAAGTGGCAGTCCCAGTAGACGACAGGGATTATTTGCGTTTCTTTTGGTGGCCTCAAGGAAATCTTGATTCAGAACCCAAGCGATACCGCATGAAGGTACATCTTTTTGGTGCCGTCAGTTCACCAAGCTGCTCTAATGCAGCGCTGAAACAAACTGCTTTAGACAACATGGCAGATTTCGAGCCACACATTTCACAGATAATGAAGAAAGGCTTTTATGTGGATGACCTGGTGACTTCAACAGCGACAGATTTAGAGGCAATCGAGGCGATCCAAGGGCTCAGTGATATGTGTCTGCGGGGTGGGTTCCACCTCACGAAGTGGATTAGCAGCAGCCATAGTGTTATGGAAACAATTCCTAAAGAAGAGCGAGCGAAGGAAACTAAAGATCTTGATCTTCAGCATGACGATCTTCCTAGCGAGCGAGCTCTTGGTGTTTATTGGTTAGTGGAAGAAGATCATCTGGGCTTCAAGATACAGCTGAAGCCACAACCACCTACAAGGCGTGGGATCCTATCGTCCGTTAGCTCTGTTTATGACCCGTTGGGTCTGGCTGCTCCGGTTGTGTTATCTGCCAAAATATTACTCCAAAGTCTTTGTAAACAGGGAGTTGGTTGGGACGAGGTTGCTTCCGACGGTGACCAGAAGAAGTGGCAGCAATGGGTATCTGAACTCCATCTACTTGAAGGCTTGAAGATCAAAAGATGCTACAAGCCCGATGGATTCGGAAGAGTAGTCAGTTGTCAGCTCCATGCATTTTCAGACGCGAGTGATGTCGGGTATGGCGTAGCGATTTACGTCAGATTAGTTAATGATCGAAATGAAGTTGCATGTTCTCTGGTATTAGGAAAGGCGAGAGTGGCACCACTAAAAAAGGTCACAGTCCCTCGCATGGAACTTACAGCCGCTACTCTGGCTGTTCGACTGACTAAAATGGTTCGTGACGAGTTAGACTATCAAACAGATGAAGTACATTATTGGACAGACAGCATGTCTGTAATCAGATATGTATCAAACGAGACAACACGCTACCAAACATTTGTGGCTAATCGAGTCACAACAATACGTGAGGCATGTGAACCTAACCAGTGGCATTATGTGGACACGGCATTAAACCCAGCAGATATGGCATCAAGGGGTATGCGAGCTCACAGTTTCCTGAAAACAACAACATGGATTCTAGGACCAAATTTTCTATGGGACCGAGAGGATCTGTGGCCGAAAACCGAGAAATCTCGAGCGTTGAGCAGTCAAGACCTTGAACTGAAGAAATGCGTCAACGCAACCCTGACAACTCTGACGCCTATTGGTCGTCTTTTAAATCACTGCTCTTCTTGGATGAAACTGAAAATATTAGTTGGCTGGCTCATCCTCGTGAAAGACTTTTTGAAGAAGTTGTCTGAAAAGAGAAAACAGATTATGACTGAATTAAAATCAAGCGAAGAAGACAAGAACAAACTAGAGAGATTGATATCTTCCAAGCTGGAAAACTACAAACAAAGGATCTCTATGGATTATCCTAGAAGGAATCTTTCACCAGATGTACTTCTTGAGGCAGAAAAGGTGATTCTTGCTGAAGAGCAAGCAATGCATTTTCCTGAAGAATACTCGGCTTTGAAAACAGACAAATGTCCTCTTAAGAAATCAAGCAGTCTTCTAAAAATGGATCCGGTTTTCAAGGACGGTCTAATCAGAGTGGGTGGACGTTTGGAACGATCAAATCTACCATATGCCACAAAACATCCTGTTATTTTACCAAAGGGAAGCACCGTTTCTGTCCTCATTTTACAGGATATTCACAAGAATGTTGGCCACATGGGTAGAGACGCCATGCTTACAGAATTGCGAAAGAGATTTTGGCTTCCTGGTGCAAACACCGCGGTAAAAACCATTGCTAGAAAGTGTGTTCTATGTAGAAGATATCAGCAGCCAGTGGGACAACAAAAAATGGCCGACCTCCCCGTTAATCGGGTAACGCCCAATGAAACACCCTTTACAAGAGTTGGAGTGGATTACTATGGCCCATTTGAATGCAAGCGGGGAAGATCCTTGATAAAGCGTTACGGCGTAATATTCACTTGCCTGGCTACCAGGGCTGTTCACCTGGAGATTGCGTACAGCTTGTCTACGAGTTCGTATATTCATGCTCTGCGCCGCTTTATTTCACGAAGAGGTCAGGTGCAGGTGATGCTATCCGACAATGGTACGAATCTCGTAGGGGCCGAGAAAGAGTTAAAGGAAGAGATTGCCAGGTGGAATGAAGACAAAATTCGCAAGAACATGCTACAACGCAACATTAAATGGGAGTTCAATCCTCCAACAGGGTCCCATTTCGGGGGCGTCTGGGAGCGCCTCATTCGGTCTGTGAGGAAAGTCCTTTTCTCTCTGTTGAAAGAACAACGAATTCGATTAGACGATGAGTCTCTACATACACTTATGTGCGAGGTGGAGATGATCCTAAATGGGAGGCCAATTACCAGAGTTTCGACAGATCCGTTTGATTTAGAGCCCCTTTCACCAAATCATCTCATTTTACAGAAATCAGGGTCAACTCTTCCACCAGGTATTTTTAGCAAGACTGATAACTACGCGCAGCGTCAATGGCGTCAGGTACAATACTTGGCAGATCAATTTTGGAAGAGATGGACCTCTGACTATCTGCACTTACTACAAGAGCGGCAAAAATGGACCAAGCCTAGCAGAAATCTTCGGAAAGATGATGTTGTGTTGCTGGTAGACTCCAGTCCGCGTAATGCTTGGACGTTGGGACGCGTGATCGATACTATTAAAGACAAAAAGGGATTTGTCCGCATGGTTCAAGTTAAAACTAAATCCAACGTTCTGTTGCGTCCCATTGACAAATTATGCCTTTTATTAGAATCCGATTCTTAAGGCCCCCCCGTCCCTTTATCGTTAACTGGTTGTGCCTTTGCTGGGTGCATTTGGGGTGTGGTCTAACTTGAATCTAGTTTCTGTTTGTTCTTGCATGCCATTCTCGCTGGGGATGCCAGCGGGCTGGTCGTTTGGATTTGATTGTAGCTGGTCATTCACCGGTTGGGTTGGGATGTTGCGTTTGCCTACCTCTCTAGAGAAATAGATAACCATGTTTAGAATAAATTTGTCACGTGTTTAAATATAGTTTAGTAATTGTTTCGTTTTTAGCTTTTTTTTTCACAATTAAGGGGCTGGTATGTTGGTGACAAATTTGTCGATTTGTTGATTTTCATTAAGATTTATGTACTTTTTGCGCCCGTACGTTTCTAGGGTATTTTTTAGTATCAAGTGAACTCTTTTGTTTTGGTCGCGTACCTTTCTGTAAACTTGTGTTCAGAACTGTGTTCGGTCGCTGACATAGACGTCCTAACCCCGATAGCTCTTTTGTCAAGATAAGGTCGATATAATTGGTAAGTCAACTAACTATCCATTTTCTCAAATCGTACATCACCCGTTTGAATGATTATTTTTACTGAAAGAGCTGTCATTAAAGTTTAGCAGTTATTTGTCGCTATAGCATTCTGGCAACATACGGTAGTTTGTATATAGGGGCTGGCTGAAGGCTCACTCGCTGCAGCGTGCTATAAATAGCTCTGATGAAACTGTTTTATACAGTGTCTATTGATATAGTACACGATTAGCCTATTGTGTTCCTTAATATTTTTCTCATTATTTTAGAGGCGTACATTATACTAAAGCAAGTTTTGAATAACTGTTAAAACTTAAATACATAAAAGACCACTTTTAATACATGTTTAAGTAAATACGCATTTAATTAGAGCATAAGAATACCTTGATTTTGAAACTATTATTTCCTTATTGTTTTATTTACAGTCAATCTTACGACACATGAAAAAGAATGTTTCATGATGGAATATAATAAACAGACCATCTTGATTCTTGATGAAAGACTTGTGTTGTGTGAATTGTAGAAGTATCGATTCTGAGTTTAGACAGAACAGGGGCAGATCGGTTTGTTTACGTTCCGGGTACGTAACAATTCAAATTTTCAAATTCAAATTAAAAATACAAAGTGACGTCCAAACTTTTACATTTTGGTAAAAATAGAAAGTTCCTAACTTATATTGTCTGGGAAAAATACAGAATACGGTCTTTCTTTTTTAATGTAAACAATATTCCTGATTTTCGCGGCAAGTGTGCCTTTGAGTTAGTTCAAAACAATAGTTTACCGTACATTTTCGAGACTATAGAAGCACTAAAAAGCTTCTGAATTAGGCCTATATATGTCTTGAGAAAAATAGCTAATAATTTCAACAATCTGTTTTAACGTCAAAATATCAACATTTTGGCAACTCATGCCACTTAAATCGTACGTATATCTTCAACACGAGACATGCATGGATATCTCAACGAATGGCAGTAGGATCAATCTCTATTTTAGATTGGTGGCAAAGCGGGGTTTCCCTTTTAACTTCGCCATTCCATAATTTCTCGAGTGACGTTATAAGATTCACTGTCTAGGCCTATTGCTGAACTTTTTAACAGCACCCGGAGACGGCGTTGCAGTCGATCACGTTCATTTCTTTCATTCTCAAGTCCGTGCCACGGGTTATCTATCCGGGTTTAGGGTAATCAATTATGTCCTGCATATTATGGGAGTGAACTTTCAAGTGTGTTTTAAATGCAATAAAGAAACCGGACATCCACTTTTCTAAGAACTCTGAAAATGGACTCGTCCAACCGCTTCCATTCAAACACATCCTGATCTGTACTATAGTACACAGAATGGTATATTTTAATAAAATCGGAAACAATGTAACAATATGTCCCCAAGTAAAAGTTGTAGGGTAATTGCGTGTATACTTTCTTTGTTAGAGGCCTATACAGCCATAGATTGCCGAGATTTTAAAACACCTTAATATCTGACAGTTTTTCTGCATGTTGTTTCCCATTACAGTGTTACCCGTGTTTACTCAACTGTGACATAGGACAGTGTGTAACATTTATTCTTTTTGAGGAAAAAAAACCGGCCATACATCAAGTTTTACTTACAAAGACGTTTATAAATAGGCGGAGGCCTCTAGATGGGCTAGGCTACTTTTCGTTCACACATTGGCCTAATTTTATATTTTTGCGCTGTTTTGGAAATGTACGTTAAGTTTTTAGAAGTGACAAAACGCCTAAAATGTAAATATGCGTCCCGGTTATTCCAAGCCTATCCAATATCTTTTAAGTTCGTACGGGTTACTGCCTGAACCAAAATATTTTGTTTCGACGTCAGACCAACCTTTTAATAGATGCCGTACATCATTCATACGAATGGACGCGCCAATAAGCTATAAAAACAACCAGCCAACCTTTTAGTTTTTCAAGGTACATCGGTGTTTGTGCATAGGTCACAATAGCGAATGCCAAATACCATAGAATTTCCACCTGTGCTCGACATTGACCTCAGGGGCGCAGGTCAAATATCTCATAAGTGACCCAGTGACCTCATTTACTACAAAAAAAGGGACACGACCTATAAATTCTTCGTACTGCCTCTGGTTGGTGGGTAAAACTGAAGGTATAACGTTCCCAACGAAATTAAAGAGTATATTCGGTATAGCATGTTACGCATATTTACATATGGTATATTACATATGCAATTATTGGTCCCAGTTGAGGCTTAATATCAACTTGGAGTTTCCTTTGAATCTATGGAACACATTTATTTCACCGAAAAAAAAAACAACAAATTAAAATGGAGCTAGCTGGCTAGGCTACTTAGAAACGAAGATTAGTAATGTAGACAATTCTCCAATATGTAAGGGGACCATTTCCAGTTTGTATGTAGCCCAGTAGGCCTACTGGTAACTAACCCTCTAAAAGATATGAATACTGCATGGTGGAGTTGACCTTGCACGCTTTAGTAAAAAAACACATAGGCCTACAAGGTTCGGTTTTTGTTTATTATACGAATACATGACGTCAGAGATATTGTTAATGTATGTTTTATTGCCTCCGGCTTTTGTTCACGGTCTCGGTTGATGGGCTAACCACATTATTATGCTATTCCAAAAGTAATAGAACAATACGTGTGTCGTACACGATGTAATAAACCTGTACCAGATAACGTTATATGTATTTGAGAACAATATAAATACACTAATCAATAAAATAACAACACTGCCAGAGGCGAGCGAGGAATGTGCCATACCGGCTATATGAGAAGACGTAAATAAGGACATGATGTCACCTTATGAAAAAGGAAACAAATTAATCGAAACTTTTCCACAAGTTATTAGATTGATTGATTGATTGTTTGTTTGGTGTTTTACGCCGCGCTCAAGATTATTTCACTTATATGGCGGCATGGTCAGTTTTATTGTGAGAGGAAACCGGGCACTATGCCCGGAGGAAACCCACGACCTTCCGCTGGTAACTGGCAACCATCCCACATAGGTCCCAATCTAAAATAGAGATTGATCCTGTGTCTCGTGTTGAAGATCTCGTAGAATGGCACTAGATCTCGATTGACATAGGTCGTTCGAGTGAAAACCCAGTCAGAAAATTTTTAAATTTTTGGACTGAGTGGGATTCAAACCCGCGACCCATTGGTGGAAGGCTGTTCGGATTGAGCGTCCAACGCTCTACCTACTGAGCCACAGAGGCCCCTAGTTTATTAGAATATAGCCAGGCATGATCTTGTTGATAAAGTCCAAATGTGTCATAACTCAATCGCTAACAATGGAATGCTTAAACTGGTATCAGCTGCCAAATATCACAATTTTTTCATGATTTTTTTTATTGTGAAGTTCAGCGTTTAAAGTGCCATGAGCTGCCAAAATTCACACTTTTTTTGACAATTTCTGATCGTCACGACAGTAAGAGACTTTGAAGGCCATGGAAAAACTAAATGATTGGCGTTGGAAAGGAAAATCCATACAGTATGTGGCCTATACAAAACGGAATAGTGTTCAAAAAGTAAACAAAGTTTAAATAATCGGGACGACCATTCATTCATTCTAAGCCAAAGCTAGTTCAAAACAATACTTTATCGTACATTTTCGAGACTAGAAGCACCAAAAAGCTTCTGAATTATACGTCTTGAGAAAAATAGCCCATAATTTCAACATTGAAACACTACAAGATGGACGTTGAAATTAAACAAGAGATCCATTAAAGGGATCTTAACGCCCGCGTTCATCTATTAATATTAAATTGATTGATTGATTGTTTGGTGTTTTACGCTGCGCTCAAGATTATTTCACTTATATGGCGGCGTTGCCAGTTTTATTGTGGGAGGAAACCGGGCTCTATGCCCGGAGGAAACCCACGACCTTCCGTTGGTAACTGGCAACCATCCCACATAGGTCGTCTATTTATATTAAAGATTGTTACAGCAATAACTGGATATAGGAATTGGGGCCTACATAAAAAATCTTATTCCAGGGAGTTAACTTTTGTTGAGGAAAATTAAATTGTGAATTGCAAAGTAAGCTCCCCTTGAAATTTTGGTTGAAAACAACATTGCCACCTGGTAGCCATCTTCAATATGCTAATGAAATGATAATGTACGGTGCACAGCTAGAACTTAGAGGGATGATGTGTCTCTTGTTTGGTTAAGATCAGGTCAGTAGTTTTCTTGGAATAATGATAATAAGTTTCATTTTCAAATTTGGTTAAAAAACAACATTGCTTCCTGGCGGCTATATTTAATAAGCAAATGAGATGAAAATGTAGGGTGCACAACAAGATCAGAGGGAGATAATGTCGGCCAAGTTTGGTCAAAATCAGACCAGTAGTTTTCTTGGATTAGAAGTAACAAAAAACAATATCGCCCTCCTGGCGGCCATATTGAATATGCAAATGAGATCAAAATGAACGGTGCATAACTAGACCATAGGGTGATAATGTATGTTGATTTTGATTAATGTCAGGTAGTTTTCGTGGAACAAAGATAAAGAAAAAAACATCGCCCCCTGGCGGCCATATTGAATATGCAAATGAGATGAAAATGTACAGTACACAACAGGGCTATAGGGAGATAATGTGAGCCAAGTTTGGTGAAAATCGGACTGGTAGTTTTCTTGGAAAAAAGTAACAAAAAAAATATATCGCCCCTGGCAGCCATATTGAATATGCAAATGAGATGAAAATGTATGGTGCACAACTTGACCATAGGGTGATGTATGTTCAGTTTGATTAAGATTGGACTGATAGTTTTATTGGAATAACGGTAACAAGCAAAAGTTTTCTTGCAATAAACGAAAAAAAAAAACATCTCCCCCCGGCGGCCATATTGAATATGCAAATGAAATGAAAATGTACGGTGCACAACTAGACCATAGGGCGAGATGATGTATGCTAAGTTTGATTAAGATTGGACAGGTAGTTTTTTTGGAATAAAGGTAACAAAAAAAAAAAAACATCGCCCCCTGGTGGCCATATTGAATATGCAAATGAGATGAAACTGTACGATGCACAACTAGACTATATGGAGATAATGTCAGCTAAGTTTGGTGAAAATCGGACTAGTAGTTTCCTTGGAATAAAGGTAACAACAAAAAAAAAACAATATCGCCCCCGGGTGGCCATATTGAATATGCAAATGAGATGAAAATGTACGGTGCACAACTAGACCGTAGGGTGATGATGTACGTTGAGTTTGATTAAGATTGGACTGATAGTTTTCTTGGAATAAAGGTAACAAGCGAAAGTTTTCTTGCAATAAACGTAACAAAGAAAAACAACATCTCCCCCTGGCGGCCATATTGTTTATGCAAATGAAACGAAAATGTACGATGCACAACTACACCATAGGGTGATGATGTATGTTAAGTTTGATTAAGATTGGACAGGTAGTTTTCTTGGAATAAAGGTAACAAAGAAAAACAACATCGCCCCCCTGGTGGCCATATTGAATATGCAAATGGGATGAAACTGTGCGATGCACAACTAGACTATATGGAGATAATGTCAGCCAAGTTTGATGAAAATCGGACTAGTGGTTTCCTTGGAATAAAGGTAACAAAAAAAATTATCGCCCCCTGGTGGCCATATTGAATATGCAAATGAAATGAAAATGTACGGTGTACAACTAGACCGTAGGGTGATGATGCATGTTGAGTTTGATTAAGATTGGACTAATAGTTTTCTTGGAATAAAGGTAACTACCGAAAGTTTTCTTGCAATAAACGTAACAAAGAAAAACAACATCTCCCCCTGGCGGCCATATTGTTTATGCAAATGAGATGAAAATGTACGGTGCACAACTAGACCATAGGGTGATGATATATGTTAAGTTTGATTAAGATTGGACAGGTAGTTTTCTTGGAATAAAGGTAACAACGAAAAAACAACATCGCCCCCTGGCGACCATATTGAATATGCAAATGACATGAAAATGTAGGCTGCACAACTAGACTATATGCAGATAATGTCAGCCAAGTTTGGTGAAAATCGGACAGGTAGTTCTCTTGGAATAAAGGTAACAACAAAAAAAATAATATCGCCCCCTGGTGGCCACATTGAATATGCAAATGAGATGAAAACGTACGGTGCACAACTAGACCATAGGGTGATGTTGTATGTTAAGTTTGATTAAGATTGGACTGGTAGTTTTCTGGGAATAAAGGTAACAAGCAAAAAGTTAAAGAGGCATGAGCTGCCAAAATTCACACTTTTATCATAATATCTGATCGTGACGACAGTAAGAGGCTTTGAAGGCCATTGAAAAACTAAGTGATTGGCGTTGGAATGAGGAAAATCCATACAGTATGTGGCCTGTACGAACCGAAAACGTGTAAAAAAGTAAACAAAATTTAAATAACCGGGACGACCATTCATTCATTCTAAGCCAAAGTTAGTTCAAAACAATACTTTATCGTACATTTTCGAGACCAGAAGCACTGAAAAGTTTCTGAATTGTACGTCTTGCGAAAAATAGGCAATAATTTCAACGTTCTGTTTCAACCTCAAAATATCAACATTTTGGCAGCTCATGCCCCTTTAACGGACGGACGACGGAAGACTGACGACGGACGACGGAAAAGCGTTTTGAATAGCCCTCCATCAGAATGATGGCGGGCTAAAAATATTAGTAAAGCCGTACGAGCCGAATATGTGTGCAAATAAGGAATAAAATTAAAATAGTCGGGATGCATAAGTTCATTTTTATTGGCTTTGTGGCCTATACAACTACCTAAACAAACATCTGCAAGATTGGTAGGCTAACAACGGAAAGCTCTTATTATCAGTAGCGCTAGGCCTAACACAATCTAAAATAGAGATTGTTCCTACTGTCATTCGTTGAGATATCAAGTCTCGTGTTGAAGATCTCGTAGAATGGCAAGAGATCTCGATTGGGCCTAACAAGGCGGACTGGTCGGAAGTGTCAATGTATTTTCTTTTATAAACATTTACTATAAGCTTGATACAAAGTCAAAAACGAAATATCTTTATCTAATATACGTCCTGGATTATTAATTCTAATATATGTTTGAACACTAAACATGTATACGGGCACAGGGCAAATCTCCTTGTCTGAAATAACCATGGAGAAAAGTTTTTTATTGTGTTAAAAAGGGGCATATCATTAAATCTAATATATTTTTGAAAACTAAAACACACGCGCACAGGGAAAATCTTCTTGTCTAAAATAACCATGGAGACAAGTTTCTTATTGTGTTAAAAAGGGGCAAATCATTAGATGTAATATATTTTTGAAAACTAAAACACAATGGCACAGGGAAAATCTTCTTGTCTAAAAATCTAATATACATGTTTATGTAGGATTTTTAAAGTCATAGCATTTTCTTACTTGTATATGTACACCTTAAATAATCTACTAGTTTATTTGTTTTACACCTATTTTTGATGGGTGCATACTAAGAAATTCTCATGCACTCCCACTGGACAACCTGGCCAATCAGAACAAAAGATTTCTATGACGTAACAGCTAAGTTGGGATGCCCTGTTTGGGATAATCAGACGTAAGGTAGCACAGAATTTCGCACAGGGGTAACTCGTATGTCTTCCCTATGTAAACAAGAAAATGTCAGTGTGGGGAATTCATCCTGGGGCGAATTACCCCACTTTCTTTCTATAGACCATAACCAAATAATAGGTGATAGGTATAGAACGTACCAAACTCAGAGGAATTTTGTATAAAACAAAAGAAACCTCTTTAGAAACCGAAACCATATGAGTAAAGACATCATCATTAGGGACCAGTGCCGTTGATACCCCGTTTATATGTACATATATATATATATAGATGACTACCATTAATGATTGTATATTGCCTGATGAAGCTGGAAGCATATCCAGCGAAACGTCGTGTATAATAAACACAGAAGTAGTAACCCAGAAAACCACTTTTATGTTATGATATTCCTGATGTTTCTCATGATGACAGCGTGCATTTAGATTGATTGATATTTTACTCCTACACAAGATTATTTCACTTATATGGCGCGCTGCCAGGTTTAGTGGGGTAAGGAGGCAGGACTCTTTGCCCGGAGGAAACCCCCGATCTTCGGCGAGTACCTGGTAGCTCTTCCACAAGTGACAGATTCACTAATATTTTTTAAAATTTATTTGGTCTGACCGAAATATATTTATGAACACTAAAACACACGGGCACAGGGAAAATCTTCTGACCGAAATATAAATGATAATATAACAAAATGGTAAGAAAAATATTTCTGATGACAGCTGCGTGTATCTGATGAAATATATAGAATATCACTTAACCGTGGCTTCAGTTTTAGGGGTAGCATTTCTTTTGTGGTAGCTAGGCTATCTAAACATGTTCGTGTATGTTTAGCCTACATGTACACGCATTCGGTCATTAAACAGTAGTATACTGCTTTTTAATATAATGTAAAGCCAGGTGTTTGTATATACCATATGTCTCAGCCGACATTAAAAAAAAAAACGATTTTTCCGTTCCTTGGGGCTGTTTCACGCAGCTGCGCAGCGTAAATTTTTACGTAGTTCTCATAGTAACGTATCTTGCGTATCTACAGCGTGGATTGCCATTACAGTTACGTCAAAAAATTGCTTTACGGCGCTTTGTGAAACGATCACCAGGGGCCGGTTGTTCTAAAGAAAATTAGCTTAACGGCAGGTTAAATGACGTGACGTAACAAAGAAATTCCTTTGTGACGCGACGTCATCTAACCCGCCGTTAAGCTAACGGCGCTTTGAACAATCCAGCCCTGCATGGTCGTGAAGTGAATTGAAAAATCAACCATGTTACATAATTATGTGACCATATGCACATTGCAAACATCTGAATACAACTTATGCTTGGGTATACATTAAGGTCCAAATGACATACTCCTTTTTTAAAACAAACATATTTTATCTCCATTTTGATATTAGAAGATTTTTTCTGTGTCCGTGTATTTTTAGTGTTCATAAAAATGAGTTGTTAAAGATAAATTCCCGCGTTGGTAACATTGAAATAGAAGAAGCTATATACATAGTCTTCTGTATTTTTTAGTTCTGTCTTTGATTTGGTAACTCTGAATGTTCCCATGGAGCTGTAGTATTACCGATTTATTGATGAATTGGTATTTTATACCGCATTCAAGATCATTTTATTTATATAGCGACTTTTTCAATTTTATTGGCTGGAGGAAATACGACTCTTTAGCCCGGGAAACGGCCTTCCGTAGTTATTGACAAAAAGATTCGTTTAATAACATTTTACTTGAACAAAATTGCAACTTTACTTCAGGGTTATGGAATAAGGCTGTCTAGGTTTTTATTACAGTTGTTTAACAGGGCCTTGTCTTACAAAGCTGGCGTAAGTTACGTCGGAAGTAAATCAGTGTTAAAGCTATAGGAACTTACGCCCTAGTCGCAACTGGTCCATGTTGTAGGCCTATGCGCAACTTTACGCCAGCTTCATAAGACAGGGCCCAGGAGGCCGTTTAACGAAGCCGTCGCACAGTGCGATCAATCGCAGTCAATCAATCACCAATCAATCGCATGACGTACTAACTCTCCAATATGGTATCCATTGGCAATTAGGCTTTGTTTGCGATGCGACGGCTTTGTGAAACGAGCCCTTTGATCGCAACTTTAAAGGAAGTAGCCCGGGTTATCGGTCTTACGGCGACTGGTATTATATGGCTGGTAATGTGTCTTGACGAACACGGAGAGAGAAAAAAATTCGGCAGAGCCCAGATGGGGGTGGCGAGGAGTGATCGGAACTATAAGGCCCAAGCCGTCTTAACATCAATTGTGTAAGACCTGGGAATGGTAGGGATGAATATATTCATCCCAGGTAAGACCCAGAAACATTTATAAGGTTAAACACAAGTAAGCCACGCGACAGATTAAAAGAAAAAAACGCATACCTACCTCTTGATTTCTTCCCACACTTCTGTCTAAGTAAGTCACAAACTTGTACTACTGACATACATATAAAAGACTGTTTCCCGTAGGATACGCTAACATGTTTATAGGTCAGTTATCACACTGGCTTACAATGCAATATCATTTTTCACCTGACTGTAGTGTGTACGATTGACGTACAAAATAGACAACTTGACGTAACAGGCCCCAATCTATAATTGAATATCACCCTAGTTTTTTCGGTCAGATAAGTGACTATCTTAAAGTGGCATGAGCTGCCAAAATATTGATATTTTTACGTTAAAACAGAATGTTGAAATTATAGGCTATTTTTTTAAAGACGTATAATTCAGAAGCTTTTTAGTGCTTCTAGTCTCGAAAATGTACGATAATGTATTCTTTTGAACTAACTTTGGCTTAGAATGGATGAATGGTCGTCCCGGTTATTGAAATTTTGTTTACTTTTCGAACACGTTTTCGGTTCTTACAGGCCACATACTGTATGGATTTTCCTCATTCCAACGCCAGTCATTTAGTTTTTCGACGGCGTTCAAAGCCTCTTATTGTCGCGACGATCAGAATTTATGAAAAAAGTGTGATTTTCGGCAACTCATGCCACTTAAACCACGCCTAAAGGTGATCTCGCGGTAATAGGCCCAAGCCCAATAATACTGTTTGTACTATATCAAAACCACGTTGTAAAGGTGTTCTAATTACAAGCAAATACTGGCACAGGGACTACGTTTTGGACCAAAATAACTATAGAGACGAGTTACATTAAAGTGACATGAGCTGCAAAAATGTTGATATTTTGCCAGTAAAACAGAATGTTGAAATTATCAGCTATTTTTCTCAAGAAGAACAATTCAGAAGCCTTTTGGTGTTTGAAGTCTCGAGAATGTACGATAAAGCATTGTTTTGAACTTACTTAGGCTATAAGCATGAATGGAAGTTCGTCCCGCGTATTTAAATTTTGTTTACCTTTCCGATGCCACAAACTGTATAGATTTTTTCCATTCCAATGTCTATCATTTAGAGTTTCCACAACCTTCAAAGTATCTTACGGTCGTGACAATCAGACTTTATGAAAAAGTGCAAATTTTGGCAGCTCATGCCACTTTGATTATAAAGCAGGGAAACATCATTATCAAGCTTCTTTTTTCTAATGCAATACTGTAATTTTGAAAACACGAGATTGTAAAGTAGAATATCAAAACAATCAAATGTATGCAGTGTATGTCCACGAGTTGCTAAAAAGTTGACATTTCTCCGAAAAAAATTAAATCATATTTTTTTTTTTTTCTCTAAGAGAAGTAAAATCTGATTTTTTGTCGTGCTACAATGTACGGTATAAACTAATGCTAAGCGAGCAAACGTTTGTACCGGTTAACCCCAATTTGTAATTTTTTTAAACATGATATTTATCTGTGCACAGTAAGCTAAGAGCTTATAGCGTGCAATAATCCATACAGAAATTAGCAACGTATATACATATAAAGTAATGATACAAAATGTTACGGCATCACCACGTAGTAAGTTGTTTTTGAAACACCACGAGCTTTCGACACCTATACGGTTACCGTTGTCTTCGTCAAGTGTAACTGAATTTAATGTTTCAAAATATTGACATAAATACTAAAGAAAAGAACAAATGTGTAAAGTGGCCAATCATTGAAATTGTTGAAGTCAATATTTTGAAACATTAAATTCAGTTACACTTAATGAAGACACCGGTATAGGTGTCGAAAGCTCGTGTTGTTAAAAAAACAACTTACTACGTGGTGATGCCTTAAAATTTGTTATCATTAGTATGGAACCCACATTTAAAGAGAGTTTCAAACATTTCTTATATATAAAGTATATAACACTTTTTTTAGCGAAAGAGAAAAATGTAAACTGAAACTTAAGAGTATCCATTACTTTTCGAAACACCGTCCCGGTTCTCTGACTGTGTGGATTTTTGTTATTCCAACGTCAATCCTTAATTTGTTTGATGAACAACCCCACTATTTGTCCTGACAATCAGTATTGATGGAAACGTAGCGAAGTTTGGCAACTCATACCAATTTAAAGTGACACGAGCTGCCAAAATTCACACTTTTTTCATAATTTCTGATCGTCACGACAGTAAGAGGCTCTGGACGCCATTGAAAAACTAAATGATTGGCGTTGGAATGAGGAAAATTCATACAGTATGTGGCCTATACGAACCTGAATAGTTGTCGAAAAGTAAACAAAATTTAAATAACCGGGACGACCATTCATTCATTCGATTAAAGCCAAAGTCAGATAACAAAATACTTCATCGTACATTCGCGAGACTAGAAGCACTAAAAAGCTTCTAAATTATACATCTTGAGAAAAATAGCCAATAATTTCAACATTCTGTTTTTACGTCAAAATATCAACATTTTGGCAGCTCATACCCATTTAATGAAGAATTGATTTTTTTTTATATTAGAGCATTCAATTTCTACTTCAATATAGTCCATGGAGCGAGATTTGTGGAAACATGGTTAGGAAGTCAGAATTTCTTTTTTATATATTTCTGAACACTAAAACACGCGGGCACAGGGAAAATCTTCTTGTCTAAAATAACCACGGAGACAAGTTTCTAATTGTGCTAAAAGGAGGTATATCATTAAGACCTTTATACCCCATCATAAATTGTTGTAATAAAGTAAACCTATGATATTTCATTAGGTATAAGCATGTATTTTATGATCAATAAATAATTCAACGGTTTAGAATATATAGTTACTTTCTTCAAACAGTGGAAAAAATGAATGTTTCAACACGTTTGTCGACTGGATGATTATGAAAAGGCAAAGGTCAATGTGTTGACCCCTGAAGACTTTTTTCTCACGATATCCAAATATGAACTTAACCAGGATCTCTTAGTGCTATCTACATTTCCTGGAATACAAATTCTTTAAACCAGGAATGAATCGTCACGACAAAAAATTGTAGAAAAAGCGAATTCCGGTTTATACCCAATAAAGGGACTCGAGGAGAAAGATTTTTTCTCTCTCCCAAACGGACATAAAACCCGGGTCACAACAAAGAGAGTAGATTGACAAGAGTGGTTACTTCGTCCAATCAACATACGGGCATGTTCTTCTCAGCAATCTTCTTGCCCCCTAGCGGAAGGGTGTTCCGACTGTACTCGATTCGACTGCAGGGAACCCTACAGAAAGGAGGTTCCTAATAATCGAATCGTGTCAGTTAAAATTCAACATGGCGCAGACGAAGTGACCACTCTTGTCAATCTACTCTCTTTGGTCACAATATATCCCCCATTCTCGGACCCCAGGGTTAGAGTCTCAGCCGGCTCACTGTTACAGTCGCGCGTGCGTGAGTGCAAGTTTTAATCGTGAATTCCGACGTCCACTGATATTACAAAGTGTTTCAGACAATTCTACTGACCAAGGCCAAGCTCCTGTCAGTCGTCAACCTAATGAAATGCCATGGGTTAAGTTTATTACAACAATTTATGATGGGGTATGATATACCTCTCTTTAACGCAATAAGAAAATTGTCTCCGTGGTTATTTTAGACGAAAAGATTTTCCCTGTGTCCGTGTGTTTGAGTGTTCATAACGATATATAGCTGAAGTATTGCTCTCTATTTATTTAAGGTCACGCCGGATACCGTTTATGAATGCTTTTGTCAGCCTTTGCCGTGTATCATGTCAATGTATTCCATAAATGCGTGAAAGGGAAGTTCAAACAGACTGACCAATACAACTTAGATCCCTGTAATAAATAATAAATAAATGTACATAAACTGGTTGAATGTAAAAGTTAAGATAGAAAAACATAATTCTATCACTTACCCCCCCCCCCCTCTCCACGCCCCCTCCCCTCCGCAAACATTTTTATTGAAGACCCCGGTATACTAGTAGTTAGCAGCCCCCCCCCCCCCCCCCCCCAAAAAAAAAAAAAAAAAAAAAAAAAAATTGTATGAACTGCCAGTATTCCGATTTTTTTCTCCATAATTTCCGATCGTCGTGACAAATTGGGTATTTCGAGTGCCTAGAAAAACTCAAAGATTGAAGTTGAGATAAAATAATGAAAAAAGGTAAAAGCAGCAATTACCCGCACGAAACGAAAATATGTGCTAACGACGGACACAATTCAAATAGCCAGGATACCGGTACAATACGTACATACCCGAGGCAACGCCGCCTTTAAGGCCTAAATGAAATAATCTTGAGTGTGGCGAAATACATCAATCAATCAATGATATATCAATCTTGGACATGTACGCCATGTATCCTGGCTATTTCATGTATGATTGATTGATTGATTGATTGATTGATTGGTGTTTACCAAAATATGGCGGCGTTGGCAGGTTTAGTAGGATAGAAACCGGGCTCTTTGTCCGGAGGAAACTTTTCCAACTACGGCGATCTAGTGAAAAATATACACAGAAATTTGTCATCTTTTATTTGGCATGAGTGGGATTCGGACCTGTGTCTGTGGTGGGCCATCTCGATATATGATGAAAGCACCTATTCGAGACCATCTACTCAAGGGGAAGAACTATGTCAAACTTTCTAAACCACAATTAGAGTTATCTACTCTTGAATATGTAGGCTGATATTAGAATTTTTGGCCAAGATCAAATAAATTGTAAAAATAATTCCGGTGAGAAAAAATACGACAATTCCTGTTGTGTCACACTAAATACCTCTTTTAAATTCACTGCAAACTTAAATCTGTCTCTTTAAGACGGAATATAGTCATACCCTTTGGGAACGCCGGTTTTGTTGGACCGAGAAATTTAGCACACAAAATCCTGTCTTTCGACCTTATAACACAGGAAGCAAACGTCAATGAGCTATTTTTTTCTTCTCAACACCATAGAGACCGATTGTTTGGGTTCCTCCCATCCTCGGTTGCCCAGGGATAAATTCTCAACAAGCTCAAAGTGAACGTGAGAGTAATAAGTTTGAACCGTGGGTTCAGACGATGGGTTTCTCCGAGCTGTCTCCCAGGCTTAAGTGACCTCGAGAGATGTGACAACAATACGATCTAATACTATTATCGTTATAAAATGTGTGAAAAAGGCTGTGAGAAGATTGTGATGACTACAAATCCACGTTTAAAATGTCACTGCAGATAATTCCGTTGTCAGTAAAATGCTTCCGATGGCAAATTACAAACATTTAGGACAATAGATATATAAGCATACGCAATAAATCAAGGCGATAAACATTTGATGGCATGTCACTATTATGTAATTTCCGACTTAAAGGGGGAATTGATATGTGCGAGTAATGTACAGGTAATGGACCGACAACGAAAAAACTTACATATTATACCCCGTTGAATTTAATAACGTGAGAGAAAACAGATGTAAAAGTCGGTTTTATAGACTTGGAAAAAGACTGTCACATATTAGCCATATATGTTTCTTCTACTGCTGCGATGATTCTTTCTGTGCTGGGCAGATCAGAGGCTCGTTTATCAAAGCAGTCGCATCGCAAACGAGGCGTAGTTACCAAGGTGGTACCATGGTGAGGAGATACGACGTCATGGCAACTGCGATTGATCGCACTGCGACGGCTTCGTGAAACGGCCCCGTGACACCCAATCGTTCCAAATCAAAACGTGCTCTATGCAACCTACATTAATCCTATAAGGATGAGTCATTTCGAACTTTTCGGATGGATTATACATATAAAAATGTTCACCACTCTACACGGTTTCCATTCTGATACGAAATAAGCACAACATCACCACGAAGTCAGTACGAGCGGTAAAAACATTTATATAAATGCATACTAGTATATTAAAGTGGCATGAGCTGTCAAAATTCACACTTTTTTTCATAATTATTGATCGTCACGACAGTAAGAGGATATGAAGGCCATCGAAAAACTAAATGATTGGTGTTGGAATGAGGAGAATCCATACAGTATGTGGCCAGTACGAACCGAAAACGTGTTCGAAAAGTAAACAAAATTTAAATAACCGGAACGACCATTCATTCATTCTAAGTCAAAGTTAGCTCAAAACAATATGTGTGTGAAGTTAGCATCCCATTCCCCTTTCCCCTTTCCCTATTCGATTCAGGGCGAGTCCATTCACAAAAGAACAGGGGTGCAGGAGTATCAGCCATAAATTGATGGTATGTAACAGTATGGATGGAATATAGACGAATGAGAGTCTGGTCGAATGGGATTATGAACGAATGGGATTATGAAGCGAATGGGAGTCTGGCCGAATGGGATTATGAACGAATGGGATGTGAATGGGATTATGAGGCGAATGGGAGTATGAACGAATGGGATTATGAAACGAATGGGAGTCTGGCCAAATGGGATTATGAAACGAATGGGATTATAATATAAAGCGAATGGGAGTATGGCCGAATGGGATTATGAACGAATAGAATTATGAAGCGAATGGGAGCCTGGCCGAATGGGATTATGAAACGAATGGGATTATAAAGCGAATGTTAGTCTGGCCGAATGGGAGTCTGGCCGAATGGGATTATAAAGCGAATGGGAGTCTGGCCGAATGGGATTATGAAGCGATTTGGGAGTCTGGCCGAATGGGATTATGAACGAATGGGATTATAAAGCGAACGGGAGTCTGACCGAATGCGATTATGAAACGAATGGGATTATAAAGCGAATGGGAGTTTGGCCGAATGGGATTATAAACGAATGGGAGTATGACTGAATGGGATTATGAGGCGAATGGGAGTCTGGCCGAATGGGATTATGAACGAATGGGATTATAAAGCGAATGGGAGTCTGGCCGAATGGGATTATGAACGATATGGGATTATGAAGCGAATGGAAGTCTGGCCGAATGGGATTATGACCGAATGGGATTATGAGGCGAATGGGAGTATGAACGAATGGGATTATGAAGCGAATGGGAGTCTGGCCGAATGGGATTATGAACGAATGGGATTATGAAGCGAATGGGAGTCTGGCCGAATGGGATTATGAGGCGAATGGGAGTATGAACGAATGGGATTATGAAGCGAATGGGAGTCTGGCCGAATGGGATTATGAAACGAATGGGAGTCTGGCCGAATGGGATTATGAACGAATGGGATTATAAAGCGAATGGGAGTCTGGCCGAATGGGATTATGAACGAATGGGATTATGAAGCGAATGGGAGTCTGGCCGAATGGGATTATGACCGAATGGGATTATGAGGCGAATGGGAGTATGAACGAATGGGGTTATGAAGGGAATGGGAGTCTGGCCGAATGGGATTATGAACGAATGGGAGTCTGGCCGAATGGGATTATGAAACGAATGGGAATCTGGCCGAATGGGATTATGAACGAATGGGATTATGAAGCGAATGGGAGTCTGGCCGAATGGGATTATGAGGCGAATGGGAGTATGAACGAATGGGATTATGAAGCGAATGGGAGTCTGGCCGAATGGGATTATGAAACGAATGGGAGTCTGGCCGAATGGGATTATGAACGAATGGGATTATAAAGCGAATGGGAGTCTGGCCGAATGGGATTATGAACGAATGGGATTATGAAGCGAATGGGAGTCTGGCCGAATGGGATTATGACCGAATGGGATTATGAGGCGAATGGGAGTATGAACGAATGGGATTATGAAGCGAATGGGAGTCTGGCCGAATGGGATTATAAAGCGAATGGGAGTCTGGCCGAACAGTATCATAAATTGAATGAGATGCGAATGGGAGTATGACTGAATGGGATTATGAAGCGAATGGGAGTCTGGCCGAATGGGATTATGAACGAATGGGATTATGAAGCGAATGGGAGTCTGGCCGAATGGGATTATGAGGCGAATGGGATTATGAAGCGAATGGGAGTCTGGCCGAATGGGATTATGAACGAATGGGATTATGAGGCGAATGGGAGTATGAACGAATGGGATTATGAAGCGAATGGGAGTCTGGCCGAATGGGATTATGAAGCGAATGGGAGTCTGGCCGAATGGGATTATGAACGAATGGGATTATGAAGCGAATGGTATTATGAAGCGAATGCATGGGAGTCTGGCCGAATGGGATTATGAACGAATGGGATAATATTAAAGCGAATGGGAGTCTGGCCGAACAGTATCATAAATTGAATGAGATGCGAATGGGAGTATGACTGAATGGGATTATGAAGCGAATGGGAGTCTGGCCGAATGGGATTATGAGGCGAATGGGATTATGAACGAATGGGATTATGAGGCTAATGGGAGCCTGGCCGAATGGGATTATGAAACGAATGGGATAATATTAAAGCGAATGGGAGTCTGGCCGAATGGGATTATGAACGAATGGGATTATGAAGCGAATGGGAGTCTGGCCGAATGGGATTATGAGGCGAATGGGAGTATGAACGAGTGGGATTATGAAGCGAATGGGAGTCTGGCCGAATGGGATTATGAAACGAATGGGAGTCTGGCCGAATGGGATTATGAACGAATGGGATTATAAAGCGAATGGGAGTCTGGCCGAATGGGATTATGAACGAATGGGATTATGAAGCGAATGGGAGTCTGGCCGAATGGGATTATGACCGAATGGGATTATGAGGCGAATGGGAGTATGAACGAATGGGATTATGAAGCGAATGGGAGTCTGGCCGAATGGGATTATGAACGAATGGGAGTCTGGCCGAATGGGATTATGAAACGAATGGGAATCTGGCCGAATGGGATTATGAACGAATGGGATTATGAAGCGAATGGGAGTCTGGCCGAATGGGATTATGAGGCGAATGGGAGTATGAACGAATGGGATTATGAAGCGAATGGGAGTCTGGCCGAATGGGATTATGAAACGAATGGGAGTCTGGCCGAATGGGATTATGAACGAATGGGATTATAAAGCGAATGGGAGTCTGGCCGAATGGGATTATGAACGAATGGGATTATGAAGCGAATGGGAGTCTGGCCGAATGGGATTATGACCGAATGGGATTATGAGGCGAATGGGAGTATGAACGAATGGGATTATGAAGCGAATGGGAGTCTGGCCGAATGGGATTATGAACGAATGGGAGTCTGGCCGAATGGGATTATGAAACGAATGGGAATCTGGCCGAATGGGATTATGAACGAATGGGATTATGAAGCGAATGGGAGTCTGGCCGAATGGGATTATGAGGCGAATGGGAGTATGAACGAATGGGATTATGAAGCGAATGGGAGTCTGGCCGAATGGGATTATGAAACGAATGGGAGTCTGGCCGAATGGGATTATGAACGAATGGGATTATAAAGCGAATGGGAGTCTGGCCGAATGGGATTATGAACGAATGGGATTATGAAGCGAATGGGAGTCTGGCCGAATGGGATTATGAACGAATGGGATTATGAAGCGAATGGTATTATGAAGCGAATGCATGGGAGTCTGGCCGAATGGGATTATGAACGAATGGGATAATATTAAAGCGAATGGGAGTCTGGCCGAACAGTATCATAAACTGAATGAGATGCGAATGGGAGTATGACTGAATGGGATTATGAAGCGAATGGGAGTCTGGCCGAATGGGATTATGAGGCGAATGGGATTATGAAGCGAATGGGAGTCTGGCCGAATGGGATTATGAACGAATGGGATTATGAGGCTAATGGGAGCCTGGCCGAATGGGATTATGAAACGAATGGGATAATATTAAAGCGAATGGGAGTCTGGCCGAATGGGATTATAAAGCGAATGGGAGTCTGGCCGAACAGTATCATAAATTGAATGAGATGCGAATGGGAGTATGACTGAATGGGATTATGGGGCGAATGGGAGTCTGGCCAAATGGGATTGGGAGTCTCGCCGAATCGGATTATGGGGCGCTAACAGGCCACTTACAGTAACAGTAACATATCTTTGTTTTGAAAACTGAGGAAATCCACTTAAATAGTGATCATGTAAATTGCCAATTTAAACGATCATGTAAATAGCCGTTTAAAATCCTTCAATTTCAAGTCAACTGAGCACAAATACACTCTACTTTTTCATCTGCAAAAGTAGGCCATCCTTACAGTGATGTCAAGCCGTGACGTCATTTCAATTCTTACAGTCCACTTCTATTAATAGGTGCTTGACCTAGTTGACTCCCGCCGCCAGAATTTAACTTCAACCTGTCACTTGACACAAAGATAAATAGAGCGGAGTTTACACTTTACTGACAGTTCTTGCGTAACAATACTATAAGGTTCGTGAAAACTAACCATTTCTTTTAATAATAAAATCGTTAAAACAGAAACATTATCACATAGTGAGGAAAGAAACGTTATAAAACAAATGATGCATTTACGAAATCTGGACCTTCCTAACTTCGCCGGTTACCACAATACTATTCGGCCCAAGGAGGTCCTTGATTCGGCCAGACTCCCATTCGTTTCATATACACTGATAATCCCATTCGGCCAGACTCCCATTCGCTTTACAATCCCATTCGTTTATAATCCCATTCGGCCAGACTCCCATTCGCTTCATAATCCCATTCGGCCAGACTCCCATTCGCTTCATAATCCCATTCGGCCAGACTCCCATTCGCTTCATAATCCTATTCGGCCAGACTCCCATTCGCTTCATAATCCCATTCGCCTCATAATCCCATTCGTTTCATAATCCCATTCGGCCAGACTCCCATTCGCTTCATACTCCCATTCACCTCATAATCCCATTCGTTTCATAATCCCATTCGGCCAGACTCCCATTCGCTTTATAATCCCATTCGGTCAGACTCCCATTCGCTTCATAATCCCATTCGGCCAGACTCCCATTCGGTTCATAATCCCATTCGGCCAATAATCCCATTCGCTTCATAATCCCATTCGCTTCATAATCCCATTCGGCCAAACTCCCATTCGCTTCATACTCCCATTCACCTCATAATCCCATTCGTTTCATAATCCCATTCGGCCAGACTCCCATTCGCTTTATACTCCCATTCACCTCATAATCCCATTCGTTCATAATCCCATTCGCCTCATAATCCCATTCGTTTCATAATCCCATTCGACCAGACTCCCATTCGCTTCATACTCCCATTCACCTCATAATCCCATTCATTTCATAATCCCATTCGGCCAGACTCCCATTCGCTTTATAATCCCATTCGTTCATAATCCCATTCGGCCAGACTCCCATTCGCTTCATAATCCCATTCGGCCAGACTCCCATTCGGTTCATAATCCCATTCGTCCATAATCCCATTCGCTTCATAATCCCATTCGTTCATAATCCCATTCGCTTCATAATCCCATTCGCTTCATAATCCCATTCGGTTCATAATCCCATTCGTTTCATAATCCCATTCGTTCATAATCCCATTCGGCCAGACTCCCAATCGCTTCATAATCCCATTCGGCCAGACTCCCATTCGCTTTATAATCCCATTCGGCCAGACTCCCATGCGGTTCATACTCCCATTCGTCCATATTCCCATTCGCTTCATAATCCCATTCGTTCATAATCCCATTCGCTTCATACTCCCATTCACCTCATAATCCCATTCGTTTCATACTCCCATTCGACCAGACTCCCATTCGCTTCATACTCCCATTCACCTCATAATCCCATTCGTTTCATAATCCCATTCGGCCAGACTCCCATTCGCTTTATAATCCCATTCGTTCATAATCCCATTCGGCCAGACTCCCATTCGCTTCATAATCCCATTCGGCCAGACTCCCATTCGCTTCATAATCCCATTCGTCCATAATCCCATTCGCTTCATAATCCCATTCGTTCATAATCCCATTCGGTTCATAATCCCATTCGCTTCATAATCCCATTCGGTTCATAATCCCATTCGTCCATAATCCCATTCGCTTCATAATCCCATTCGTTCATAATCCCATTCGGCCAGACTCCCAATCGCTTCATAATCCCATTCGGCCAGACTCCCATTCGCTTTATAATCCCATTCGACCAGACTCCCATGCGGTTCATACTCCCATTCGTCCATAATCCCATTCGCTTCATAATCCCATTCTTTCATAATCCCATTCGCTTCATACTCCCATTCACCTCATAATCCCATTCGTTTCATAATCCCATTCGGCCAGACTCCCATTCGCTTTATGATCCCATTCGTTCATAATCCCATTCGGCGAGACTCCCATTCGCTTCATAATCCCATTCGGCCAGACTCCCATTCGCTTCATACTCCCATTCACCTCATAATCCCATTCGTTTCATAATCCCATTCGGCCAGACTCCCATTCGCTTTATAATCCCATTCGTTCATAATCCCATTCGACCAGACTCCCATTCGCTTCTTAATCCCATTCGGCCAGACTCCCATTCGGCCAGACTCCCATTCGCTTCATAATCCCATTCGTTCATAATCCCATTCGGCCAGACTCCCATTCGCTGCATAATCCTATTCGTCTATTTTCCATCCATACCATCAATTTATCGCTTATACTCCTGCACCCCTATTGTTTTGTGAATGGACTCGCCCTTAATCGAATAGGGAAAGGGGAAAGGGGAATGGGATGCTAACTTCACACACATCAAAACAATACTTTATCATACATTTTCGAGACTAGAAGCACTAAAAAGCTTCTGAATTATACGTCCTGAGGAAATAGCCAATAGTTTTAACGTCAAAATATCAACATTTTGGCAGCTCGTGCCACTTAAAGTGGAGATGTTCATTGAAAAGAACTTCAATAAACATCTCGACTTTAGTCAGATTGTGTCCGTCGTAGCCTACTCAAGTTTATTTCAATTTAACCAACGCCTTTCGGGGTGCTTTGTAAAATGCACTTTCTAGTGAATTTTTAGTACATGTACGAAGCAATAAACGTGCCTTTAGAACTATTTTATTGGGTAGGTCACATAAACCTTGAAAAAACGAATGTAATATCCTTGACATAAATTTGAATACAATGGAAGAGGACCTGTATTGTGTTTATTAACATAACAAAGCCGGTGGTTGCGTCGAAAACTTATTTGATCCCTGTATGGTACGCAATGTTGGCTAGTTAGAAATAAAACGATTTTTATGTCGAACACGGAAAGGTAGCCGGTAAAAACACGTGTAAAACAGCTGATCCTAAACTAATATTTGTTATACTTAATCTTGACCCAGATATAGATATTAATGGTGTCAGCAAAACTGACATACTTGATGGACATATCAGAACAACCAAAAGCTGTTTTAAAGATGTCGCATGTAACGGGAAGTCAGCTAACAAGGCTACCGATTTTGAAAATCACCCGGCGCCTTTTTCCAGAGCTTATTAGCCGGGTTCTGGAGTTTGGATGTATAAGTAACATTTTGCTCCAATGACTTAGAATATGCAATAAGAGCTACAACAGGCACAAACAAATACATATAACATTTTTGGTTAAAGGGGCATGAGCTGCCGAAATTCCCTCTTTTTTCATAATTTCTGATGGTCACGACAGTAAGAGGTTTTGAAGGCCATCGAATAACTAAATGATTGGCGTTGGAATGAGGAAAATCCATACAGTATGTGGCCTGTACGAGCCAAAAACGTGTTCGAAAAGTAGCAAAATTTAAATAACCGGGACGACCATTCATTCATTCTAAGCCAAAGTTAGTTCAAAACAATACTTTATCGTACATTTTCGAGACTAGAAGCACTAAAAAGCTTCTGAATTATACGTCTTGAGAAAAATAACCGATAATTTCAACATTCTGTGTTTACGTCAAAATATCAACATTTTTGCAGCTCATGCCCCTTTAAATAACAAATTGGAAAGTGAATGACATTATTTAGACAAATTTTTAACCAAGTTTCAAAAATCATTAAACCACTTGGTGTACATCTCTCGTCCGGTTATACTTCATTCAGCTCACCATTCAATTGAATAGAAAAATCAATTTATTTGACCAACAGCCGGTTTATATCAAAGTGATTTTCAAACTAAAGGCCCTACCCCGGAACACAGCCATATTGGAAAGAAACCATGTTGAAAACAAAGTGAATTTTGATTGGCAGCCGGTTTAAAGTGAAACCATGGGAACACTGATTTGTGGGGACTTGTGACAGGTATAATCTCCATCCAATAATTAATTATAATAAGATTATTCGTATTTAGCATGATCAGGATATAGTCAATTCTCGAGCATTCGTAGATCCGGGGGTGTGGGCTGTTTCTCAACACAGTTACGCCTGGTTTAAGGCGTAACAGTCACGGCAACATATATACCGTCATCCCTACGTCACGACCAGGGCCCTGTCTTACAAAGATGGCGTAATTTACGTCGGACGTAACTTACGCCAGCTTTGTAAGACAGGGCCCAGGCGCAAAGTTACGTCGGGCGTAAGTGTGTTGAGAAACAGGCTCGGGGAAGGGGGGGACTGTTTCTCAAAATATTTACGACCGACGTAAGTCCAATCCAAGGTCTAACTGTCATGGCAACATATATACCTTCAACATAACATTACGACCAGGCGCAAAGTTACGCCAGAGTTGAGAAACAGCCCCCAGAATACTAGGAAAAAAAGACGGTTTCCAGAAAAATTAAGAAAGAATCAACTTATGGTATACTGGACCAATATTGTCATATAGTTGGGAGAATTAAGGACAATCAGAAAGCTCCGTAATATATCGGATAAGATTGCAAAGTAAAACAATGTGTGTTATCAAGTACTAAATGATCTACTTAATATCACCACTGTTCTTATAGATATAGCTGCAACAACGGTACTAAACATAGGGCTAATAAACGGAGCGGTACGTGAAGCATTAATGGCTTATCTACAGCAACGAACCACAATACAAATATACTTACCCAACTGGCAAAATAAATGCTGTGATGGGTTTCTCCACGTTAAAAAATCCACTGTTGGGAAATGTGGCATACAGGTACACGCACTCAGAGCGAAGCTATCTAACAGGTCCGCGTCGGATTATTTGGTAACCTTCTCTGACATACGCCAGACACGTGTTCCTGATTTGACCTAAAACGACTACCAGTCGGTATGTTATCGGGCAATATAATAAATGTAATCGAAATCAACTTAACGCACCTCACAACAAAATTAAAGCCGAAAAGGACGCATTGATTGACTGCGAGTTTTCTTGGTTGATTCTCAGCGCCAAATGGCATTTAACATGTTCCCCTTTTACGTATATAGCTTACTAGATAACACCAGATCGCTTTTAAAGTCGATCCTGCAATCGATGTTTAAAATTGATTTCTCACAAAAGTATACTTCACGACGACGACTTCCCGACAACGTTAACAGGTGAAATGGGAGAGGAAACCGGCCGCTGTGTAAGGAACCCCTGACCTTCCCTTGCTATCTGTCGACATATCCACTGATATAAATTTTTCTTCTCTCTTGGACTAAATTTGTGTCAAACCCAGTTGAATAAAAAACGAAATAGTAAAAATCCAAAGGTTAACCTTTTTTGCTTCTAGAAATGAAATGCATATAGAAAATTACTGCCATATTGCGATTCATGCCACCTTTTGGTTTTTATTGGTCTCACTCCGGGATAGAACAAGTTCCCTTGGAGCTTTACCACCATAACTAATATGGGTTTCGCACCCGATATTTCATGCAGTATGTGCCCTTTAAATCATAATAATTAAAGACCAGAGGAAATAAAATGTTTACTATAGCAACGTTTCTAGATCTATCAAGATCGACAACATTGGTTTAAATAAATTTATATATATTTATGAACCCTAAAACACACGGACACAGAGAAAATCTTCTTGTCTGAAATAACCATGGAGACAAGTTTCTGATTGTGTTATAGATTTATATGTTATGGCTTTAGGGGATTTATATATTATGGCTTTAGGGGATTTATATATTATGGCTTTAGGGGATTTATATATTATGGCTTTAGGGGATTTATATATTATGGCTTTAGGGGATTTATATATTATGGCTTTAGGGGATTTATATATTATGGCTTTAGGGGTACAGAAAAAGATCGTACCAACGATACATTTCTAAACCCTCTCAATATATATCTTTTCAAAATATCAAATCCCATTGTCAAAACGTTCTTTATGGTGTACAACGGGGATCAATTTTAGGCCCATTGCTTTTCTTGATTTACACAAACGATATATTTCAAACAACTTATTCTCTCAGCACGACGCCCATCGCAGACAACTCCAGCGCAATATTTTCATCTCCTGATTTACAAGAAGCTATCTATGGCTCTCCACAAAATTCCCACATAAACAGAGTATCTCCATAAATCAAGTAATCAATGAGGTATTCGCTGACTTTGTACAACTTTCATTGTAATCATATGGTGATTTTTTGGCATACATATTAATGTGCATGGCGTGAGCTGCCAAAATTCACACTTTTTTCATAATTTCTGATCGCCACGACAGTAAGAGGCTTTGAAGGCCATCGAAAAACTAAATTATTGGCGTTGAAATGAGGAAAATCCATACAGTATGTGGCTTATACGAACCGAATTGGTGTTCGAAAAGTAAACAAAATTTAAATAACCGGGAGGACCATTCATTCATTCTAAGCCATAGTTAGTTCAAAACAATACTTTATCGCACATTCTCGAGACTAAAGAAGCACTAAAAAGCTTCTGAACTACATTTCTTGAGAAAAATAACCAATAATTTCAACATTCTGTTTTAACGTCAAAATATCAACAATTTGGCAGCTCATGCCACTTTAAAGAGTTAATCATATAAACCGGAAAGGAGTTTCGTGTAGCCATTTTCTTAACCATTTATAGTCCCCAATATGTTGAGTGGATGAAGTAATTTGGATGTGCCCGCAATATAAGCTTCTCTCGGACTAAACCATTTAGTCCGCAGTATGTTGAGTGGATGAAGTTATTTGGATATGCCCGCAATATAAGCTTCTCTCGGACTAAACCATTTAGTCCGCAATATGTTGAGTGGATGAAGTTATTTGGATATGCCCACAGTATGGGCTTCTCTCGGACTAAACCATTTGTAGTCCGCAATATGTTGAGTGGATGAAGTAATTTGGATGTGCCCACAGTATGGGCTTCTCTCGGACTAAACCATTTATAGTCCGCAATATGTTGAGTGGATGAAGTAATTTGGATGTGCCCACAGTATGGGCTTCTCTCGGACTACACCATTTATAGTCCGCAATATGTTGAGTGGATGAAGTTATTTGGATGTGCCCACAGTATGGCCTTCTCTCGGACTAAACCATTTATAGTCCGCAATATGTTGAGTGAATGAAGTTATTTGGATGTTCCCACAGTATGGGCTTCTCTCGGACCACCATTTATAGTCCGCAATATGTTGAGTGGATGAAGTTATTTGGATGTGCCCACAGTATGGGCTTCTCTCGGACTAAACCATTTATAGTCCGCAATATGTTGAGTGGATGAAGTTATTTGGATGTGCCCACAGTATGGGCTTCTCTCGGACTAAACCATTTATAGTCCGCAATATGTTGAGTGGATGAAGTTATTTGGATGTGCCCACAGTATGGGCTTCTCTCGGACTAAACCATTTATAGTCCGCAATATGTTGAGTGGATGAAGTTATTTGGATGTGCCCACAGTATGGGCTTCTCTCGGACTACACCATTTATAGTCCGCAATATGTTAAGTGGATGAAGTAATTTGGATGTGCCCACAGTATGGGCTTCTCTCGGACTACACCATTTATAGTCCGCAATATGTTGAGTGGATGAAGTAATTTGGATGTGCCCACAGTATGGCCTTCTCTCGGACTAAACCATTTATAGTCCGCAATATGTTGAGTGAATGAAGTTATTTGGATGTTCCCACAGTATGGGCTTCTCTCGGACTACACCATTTATAGTCCGCAATATGTTGAGTGGATGAAGTTATTTGGATGTGCCCACAGTATGGGCTTCTCTCGGACTAAACCATTTATAGTCCGCAATATGTTGAGTGGATGAAGTTATTTGGATGTGCCCACAGTATGGGCTTCTCTCGGACTAAACCATTTATAGTCCGCAATATGTTAAATGGATGAAGTTATTTGGATGTGCCCACAGTATGGGCTTCTCTCGGACTAAACCATTTATAGTCCGCAATATGTTGAGTGGATGAAGTTATTTGGATGTGCCCACAGTATGGGCTTCTCTCGGACTAAACCATTTATAGTCCGCAATATGTTGAGTGGATGAAGTTATTTGGATGTGCCCACAGCATGGGCTTCTCTCGGACTAAACCATTTATAGTCCGCAATATGTTGAGTGGATGAAGTAATTTAGATGTGCCCACAGTATGGGCTTCTCTCGGACTAAACCATTTATAGTCCGCAATATGTTGAGTGGATGAAGTAATTTAGATGTGCCCACAGTATGGGCTTCTCTCGGACTAAACCATTTATAGTCCGCAATATGTTGAGTGGATGAAGTAATTTGGATGTGCCCGCAGTATCGGCTTCTCTCGGACTACACCATTTATAGTCCGCAATATGTTGAGTGGATGCAGTTATTTGGATGTGCCCACAGTATGGGCTTCTCTCGGACTAAACCATTTATAGTCCGCAATATGTTGAGTGGATGAAGTAATTTGGATGTGCCCACAGTATGGGCTTCTCTCGGACTACATATAGTCCGCAATATGTTGAGTGGATGAAGTTATTTGGATGTGCCCACAGTATGGGCTTCTCTCGGACTAAACCATTTATAGTCCGCAATATGTTGAGTGGATGAAGTTATTTGAATGTGCCCACAGTATGGGCTTCTCTCGGACTAAACCATTTATAGTCCGCAATATGTTGAGTGGATGAAGTAATTTGGATGTGCCCGCAGTATGGGCTTCTCTCGGACTACACCATTTATAGTCCGCAATATGTTGAGTGGATGAAGTTATTTGGATGTGCCCACAGCATGGGCTTCTCTCGGACTACACCATTTATAGTCCGCAATATGTTGAGTGGATGAAGTTATTTGGATGTGCCCGCAGTATGGGCTTCTCTCGGACTACACCATTTATAGTCCGCAATATGTTGAGTGGATGAAGTTATTTGAATGTGCCCACAGTATGGGCTTCTCTCGGACTACACCATTTATAGTCCGCAATATGTTGAGTGAATGAAGTTATTTGGATGCGCCCACAGTATGGGCTTCTCTCGGACTACACCATTTATAGTCCGCAATATGTTGAGTGGATGAAGTTATTTGAATGTGCCCACAGTATGGGCTTCTCTCGGACTAAACCATTTATAGTCCGCAATATGTTGAGTGAATGAAGTTATTTGGATGCGCCCACAGTATGGGCTTCTCTCGGACTAAACCATTTATAGTCCGCAATATGTTGAGTGGATGAAGTAATTTGGATGTGCCCACAGTATGGGCTTCTCTCGGACTACATATAGTCCGCAATATGTTGAGTGGATGAAGTTATTTGGATGTGCCCACAGTATGGGCTTCTCTCGGACTAAACCATTTATAGTCCGCAATATGTTGAGTGGATGAAGTTATTTGAATGTGCCCACAGTATGGGCTTCTCTCGAACTAAACCATTTATAGTCCGCAATATGTTGAGTGGATGAAGTAATTTGGATGTGCCCGCAGTATGGGCTTCTCTCGGACTACACCATTTATAGTCCGCAATATGTTGAGTGGATGAAGTTATTTGGATGTGCCCACAGCATGGGCTTCTCTCGGACTACACCATTTATAGTCCGCAATATGTTGAGTGGATGAAGTTATTTGGATGTGCCCGCAGTATGGGCTTCTCTCGGACTACACCATTTATAGTCCGCAATATGTTGAGTGGATGAAGTTATTTGAATGTGCCCACAGTATGGGCTTCTCTCGGACTACACCATTTATAGTCCGCAATATGTTGAGTGAATGAAGTTATTTGGATGCGCCCACAGTATGGGCTTCTCTCGGACTACACCATTTATAGTCCGCAATATGTTGAGTGGATGAAGTTATTTGAATGTGCCCACAGTATGGGCTTCTCTCGGACTAAACCATTTATAGTCCGCAATATGTTGAGTGAATGAAGTTATTTGGATGCGCCCACAGTATGGGCTTCTCTCGGACTAAACCATTTATAGTCCGCAATATGTTGAGTGGATGAAGTAATTTGTTTGTGCCTGCAGTATGGGCTTCTCTCGGACTACTCCATTTATAGTCCGCAATATGTTGAGTGGATGAAGTCATTTGAATGTGCCCACAGTATGGGCTTCTCTCGGACTAAACCATTTATAGTCCGCAATATGTTGAGTGGATGAAGTCATTTGTTTGTGCCCGCAGTATGGGCTTCTCTCGGACTAAACCATTTAGTCCGCAATATGTTGAGTGGATGAAGTCATTTGGATGTGCCCACAGTATGGGCTTCTCTCGGACTAAACCATTTATAGTCCGCAATATGTTGAGTGGATGAAGTTATTTGAATGTGCCCACAGTATGGGCTTCTCTCGGACTAAACCATTTATAGTCCGCAATATGTTGAGTGGATGAAGTAATTTGGATGTGCCCGCAGTATGGGCTTCTCTCGGACTACACCATTTATAGTCCGCAATGTGTTGAGTGGATGAAGTTATTTGGATGTGCCCACAGCATGGGCTTCTCTCGGACTACACCATTTATAGTCCGCAATATGTTGAGTGGATGAAGTTATTTGGATGTGCCCGCAGTATGGGCTTCTCTCGGACTACACCATTTATAGTCCGCAATATGTTGAGTGGATGAAGTTATTTGAATGTGCCCACAGTATGGGCTTCTCTCGGACTACACCATTTATAGTCCGCAATATGTTGAGTGAATGAAGTTATTTGGATGCGCCCACAGTATGGGCTTCTCTCGGACTACACCATTTATAGTCCGCAATATGTTGAGTGGATGAAGTTATTTGAATGTGCCCACAGTATGGGCTTCTCTCGGACTAAACCATTTATAGTCCGCAATATGTTGAGTGAATGAAGTTATTTGGATGCGCCCACAGTATGGGCTTCTCTCGGACTAAACCATTTATAGTCCGCAATATGTTGAGTGGATGAAGTAATTTGTTTGTGCCTGCAGTATGGGCTTCTCTCGGACTACTCCATTTATAGTCCGCAATATGTTGAGTGGATGAAGTCATTTGAATGTGCCCACAGTATGGGCTTCTCTCGGACTAAACCATTTATAGTCCGCAATATGTTGAGTGGATGAAGTCATTTGTTTGTGCCCGCAGTATGGGCTTCTCTCGGACTAAACCATTTAGTCCGCAATATGTTGAGTGGATGAAGTCATTTGGATGTGCCCACAGTATGGGCTTCTCTCGGACTAAACCATTTATAGTCCGCAAAATGTTGAGTGGATGAAGTTATTTGGATGTGCCCAAATTATGGGCTTCTCTCGGACTACACCATTTATAGTCCGCAATATGTTGAGTGGATGAAGTTATTTGGATGTGCCCACAGTATGGGCTTCTCTCGGACTAAACCATTTAGTCCGCAATATGTTGAGTGGATGAAGTCATTTGGATGCGCCCGCAATGTGGGATTATCTCTATCCATACACCATTTGAAGCGAAACGACGTTGTGCCTCACAAGGTCAAGGTTACCGAGCACTCGGAACTCCCTTCGGCTATCTTCGCTTCCTACCGGTCGGCTTTGAAATCCTCGAAGTTTCAGAGTGGGTTACCGAGTTCCTCATGAGCCCAGTACACACGGAATGTGTATGATCTCGTTGCGTTTAACGTGCGCTGTCGCAAAACGACAAACACTTCAATTATCGACTGTGATATATGCAAGGTTTGCCATTTTTCTGTTGCTAAGAAATTGCACTATCGAAATTAGTTACGGCTTTTAAATGAATTATTTGGAAGGACTTCGGCTTTCAAATTTAAACCCCGTTTTAAGTATATCTATTAATCCTACCTGAATTTTAGATTTTACCTCCAACACACATTTAAACTTAAAACATTCATCTCTTCATTTTACTCATTAATTTGTTCGAATTTCATTGTAAATCTACCAAAGCCCTCTTCATAAGAAGAAAATTTAAAAATTGGCCTGACAGATTTGAAACTCTCCTCGAACAATGACAACCTGTCACATGGTCCGCAGTATGTCCGAGAATTTCCTCAATAGCTGGACATTTTGATGACAACGTAACTCTAGCATCACATGACTGCGGGGTTTTGAAAAGTCTGTTGATAGAGAATAGTTATCTCACCCTAATGGTGGTCTAATGTGTGGCTCTTTCTGACCGGCAAAGTATAAGTAAAACAGGACGAGACATATGAGTGCGGCTATATTGAAATTAGCATTAGATCCGGGGATTTGATGAGTAACCTATAATGGTGCTCTCCCAGTAACTATGATCATGTGTACAGTCTCAGACTGATTCTAACCAAAGAGAAAGTCTGTTTAACCATATACGCATCGTCAACTGGATACACCACCAATGGGTCGCGGGTTCGAATCCCACTCCATCCAAAAAAAATGGAAAATTTTCTGACTGGGTTTTCACTGAAACGACCTATGTGGGATGGTTGCCAGTTACTAACGGAAGGTCGTGGGTTTCCTCCGAGCATAGAGCCCGGTTTCCTCCCACAATAAAACTGACAACGCCGCCATATAAGTGAAATAATCTTGAACACGGCGTAAAACACCAAACAATCAATCAATCAATCAACTGGATACAAAAGCTATGGAAACTTGTCGAAACTCGAACGAATGGTTGAGATTTTTTTGTTGCTTCATGCAAGAGACGAGAAGTTACTTATTCAATCTGAGATATGATAGCTAAAATATTCGTCCTTGGGACGAGCTTTAAAACTTTTAAATCGTCACAAAATTTGTGTAAATAAAAAAATGTTTTCTCAAATAGACAGTCTCGAAAATGAAGGAATAAAGTCTTTATTTTGGTAGCTCGTGCGGGGGCTTCGGTCGCTGAGTCTCTCAGTCCGACACAAGCCTCCTATCTATGGGTCGGGGGTTCAGATCCTGCAATCAGTCCAAGACAAATTTAAACCATTCCGAAAGGGCTTTCTTTTGGGTACACGTCGAAGGTCAGAGACTTCCTCCAGGCAAAGAACCCAGTTTCCTCCCCACACCAAACTCGCAACGCCGCCATATAAGTGAAATAGCCTGGAGTGTGGAGAAAAACATCAATCAATCTACAGGGCAGCTCCAGTCATTTTTACAATCCAGGTTCACCAAACCATTCTTGCTACTGTTGCAAAATGTATAGAAAGTGATTTGAATAGTTTAAATTATGTGATAAAGGTGACCATGTAAAGTCCATACATTTCATTTGATTGGTGTCTTTTATAGCCTTCCTACATATTTGAATGATTTGTTTATAAACTTCATCAAGTTTATTGTGGGATATAACCGGGCTCTATATATACCAGAGGAAGCGAGCGTGGTTCATGGACAACCCACCCTCTTGCGCCCCCACGTTGGTGGATCGTACAAAAATCAGTTGAAAAAGGCAATTTTGCTTTGAACTCCGCAACCCATTGACAGAAGGTTTTGATTCGAATACTTTAGTACTGTTGGTGACTAAATGTCAATCCTTCGCGAATCCTTTGCGGAGCCAGCATTTTTGCCCTGGGGAACATCTGCGGATCCTTTCTTAATTCTCCGCGGAGGGTCTGCAGGGCCGACACAAATGCCTCGCGGAGGTTTACTGCCTTCACCGACGCTCATATAAGTCCGCCAAGTTCAAGTTTATTCTTTCAAGGCCAAAGCGGGTGACACAATAGGATATACAATGGTATAATATAAGTAATAGCATGACAGGCTTATCACATTATAGAAACACAAATAATCATCGATTTACCAACGAGACATGACCTAAATTGTGATCGTGATTCAATTACCTCGGTAGACATTTCAAAGCCCCGGTTTCCTCCCACAATAGACTGGCAACGCCGCCATATAAGTGAAATAATCTTGAGCGCGGCGTAAAACACCAAACAATCAATCAATCAAAGCCAAAGCGGGTGGCACAAGAGGATATACAATGGTATAATAGAAGTAATAGCATGACAGGTTTATCACATTAAATAAACACAAATAATCATATATTTATCAATGAGACATGACCTAAATTGTGATCGTGATTCAATTCTGACAGTTGGTCATATTTTGTAAATTGAGTTAAAATAATTACATTTTAAAGAAAAAGCTTTACTGAGTGAATCGCTCGCCACCTGTTATTTCCTAATGCAAGACATTTCACGTGGATTACGGAAAGAACCGGGGAGATGAACTTAATTGATTACCGCCAGTCAGTGTCCCGACTCAGACGTACATGTAATACAAACTAAGCATTTCGTCTATAGATGTTGGTTTTCGTATAAAACAAATTAAAAAATCTTTGTTGTATGGAGTTTGACATTTTTATCGCTTGCCAATGTTCATTTTACACATCAGTTTTCGCCGTGGTAGTCTACCGTCAGTTGCACCAACGTCTCAAATGCAGTTCAGTTGCACCGTGGAGCCGGCACCCTTCCCGTTCAAATCCTCCGCGGAGGCGAGAGAAATGCTCCGCAGAGTTTTTCATTTTCCATCACCGATCCCCCGAGGAGGTGTTGGCAAAACTCTTCTGGGGAACTACACGGACTTGTGTACGTACATGAGTCACGGAGCCCTTTACCTCTTTTTAAAAATTAAAAAAAAAAAAAAACGCATTGAAAAAAAAAACTGCCCAGCAGAAATAGTTATAGTTGGGCTAAGCTTTACAGAAATGTGGGTTAGTGGTGGGAAATATGTAAACATTATACGGTTGAACTTTGATAATCATCAAACGAAATTTAAACCCAGGGTCAACCACATAACACCGAAACCAGATTTACACATACCGGATTCGCTAATCAAAGTTTGTATTCACATCACGGAGACATGTGTTCAGAGACTGTTACATGATCAAATATTTGAATTGAACGTATTTTATTGCAGAATTAAAGCAAGGGGATTGGAAGGTTCTTTAATAAGTACCTAGCTCTATGACATTTTTTTTACCGGTTTGGGCTATATAGGCCTACTGTATCTTGAATTCTAATAGGCTTGTGTACTTTTTTTTCGGGGGGGGGGGGGGGGGGGTCCTATGTTAGTATAAGCGATTGGCACTCATGTCAACACTAGAATTACCTAGAACTGAAAAACCAATCTTATTTGTTTTTGCCATATAAACGACAATGCGTTCTGAAGTTATTTAGCGCACAACACATTATACATTGGGAGCTAAGGTAAATTGACTGTGGCCCTTGAGTAAAATTCACCGAATCCTAAAAAGCAATCCCGTCCGTCTTTTCCATGAGCTCAACACCCTATTCAACTTTCCAAATGATACGTCAAACGGTTCTCAAGATATTGAGTGGACAGACAGGCAGACAGACAGACAGACGGACGGACGGAGGCTATCTCTATATTCCCATGAATTAATTCTTTCTCAAGTTATGAAGCGGAAACCAAATTCATAGATTGGGAATAAGTTAAATTGGCTGCGGGGCGCCATCGGCGTAAAAATTGCAGAATCGCGGAAACTAATCCCATTTGTACCTTCAAAGAGTTCAACAACATATTCAAGTTTCAAACAAATAGATTGATAATAAGGTAAATTGGATGTGGCGATCGTCGTAAAATTCACAGTATCCTGAAAAGCAATCCAATGGCATCGGTCCTTTCTATGAGTTCAATACGTCGAACCGACAGACGTGCTGACGATCTCAATATCCCACCCCCTCCCTAAGATTGCTCGGCATCTCAATGAAATAAGTCGAATACAAATCAAGTCCATAATTAACACAAAGTAGTGATTAGTACATTTTATTTAAATCCACCTGAATGCGTTACAATCCAAACTTATCAAATAGCGTAGAAAAACAATCACAAAAACAAGTCAAAATTTGTTTGATTCATATAGTATAGCTTGGTGAACACAAATGATTGTTTAAAATTGTAAACATTCAATGATGGCACTTTGAAAAGACATTTGTGTAGAAAATTATGAATAAATAATTGTAAATCACTGGGTAGATTTGTAAATACTGGTAATCAAATAAAGCATACATATACAGTAGAGCATTTGGCAAATTGAAAATAACAAGCCCTAAATCTATAACTGTCGGTGTTATAGATTGATTGATTGTTTGGTGTTTTACGTCTGGCTCAAGATTATTTCACTTATATGGCGGCGTTGCCAGTTTTAGTGTGGGAGGAAACCGGGCTCTATGCCCGGAGGAAACCCACGACCTTCCGCTGGTAACTGGCAACCATCCCACATAGGTCATTCGACTGGAAACCCAGTCAGAAAATTTTCTAATTTTTTTGGGACTGAGTGGGATTCGAATCGGTGTTATAGAGGTGCAGGAGCTGAGCAGAAAACCCAAAGGAAAGTCCAAACCTTCATTAAGCAATGTCTACCTATAAACAAACGTACAATAGATTGATGTTTACGCTGCTTTTAGTATTGTGATGATTCACTTACATGGTGCCCGTGTGGTTTAGTGATCATAAATATATATGGTGGCCTTGTCAGCTTAAATGGTAAGGGAAATCCAGGTATTTGTCCCTAGGGAAACCAAGACCCTTGGGTGGGTGGCAACCCTTTACATCCCTGTGCACACTGAGTTACCAAGGCCCCACCAACACGAAGTCGATAAATTGAAAATCTGGTCAAAAATTTGTCAAATTTAAAGGAACTTGAGACTTTTGTTATTCAAATCAGTGGCCCAGAGGTTGAAAAGGTTATTGAGAAATAAAACATACACATACTTGTTCAAGTATTAAAGCTAATCATAATGATACTATTTAAAAAAATCTAAAAAAAATTGTAAAAATACAAACAACTAAAAGAAATGAACATCTCAAGTCTAATGCGTAAAGTAAAGCAACTCTTACCTACATGTTGAAGAAAATGAATGCGTAAAGTAAAGCTAACGCTAAAACGTCTAAATGCATTGATATGCCCTTTTTTAACACAATCAGAAACTTGTCTCCGCGGTTATTTTAGATTTTCCCTGTGCCCGTGTGTTTTAGTGTTAAAAAATATACTATTACGGAATTTAAAGATAACAAACATATCTACCTGTATATAATCACACTAGTATATACATGTAAGTATAATATAAATAAGACTCCAAACCTGCCACTAATGCTAAATGTAGCCCCTCCCCCCAAACCCCTTCAATCCAGAAACAAAAACATTTCCATAATTTTAAAGTCCAATTCCTATGATTTATTTCAGTTGAAGAGACATTCAAACCATGAGGATATTGGAGTCCCATAAAAACAACAACAACAACAATCAGTGAACACTTACACTTGACGAAGACACCGGTATAGGTGTCGAAAGCTTGTGTTGTTCAAAACTATGTGGTGATGTCTTCATTTTTTATCATCACAATGAACAATCAGAGATTAACTACATTTGTATGTTAAAGTGGCATGAGCTGCCAAAATGTTGATATTTTGACGTTACAACAGAATGTTGAAATTATTGGCTATTTTTCTCAAGACGTATAATTCAGAAGCTTTTAAGTGCTTCTAGTCTAGAAAATGTACGATATAGCATTGTTTTGAACTAACTTTGTCTTAGAATGAATGAATGGTCGTTCCGGTTATCTAAATTTTGTTTACTTTTCGACCACGTTTTCGGTTCGTACAGGCCACATACTGTATGGATTTTCCTCATTCCAACGACAGTCATTTAGTTTTTCGATGGCCTTCAAAGCATTCACAGTTGTGAAGATCAGAAATTATTAAAATAGTGTTAATTTTGGCAGCTCATGCCACTTTAAGCCTGGTATTCTTTAAACAGAATAATTAATATACAAATTTATCTCTCACACACCTTGATCATGTAAATTTATTAGTTTTTAGAAACTACAACGTAAAAAAATACACAAAACATTTTATATTTACATATTTAGTACGAAGAAAAATTTATGTAAATTTATTGTATAATCTCATAATAGTACTCAAGATGTACCAAATACTACTAATTCTCCATTGATGGGTTATTTTCACCTTGTTTAGGATTTTCAGTTCTCCACTAAGGACAATTTTCGTCCATGTAGTCAGAAAAGTCACAAATGGAATACTACAACTATAAGCTTCGTTTTTGTTTTACTTGAGATGGTTTGCTGTTAAATGGAAAAAATCGCAGAATGACATACATTTTATTCCAGGTCTGAGTACATAATCTAGATTATTTGCATATTATAGCATATCAGAAAGACCAGCTTTAAACACCCATCCAATATCTGTTGTTACTCTTGTTGCAAATATTTATGAATTATGAATTATATGTTAGTTTTTTTATAGTAGAGTGTTAGGGACAGTTATCATATAAGATAGTCAAACAGCACTATTGTAACCTTGGGTTGCAAAATATAGAAAACCAAAAACAGAAAAGCATTATCTTGGCCTACTATTGTCACTATAGCAACCATACTTAACAGACATTCAGTCAAAATGCAGATTTTAGGAAATATATTTCCAAATATGCCCCAAAAAGCTTGCCCTATACAGAGGTAACAGTGAAATGTTCTACCAATCCATCAAAATTGATTAGTGACAATGTTGAGTGTTAACTACAAAAGCAGATATCTTCACCTGTAAGTGATGACCTTTACTTGTAATGTAAGGCAAAAGGTGAAATCTTCCAATTTAAAAGATAATCTTTACTTGTAATGTAAAGCAAAAGGTGAAATCTTCCAATTTAAAAGAAGATCTTTACTAGTAATGTAAAGCAAAAGGGGAAATCTTCCAATCCAATTTACATGTAAATGCTGATCTTTACTTGTAATGCAAAGCAAAAGGTAAAATCTTCCAATTTAAAAGAAGATCTTTACTAGTAATGTAAAGCAAAAGGGGAAATCTTCCAATTTAAAAGATGATCTTTACTAGTAATGTAAAGCAAAAGGTGAAATCTTCCAATTTAAAAGAAGATCTTTACTAGTAATGTAAAGCAAAAGGGGAAATCTTCCAATTTAAAAGATGATCTTTACTAGTAATGTAAAGCAAAAGGTGAAATCTTCCAATCCAATTTACATGTAAATGCTGATCTTTACTTGTAATGCAAAGCAAAAGGTGAAATCTTCCAATTTAAAAGATGACCTTTACTTGTCCATAGAAGGATATCTCCAGTTTCTCTGTTGAAGTGTGCTAGTTTTGGTGGCCTGAAGTGAGGCAAATCTTAGCAGGTAATGAGGTCCCCCAGCCTTATCATTGGTACCTGAGAAAGTAAACAGTCAAAATTATTTAACAATAAAAATAAGGCGTTTTATAATGACTAAATACAACCAGTCTTAATAAGCCAGTTGATTGATTGAATTAAATCTTACACCGCACTCAAGATTATTTAACCTATTTGGTGGCATATTTTGACCCTTAACTTCCAGAGGTACATTGCAACGTCCACACTCAAGTTAAGGTTTAGTGGGGGGTGGAAATCGCTGCGTCTCAGGTTTCAAATTCCACTCCGACCAAAAAAATGTAAAATTTCTGAGTGTTGTTTTTCACATGGCCACCCTGTGGAAGAGTTACCCCACTAAACCTTGCATATACATCAAATAATCTTGAGTAAGACATCCCAAGTCATTGAGAATTTGTTATGTTTGTGTCATCTAAACTGCAATATGATTACTCTGACTAGAGGTAGCTGCTTTTTCTCTAAAAAGCCATGTGTTGTCAGTTAGTGGCTAAAGGTTGGTTGTTTCCTTCTGGCACGGAGCCTTGTTTCCTCTCCAACTCCAACTAAATCAAGCTACCAGTTAAATAGCTAAGATAAGACAACCAGGATCACAAAAATTCCAAGCTAACCTGACAATCTAGCTCCCCCAAAGGGCTGCTGACCCACCACGGACCCTGTACACTTGTCATTGATGTAAGCGTTACCACAGGAATCCAACAGGATGTCTTTTAATTCGTTTATCACAGAGCTGCAAAAAATGGGGAAAAAATTCACAAATACTTTATGGTTCAGAAGAAATGCCATTATTTTTCCTTTCCAATGGTACCAAACACATATTATTGCTTTTCATGAGCCATGATGAAGTTTATAAAACACCGTATTATGTTACATATACAAAACAAATTGGTCAACTTTCAAAATCATGATATAACAAAATTAAAACCATTTGTCAAATTAATTCAAAATGATTTAAAAGGTTGTGGATTTTCTTTGGGCGAAGAGCTTGCTTTCCCTCCACTAAATGAGTGCAAGTGCAATAATCTTGAGTGAGGCGTAAAATGTCAATTAATCAATGCCAAAGAGAGTCCCACTTACATACTTGATTTAAAAAACCCATTGATATTTACAGAGATATTAGCAGCATCCTTGTAACATTTTACTAAAGGCATAATAAGTTCTGGTTTAATGGACCACTTGTTAAAAAGATAAAGGAATTTTTTTGTTAAGCCACATTATTTAAAGGATAAATGACACGTTTAAGTCAATGCCTCCTATTTGGTAATCATTTGTTTAAAAACATGCAGGCCAGCGTATAGACCTACGAACTCAACCCCCCCCCCCCCCCAAAAAAAAAACAAGGCATCGCAAACGATACAAATCCCCTCGCGTGCAAACACAAGAACTCTGATGCAAAATGGGGGCTGGGGTTATTGCAGGACATTGAAATAACATCAGTTGTCATTTGCACTAAACTGCAATAGACATGTTATCAGGCATGGGCTAATTGCCTGATAAATATGGTATATATTATTATTCATTCAACAATATCTGGTTACGCATCACACCAACAGCTTGATTTCCTGAAAGTGATTATAATTATGCATGTATCTAAGTGCATTCTCATTTGTGCAGAAGGTGTAATTGGCATTCTACATGATTATTTTCTTGGATGGAGACCCATTAAAGAAAAATATAGAATGCAATATAGTCACATACAATGTATATGAAGTTTGGTCACAAACCGTTTCGGGAAACTCAAAATACGCCCGGAAAGGCAGTCACTGTAGCCATACCAAAACAAATCCTTCCATATAAATATTTTTGAATATATGCAATGGGTCCTTCAAATATGAAATCTCATCTGGTGTTAAATGTCCAGGTCTTCAGCTTGGAGTCCAGCTAATTCTGACTGGTCAGTGGGTTCAATCACTGACCAGGATGTTTGCCACATTTAATATAGCTATATTTGAACAGAGCCTAATCTCTGAGATGGTCATTGGTGTGTAAATATACAAGTCTTATCTGTTTACACTTACAACCTTGTCAAACATATCTTTAAGCAGCTATATTTGCTTTACCATATGGGTAATAAAACTGAATTGAAGAGCCTTTAAAACAGAGAAATAATTCTAATTCTAAACTTTTTAGGTTTTGGCCACCATAGCTATCACTAAATTACCCAAGGAAGCTGACACACTTTCTACCCATAAGCTATATCCTCAGAAAAAATTGTCCAGATGGAATCAAAACTTATAAAGCGGAAGGGAATATTACATAATCCAATATAACTCCCATATTATGTAACCAGTGATGTTTAAAATAGTTTGTGACACACCTTCTACCCATAAGGTATATACTCAGAAAAAATTGTGCAGATGGAATCAAAACTTTAGAAGTTATGGAGCAGAAGGGAATATTACATAATCCAATATAATTCCCATATTATGTAACCAGTGATGTTAAAAATAGTCTGCCGGACAGCTGGACGGATGGAGATAATACCATAATACAGCCCGCTTTTCAAGCCGGGCGTATAAAGAATGAAGTAGCTAGAGCGCTGACAAAGATTTTCTATAAACAGTAACGGTGACCTTGACCTTGGCACCCTGAAATACGAACTTGTTCGAGGTATTCCCATGCTGGACCCATATAGGAAGTTTGGTCAGAATCCGTTCAAAAATGAAGTCGCCAGAGCGCTGACAAAGATTTTCTATAAATAGTAACGGTGACCTTGACCTTGACCTTGGCACCCTGAAATACGAACTTGTTCGAGGTATTCCCATGCTGGACCCATATAGGAAGTTTGGTCAGAATCCGTTCAAAAACGAAGTCGCTAGAGCGCTGACAAAGGGTGAACATACGTACGTACGTACTTACGTACGTACTTACGTACGTACAAACGGAACGCTATATCCCCTCCCCGACTTCGTCGCGAGTGGATAAAAATCAGATTTCAGGCACAAAAACTACGAAATCCAAGGCATTATTTTTCTCTCCACAGCCTAGATATGGAAATTAATTAGCTTTAGCGCCGACATCTGATATGTTCATTACTATTGTTGTGACGCCATACACAAACGACGTTCAGCCAGGGCATCTTCGTGGTTGGTTGAAATGACGCAGAGGGCGTTCAAATGTCAACTATGATGTCAAATACGAAGATATTTCCGATTGATGACGGAAGATATGCATATTTTCAATCGCTGTTTCCTTGAGACCCTCGGACCGTATAGGAAGTGAGTTTTGTTTCAGCATTTTGTTTTTAGATACATATTTAGTCAATTTACAATTACAAATCACCGATAGGTGTTCAGAAAGAACTTGACATTTATCCTTTAACCTGCCATTAAGCTTATATTCTTTTAGACAACTGGTCCCAGTTCTACAGCGTACATTTATTTTGGTCTAGATAGTATTCCCTGCACATGTGTGTTTTGTTGTATCATATAAGAAATGAATACATGTCTACCTGTCTTGGGCAAAGATAGATCCAGTAAGAGCATATTGTGAGTTAGCATCAATCTGTCTGGCTATATCTAAATACTGGTCATCAGGGTAGGGGTAGACGGTTAACACAGGGCCAAAGATTTCCTAAAAGTAACAAGATTAACATAAAGTACATCAAGAACGAAACAAAAAATAATAACGGCTTTCAGTAAAATGGAAAAAAAGTTTATTCAAAATTTGATGTTGATTGAATTTACAAAGGAAGTGATTGATCTTATTGGCTCAGTCGACAGTAATACATGTAGTTGATTGATTGATTGATGTTTTACGCGACATTCAAGATTATTTCACTTATATGGCGGCATTGCCAGGTTTATTGGGAGAGGAAACCAGGCTCAATCCCCAGAGGAAACCCACAACCTTCGGCGAGTACCTGGCAACTTTTCCACATAAGGGGACCGAGTGAAAAATCCTCTCACAAATTTTAAAGTTTTTATTGTGGTCCAAGTGTGATTCGATCCTGCGCCGCATAGATGGAAGGTCTGTGTGGGAGTGAGGGACGATCACCCTAACCCACTGGACCACTAAGGACCCCCCCCCCCCCCCCCCCAGATCAATAGTGATTATAGTCTCCCAAGCTAACATTAGCCTTCCATCCATTGGTCGCAGGTTCGGATGCCATTCAGTCCAGAAAAAAAAGGAAAAATTTCTGAGCAGGTTTTTAACTCAATTGCTCTTTGTTGTGAATTCGTTCCAGGAACATACTAACGGTTAGGTGTTCAGTGTCCTGTTTTATGTGGTATGAAACCTTACCTAAGGTCACCATATAAGTGAAATAAGCTTGAGTGCAGCATAAAATATAAACCTACCAATAAATCAATGTATACAGTGCTACAAATCACCATTCAGCAAGATGGACAAATGGTGTCAAAACAATACACAAGATAAAATATCAATTATAGCAATAAAAACAAAATTTCCTTTCAAGTAATTATTGATAGTTTTCTTTTTAAAACATTTTGAAAATTAGATATCATTTCTTGACTGACCTCATGCATGATTTTATCATTAGGATCTGTGGTTTCAATGATGGTTGGCTCCACAAAATACCCAGTGCTAAAAAACAAACAATATACAAACTTCACTGATTAGATTGGTACATGTATTACTGAACATGAAAGTCTTCGTTTAGATTGATTGATTAGTTGATTGATGTTTTTACCTCAAACGGGAGATTTAGCTTCACTTTTATCATGCCGCTGTCAGCTTTACTAGGGGAGGAAACTCACTACATGTAGGGGAGTTTTCACTGAAGAAAAGCACTGACAGTCTAAATGTATGTTGAACAGTGCACTGATTTTCAATGTTAAAAGTATAAGGGAAAATGTCAAATGTGATAGATAATAAGTTTTACCAGAGGCCGACATAGTGCAGTTTGAAGGTAACTATACTTGATGATGCATAATTAAACGAAATGTCCTAATTTGTTTCAGTTTTTTGTGTACAGTTATCATATTTTCAAACCAGTAACAGAGTATAAAACGGATGCACAAACTCCCGAAATAGTGAACAGCAGATGATTGGGCATTCATACACGATTTTGTACCTACCGTATTTCTTCTAAATATTCAGCCATTCTAATGGCCTAAATTTTCCATTGAGTCGGACAAAAATGGAGACAAGGAGTTGTGTTTAGGGATAACCATTTTCACACACGGCACGGTGGGTCATATTGCCTTAAATTCCCTCTATTGGGCAAATTTGTCTGGCCTCATTTAGCAGATTTCTTTTCTAATGATCAAATCCTTATGAGGAAAAAAGTGGCTGAATCTTTAGAAGAAGGAAACTGGGCTTATTGTTAGCGAGTATCTGGCAACCCTCCCACTTATGACGATCTGGTGGAAAACCCACTCAGAAATTGTTCAATCTTTAATTGGTCTCAGTTAGATTCTAGCCCGCACTGCATCGATGGGAGGCCTGCGTCGGACTGAGAGGCTATCACTCTGCCCCGCACTGCATCGATGGGAGGCCTGCGTCGGGCTGAGAGGCTATCACTCTGCCCCGCACTGCATCGATGGGAGGCCTGTGTCGGACTGAGGGACTATCACTCTGCAGACTGAGCCACCAAGGTCACCAGAATTAATATTCAAACATGACTAATTACACTGACCTATTATCACAGCTTCCGCCAGCTACAATTGTTAAATTAGGGGAGGATTTTGCATGATCTAGCCAGCCTTTAATTCTGTCAAATGACTGAAATATAAAAAAACAGAACAAAAACATATGAAGAGAGGGTTTCTAATCGAGCTCTGACTAAAACCAACAGCTAAGGTTAAATAAACTCTCTTTGAATGTGTGGTTTCCATTTTAATGAAAACTAAATAAGTCATCAAAATGTTGTACTTGATTGATTGTTTGGTGTTTTACGCCGCACTCAAGATTATTTCACTTATATGGCGGCGTTGCCAGTTTTATTGTGGGAGGAAACCGGGCTCCATGCCCGGAGGAAACCCACGACCTTCCGTTGGTAACTGGTAACCATCCCACATAGGTCGTTTGAGTAAAAAACCTAGTCAGAAAATTTTCCATTTTTTTGGGATTGAGTGGGATTTGAACTCACAACCCATTGGTGGAAGGCTGTTCGGATTGAGCGTCCAACGCTCTACCTACTGAGCCACGGAGGCCCCCCTCAGAAAGATATGAAGAGAGGGCTCTGACTAACGGTTATTAAATAAAATGGACTTTGGAACCCGACTCCTTCATAAACTCGAACACTAAGAACTCTCTTTAAACGTGTGGGTTCCATTTTAATGAAAACTAAATAAGTCCTCAAAATGTTGTAGTTGAAGAGTATGTTAAACAACCTTGATTCCAATAAGTCAGTATGAAAATGTATGTTAAACAACCCTGATAAACTGACATGTCTTAAGCACATTTTTTCCTCACATTGAAAAGTGACGGAAAATATGGCTTTCACTGTATTTGAGGGGAAATATCCACTTTATTTTTACCCAGAAGAGGCATACAAAACACTTCATCCAGCATCTAAATGGCGTAAGACAATAAACTAACACATCCCCCACCCCCCTCCAAATATCCAGAAAAAAGACTAAAACTATGCATTTACCGAGACTACAAAACTGAAGGAACTTAAGCATTACCTTATCGTCAATGACAGATGAGAGGAAATTCTCATAGTCCAGAGGGGAGCCATATTTAATCTCCTGGTGAATACTCAGCATCCGCTCCTTTAGTTTAGGCCACATGGATTTAGGTACATATAATCTAGAACAAGCTGAACACTTCTGTCCACTGTACTCAAACGCTGACTTTATTGTTGCAATGGCTGTCGTCTCCAAGTCTGCACTGGTGTGTACAAGATGGTAGTTCTTTCCACCACATTCTGGAAGGGAAATATGAGCACAAATTAACATGATTTGCATGACAAAATCCGACACATTAAAGCTGGCCACTTTGGGAGGAACATTTTAAGACAGGAATTTGAATCTCAGTAAAAGATTCAGATTGAAAAGTCTTTTGATTGATTGATGTTTTACGCCCCTCTCAAGATATTTCACTTAAATGGCGGCGTTGCCAGGTTTAGTGGGGGGAGGGGGGACCCTGACCTTCGACGAGTACCTGGCCACTCTTCCAAATACAGCAATCGAGTAAAAAAATTGGATCAGAAGTAAAAAAAAATTATTTGGTCTGAGGTGGGATTCGAATCCCCCTTGCATCAACATAAGGCCTTTTTTGGACTGAGGGACTATAACTTTAAGCAAATGAGCCACTGAACACAATGCGAAAATTATCAGTTATTTTTCTTAAGTGCTACTTATGCTTAGAATGAAAGAACCTTTGTCCCGGAAATTGACATTCCTTTATGTTTCAAACACAATTTGGGCAGCTCACGCCACTTTAATAACAGTTTTGTGAAATTGAGTAGCTTGTCGGAACTGGTTTATTTCACTTATATGGCGACATTGCCAGTTTTATTGTGGGAGGATACTGCACTCTATGCTGAAGAAAACCCACGACCTTCCGGTGGTAACTGTCAACCATCTCATGTAGGTCGTTCGAGTGGAAAAACCCAGTCAGAAAATTTTCTAATTTTTTTTGGGACTGAGTGGGATTCTAACCCGCGACCCATTGGTAGAAGGCTGTCGGAACTGGTGATATGAATGAAATGTAACAAACAGACTTGGAGATTTACCTACCTCCTATCAGACGTGGATAACCCCGATACTGATCTAACTTACTCGCTACCTGCTTCCAAAGATGTCTAAATGTTCTGAAAGAAAGTAGATTTACAAAGATTAGTCGATGTCCTATTTCCCACTGAACATCAATAAAAAGTTCATCTTATCGTTTATAGACTGGTTTACAATGTACATGTGTCAATGATGAGACCCCAAATAAAAAACAGCTTCACACAAAGTAAGAAGTTAATTCTCGTACTCTGCAATTCCTTTAGGGGGCCTGAGTGGCTCAGTGACATTGAAGCGACGTGGGTTCGAATCCCACTCAGACCAAATGAAAATTAAAAAATTCCTGAGTGGATTTTTCACTTAATAGCTGTATGTGGAAGAGTTGCCTGGTACTTGCCAAAGGTTGGGGGTTTTCTAGGGGCAAAGAGGCCGGTTTGCTATCTTCACTAAATCTTCTAACGCCGTCACAAGTACCTGGGAACTCTTCAACAAATGGGCCCTCAGGCTAGAACATTGTGGCTCTGCTTTAGCCATGTACATGTATGCTGACCCAGCAAGGAGGAACATTAAGTATGCCATATACATTAGCCTTCCTGACGTTCTATGGTCTCAGGGATTCATAGAAGTCCAAAATTTACAAACCGAAATTGAAAAATTCAGTTTCTTAGAAGGCGAAATTCAGTTTTTTTAAAATTGACCGACCATTTTAGGATTAAGATTGAGTTCAAATCTTTGTTACAAACCAGTTCCAATTTAATATTTCTTTTTTCCTGAAAGTATGAATTCCAAGAAAAAAATCTGATTTGACAAAAACTAATGATAATAATATATATGTAATGTCAAACCTAGATCAAAGTTATCCCTAATCTCTTCTTCATGTGCAACAATAAAAAAATACACATTGATTTAGTTGCAAATGAATTGAACTATTTGAGAACTATGGTTCAGGGGAGGTAACTAACTTATTATCGTAATTTCATGTTGTAAGAGTTGTCTCCCCTTTTTTTTCTATACGACCAAAAACAACTGAATAAATATAACAAGTCGCGAATTATTACGATTATTGTGGGTAATACTCCCCAAAATTTCTCAGTTCATCAAAATCAGCCTATTTTAGAAAAGTTTAGGTAATTAAAAAGACTTCCAAAGTGCAAAATAAGCCATGTTGTGAAGACACTGAAAACGAGTATCTAAACAACAACAACAACAAGAGAATGACGGCCATGGTCGTTTGACGGCGGTTTTACCCGTTTCTAAATAAACTTTTCCCTTGAACTTAGATTTTTTCATCATAAACAGTGGATATCAATCAAACAATATTCAGTTTTTCACGCCCAAATTGAGTTTGGAAATTTTAGTTTTCAAAAGGAAATTTTAAACTGAAAATATTGCTTTTTCCAACACCAAATTCAGTTTTAAACTCAATTTTACGAACCGAATATTGGTAAGTAAATTGGACGTGTATGAATCCCTGGGTCTGTGGAGCCTAATGTCAAAATTTAAATCTGGGTGGATTTGAGGGGGGGGGGGGGGACGATCTTTTGGTCGGTTGGTACTTTTGTCACCATACATGTATAACCTTGGCTACTGAGTGCGACGTTAAGCCCCAATCAATCAATCAATGGTGCTGAAGTGAAATATTTAATCAGAATTTTTTCAATATTATTGAACCCATGATGCATGTGTGCCCTGTGTTGGACCGGGGGACTATCACGCTGCCGGTTGAGCCAGCAAGGCCCTCCCATATGGCTCTAGGAAGTCAAATAAATTTTTTTGCGATCTCCCAAAGTCTCATTCCTGCATTTTGTTGAATTGTGAATATCAGATGTTCTTTTTTGCTTTCTAATTTAGCACAAACAAACAAATGCACTTACTTGACACTGCCTGTAAAATTAATTCCGGCAAGGTGTCTGGACGAAGTAATGGTGTCACCAAAAACAGGCCCATCAGCAGGTACAAAATTAAGGACACCAGGGGGCAGGCCAGCTTCACGGAGTAATTGAAACACTGTCCAGTTAGATAACATAGCAGTGTCTGAAGGCTTCCATAAAACTGCATTTCCCTGACAATGAAATAACATTAAAAAAATTCAAGTTAAATAATTTGACCCACAACATAAATTATTGGTAAAATCCCAAATTTGATTAATTTCTTTTGTGCATGTTTGTTTTTAGCTACACACCTGGTCGCCTTAGTTTAGGGGAGGAGTTTGTGTGTGTGTGTAAGAGGGGCGGGGGTGGAGGGGAAGGTCCTATCACTATTTTTGAGCTTTATGCCAAATTAAGTAATTTGATTATATACAGTTTGCTTGATTTATTGGGCTTACGGGCTGGGATGGTTTGGGCAATGGAGCCAATGGCCTTTCTGCCTTGATATTGAGGCCTGATCCACCCTAAGCATAAATGACAGTTTTTATTGTAAACTTTATGTTCCTTACTTACCACCATAGCTGGACCAGCGGCTAAATGACCACCAATGGCTGTGAAATTAAACGGTGAGATGGAAGCCCAAAAACCCTGCAAAGTAGAAACAGTCAAATAATCATGCATATATGTTGAACATTGGGGAACGATGGGAGTGATTGACATGTTATACTCCAATAAAGATTATTTCACTAAAACACAAGGAAAATCTTCTGGACTAAGATATGTTTAAGTAACCATGGAGACAGGTTTCTAATTGGCTCTTATATGGTGTTGTTGATTAATCTGTTGTTAGGGGAAATCCATAGTGCCAACAATCCTCAACCTTTCATGGCAAATTGTCATCAGACATCTATCAACTTGGTTCTTGTGTCAATATCCAGACTATTTAGAAAAAATAAATTAGTCAACCCACAGTATATCTACGGTAATACCTGAGTTAATTAGAGGACTATGCATGTTGCTATAACAAAAAGGTTCTGAATGGGATTTAAACTTTCAACACATCTCAGTCCAGGGAGATGATTGACCAGCAGTTAATCCTTGAATGTTTTACAAGCTCTCTCTTGAATTAAGATGAGAATTTGCACTCTTCTACTTTTTTCCAGAATTAACTCAGACATTACCGTAACTTCCGCAGCCAATCTAAAACCTCCATGGCCCCATTCCATGTTTTACCTTGGCGGACTACTACACTCCAAACCATAAAGCAAACTTTTGACTTTTGATTGAATGCGAAAAAAAAACAACTTCTCGCAAATAATCAAAACCTCGGACAATTACACTTGTTCACTAGCTGAGAATCTGTAAGGGTCGGGCATTCCCACCAGTGTGCTCTGTTCGAATTACCGGTTGGAGTGTACATGTAGTCGTCCGCCAAAGTAAAACATGGGATAGGGCCATGGAGATTTTAACATGGCTCAAGATGATACAGTATATTTTGATCTGTAGTGCAAAATGTTGCTCTACAAAATGTGGCAAGAGCTGCCAAAATCTTGCTTTGTATGAATATGATATAGTGAGGAGAGAAGTGGGTTGATTCAATCTTTCTCGTTTAGACCGATAGGGGCTTTAGTTTGTATGAATATGATGCCTACCTCAGAGGGTCGGAGTGCCAGACTGTTTGTTATTCCATCATCTGGACTGATTGGTTGACATTTCAACAACTCCTGATAAGTAACAGTAAATATCATCAGGTCAAAAGAGAATTATGAAAAAAAACACTGTTCAATTTTCAAAAATAAATCTGAAATGAACACTCAAAATAATTGGATAATTTCAATACTATAAACTTTAAGAAATACAAACAATTTAACTTTCAATGACAAAAAAAAAATATGAAAGTGTAACTTTATATTCAAACTTAACAAGAGTTTAAGAAACTCATAATACGCCCGCAAGGGCAAATTCATTGTAGCACACTATCTTAATATTCAATATTAAAGACATGCTTTAAACAGAATTACGGCTGGTAGAATTTTTCAGTCACCTAAATAAGACTGGGGCTTGGTGAATTTTAGTATTTGACAGAACACATACCTATAAGCTGCTACCTATATCTGAAAGCTGTACCAAAGCTACTTGCAAAAGTGTCTACACTACATATAGGCATACAACAGCAATTTCATTTAATTACGGATTAAACAATAGAAAGAAGGTCGCAACTCATTTGGTCACCTTGGTTATCAAAAAGATGTTTGGATATAATTAAGCTATTCTGTGAAACCACAGACAGAATAACAGCCATTTCCTCAATTACTGAATGCCTAAAGGCTGGGTGACTGTTTTTTGTCAACACATATAGCAAGACTCCAATTTACTTTTGTTACTAGACACACCGTCCACTCATAAGCTTCACATATTATAAGAAAAAAAATTATAATCCATGAAATAATTACGGAGTAGCTCAATGCCAAGAGGCTGGTGACTGTTTTGGTCGCCGCAAATATCAACACTCCAACTTCATTTTGGTACAGAACACACCATCTACTCATAAGCCAGTTATAACTAAAAAAAATTTAAATCCATCGAATAGTTCCAGAGTAACTCATTGCCAAAAGGCTGGTGACTGTTTTGGTCGCCGCAAATATCAAGACTCCAACTTAATTTTGGTACAGAACACACCATCTACTCATAAGCCAGTTATAACTAAAAAAATTTCAAAATCCATGCAATAGTTCTAGGTTTACTGAATGTCAAAAGGCTGGTGACCGTTTTGGTCGCCGCAAATATCAAGACCCCACTTTAATTTTGTTACAGAACACACCATCTATTCATAAGCTAGTTATATCTGAAAAAAAAATTAAATCCATCGAATAGTTTCAGAGTTATAAATGCCAAAAGGCTGGGTGGCTGTTTTGGTCGCCAAAAATATTAAGACTCCAATTTACTTTTGGTACGCGACACACCGTCTACCCGTAAGCTACATATATCAGAAGAAAAAAAATAAATTCAGGCAATAGGTTTTAAGTAATGGAGCGGACACGAATCCGACACGGACAGACGGACAACGGTATATCAATATACACCCGCTTTAAGAGCGGGCGTATAAAAATGCCATGAAAAAACATTAAAAGAAATCATAAAAATGCTAATCTTTCTAATAATCTACAAAAGCAGATAAGGAGATACATGAGCAACTTTTTGGTTTGAAAATTTAAAAAAAATTACATAATGTAAAGAGGATATAATACAAACTAAGGGGAGATAATACAAACTAAGGGGAGATAATACAAACTAAGGGGAGATAATACAAACTAAGGGGAGATAATACAAACTAAGGGGAGATAATACAAACTAAGGGGAAAATACCAGGGACTGGACTGAGATACCAAGATTGAAATACAGTAGAAATATTAAAAAAAAAACAAAACTATCACTTCTTGATACACAAAGTAAATATTAATGTAAAACTAAATTTACAAAGGTTTAAAGCAACATGAGCAGCCAAATATAAAGAGAATTTTGTTTTAACAGAATTAATCTTGCAGATGTGCGTTCAGGTACTTTTATAAAGGCCTGTTCTCACTGTGCGATTTGTCGTACCAACTTTTAGGAATCCTTTTAATTGGTCAATACGAGATTTGTCAACCAATCAAATGCATCCATTTGAATTGCATGCTACAAGTCGGTTTGAACAGGCTTTAGGCAAAACAAAAAGTCCCCAAAATGAACTTCAATATCTCAGCAATTTAAATTTTGGCTGTTACCCATCTTCGTTACGTTCTGGTATATTTCCAATATTTTTTTTCTCAAAGTCAATTCTTAAGTTTATCAGAGATTTTTTTCATTTATTCTGATTTTTAAGAGAGCATTTCTCTTGCAAATCGGAATAAATGAAAAAAATCTGAATTTTTGCAGCTCACTTTAAGCAAACCAATATAATATTGAATGAAAGAAACAGCAAACTTACCAGTCCATATTGTGTATTAAATCTATAAAAATCAGCCAGTTCTGCAGAGGCGTCTATTTCAGCTTGAATCATTGTTTTCCCCTAAAATTAGATCACTTTGTATTAGATCTTTAGAGCTGATATTGAAAACAGATTTTGACACAAATAATTATAACATCTCTTAGAGACTTATCATTTCCTCTCATGTTCTCTTAACTTATTTTTGAACACTAAAACACATGGGTACAGGGAAAATCTTCGTCTAAAGTAACCATGGAGACAATTGTGTTAAAAAGGGGCATATCATTTAGATGTTTATACCCAATCATAAGTTCTTATAATAAATCACTCTTAATTCACGTCATCTTGATTGAATATGCAAATAAAAGAACCAGCAAAACTCAAGATCTGACGAAAACTGAGGAGATGTCCTGACAAAAATATGAGGAAGGACTCCGACAGAGTTTATTTCTAATCAGAAAGATGTCCTCGGTCCCATCTTGGGTTGGAGCAATCATTCAAAAAGATACCTAGAATAGACATAAGGGGCATAACTCTTGAAAAAAAAAAACATCCAAACGCATGGATTTTCAATAGGCTTCTTGTACTTGCTGTATTAAACATATGTGTGAAGTTTCAAAGTTGTAAATGAAAGACTTTACTTAGATAATGTGTTTACAAGGACCAATGGAAAGACGGACGACGGAGGCAACGACAATACCCTTCGGGCAAATTTTGCCCGAGGGGTAAAAATACACTAATAGACATTTTACCTGACCCCACATAGTAGCTGCCAACAAATCCATACGATATTTTGCACAAATCAGATCAGCTGCTTTTAGAAACACTGAAGCTCTCTCTGCAAAAGATTTCCTCATCCAATCCTGTCTTGCCTTTAAGCTCACATCTATCGCCTTGTTAATCAAGTTCTGGAAATAAAATAATATAATAATAAATTCTTTATTATGAGAGGATGACACTATTTGTTACACAGTCTGTTTGTGACCCAATACGGAAATACATGGGGTTAGTAAAATCAGTCGAGCCCAATATGCAGTTTTTCTCAACCCATATATTTCCGTATTGGGTCACTTTTGTGCATGCCGAAACTCGGAGTATGTTTACATTGCAGGCACCTAACACATTAAATTTTGCCACAAAACTTTCAAATTGTGACAAAAAATAGAAAGTTCCGAATATGTTCTGTCTGAGAAAAAAAGATTCATTGATTGATAGATTGGGGCTTAACATCGCACTCAACAGCTTATGGTTACATGGCGACAAAAGTACCAACTGACCAAAAGATCCCCCCGCCCACCCACCCAGATCTAAATTTTGACATTAGGCTCCACAGACAATAGAATGCAGGAAGGCTAATGTATGTGGCATAATGTTTTTCATTGCTGGGTCAGTATACATGGCTAAAGCAGAGCCACAATGCTCCAGCCTGAGACCTAGTATCTCAGTATTTTTTAATCTATTTAATCATGTATACTAGGTTGAAGGGATACATGCCCTGAAAACTACTGTGGAGGACGCTATAATAGTCATACATGAGAAGTAGAAAACAGTCTGATGTTTTCAATGTAAACAGAAACAGAACTTAAAGGATTTATGAACAGCTTTTGGAAATATTCTCTAATTTGCGTTAAGTGTGTTGTAGAACATGTACTTTAAAAGTCTGACCAAAAAGAAAATTAAATTTCGGTCGCAGCACATACAAAATTCAAGCTACGTTTACCGATCTACAATGCTTACGAAAGTTAATTATCTCAGAGACTTATGACGTCAAACACGACCTCCATTGTTTTCGTACCCTCACAGCGATGACGAAATAAACGATTTTTGTTGTCTCAGTACGTCTTCGTGGCAGTTTGTACACATCGAAGGTCGTGTATGACGTCATTTTTCCGAGCATTTACGAAAAATACGGAAAATATGCATATTTCCTCCCCGTTCGTTTTTTGACTGACAGAGAACTAACGCGAAGGTTGTTTCGTTTCAACTGATAATTTTCAAATATATATTTAGTCAATAAACAAGCACAAACCAGCTTTAAATCTTGTTCATATCTCCTTTAAGTGGGGAGTGTGCCTTAAAAAGGAATGTTAAAAAAGTGCATGTCGTTAAAATGAAGTTAAAACCAAACTATAACTTACAGCATCTGCATAATGGTACTTGGCCAACTTCTTCTTGTGGTCAAATGGCTAAAAATGGAAGTGAACATAATATATATATTTATGAGCACTAAAACACACGGGCACAGGGAAAATCTTCTTGTCTAAAATAACCACGGAGACAAGTTTCTAATTGTGTTAAAAAGAGGTATATCATTTAGACCTTTATACCCCATCATAAATTGTTGTAATAAAGTAAACCCATGATATTTCATTAGGTTGACGACTGACAGGAGCTTGGCCTTAGTCAGTAGAATTTTCTGGAACACTTTGTATTGCATTGACAATGCTTATGCATCTTAAGCTATAGTAAGAATATCGTCAGACTATATATTATGGGGTCATGGGAAAAGACAGTGAAAATTACCCCATCCCCCCCCCCATACCCCTTTCCCAGAAAACCTAGGTAGAAGGCAGACAGGGGAGTTTAGCCCTGACCAGTATGTCTTTCAAACTCTTGTTCTTTTTATAAGCAATGACTGGCCTTTGGGTCAGAGGTCGAGCAAGTTTACTTTGAAGTAGTTTGTATTCTTCTACTATAATCTTGGCCATAGCAATGCTAGCTTTGTTATACTGAAACACAAATGGTATTATAGTTTTTTCACGACATCTTCCGGGGTCCAAGTTCAAACCCAAAGGATAAATAGTTTGTAATGTTTGAATCCAAAAGCTTTCCCTTTCCAAACGTTTGTGCTTGGTATCTGCAGCGGAAGCGAGAAAAGGGATTTTCTCAATAGGCATAATTTCAAAATGGTCCTTGACCGAATGACCTTGAGTATTGAAATGTTGTGCCACGGGTACATCATGTTTAAGTCTTATACTAGATAAATGGTTGGCTGCTCTTTGTCGTAGAGAATTTTGAGTTTCTCCGACGTACTGTTTGCGACATTTTTTGCACGTGATTACATACACGATATTAGAGGAGTCACAATTAAGATTCTCTGCCATTTGATATTTGTCGCGAGTTTGTTCTCCGAAAAAGGTACCGCGATCGGGTACGTATATATCGAGTTTGCATCGCGTCTTAAGGCATTTCATTGATGTACCTGAGAGAAATGTTGGACGGTAATGGTACACTCGTGAAGGGGAGGTAAGCGTATCGGGGGATGAATGGGGAAACATGATTTGTCTTACTGTGTTAATTTAATCCTTCGGAGTAATCTAATAGAATACTTCCTAGGGAGGAGAGCTTTAAAAAGAACAGAACAAGCCTGGTTAAAAAAATCTAGTGAACTACAGTTTCTATAGAATCTAAATATCTGAGATTTAATGACTCCCTTGAAAGTGTGAGGAGGATGGTATGACCCAGCATGTAGCAGCTGATGCGTGTCAGTAGGTTTGAAGAATACTTTGTAATCTAGATACCCAGTAGTATGATATGTATGACCCTTGTAAATAGTTACATCCAAAAAATCCACAGAAGTGTGATCAATAGTAGGCTGTAATTTAATGCTTGAGTCGTGAGAATTAAGAGTATCAATGGAAATATGAAGGTCTTCCAACGTATGTTGCCAAATGATAAAAATGTCATCCAGATACCGAAGGTAAATAAAAGGTTGTTTGTGACATTTGTGAAGAATGTCACTCTCCCACTCAGCCATAAAAATAGAGGCAAAGTTAGGACTAAAACGTTTCCCCATAGCACACCCTTTAATTTGCTGAAAGATCTCCCCATTGAATTCAAAATCGTTTCCTTTTAAGCTGAGTTCCAGCAATTCTAAAATGTCTTTATCCGGACGACGGTGGTCAGGATATCTTTGGAATGCTGATTTTATGGATTTAAGACCCAAATCTATGTCAATGTTTGTATACATAGACTCCACATCCAGAGTAACTAAAATCACATCTTGTGGGATGGATTTCTCAGATAATTTGGCCAATAAATCATCCGTATTTTTTATAAAGCTAGGATGCCGATTCGCTATAGGTTTTAGATAGTAATCAATTAGCTCTGATATTCTGTAACTTTCACTGCCACAATCTGAGATAATAGGACGCCCAGGGGGCATTGTAGGCTTCGGCCATTTTTCAATGGGTTTGTGAATTTTCGGAAGAATATAGAAGACCCTGTTTTTAGAGTTATGATCAGATTCCAAATAGCGATACTGTTTTTCATTAAGTAAGCCTTTATCTTGAAGAGAAACAAGAATTTTATTAAACTTCCTAACATTTTCAGGCCAAATTTCCTTATCAAGTTTTTTGTAATGAAGAGGGTTGCTTAGCTGCCGTTCTATCTCTTCAATATAATCCTGTTTTGACATAATAACTGTTGCCGAACCTTTATCAGCAGGTTTAATAACTATGTTTGGATTTCTCCTTAGCTTACTTAAGGCAAGACATTCTGAATGAGTAAGGTTATGTTTGTTTTTCTGATTAGTTAAAACATCAAACTTCCTAGATACAGAGTCACGACTAATGTTTATCTCTG